>CM066034.1:82186959-82786959 GCA_033557465.1 Ichthyophis bannanicus | reverse complement strand
GCT
Source organism: Ichthyophis bannanicus (assembly GCA_033557465.1). Lineage (NCBI taxonomy): Eukaryota > Metazoa > Chordata > Amphibia > Gymnophiona > Ichthyophiidae > Ichthyophis > Ichthyophis bannanicus. Next base: position 82,786,956 of record CM066034.1, on the reverse strand, counting down.
TCGGGATGTGTTCCTTCTCCAAGGACCCGGGGCGGCTGTCGGGGCTATGCGACCTGGCCCTCGCGGAACCAGGAGCGTCCACCGACGCCGCCCTCGCGGGTTTCACCTTCCGACGATGGTCCCCGGAGGGAGAACCCCGGTCGGAGGAACTCCGGCGACGGTCCGAGCTGGAGCCTTTCGACGCGGAGGCCTCCGACGAGGTCCGGGTACGGCTGGGGTCAGCGAAGATTCTCTCACGCTGATGCCGCCGACTTCTCAACGCCTTTGAGGACATTTTGCTGCAGGGCCCACAGATCAGTTCCTCATGATCCGGGCCCAGGCAGCGGAGGCAAAAGTCGTGTGTGTCGGTTAGTGACATATTTCGGTCACACCGACCACACCGCTTAAACCCACTGGCAGCCATCGGGGGAAAAAGGGCCCCTGCGAGGTCAAAGGACCGGGCTGCCAGGGAAACCGAAAACGAAAGCTGACTAAGTCAGAAAAACCGAAAAAAGTAAGAGGACTCGTGACCGGCGTCGCGAGTCCGGGCGGGAAAAAGATCGGCGTCGAACCGAAGGAAAAAAGGATAAAATAAAGAAGAAAATCAACTTTTTCGCGGGGACAAGACGGGGACGTCTGTAGGGCTCCGCGGAAAAAAGAAGACTGGCTAAGATGGCACCCTTGGGCGGGAAGAGGACCGCGCATGCGCGCTGCAATTCCCAAAGGCTTTCTTTGAAAGCTGGGGAAAATTGCTCCGCGAGGGCTCCGTCGGCACCGACGTCACCCATAAGTGAGGACTGACTTCCTGCTTGGTCCTGGAGAACCCACCTTTTCAGGCCTCCCCAGCTCCCCAACAGTGTCAGCAGGCCAAGGGACAAGGGCATTGCCCTCGTAAGCAGAAGGCTGCAAAACCCCAGGCACCAGCTCCGGCCCAGCCAGGGAGGAGTTTTTGACTCCTTGAGAATAGCCTATCTACCCCAAGGAGATTGGCAGCCCACAGGGGGACATCTGGCTCTCTATGCCCAGAGGTGATGGACCATCACCACTGACTCCTGGGTGCTTCGGGTAGTCAGGGAGGGTTACCTCCTCTACCTGACTCAGACGCCTCTCCCTTATTTTCTGGGAGAGCCCCTCAGGTCTCCTCTTCACTGAGACCTTCTACTGAAGGAGTTGGCAGATCTTCTTGTGGACAAAGCAGTGGAACTGGTGCCCCACCATCTCAAGGGCAAGGGGTTCTACTGCAGGTATTTCCTCATGCCAAAAAGGACAGGGGGCCTAAGGACCATCCTCAACCTTTGCAATCTCAACAAATTCCTGGTGAGGGAGAAGTTCAAGATGCTCTCCCTTAGAACATTGCTGCCATACCTCCAGCAGGGAGATTGGCTATGCTTCTTAGATCTCACATCCTCATCCATTTCCACCACAGGCAGTATCTGCGGTTTGTAGTGGGGGGGGGGGGGGAGGCATTTCCAGTACAGGGTGCTCCCCTTTGGCATGGCCTCGGCCCCAAGAATCTTCACAAAATGCCTGGCAGTCATGGCCTCCTTCCTCCACCTCTAGGGGGTCTTTGTCTTCTCCTACCTGGACGACTGCCTCATAAAGGGAGGCATGGCCTCAGAGGTGCAGCAGACCACCGTACGCACCATCCAGGTGCTGCAACACTTGGGGTTTGTCATAAACTACCCCAAGTCTCATGTCCTCCCAGCACAATGTCTGGAGTTCATCGGGGCAAAGCTTGACACTCTCCAGTCAAAGGCCTTCTTGCCCAGGGACTGAGCCAACCATCTCAGGATTTTGGCATGGGACATACAGTGCCGATCCTTGGTTCCTGCTCAGCTTCTTCTCTGCCTCCTCGGGGACATGGCCTCCACGGTCCACATCACCCCAGATGCTTGCCTCCACATGATGGTGGTGCAGTGGTGTCTCCGGGACAGTGGTCTCAGGCCATGGGTAGCCTCCGAGACAGAATCTCTGTAACCCACCAACTAGCAGACTCCCTGTTCTGGTGGCAGTCTCTCCAGCATCTTGAGGCGGGCATGCCTTTTCAGGCCCCAAGCCCCTCAAGGGTCCTCACCACAGACGACTCCCTGCTTGTGGGGACTTCCGCACCCAGGGCAACTGGTTATCAGATGAGAGCACCCAGCAGATCAACCACTGGGACCTCTGAGCCATACACTTAGCCCTGCGGGTCTTCTGTCACCACCTGCGTCACCAGCTGGTGCTGGTCCAGACGGACAACCAGGTGGCGATGTTCTACGTGAACAAACAGGAGGGCACGGGGTCTCATACCCTTTGTCAGGAGGCACTGGTCCTCTGCTCATACACAATACAATAGGGTATCCTTTTGCAGGCAGTGTACTTGCCAGGCCAGGATAACCTTCTGGTCGACAGACTGAGCAGAATCCTCCAGCCGCACGAGTGGCAGCTGGACCCCAGGGTAGCCAGTCGGCTTTTCCAGCTCTGAGGGGAACCTGTGATGGACCTGTTCGCCAGCCCAGACAACTTCCAGTTACCCCGCTTCTGTTCCCGACAGATCCACCCCTCCTGGGTGGCAGCGGACGTGTTCCTTGTATCATGGTTGGAAGACCTCATGTACGCCTTTCCCTTCCATGCCACTGATTGCCAAGACCTTGTTCAGGACCCTCCACGACAGGGCCTTGCTCATCCCAATAGTTCCTCGGTGGCCCAGCCAACTGTGGTTCCCGCTGCTCCTCCAGTTGACGGTGGAAACCGTCATCTCCTAGGGGACTTCCCTGGGACTCCTGTCTCAGGAGGGGGGCTCTCTTCTGCACCCCAACCTGGGCTCCCTGTCGCTGACAGCGTGGCTGCTGAGAGGGTGACTCTGGCCACTTTCAACCTTCCGGTTGAGGTGGAAGATATTCTGCTAGCCTCTCGCAAGGCCTCTACTAGGAAGGCTTATGCTCTCAAATGGTGCAGGTTCTCGGTTTGATGCACCAAGCATGGGGCTGATCTGTTCTCCTGCCAGATGGCACTAGTGTTACAGTATCTTCTCCACCTTTCTCAATCTGGGCTCAAGTCTAACTCCGTCCGAGTGCACCTCAGTGCCCTGGTGGCGCACCACCATCTGGTGGATGGTAAGCCCATCTCTGTCCAACCCTTGGTGACCCATTTTCTTTCGGGGCCTGCTCTTATTGAAGCCTCCGGTTCACCCTCCGGCAACCGAATGGGACCTCAACATAGTGTTAGCTCACCCACTCTTCGAGCCTCTGGCTACTTGCCACCTTCGCTACCTTTCTTGGCAGGTGAATCTCAGGCCCTTGTGACAGAGGCACCTTATACCAGGATCTACAAGAACAGAGTGGTGCTTCACACATACTATCTTCGGCAGGAATTTGGGGTATCACCCTTCCATCTCAACCAGGAAGTGGTGCTCCCTACCTTCTTTCCAAGACCTCATTCCAGTCAGGCGGAGATGGTCCTTCACACCTTGAACTGTAAGAGGGCTTTGTCCTTCTATATCCAATGCACTCAGGGCCACCGCAAAGCTTCTCAGCTTTTCATCTCCTACGACCTCAGTAGACTGGGGGAGGCGGTGACCAAGCGTACGCTTTCCACATGGGTAGCGGACTGTATCGCCCTCACTTATGAGCAGGTGAGGCTCTCGCTTGAAGGCTGCGTCATGGCGCACCGTGTCAGGGCCATGGGGCCTCGGTGGCAAACTTGCGCTCTGTCCTGATGGTGGCCATCTGCCAGGCCGCCACCTGGTCTTCAGTCCATACCTTTGCAGCCCATTACTGCCTGGAAAGAGAGTCCCAACGGGACAGTGCCTTCGGCCAGGCTGTGCTCCGTAACCTTTTCGGAGTTTAGGCAACTCCTACCCTCTGACCTGTTCAGGCTACCGGAGTGATTGTTTCTTCAGACACAGGGGTCCTACTGTGGTCTGTGGACCCGGACTAAATTGCTGCTGCTTGCGGCTCCCCGTGAGGGTGCCCCTATTTTTGCTATGGGCTTTCGGTAGCCTGTAGCTGGGGAGTCCCATATGTGAAGACTGACTTCCTGTTTGATCCCGGAGAAAGCGTAGTTACTCATCTGTAACAAGTGTTCTCCAGGGACAGCAGGAATCAGTCCTCACAACCCTCCCTCCTCCCCTTGGAGTTGCTCCTTTACCATCTTGTTTTTTGCCATCTTTTAGCTATGTCGTCTGATATGGCACCCTTGGGCAGGAAGGGGGCCACGCATGCGTGGTGGCATCTCCCAAAGGCTTTCTTTGAAAGCTGGGGGGATGCTTCCGCGAAGGCTCCGTCATTGCCAATGTCACCCATATGTGAGGTCTTAGTCCTGCTCTTCCCGGAGAACACCTGTTACAGATTAATAACTACGCTTTTCTGACTTACTACACAGAGAATATGAGAGATTTCTTTCTGCTGCGCACAACAAATTTTATTCTTCTAAGTGGAGCAGAGATGATTCCCCATAATGATTTTTCAGAACACTTCAGATTATGGAGAGGTTAGGTTTTCTAATCAAATATCAGAATTTGTTTTAGCCCATCTCAAATATATGATCTCACGGTGATGGAATTCACACACATGCACATGCAACAATGATTTGAGAACAGAATAAGAAGCCAGCATTGGTGTTCAGTCCTGGGAATAAAGCGTAGCTACTCACCTGTAGCAGGTGTTCTCGGTAACAGCAGGAATCAGTCCTCACATATGGGTGATGTCAGCACCTGACAGAGCCTGTGCGATGAACACTCCTCAGCTTTCACAGAAAGCCTTTGGGCGTTAGACCACACATGCTTGGTGCCATCTTATCTCAGTATGATGACATAGTTCAATCAAGCCAAAAAAGAAAAACACAACTCCACGGGGAGAAGGGAGGGTTGTAAGGACTGATTCCTGCTGTTCCCAGAGAACACCTGCTACAGGTAACTACGTTTTCTCTGGGAACAAGCAGAAGTCAGTCCTCTCATATGGGATCTCCAGTTACAATCTTCCAAAAAAAACCTGTAAAAAGCCATGTGCAATTGAAAAATCAAACCATGAATATCAGCAGAGAGTGCTGAGTGGCTGCAAGACTTCAGGAACAATCACAGCTTCGACCAGGCAATAAATTCTCCAGTAGCCTGGACACAGAAGAACTGGAGGGTAGGAGTTGCCTTATTCCCCAAACAGATGATGGAGTACCACCTGGTTGAAGGCATTGTTACGCTGGGAGTCCTCCTCCAGGCAGTAATGAGCTGCGAAGGTGTGAACTGAGGACCAGGTGGTGGCCCGGAAGATCTCCAGTATGGAAACGGAATGGAGGTTCGCCACAAAAGCTGCCATAGTCCACACATTATTGGCTTTAACATGGTGCTCAAGAGACCAGCCTATTCATAGGCAAACGAGATGCAATCTGCCACCCAGGTAGACAGGGTGTGCTTAGAGACTGCAACGCCAAACCGATTTGGATCATAAGAGATGAAGAGCTGTGAGGAGCAGTGATGGGCCCTAGTCCACTCCAGGTAGAAGGCCAGTGTCCTCTTGCAATCCAAGCTATGGAGAGCGGCCTTTGCTCTGCTTGTGTGAGGCATAGAAAAAAAGGTGGGGAGAACCACCTTCTGGTTGAGATGAAATGTGGTGACCAACTTAGGGAGAAACTTGGGACGAGTACGGAGGATTATCCTGTTCTTATGAAATCTGGTATAAGGGACATGAGCCACCAAAGGCCTGCAACTCGCGGACAAGACATGCTGATGTGAATGCCACAAGGAAGATCATTTTCCAGGAAAGGTACTCGAGGTGGCACAAAGCAAGTGGTTCAAAGGGTAGAGCCACGAGCTTTCCAAGAACCACATTCAGATCCCATGCTGCTGCCAGTGGGCAAATGGGAAGTCAAGTGAGCAAGAGACCTCTCAGGAAGCAGACCACGAGAGGCTAGGTGGACAGGGGATGCCTGTCAATAAGATGATGGCGGGCTACCAGCGCACTGAGGGAATTAGACTTCAGGCTGGCATTTGAAAGGCACAGCAATTTTTTATTTATTTAACAGGTTTTTTTATACAGCCTTATCATAGATTGAAAGCGGTTTACATTACAACATGTACAAAAAATTTACATTGAACAGGGTCAATCAACTTGGAAGTTTATAAAGGGGTGCCCTGCGACTTACAGGGACAATAACCATAGAGTAGATAACAGAAGAATATATATATATACTTAATGAAGTCAATGCGGTGTTAAGATCAAGGCATCTATTAACAGCAAGAGCCAGATGCCTGAGAAAGTTGAAGGGTGAGGATAGGTTGTGAGAAGGAGCGTGGGAAACATCAGGGATCTGCTAACAATCAATACATAAGGCTTGTAGTGAGTGCTTCTTAAGTGGGTCCATAGTACTCTGTGAAGAGGAAAGTTTTTATTGCTTTCCTGTAGACTGAAATGTCCTTTATGGCTCTTATAGTATCAGGTAGCTTATTCCATAGTGACGGAGTGTTCAGAGATGGTGCTCTCTTACAAGTTATTTGCTTAGCTCTTGTCTTACTTATGGGGATGGCCAATGTGTTTATATTCAAAGTTCTTCTTGTTCTGTTCTCTGGATTCCTCATGATCATCAGTTGCAGGACAGGTGGTGATAGATTGTGTGTTATTTTGAAGATTATTAGTAATGCTTTGTATTTTGATTGTGTGTTAACTGGAAGCCAATGTAGCTGCTGTAATGTAAGAGTTATGTGACAGTGTCTTGCCCCTCCGACGATTATGCGGACAGGAGTATTTTGTACCAGTTGAAGTGGGTGTGTTGTTTTTTTCAGGAGCCCTTGGTAAAATATATTACAGTAGTCCTAAATGGTGGTTATCATTGCTTGGCACACAGATCTAAAGTCACTTCTGTTGAGTAATGACTTAAGCTTAGTTTGTGGGAGGCAGACTTGGTTACTCTCTTGATATGTGGCTGAAAGCTTAGTTCCTGGTCAAGTGTAACTCCCAGATACTTTATTTCTTGCTATATCGTCGTGTAGGATTGTTATGGTCTCAGGTGGTGAGAATGACACACTTCTGGTAATATATAGCACCTTTGATTTTGTGAAGTTTAATGTGACGTTTTGGGCCCTTGGCCATGCTATCATTCCCTCAGGGCATGAAGTGATCTGTGTGTGGTCAGGTTGTTCATTTTGAATGGTGTATATATCATTTTATTGTCTGCATATATCTTGTATTGGATGCTATGTTGTTTTATGATGCTACATAGTGGCTGCAAGTAGATGTTGAAGAGTAGCGCTGACAGGACTAAACCTTGTGGGATACCTTGCATTTGGGTGAATGGTCTTGAATGTTGACTTCCAGCTCTGACTTGTTGTTTACGGTATTTTAGATATGATTTCAACCATTGCAATATATTTCCATGTATCCCTATTTGTTGAAGCCTTCTTAGTAAGGTGTTGTGGTGAAGAGTCAAAAACTGCAGCTATGTTTATTTATTTATTTATTTATTGTTCTTTTATACCGCACTCTTTTTCATCAGCGCGGTTTACATTAAACAGAAATACTCATTACAATCAACAAATTGTGATAAGTTTACATATAACAGGAGTAGTCAACTGGGAATTTAACTTTGGGAAACTTTGTACATATTTGTAAATAACATATATACAGGGGATAGGATTTCTTAGTTGATGAAGAATAGTAGGAAGCCTTGTCTCATGGTGTTCATGCCTGTTATTAAGGTGTCCAGGAGTGACATGAAGAGTGTTTCAACACTGTGGTATGGTCTGAATCCATGTTGGTGTGGGTCTAGTGGTGCATGGTCATCTATGTGGTCTTGTAGTTGCTGCTGGACTATTTTTTCTATTATCTTGGTTATAAATGGTAGGCTCGATATTGGTCTGTATGAACTGGGGTCATTGTTCTCAAGGTTCATGCTCTTGAGGATGGGTCTTATGGAAGCTTGTTTGAGATAGGGGGGTAGGTAACCTTGTGTGAGTGATAACTGGGTGATATATAGATGGTGTTAGATTGACATAGCAAGTTTGATCCATGTGACCGGGCATGGGTCTAGTGGAGAGGTGGATGTATAAGGTTAGCTATGATGGTTTTATCTGGTCTTCAGTAGGAATGTGGAAGGATTCCCATAGCTTTACATTGCTTTGGTGTGGTAGCGTCACCTCTAGGTGGGTAGCTCCTGAGGATGTGTTGCTATATTTGTGTTCTTGAAAGTCCACTATGTCTTGGGGACTCAGAGTGTTAACTTTACCCTTCTGGATGGGTTTTTTAATTAGTATGTGAACAATATCAAATAGTTCTCTTGCTTTATTGAGTGACCTAATTATGAGGTTCGTATGATATTGCTTCTTGGAATTATTTATGAGGTCATGATATTTGTGCTGCATTTCATTGTATTTCAGTAAGTGCTCTTGGTCCTTTGTTGCCATTGTCTTTCTAACTTCCGTAGTTATTTCTTTTGGCCATTGACCTCACTTGAGCACCAAGGAGCATTATGTTTCTTTCTTTGGTGGATCACCTTTTTTGGGGCTGCTGCCATGTTGCGAGGTTCCAGTTATCAATAATTGAGTCAAGGTCAGATGTGTTTAGTTCCATGTGTAGTAGCACTTATTTGAGGAACTCATCCTCGTTATATTGTTTGAATTTTCTTGTCTCCATTGAGTTTACTGGAGTTTTCCTTGTTAACAGTACATTTATGTAGAAGTCTATTATATAGTGGTCTGACCATGGGATTGGCTTTATGGTTGGGAATTTTATATCTTGGGCAAGAAACTGGTCTGGTACAAATATAAGGTCTAAGGTTCCTCCTTTCTTGTGTGTTGGGGTATTTATGACTTGTGAGTATTGTAGGTCCTTTATAGCATTTAAGAATGCAGTTGCCTCTTTTGTTGATAAAGATGGAAGGTTTGGATCTCCTAATATCAGGAGTAGTTTACTTTGTTTTGAGTAAGCACATTTTGTTTCTAGGATGACTGAAAGTTCCTCGTCCTCTAAGTCTGGTGCTTTGTATATTAGACAAATAGCTAGATTCCTGTCTATGATTGTTAACATACTGCTTCCTTTTCTATGATAGGAGGTGGTCATTGTAAAATTAAGGTGTGCCTTTGCTATTATAAGGAGACCACCACCTCTATGCATAGGCCGATAATGGCAGAATTTCCACATAAATACTTTTTTCGATACTTGTTTGGGTCGGTGCTAAACAGGTCCAGTTCCGATTTAACACACTCTTCAGAGCCGTGGTGTACAAAAGCCATGGTGCTTTTTAGAATATATCTCGCTGCCTAGAGCTAGCGCTTCTCTTCTTAGACCGGCGGTTAAGCTTCTGAGACCTGTCACCCACAGGTTTCTTTCTTTTAAAAGGCTTGGGCGGTCCTTGCGATAACTCCCGAGACTCGGTTCTCTTTCTTTTAACAGCTCTTCTAATCACAGCCAGTTCTGATCCTGCCTGTTGTGTAGCCTGGTTCATTTTATTTAGAACAGCCGTTGTGACATGACTCATGACATCCTTGGCTATGTTTTTTGTGGTGCCTTTCACGTGTGGTTTAATAATTTCAAAACCCCTTCTCAAAAACGGCATAGCTTTTCTAAAGAGGCTGCGAAAAACACCGCCTACACCGGCCCCGTACATGACCGGTACTCCATGATATCCTGAAAGCCCATAGCCGGCTTGTGTTGTATAATAATGCCTGTATGCTTTGGGGTCTCCGTAGTCTTTAGCCACAACCATTTTAAAAAACAGTCACCCTCCGGGGTCGCAGATGAAGCTTAAGGATCACCTTCCCGTAACAAAATGAGACGTGCCTGTCCTGATCCGTCTTTATTTCAAATGTGATGGTATCAATATGCTGTTTGTTCACAGGGACATAGTGCGACTTATCATAAGTTAACGTGATAAACTCATCCCTAACCCCCTTAGTTGGAACACAGCGCAGCAGTGGCACAAAATGGTCACCTACTAACTGGTGCCCTACAATATCTGTGTACAGGTAGAGGGTATTAAAACCGGCCGTGATATCCGCTGGAAAATGGGAACGCTGTGTATTAACGTAAGCTTCTATTCCCAAAATGGTTGCCAAATCACCATACGCATAAATAGTAGACCTATCTTCCAATTTTATTCAGATTCTTCGCACAAGGGGCTCATAAATGATTAGTGGTGCCGCCGATTTATAGATGTTGCTAATGTCCTGATTCATGGATTCCACTAAACTCTGCATGGTCGCGTAATGTCCTTTCCTGACTATAAGGTGCTGTATATTTCCTGCTGCGGAAGTGACAACATACATATGGCCTTCCTTAATATTCTCCCAGGTGTTGGGGTATTGTATTTCCACGAGCCCCACTTCCCACTGTCCTTGTAAGTCCAAAGGCCTTGCTAGTTGTATGGTAAAATTAGAGCTGGTATTTTGGGAAAACACACCTGCTGAGGCATTGCTAGGCAGTGTGATATAAAAGCCACCATCATTCATTTTAAATTTTATTTTAATGCTTCTTCAAAAGAAAGAAATCAGATGTCTTGAATCTCTGATGCTTTAACCCAGCTGTTAAATTTAACAGGCCATCCCCTCCATTTCACGAGGTAGAATCTGTTCCTGCCACATCCTTTTACTTTTAGAACCTTTTCGATTCGGTATATTCTGTCCTGTTGCGGTGTGACTTTTAGCAATTCTTCAGGATAAAAAGAACCTTGTATGGCTTCACCGTCATAATCCTGTATCTTGTATGTCGCTTTCTGTCCCCTGTTTAAAATGTCCGTTATTATAAATACCTCATCAGTCCACGTTTGCTCGTAACCTTTTTCAAATTTTCCTTTAGTTTTTGAAAGTCTTACATGATCTCCTTTCTTTAAGGGATTCTTGGTGTGCTTACGCTTGATGCTATCACCGTAGACTCTTTTCCAGATCTGCAGAGAATTTGTGTGTGTCACATCTACAGGCCTCGTCTTTATTGTTCTATGAAAACTATGATTATAACTGTGCACAAAAGCCTGCAATACGTCTTGGTACCTAAAGGTGTTGTGTGTAGTAAAATAACACCACATTTTGGATTTCAAAGTCCTGTTAAACCTTTCTACCACCGCTGCTTTAACATCGTTATTGGTTACAAAATGATGAACCCCTCTTTGTTTTAATAAATTCTTCAGGGACCTATTTAAAAATTCTTTACCCTTGTCTGTCTGTATTTTTTCAGGTATACGACCTAGATTAAATATTTTTTCAAAGGCTTTAGCAACTTCATGACTGGTTTTCGATTTTAAACTTGCAGCCCATGCATATTTTGACAGGATGTCTACCACTGTTAATATGTATTTGTAGCCATTGTTATAATGGGACAAGGCTGCCATATCAACTAAATCAGCCTGCCATTGCGCATCCACATCTGACACGATCGTCTTGTTTCTTTTAAAACAGACCCTAGCAGGTCTGTGTAAAGTATAAGCATCTTGTCCGGTAGCCCATCTAACTACATCATTTCTGTTGACTGTTTTATCCTGCTTTTTAGCAGCTTGAAGTAGAGGATTTATGCCCCCAAAGCTCCCTGTTGCTTTGGGGTCATAGTAAATGCTCTTCAATAAGGTTTCCTTCATGATTGCCGTGCTTTGACTATTCTTTTTATTTTGCCAGACTTGTCTCTCAGTATTGGTTTTTTCAAAGCCACTAAAAAATAGCTGTGGCTGTGTTTGAACTCAGCTCTCTCAAAAAAAAAATAGCTGTATTAGGGGGATTTGAACTCAGGTCTCTCTCTCTCTCTGTATTTCAGTCTGAACTTACACTGTGTTTGCCAGAATATTTCTCTCTAACCATAAGGTCTTAAAAGCAAAATTCTATCCCATGGACAGCAGTGGTTTCTCTAACAAAAGATGTGTTAATTGTATTTGTAAAGAAAAGCTTCTACCCTGTCTGTGCCTCTGTGAAAAGCCCTGTGCTAAGAATCTTTTGTGAGAAAAAAGAACTGGGGCAGTGGAAGAGAGAGAAAAGCATTTTTTTTTGTTTTCCAGGGTTCCTGCTTTTTGCAGATGTAAACATTAACCAGAAGTAGGGTTGCCAACTGGCTCCAGATGCGCCCGACAAGCTTGATCCAGTCCTGGGTCTACCCCATTGCATGCAGGGACATGTAGTCTTGTTTTTCTTATGGAGTGCAATGGAGAAATCAGAACTACATGTCCCTGCATGCAATGGGGTAAACCCAGGACTGGATCAAGCCTGTCGGGCGCATCTGGAGCCAGTTGGTAACCCTAACCAGAAGCAAAACACATTTCCGGAGTCAGTCACTCTGCTTCCGCTGAGGTCATCGGAAAAGGACACAGCCCTTTTCTGATGACACCCTGTTTCCGGTGATGTCAGCAAAAAGGGACAGTCCATTTCTGATGACACCGTTTCCGGTGATGTCATTTCCAATGATGTAGGCAGGGGCGTGTTTGAGGGTGGGAGGCTGTGGGTGGGGCACAAACCCAGAAGTGGGTGCTGCTTGGCTAATGCCATATTGTGGGGTGGGGCATGGGTGTGGCACAAACCCATAAGTGGACGCTGATTGGATGATGTCTTCCTTGGGGCAGGGTGGAGGCATGTCAAGTGGGGGCAGTGGCCACACCTGGGGGCAGGAGTGGGCAGGGCTAACTCACCATTCACTTCTATGGGAGGGGGCATGGCCTAAGGCAGGACATACACTGGAAGTGGACACTGATTGGTACCTGTCAACAGTGTGGGGGGCAGGGCTAACTCACCATTCACTTCTATGGGAGGGGGCATGGCCTAAGGCAGGACATACACCAGACGTGAACGCTGATTGGCTCCTGTCATCCTTATCTCACCTGTCAATCAGTTTGACAAGTAGTGTACCCATTATACTACTCACACTTATGCAGATCTTGTCCTCCAGGTGCCCCATCACCTGAGTCCACTGGGCCTGATGCATGTGGAGGCCAGGGTTGGATGTGACATGCACTGTCGAGGCCATGCGTCCCAGGAGGTGCAACAGGAGGGAGGCTGAGGTGATAAAACTAGCAGCCCTGTCCAGACGCAGGTAGGTCCTGGCCTGGATAGTGTCTAGGAGGGTTCCAATGAACTCCATCAGCTGCAGATGAGACTTGGGGTAGTTGATGACAAGCCCAAGTGCTCAAGCATGAGAATGGTGCAACTGGCTACCTGATGGACCTCATCAATAGGGCCACCATTGAGGAGCCAGTTGTCCAGATAGGGGATGACCAACAGTCCCTGCAGCCAGAGGTAGGCAGCAACCACCACCAGGCATTTTGTGAACACTCTTGGGACAGAAGCCAGTCCGAAGAGTAGGACCCTGCACTGGTAATGTCAGCCTCTGATAGCAAAGCAGAGGTACTGCTGATGGAAAGGATGGATCATGATGTGGGTATAAGCATTATTTTAGATCCAAGGAGCATAGCCAATCTCCACACTGGAGATAAGGCAGCAACGTTCCAAGGGAGAGCATTTTGCACTTCTCTTTCACCAGGTACCGATTGAGATGCTGCAGATCCAGGATGAGCGGAGAGCCACCTATCTTTTTGGGAACCAGGAAGTAGCAGGAGTAGAACACCTCAGCCCTTAGAGGAATTGACAGGTGAGACTGCTGAGATTGTGAGTAGGCCTTCAAGCTCTTGCTGCACAGGTCATAGTGAAGAGGAGTCCTGGGAAGTTTTCTGGTAAAGAACAGACGGGGCATCTGCTCAAAATGGAGGAAATAATATTCCCTCACCACCTGAAGTGCCCAGACTTCAGTAGTGATGGTGATCCAATGGTCAGCTTAGAATGTTAGACATCCCCCTAGATGCTGCAGCCCTGGACCTGCAGAATAAGAGAGACCATGCTCAAGGAGTCAAGACCCCCCTCCCCAAGGCTGCAGCTGTGCACAGGCTGGGATTGGGATCTTAGGCTTACAAGTGCTGTGCCCCTTGCCCTTGGCCTGCAGGGAAGATGGGTAGGACAGATACTAGGGGTACATTCTGTAAGTCAGAAGGATGCTTGGGTGGAAAGGGAGAGGAATGGCCAGCAGGAAAAAAGGAGGTGATAATGCCTCTGTATAAGTCTCTGGTGCTACCTCATTTGGAGTATCGTGTGCAATTCTGGAGACCGCACCTTCAAAAGGATATAAGCAGATTGGAGTCTGTGCAGATGGTGGCTACTAAAATGGTTAATGGTCTTCATTATGAAGTATATGAGGAGAGACTTAAGATCTTAACATGTATACTTTAGAAGAAAGATGGGTAGGGGCAATATGATAAAGACATTCAAATACCTCCATGGCATAAACACACAGGAAGGTCTCTTTCAATTGAAGGCAAGCTCTGCTACAAGGGGACATAGCATGAAAGTGAAAGGGGATAGACTCAGGAGTAATATGCAGAAATATTTCTTTACAGAAAGAGGAGTAGATGCGTGTAATAGTCTCCCAGTGTAGGTGGTAGAAACAAGGACAGTATCTGACAATATTAGCATCTGAGAATCTCTAAAGGGAAAAAGAGGACTATTGTATTTACTATAGAAGGGCAGACTAGATAGGTCATGTGGTCTTTTTCTGCTAGCATGTTTCTCCAGGGAAAAGGGCTTTTCCCCAAAAGCCTTCCAGCAGGAAGGGTCCATGCTTTTCTAGGACAGCCTGGTTCTGGTCATAAACTTGGACTCTAGTTCCGCAGCCTTGTCCATCATGGACTGCTCCTGGCATAGGACATCGACCAATTTATCCTGAACTTACTGCTCCAGGTTCAATGCCTGTAGACACACGAGGCAGTTGGCACAAATGGCTAGAGTAACAGCAATGACCATGGACATCATAGGCCACTCACATGACATATTTGGAACACTCTTAGACCAGACACCAGGGGTTGAGAACCGCTAAAGAGGTTCCACAGACAGACCAGCAGAGAACCCAGCCAGTTCCTGCAGGTACATATACAGCTGGTATGCCTGGATACAGGCCACAAGCATTAAGCCCTGGGAAAACATAGTTACTCACCTGTAACAGGTGAGCTCTGGGAACAGCAGGAATTTAGTCTTCACATATGGGTACCGACGGAGCCTGCGCGGGAACGCTGCCCAGCGTCCAATTAGAAAGCTTTCGGGAGCATCCCACAGCCCCTGCATGCTGCCTTTCCTAACTGTCTCTCTCCAGTTGAGTTTAAAGCTGAGACAAAGAGAGAGGGAGAAAGATACAACTCCTAGGGGAGGTGGGTGGGTTGTGAAGACTAAATTCCTGCTGTTCCCGGAGATCACCTGTTACAGGTGAGTAACTATGCTATCTCCAGGAACAAGCAGGAATGTAGTCTTCACATATGGGGACTCCCTAGCTACAGATGCCAGGGAGAAACCCCAGAAGTTGTGTGCCCTTCTGAAAAGGCTCCACTTCCCCCATGGATCTCTGGCATCCTACCAGGGATAGTGGGTAGGCATTGATTAAGTAGGGAACAGGTATTGAACAGCCTGACCAAACAAGGCATCCCAGCGAGAGTCCTTGTCCAAGCAGTAATGGGCTATAAAGGTATGAACCGAGGCCCAAGTAGCTGCTCGACAAATGTCGTCGATAGACACAGAGTGAAGATGAGCCATAGAGGCTGCCATGGCTCTCACATTGTGTGCTGTGACATGGCCTTCAAGAGAAATTCTTACTCCAATAGGCAAAAGATATACACTGTGGAATCCAGTTGGACAGTGTCCTTTTGGAGACTGGAAGTCCTAAATGACTAGGATCAAAAGCAACAAAGAGTTGAGAGGACTTTCGATGTTGCTGCGCCTTTTGCAGGTAAAAGGCCAAAGCTCTTTTACAGTCCAAAGTATGAAGATTCCTTTCTGTATTAGAGGCATGAGGCCTTGGGAAAAAACAGGAAGGTAAACTGCTTGGTTTAAATGAAAAGGTGAAACCACCTTTGGCATAAAGTGAGGATAAGTCCTAAGGACTACCTTATCATGATGGAAACTTGTATAAGGAGGATCAGCCACCAATGCTTGCAATTCACTGATGCGACGTGCTGATGTGATTGCAATAAGAAAAAGAACCTTCCCGGAAAGGAATTTCAAAGAGGTAGTAGCGAATGGTTCAAAAGGTGGCTTTATGAGCTGGCCAAGAACCTGATTTAAATCCCATGCCACCGGTGCTGGCTTAACAGGAGGCTTAGTTAGAAGAAGGCCTCTCATAAATCTCACTGATAGGATGAGAGGAAATAGGTTGCCCATTTAAAAGCTTGAGAGAAGCTGCAATAGCATTCAAATGAACTCTCACTGAATTGATCTTAAGCCCTGCATTAGACAAATGAAGGAGATATTCCAGTAATAATTCCAGAGGTATTGCAAGAGGGTTAAGACCCTTCTGCGAACACCATGTTGTTGTTAAGTGCCATCGAGTCGGAGTCGACTCATGGCGACCCTCTGGATAGCTATCCTAAATTGTGTTCGGTCTTCAGTCAGGCGGCTCATTGATGACAGACTGGTACCCGTAGCTGCTGTTATTGTAGCGATCCATCTCATTGCTGGCCTTCCTCTTTTGCGTTGACCTTCTATCTTGCCAAGCATGATGTCTTTCTCTAATGATCTCTCTCTTCGCATGATGTGTCCGAAGTATGAAAGTCGAAGTCTTGTCATCTGAGCTTCTAAAGAAAGCTTAGGTTTGATCTCCTCTAGTACCGACTGGTTTGTTCTTCGGGCAGTCCATGGTATACACAGTATTCGCCGCCAGCACCATAATTCAAAGGCATCAATTTTCTTCCTGTCTGTCTTTTTCACTGTCCAGCTTTCACATCCATATGATGTTATTGAAATACCATGGATTGAACAAGTCGAATCTTTGTATGGAGAGACACATCTCTGCTCTTGAGAATCTTATCTAGGTCTTTCATAGCCATTCTGCCAAGAGCAATGCGTCGTCTGATTTCTTGACTGCTTGTTGCTTCTTTATTGATAGTTGATCCAAGTAGGTTAAAGTTGTTCACAATTTCAATTTCTTCTCCTTCAACGATGAACCTGTTGATTATGCCAGTTGTCATGATCTTTGTCTTCTTTACATTAAGGTGCAGGCCCATTTTGAGACTATGTTCTTTGATTGTGAGAAGCAAATGTTTCAGATCATCTTCGCTTTCAGCCAGTAATGTGGTATCATCAGCATAGCGAAGGTTGTTGATGAGTCTTCCACCAATCTTCACACCTCTGTTGTCTTCATACAGTCCTGCTTCTCTGATGATTTGTTCTGCATATAAATTAAACAGGTAGGGGGAAAAAATGCAGCCTTGTCTTACACCTTTGCTTATTTTAAACCATTCTGTTTCTCCTTGTTCCGTTCGAACTGTTGCTTCTTGATCAATGTACAGATTACGCAAGAGAACGATCAGGTGTTCTGGTATACCCATGCTTCTTAATGTGGCCCAGAGTTTCTCATGGTTTACACAGTCAAAAGCCTTGCTATAGTCGATAAAGCACAAATAGATATCCTTTTGGTATTCTTTAGTCTTTTCAAGGATCCATCTCACATCCGCAATGATGTCTCTCGTTCCTCGCCCTTTCCTGAACCCTGCTTGCACTTCAGGTAGTTCTTGTTCTAGGTATGGCTGTAGTCTCTTTTGAATAATCTTCAGTAGAATCTTGCTGGCATGTGGGATCAGAGCGATTGTGCGATAATTTCCACAGTCAGTTGGATCACCTTTCTTTAGTATTGGTATAAACACAGATCTTTTCCAGTCAGTTGGCCATGATGTTGTCTTCCATATTTCTTGGCAGAGCCTTGTAAGTACGGTAACAGCTGCATCAGATTGCTGCAATACTTCTATGGGAATGCTATCAATGCCTGGTGCTTTGTTCTTTGATAAGGCTTTCAATGCTGCTTCAACTTCTTCTTTCATCACCAATGGTTCCTGATCATAAGGTATAGGTTGAAATGGCTGTTGGTCCACTTGATCTTTATCATATAAAAACTCTGTATATTCCTTCCACCTTTTCTTGATCTTCTCAGCATCATTCAACATAGAACCTTGAGCATCTTGTAACATTCCAATTCGAGGCTGGAACTTTTTCTTTAACTCTCGCAGCTTTAGGAAAGCCGATCTTGTTCTTCCTCTAATAGTTTCTGCTTCTATTTCCTTGCAAGTGTCATTGTAGTACTTTTTCAGAGTTTCTTCCGTCATCCATTTTGGCCGTTTTTGCTTTTTAACCTTTTGTAGAGACTTCTCGCTTTCTTCCAGCACAACCTTCTTGATGTCATTCCATAACTCTTCCGGAGCTCTGTCATTTGTATCTAAAGCAGCAAATCGATTTTGCAGGCAGTCTTTAAATTCCAGTGGCATATTCTCAAGGTCATATTTTGGTGCATTCATGAGTGGTTTGCTCTTTTTCAACTTTAGCTTGAGTTTGCATACTAGTAGTTGATGATCTGTACCACAGTTAGCTCCAGGTTTTGTCTTTGTTGATGTTACAGAGCTTTTCCATCGTTGACTTCCACAGATGTAGTCAATTTGATTTTTATACAATCCATTGGGTGAAGTCCATGTGTACAGTCGTCGCTTGTGTTGCTGGAAGAAGGTGTTTGAGATGAATAGATCATTGGTCTTGCAGAATTCTATCAATCTTTCTCCAGCTTCATTTCTGTTGCCAAGTCCATATTTTCCAACTACTTTGCCTTCTTCTTTGTTGCCAACTTTTGCGTTCCAGTCACCCATGACTATCAGGATATCCTGTTTGCATGTTCTGTCAATTTCAGCTTGTACTTGTTCATAGAACTCTTCAATTTCATTCTCTTCTGCAGCTGTTGTTGGGGCATATACTTGAATTATAGTTGTGTTGATAGGCAATCCTCGTAGACGAATAGAGATTAAGCGTTCGCTGACTGCATTGTATTTCATTACAGTTCTTGCAAGTTTCTTCTTTATTATAAATGCAACACCATTTCTTCTTTGTCTTTCATTTCCAGCATAGTAGACCATGTGATCATCTGATGCAAAGTGCCCGATGCCAGTCCATTTCAGTTCGCTGACACCCAATAGATCAAGTTGTACACGTTCCATTTCATTCTTGACCACCTCCAACTTCCCTTGGTTCATGCTTCGTACGTTCCATGTTCCAATGTGTAAGACATCTTTACAACTTCTGACTCTCATTTCATGCGCAGCTACATCAGCAGTCAGACTTCCCGAGGGCTTTGATCCAACCACATCATAAATGCTGGCTTTACTCTGAAAAGTCTTCAGCTCTTCCCCAGTAGCTAGTTGAGTGCCTTCCGACCTGGGAGTCTCATCTTCCAGCACCATAGCACAATTTGTTTTGTTGTAACTATCCATTGGGTTTTCATGGCAAGATACAGAAGTAGATTGCCGGGCCTTCCTTCCGCGCAGTTTAAGTTTGGTGTTGTTGCCGTTGTCACAGAAATGTGATCCTCCGCCGTCAACACTATCCCATTCTGCTGCTGCCCAGATGGGTGGTATGTCTTCGTCTGGCACCTCAGCTGAGACCTGTCCATCTTGGGAGACCCTGCCAGTAGTTAAACTACCGATAGTTTAGCTCTCAGCATCACTGATGCACGCAAGCCCTCACAGCACGACAAGCTGCAAACGAACACCATATGGTAAACCTTTTCCACTTGAAAGCATAACAGCGTCTTCTGGATGGTTTCCTGGAAGCATAAAGGATATCCTTTACTTACTGAGAAAGGTTAAGACCATGAAGTTCTAAGGCTTTCAGCAACCAAGCCCTCAGATGTAGAGACTGGGGATTGGGATGCCACAGCATCCCATCCTCCTGGAATATGAGATCTGGAGCAGATCCCAACTCCAGAGATGGAGCTTGAGAGAGATGTAAGAGCAGAGCGTGGCCAATGTGGGGCTATGAGAATCATATGGCCTCTGTCTCTCTGAAGCTTGAATAAAGTTCTGGGATTAGGGGAATGGGTGGGAAGGCATACAGAAAGTCCAGACCCCAATGGAGGAGGAAGGCATTCCTGGCCTGACAACCCTGAGCCGGAATTCTGGAACAGAACCAGGAAGTTTGGCATTCAGCGGACTTGCAAAAAGGTCTATATCCTGGGTTCCCCAAAATTGGAAAATTCTGGCCACCTGGTCTGCATGGAGAGACCATTCGTGTGGAAGCAGAACTCGACTGAGTCTCTGCCCAAGAGTTTTGAATGCCTGGAAGATACACTGCAAGGAGATGAATCTGATGCTCTCTGGCGAGGGCCCAAAGTCACAAAGCTTCGTTGCAGAGCGACAGAGAGCCTGTTCTGCCCTGCTTGTTCACATAGAACATGGCTACCTGGTTGTCCGTTTGAATTAGGACAGTTTTGTAGCTCAGCTGGGTGTGAAACACTCAAAGAGCAAGAAAGATTGCTCTGAGCTCTAGGAGATTGATGTGTAGATCAGTCTCCTGTGGAGTCCAGGAACGCTGGGTAGAGAGGCCTTGCAAATGGGCTCTCCAACCCACCTGTGAGGCATCTGTTGGTAGAGTTACTTGGGGTGGGGGTTGCTGAAAAGGGGACCCCACCAACAGATTCTGGGGTGACTGCCACCATTGGAGAGACAAAGTAAGACGATCTGAGGTTGCTATTTTGTCTGACAGGCAACCTGATGCCCAAGTCCACGGAGTGGATAGAGTCCACTGGGCTACCCTCATATGGAGGCGGGCATAAGGGACCACATGCACAGTGGATGCCATGTGGCCTAGCAATTGTAACATTTCCCGAGCAGTGAGGTGAGACTTTAGCATTGCTTGGGAAGCTAACTGCACAATGCGAAGGCAGCGGGACTGTAGAAGATAGGCCCTTGTCTGACTGGTATCCAGCAGGGCTCCTATGAACTCTAGAGACTGAGTGGGAGCTAGGTTGGATTTTGGGAAGTTTATGACAAGTCCCAAATATTGAAGGATACGCATTGTGCGAGATAGAGAAAACCTGGCCTCTGGCTCTGATGGGGCTCAGATGAGCCAATCGTCCAAGTAAGGGAAGACAAAAATTCTTAGGGTGCATAGAAATACTGCAACCACAGCCATGCATTTTGTGAGGCCAGGCCAAAAGGAAGAACTCTGTATTGGTAATGCTTCCCTTGAAATAGAAAATGAAGAAACCTTTGGTGAGTTGGATGGATGAGAACATGAGTGTACGCATCCTTGAGATCTAGAGAACAAAGCCAGCCCTGACTCTGAAGGTATGGCAGTAGAGTTCCCAGAGAAATCATTTTCAATTTCTCTTTGAACAGGAATTTGTTCAATTCTCTGAGGTCCAAAATGGGTCTGTGCCCTCCTGTTTTCTTTGGAATAAGGAAAAAGGAGGAATAGAACCCTGCACCTTGTTGATGAATAGGTACTTCTTCTATTGCCCCTTGGGCAAGAAGTAGACTGACCTTGTGATCTAACTGGGAGTTGAGAGAGGTCTGAGAATTGAACTGTCTTACCATTGTAGGAAGGGGCATGCTGAGGAAGTGAAGCTTGTATCCCTCTCTTACAATGGACAGAGTCCAACTTTCTGCTGTTATCTGTCCACATCTGGGGGCATAATAACATAACCTTCCTGGAATGGTGGAAGGCTCTGGCCCGTTCAGGGCCAGGAAGACAAAGTTCTCTAGATGGGAGTCAAAGCCCCTGTGGAGGCTGAGTCTGCTGAGCCAGTTGAGGCTTAGCAGTCTTTGTTTTTCTTTGTTTAGGCTATTGCTGACCCTTTTGGGCAGACTAATCCGAACGATGCCCTTGCTGGGTATAGGATGGGTAAGAACTTCTTTCTAGTGAAGAATGGTTTTTTGTAGGACTTTTTCCTTGCAGGATCAGCTGTAGATTTTGATAATCTATCCAAGGTGAGATTATCAGCATCTAGCTCGTTAGCTTTCTCTTGCCAATTTTTGCCAAAGAGATTCTCTCCTGTGAAAGGAATATTCCCCAGTTTGTCCTATAACCAAAGTTCCAAGTCAGATGCCTGGAGCCAGGCAATCCTACATGCGCCTATGGCAATAGCAGAAGTTCTGCTTATGCACTCAAAACAATCAAAAGCTGCATGATTTACGAATTTGGAAACATCCTGAGCATGTTTGATAAGTGCAAGATAATCTTGTCTCTTATCATCAGGAACGAGAGGGCTCATAAGCTCTAGATCTCCTGTAATTTCCTTAAGGAACATTCCCATATATAAAATGTATTAACTAATCCTGGCAGAAAGCACAGAGGCCTGGAAGGTTTGACGCCCAAAGGCATCAAGAGTTCTACATTCACGTCCTGGAGGATTAGATGCATGTCTTTTTGCACTCTTGATCCTTCTCATAGCTGATTCCACCAGCATGGGATGGTGGGGCAGCTGAGTTTTTTTGAAATCCAGGACAGGGAAGAACTCAATACATGGTATCGAGCCTACGAGAATGAGGAGAAGTGGTGAGAGGTGTTTCCCACATCCTTAGTATGAGATCATGCAAAATCTCATGAATAGGCAAAGTAGCTGCCTCTTTGGGAGCTTTAAGATACTGTAAAATCTCCAATTCCTTTGCCCTAGGCTCTGTTTCAGGAGCCACTGTGATGGAAAGACCTCGAGCCACATCCCGGATAAGATCTAGATGGGAGTCAAAGCCATACCACAAGAACTTCCATTTGTTCAGATGAGCAGTGTGGTTTTCCTATGACAGACCTGTATTTTCATAGAGACTTTGGCAAGACTTTAGTGTCAGCTTTATATAGATTATTTGCGGAGGCTGGTCTAGAGGGCCATATAGCCTCACGCAAAGTCAGTCGAAAGACCTTTTAAATTTGAATAAAATGGAGGGTCTGTTACAAGAAAGAGTATGTTTAACATCCTCATTACAGACGATCCGACAAAAAAATATATTATAAGAGACATTGTATTTTGTCTGTTAAGGTGTAAGAGTGTATAAGGGTAACTTTGGGGATTATTTGGAGTGAGCCTTCTTCTAGGAGATTAAATTGTGGCTTCACTGGTGGGTTCTTTACATTATATGAACCTCTCATCATCTGAAGACAGAGCGAGCAGGCAGAGGAATCGTGATCAGCTCAAAGGCACCGCAGACAGCAGTCATGTAGATCCGTATGGGACATGGTATACCTGTAGTAGTCACACTGCTTAAATCCACTAAGGGAGGACACAGTGGGGAAAATGGTGTCCATGAGATCAAACTCCAAGGTCCCGATAAGGAGGGCACAAGAGAAAATCCCATGGACCTGAGAACGAGAAAAATGAAAAAAGGAACCCGGAAAAAATGCAACACCAAGGTGGCAGTTGTTCCGGGAACAGAGAAGGTGACAGTACAAGACCGGATGAAAAGAAAACCAATGGCAAACCCAGCAACCTTTTCCAGGGTGCAGATGAAACTATCTGATGAGCTCTGCAGAAAAAAAGAATACTGAAGTAAGACAGGAATCCATTCGAAATGGCATGGGATAGACAGCGGGTCCGTTTATAGCAACAGGATAAAATAAAAAAAAATCTCTTATATCTCAACAAATAGGGGTGACCTGCATGGAGCAGTGGGTACACCCCTAAACAAAGGCATGGGGTGGGGTTACTTGCATGGAGCGGCAGGTGCACCTACTCTTGCCACCTTGCTGGGCAAACTAGAAGGACATGCTGATCTTTATCTACTGTCATATATTATGTTACTATGTTACATGCATGGTCTAACTCCCAAAGGCTTTCTGTGCAAACTGGGGAGTGTTCACCACTCAGGCTCCATTGGTGCCATCACACATATGTGAAGACTGACTTCCTGCTTGTTCCTAGAGAAAGTGTTATCTGTAATAGGTGATCTCCGGGAACAGCAGGAATCAGTCTTCACATATAGTTATTGTTGGGAACAATAGAGCCCACGTGGGAACACTCCCCAGCGTCCAATAGGAAAGCTTTTAGGAGCAGTCCACTGTGCCTGCAAATCAGCCTTCCCAACTCCCCCCCTCAGTTGAGTTTGTAGCTGAGCAAGAGGAAAAAAATAAAAATACCTTACAACTCCTACTGAAGAGGGTGGGTTGTGAAGACTGATTCCTGCTGTTCTCAGAGATCACCTGTTACAGGTGAGTAATGACATTATCTCCAGGAATAAGCAGGAATGCAGTCTTCACATATGGGGAATCACTAGCTCCCAGGTACCAGACTGGCATGGGGGAGAACAGTGTGATCCCTGAGGCTAAAGGATAGAGCCAAAGAGTGTGGATACAATGTGGCCCAGTGGACTCAATTTCAGTCTGCTATACCACCTTTAATGGAAGACTGGTCTGTTGCAGAAGTCCAGGACAGAGTATAAGAGTTGAAAAATTAAGTTCTAAAAAGGTGCTGGAGTATAGCTTGGCCAAACACATTGTCTTGTGGAAGTCCTTGTCCAGACAATGTGCAGCGAAAGTATGAATGAAGGACCAGGAAGCTGCTTGACAGATGTCAATAGATACTAAATGGAGGTTGGCAACTGAAGCTGCCATGGCACACACATTATAAGCAGTGATGTGACCCTCCAGGGAGAGTCTCGCTTGTGCATAAACAAAAGAAATACAGTCTGCTATCTATCTGGATAGAGTGTGTTTTGTCACTGGAAGACCAAAGTGACTTGGATCAAAGGAAATGAATAATTGAGAGGCTTTTCTGTGAACTTCAGTTCTATCTATGTAGTAAGCCAGTGCTTGCTTGCAGTCTAAGGTGTGTAGCGCTGCTTCTGTTCAAGATGTGTTTGGTCTCGGGAAGATCGGTAGGACTATCAACTGGTTCAGATAGGAGGAGGAGACTGCCTTTGGGAGGAAGTATGGATGGGTATGGAGGACCACCTTTTCATGATGGAACCGGGTATAAGCTGGATCTGCCACAAGAGCCTGCAGGTCACTGATGTGGTGAACTGACGTGATGGCTAGGAAGATTACCTTCCAAGAGAGAAACTTCAGAGAAGCGGTTGTTAAAGGCGAAAAGGAAGGCTTTAGATGCTGAGCTAAAACCACACCCAGGCCACCAGAGGCAGCTTAATGGGTGGGCTTGGACAGCGGCAGCACTGAAATGAACTCTGACCAAGTTGGTCTGAAGACCTGCCGAGGACAAATGGAGGAAATATTGAAGAAGGGATTCCACCAGGCAGGCAAAGGGGTCCATGCCTTTTGGGGGGCACCAGAGAGCAAACCATAATTTAAAAGCATAAGAACACCTGGTGGACTGCTTGCGCGATGCAAGCAGGATATCGTTGACTTCCCACAGCAGGTCGAGGTGAGCAAAAACTATCCTTTCAGGAGACAAGCTGTGAGCCGAAGGGTGTAAAGATTGGGATGGAGAAGCATCCCTTGGTCCTGGGAGAGGAGGTGGAGTGCACATCCGAGGCAAGGGGGTGCAACTGTGCCAGGCGAAGGAGCAGAGGGAACTACAGTTGACGAGGCCAAAAAGGGGCTATGAGGATCATGGAACCCTTGTCGATCTGTAGCTTGAAGAGTGTCTTCGGTATAAAGGGAATAGGTGGAAATGCATACAGAAGGTCCCGTCTCTAATAGAGAAGGAAGGCATCCAAAGCCTGTCTATGCAGGGATGAAAGCCGTAAGCAGAATAGAGGAAGCTGCGTGTTCTGTTGAAAGGCAAAGAGATCCGAGTGGGGTTCCCCACATTCTGAAGATCCAAGCAGCCATTTCCCGATGTAGGGTCCACTCGTGTGGATGAAGAATACGGCTGAGTCTGTCCACAGGAAGTAGAGTTTGCCAGGAAAGTACAACAGTCTGAGGTGAATGTGGTGTGCAATGGCAAAAAAACAGAGACAAAGCACCTCTTGACATAGGGGATAGAACATGGCTACCTGGTTGTCTGTTCTGACTCATACCTGTGGCCCAAAAGTTGGGCATTTGTTAGAGCCCACAGTTTCCAAGAGGTTTATCTGCAACGCAGACGCCTGTGGCAGCCACAGACCGTGTGGTCAGATTGTTCAGATGTGCACCCCAACCCAGTTTGGAGGCATCCATCATCAGGATGCATTAAGGTGAAGGCATCTGAAAAGGTGACCCGCTGAGTATATTCTGTGGGGAACACTACTAGTGAAGAGACTTGGCCAGTTGAGGGGTGATGAGTATCTTATCTCTGAGATGTCCCTTGGCCTGGGTCTGTCAAGAAGTGTCCATTGGGCTTCTTGCATGTGCAGGCGAATATAGGGACCTACATGAACTATCAAGGCCATGTGCCCCAAGAGCTGTTACCAGTCTTTGTTGCTGTATGTGTTTTGCAAGATCGATGAAGTGGGCATAACAGTCCTGTGGAAGGAAAGTTTGGGCCTGCTGAGTGTTTAAAAATGCTCTGATGAACTCAAGCCTCTCGGTTGGCAAGAGGTGCAACATTTGGAAGTTTAGGACAAATCCTAGATGATGGTGCGATGCAGGAAGAGGTTTACCTCCTAAGGGGAGTCTCCTCTGATTAACCAGTTGTCTAAATAAGGAAAGATGAAGATTCCCAAAGTGCAGAGATAGATTGCAATCACTGCCATGCATTTTGTGAACACCTGCGGTGCGGAGGCTAGGCCGAAGGGCAGTATCGGTAGAGAACATAGCCAATCATACCTTTGGAGAATCATTTTGAATTTTTCTTGGACCAGGAATTTGTCTAGGTCCCTAAGGTCAAGGATGGGCCTGTATCCTCTTGTTTTCTTTGGAATGAGAAAATATGGGGAGTAGAAGTTCATCCCTTCTTGAGGAGGAGGAACTCTTTCTATGGTGCCCTGAGATAGCAGGGTGGACAACTCTTCCTTCAAGAGTGTGCTTTGAAGGGGATTTGTGGGATAGTCCCCTGTGAAGCCGGTGGGGGTGGGAGTAAGTCTTGGAAGTGAAGTAGATACCCCGTGAGGACAATGTTTAAAGGCCACCTGTAGGCATAGGAACAGAGTCTGCCTGCTATGTTCAGGGGTTAGGGACCCTGCAGAGGCAGACAGCGTAGTTACTCACCTGTAGCAGGTGTTCTCCAGGGACAGCAGGAATCAGTCCTCACTTATGGGTGACGTCAGCACAGACAGAGCCCACGCAGAGCAATTCCCCAGCTTTCAAAGAAAGCCTTTGGGATTACTGCCACACATGCATGGTCCTCTTCCCACCCAAGGGTGCCATCTTGCTCAGTCACATCCCTTAGCTTGAGCCCTACCAAGTAAATGGCAAGGGAAGGATAAAAATCCAGCAATTCATCAGGGGAGGTGGGAGGGTAGTGAGGACAGATTCCTGCTGTCCCTAGAGAAGACCTGTTGCAGGTAACTACGCTTTCTCCTGGAACAAGCAGGAAGTCAGTCCTCACTTATGGGACTTCCCAGCTACAGGCTACCAAACCTATAACCAAAAAAATGCCTCCGTGAGGCCGTAAGCAGAAGCCGATGCCCGAAGGAGACAGAGCCTTCAGGTCCCTGGAGCAAAGCCTCGGTAGCTGTCGAGAAAAGGTTGGAGGGCAGTTGCTGCTTATACCCTGAACAGATTACAGAGTACAGCTTGGCCAAAGGCGCTGTCCCGGCGGGACTCCCTCTCCAGACAGTAGTGCAAGGTGAAAGTGTTCGCCGAAGCCCAGGGCACAGCCTGGCAGATGTCCGATAGCGGCACTGAGCGCAGAAAAGCCACAGAAGCTGCCTTGGCTCGGATGCTGTGTGCGGTGACCCGCCCATCCAGCAGAGTGCCCGCCTTCGCATGAGCAAAGGCGATGCAGTCCACCACCCAAATGGAGAAGGTGTGCTTTGTGACTGCCTGCCCCAGGCGATTGGGATGGTAGGTCATGAAAAGCCAGCCAGACTTTCGATGAGGCTGGGTGTGCTGCAGATAGAAGGCAAAAGCCCGCTTGCTGTCAAGTGTATGCAAAATCACCGATGCCTGGTCGGTATGGGGTCTTGGGAAGAAGGTCAGCAAGACTATCTCCTGATTGAGATGAAAATCAGAGACAACCTTCGGCAGGAACTTGGGGTGGGTATGGAGGACCACCCTGTTCCTATAGAACCTGGTGTAAGGGGCTTCAGCCATGACAGCCTGGAGTTCACTGATTTAGCAGGCTGAGGTCAAAGCCACCAGGAAGACCACCTTCCAGGATAGGTGCCAAAGCGAGCACGTTGCCATTGACTCGAAGGGTGAACGTGTAAGCTGCATGAGCAATACGTTCAGATCCCATTCCACCGGAGGAGACCGGATGGAAGGTTTGGACAGCAAGAGGCCCCACATGAAGTGGGAGACCAAGGCTGCTACAAGAAGGGTTTGCCCTATATGAGGAAGTGATGTGCCGAGATGGCGCTCAGGTGTACCCTGACAGAGTTAGACTTCAGCCCCTCCTTCGAGAGATGGAGAAGGTACTGGAGGACCTACTGAGAGGGACATGAGAAAGGGTCGATCTCGAGCTCGGCGCACCAGACCGAGAAGTGTCGCCACTTGAAGGCGTAAACTTGTCTCGTCGAGTCCTTCCTCGATGTGAGGACCTCCTCCGGGAGGTCTAGCGTAGCTAGGGTGATGCGTTTAGCCGCCAGGCTGCGAAGGACAATGAGGCCAGGTTCGGGTGTAGCACCTACCCCTCCTCCTATGTTAGCAGGCCTGGGGCACAGCCCATGGGAATCAGAGGCTCGGACGTGAGCCAGAGCAGGAGTGGGAACCATGGTTGCCGAGGCAATGAGGGAGCAATGAGTATCATCGACACTCATTTCCGCTTAGCTTTGTGGAGGGTCTTCACAATGAGAGGAGTGGGAGGAAACACATAGAGAAGCCCAGAGGTCCAGCTCAAGAGGAACGCATCCCGCGCCTCCCTGCTCGGGTGCGGGACTGGGCTGCAAAAGCGGGGGGAGCTGAGTGTTCGCCGGGCTGGTGAACAGGTCCATGGTCGGGATCCCCCACCAATGGAACAGCCAGCTGGTCATCTCTGGGTCCAGCTGCCATTCGTGAGGGTGGAAGATCCTGCTGAGTTTGTCCACGAGGATGTTCTTGTGGCCCGGGAGGTAGACTGCTCATAGGGTCTTCCCTCAACGGAAAGTGAAGGAGCAGAGGAGGACCACTTCCCGGCAGAGGCGGCGTGATCCTGGGCCCCCCTTCCTTGTTGATGTAGAACATCGTTACTCGATTGTCGGTCTGCACGAATACCGACTTTCCCTGAAAATGGTCCTCGAAGGTCCTCAGGGCCCATCGGACTGCCTGAAGTTCGAGCAAGTTGATCAGCTGTTGAGACTCTTCGGGTGACCATTGCCCCTGTGTGCACAGTGCACTGCAGTGGGCTCCCCATCCCAACAGGGAAGCATCCGTTGTCAGCACTAGTTCGTGCTGCGGAGTTTGGAAGGGCAGTCCCCGGAGAAGTTTGCAGGGGTCCTGCCACCAGTCTACGGACCTGCGAAGGTTGAGGGAGACCTGAATGGGGCCCCTGAGGTGACCAGAGGTTGGGCTCCACTGAGTGCTGAGGCACCACTGGGCCATCTACATGTGCATGCAGGCATGTGGAACCACATGGACAGTGGAGGCCATGTGCCCCAGGAGGCGCAACATAGTCCATGCTGTGACCAGTGTTGCTCTGGACCTGGGCTGCCATTGCTCAGAGGTGAACTGCACGGTCTGCCAGTAGAAAGGCGATCGCCTCGAGTGTCAAGGCATGCGCCGATAAACTCCAAAGCCTGTGCTGGTGGGACTTGGGGTAGTTGACCAAGAATCCCAGGCGTTTGAGGAGGAGGATCATGCGTGATGCCGCAAGGCGAGCTTGCCCGGCCGAGGGCCCCGTGACGAGCCAGTCGTCGAAGTAAGGGAAGACTGGTATGCCTTGCTGTCTGAGGGAGGCGGTGGCCGTAGGGACTTTGTGAAGACTCACGAAGCAGATGCGAGTCCGAAGGGGAGCACCCTATATTGGTAATGCTTGTCTTGCACCCTGAAGCGCAGGAACTGCCTGTGCTGGGGTGAATCAGAATGTGGGCGTTAAGTATCCCTGAGATCCAAGGAGCATAGCCAGTCACCAAGCTAGAGGAAGGACAGCAGGATGCCAAGAGATAGCATTTTGAACTTTAGTTTATGGAGGTCGAGGATGAGCTGTAGGCCCCCCGTCTTCTTCGGGAATAAAAACTCCGACCTCGGAGATGCGTCGGTACCATGTCAACTGCTCGCTGGGTGAGGAGGTTGTCTAACTCCCGCTGTAGGAAGGACTGGTGCACGGGGACTCAAGAAGGTTCCGCTGGGGAGAGGGGAGGGGGAAGCTTGCCCAAACGGAGACGGTAGCCATTCCAGACTACTCAGAGGACCCAAGTGTCCGACGTGATGGACGCCCACTGAGAAGCGAAGGAGGACAGGCATCCCCCCACCAGCTGCGGAACTGCCAGGTGGTGAAAGGCTACTCTGCTGGTGTCAAAACCCCTGGGCGGGCTGAGACGGAGTCGGGGTTTGGGCCTTGGGCCCTTTTGGTTTGTGATGACCATGTGGTCCAGACTTTCCCTGCATTGCGTTGGTCGGTACAGGAGTGGGTGGATACGGTGGGTAGCCTCGGTAGGATAGGCCCTTCCACAGAAAGTATGGCTTCTTAGTTTGCTGTTTCTTTCGAGGAAGGGGGGAGGTCTTGCGCAAGAGGAGCATACGGGTGACAAACTCAGTCTCAATCTCAGCGGCCTTATCCTCCATCAGTTTACCAAAGAGCTGTTCACCAAGGCAGGGTATGTCTAGGAGCTTTTCCTGGACCCACAGCTCCAAGTCCGAGGACTGGAGCCATGCCTGGCACCAGGCCCTGATGCCAGCAGCCACGATTTGAGCTGAAGACTCGAATCCATTGTAGGCGGCACGGGAGAAGTATTTTGAGCACTCTGCAACGGACTTCAGGAGGGTCCAGAACCTGTTGAGGGGTTTGCCCGTGAGGCCCACGGAGAAGCCCCCAAGTTCCTTGGCTAGGTCACGTAAATACATGCCCGTGTACAATTGGTATGCCTGAATACGGCATGAGAGCATGGACCCTTGATAGGCTTTGCGGCCTAGGGCATCAAGGGCTCTTGACTCCCTGCCCAGCGGAACTGAAGAATGTGACTTCGGGCTCTTGTTTTCTCATGGCCTACTCCACCATCATGGAGGTGTGAGGAAGTTGGGTTTTCCTGAACCCAGGGCCACGCTGGACCCTGTACATCACATCGAGGTGCTTGCTCACGATGGGGACAGACGCAGGGGTCTCCCACATGCGGAGTAGCAGCCTGGACAAAATGGGAGGAACTGGAACAGCAAGAGATTCCCGAGGAGGGGACTTATACTGCAAGATATCTAGCTCTTCAGCTTGAGGTTCCTCCTCTGCCTGGTTAGCCAGGTTGAGAGCCTGTGCCATATCCCACACGAACACCGAGGAGGTGGTGTCCTCGGGTGGCAAACACCACTGAAAGGCAGGTGGGGATGGGTCCGAAAGGAGGTCCTGATGGGTACGGGTCTCAGAGGAAGTATACCCATCCGACTTCAGGCCCGAAAATTCAGAAGAGGAGTCAGATTCCGGCTGGTCGCCTCAACCAGAGGCCGAGGCCCATTTGGAGCTGGAGGATCTCGCCACCAAGGAATGGGAAGGCAAGCGAGACCGAAGACGAGGACCATCACGAGGCCCATGGCTCTCGGGGGTTTCCAGGGCAGATTTTGGTGTCCCTTTCGAGGGAACCTCGGTCTCTAGGTGCGGACCAGCAAAGCTGGATAAGAGCGCCTTCTGGGAAGCTATGAACCCAGAAACGCTATGTTCAATTGCAGCATAAGGGACTCCCATGCGGGCGTGGGGCCCTGCGACGCAGACACCAGGGTCACTGGGTCAGGCATCGAGAAAGAGAGGGTGTCCTCACCGGGACGACCCTCGGAGACCTGGCGCCATCGCCAAGGGCCTCTGAGTCTGTTCAAGGTACCTTAAGAGGCCGCTCCTTGTCTGACACTTGGGAACGCCAAGGGGGGCTAAGCGACCGAGCATGGGAGCGCTCACACTTGTCGGGAGCCCCTGACAGTGACTTCAAGGTTGTCATCTTGCATCGCTCCACTTCAGGGGACCCCTGGTCGAAGTGCCATCTTGAGTGCGGAGCCGATGTGGGGGGACCCCACCGGCGGAGAGACAACCGAGAGTGCCACCGGTGATTCTGAGGCAGCCTTTCGGAAAATGTCCTCGGACTTCTGCTTACGACTGAGCAGGGCTTTGGAGGACATTTTCTTACAAAGCGAACAGAGCTCTGGATCATGGTCGGCTCTGAGACACCATAGACAACAGTCATGGGTGTCCATAAGCGACATGTTCTTGGAGCATCTATTGCATTTTTTTAAACTTGTGGCCATCGGGGCAAAAAGGGCCCTCGCGAGGTCGAAGACCCATGCGGCCAGCATTTAGGAGAAAAAAGGGCACGAAGCCCACCAACAACAAAAATTAGGAAAAAATGTCCTCTTTGCTCAAAAGAGATAGGAGCAAGGGGGAGGACAGGTAGAGGACCTGTGCAACCGGAAAACAGTAGGCCAGAGGCCGGAAAACAAAACACTTTTTCCAAGGGATGAGGACGTGCATCCGAAGAGCTCTGCGGAAAAAGGGAGACTGAGCAAGATGGAACTCTTGGGAGGGAAGAGGACCACACATGCGTGGCAGCAATCCCAAAGGCTTTCTTTGAAAGCTGGGGAATTACTCCACGCGGGCTCTGTCGGTGCCGTCACTCATAAGTGAGGTCTGACTTCCAGCTTGTTCCTGGAGAATGGCAATGCTCTCTAGGAAGCAGTCAAAAACTAAGTGGAGGTTGTGCCTGCACCACTGGCTGGTGCTTACGAGCCTTGGACTTCTTTGATTGGTGAGGGCCCTGCTGGCGCTGCTGATGCTGCTGCTGAGGTTGGTAAGCAGCTGCAGGTGTGTAAGGAGGATATCATCTCTTCTTTTTAGAGCACAAAAGCTTCTTTGGCAGAACCTCCCTTTTGGGTGGATCAGCTGTCTTCCTGCAGAGGCATTTAAGGATGAGATCTGTTTCAATCTCACCTGCCTTCTCTCTCCAACTTTTCCTAAAAAGGTTCTCTCCAGTACATGGGATATCAGCAAACGTATCTTGGACCCACTATTCAAGACCTGAGGTCTGTAATCAGGCCATCTGTTGAGCCCTAATGCAGACTGCTGAAGCTCTGCTGGTTGATTCAAAAGCATGAAATGATGCTCTGGTGAGGAACCTGGAGGTATTTTGACCCTGTTTGATAAGGGCTTGGAAGGCAATCCTCTTATCATAAGGAAGCATGGGGACAATGGTGAAATTCTTGAGGAACATGCCCAGGAAGTAATCCTTGAGGTCAGCATGCATGCCTGAAAACATCGACGCTCAAAGGCATCAAGTGTCCTAGAGTCCCTAAACTGGAGGCACGGAAGAGTGATTCTTTGAACACTTTATTTGGCGCATGGCCGATTCCACCACCATTGAATGGTGAGGGAGTTGAGGCTTTTGAAAGCAAGGACTATCTGGAACTCAGTACATGGTATAGAGTCTTTTACCGATGGGCGGAACCCATGAGGGGAGCCTCCCACATGCAGGGCATGAGATCCTGCGATGCACCAGGAAGGTGGAAGCTTCTTTAGGCATAGGAGGGTATTGAAGGATCTTGAGTTCCTCTGGCCTTTGTTCCTTCCTCGAGGCTATGGTGATTTGCAGCCCTGCTGCTATGTCTCGGATGAACTCTTGGAAAGACATGTCCTCTGGTGGGGACTGGCACCGCTCTTGAGGAGGGGACGGGTCTGAAGGAATGTCTGGAAGGTCTTGGGAATCGTGAGAGTCCCTGTCCGAATCGGATGAAGAAGAGTCAGAGTCCAACAAGAAATTAAAGTATTGGCAATCGTGCTTTTAACCTCGATACTTCCTCGATGTTGAGGATCAATGCCGATATCGATGTTCTGAAGTATCAGAATCAGGAGTCTTCACAGTTTTAGCCTGTTGGGTATCAGTGTTTTCAGTCTGCTCCAATTGAGGCATTGGAGGCAAGAGACTGACCGATACTGGTTTGAGTTCCAGCACCAGAGCCAATACAGTTGACTGGGTACCGAAGCCTGCACTGCTGGAGCTGTTGATACAATCGGTACCGAGGTTGACAGGAGTGCAGCCAAACTCCTCTTAAGAGCCAGCATGTGCTGGTCCAGGGGAGATGGCCGATGTCTGGTGGTTTCACCTACAGGGCTTTGCATCATCATCCCAGAACACAGTACGGTAAGCTCTTTGGAGGTCAATTCCTTGGGAGCATCCCAGAGCCCCTCTTATGCTTTGGAGGACTGGTCCTCCCACTGGGGCTGATTGGCTGGCTGGTCTGCATCAAAAGCACCTTTCAGTGAGTCCTGGTGCCAATGGTGGGACTTTCCTCTTGACTCTGTATCAGTCTTCAATGCCAATGTCTTGGACTTATTTTATGTTTGGACTATGCCGAAACTTGAGACCCATGTAAGGAGGCTGTTCTTGGAAGCCACTGAAATAGAGTCCAGGGTAAATACGGAACCATACTGTCTGGCTCTATTCTGTAGGCCTCTTTTCATCATTTGTTGGCACAAAGGACAAGACTTTGGTAAATGGTCGAGCCCAAACGTTTCAAACACCGGTCATGTTTATCCGTGACTGATATTGTATCAGAACATTTGGTACCTTTTTTAAACCCACTGATGTTTTTTTCCATGTTTAAGGGTCTCTTTAGATAAAGAGCAATATAGGCTGAAGGCCTAGTTGGCAGTGAACACCGCTGAAAAGGAAATTTTTAAAAGTAAAATGAAAAATTTTATTTAAACGCTTTTTATATACCGCCCCTTCCATCGATCAAGGGCGGTTTACAAAGAACTGAATTCCAAAAACTTGGTTACAGGGAACATTTTAAACTATGGTACAATAAACTATATATAGGCTAGCTAGGCACTTATGCAGAAGCATAGTGTGAGCTGAAATCAAACTATTTACATGGTATATTGACAGCAGAGCAGCTTACAGTGGTGTATTTGTACCAGGTAGGGGGCTGGTGTCGGAGTGATAGAACCAGCAGACGGAAAGGCAGAGCACAGAATTAAATTTAAAAAAAAACATTTTTCGGTGGTGACAGGAAATGAACAACCTACTGGCTCTATGGGAAATGAAGAACTGAGGAGAGGAGTTGGGAAGGCAGGAAGACAGAAGCACAGGCATAGTGGACCACTCCCAAAAGCTTTCCTATTGGATGCTGTGGAGCGTTCCCACATGGGCTCCATTGACAGCGAAGTTACCCATATGCAAAGACTGCATTCCTGCTTGTTCCTGGAGATAGTTAAAAAAAAAAAAAAAACACACAAAAAAAAAAGAGTCTTCGTACTTAGAAAAATTATCCTTGGAGGAAGAGGGCCAGGGCTAGGACTAGGGCTCCAACTGCACTCAGCAGCAGTTACCTGCATAGGGCTGTGTTCCAAGCAGGAAGCTGTTAGAAAGGAACACAGAAGAGGTGCAAGTAAGAGAAGAACCTTCCATGCAGAGAAGGAAGCCAAAGTGAGACTCCTGAGAATAAAAGGAAGAGCAGATGAAAGGTCCCAGTGAACAAGACTTCAATGAGTTTAGTATTAGCTAACATAAGGAAGGCTCTAGCAAAGCTTGAAGAATGGTTGAGAATTTGGCAGTTGAGATTTAAAGCTAGAAAATGCAGAGTCATGCATTTGGGCTTCAAAAATACAAGGGAGAGGGTACAGTATAGGGGGTGAAGTACCTCTGTCCATGAAACAAGAGTAGGACCTGGGTATGATTGTGTCTGACAATCGTAAAGTAGCTAAACAAGTAGAAAAGGTGACTGCAAAAGCCAGAAGGATGCTTGGGTGCATAAAGAGAGGAATGTCCAGCAGAAAAAAAAAGGAGGTGATTGTGCCTTAGTATAAGTCTCTGGTGTGACCTCATTTGGAGTATTGTGTGCAATTCTGGAGACCACACCTTCAAAAGAATATAAACAGAATGGAGTCAGTGCAGAGGGTAGCTACCAAAATGGTCTGTGGTTTTAGTTATAAACCATATGGGGACAGATTTAAAGATCTCAATATGTATAGAGGAAAGGTGGGATAGAGGAGATATGATAGAGATGTTTAAATACTCCATGTCAGAAATGCACAGGACAACCTCCTCTCAATCGAAAAAGCTCTGCAATGAGGAGGCATAGGATGGAGGTGACAGGGGATAGACCCAGGAGTAATATGCAGAAACATTTCTTTATGGAAAGAGCAGTAGATGCATGGAATTGTCTCCGAGTGGAGGTAGTAAAGACCAGGCCAGTATTTGAATTCAAGACAGCATTGGAACAACATAGATCTCTAAAGGAAAAAAAAAGGACTATAGTAGTTGATATGGAAGGGCTGACTAGATAGGCCATATGGTCTTTTTCTGCAGTCATATTTCTAATCTCCAAGGAGAAAAGAAAGGGAAGGAACAGACCTTGAGAAGGCAGAGATAACTTCTGAAGTGTACTGTGTGCGCTTGACATGTTTGCTAGAATATACATGGTGATGTGACCGACATTTGTAAAAGCAAGACAAAACCTTTCAAATAATGTAAAAGCAACATTCAGACACCTTATAGAGAACTTTTCCTGAACACAATCCCAACATACAGTAGTGTCTTGGACAGAAACTCAGCCAGTATCTAGTTTCATACCCTTTTGACTGTTAAAATACCTACATGGTCTAGTTCCGAAGGCATTTAAAATTCAACAAAATGAAAATAGCAAAACAAATGTTCATCAGTAGCATAGTAGCTAATGGCAGAAAAACAACAATGAACTCATCCACTTATCCTGTATATAATTAAGGACACATCCCAATTACCAGACACCTTCTGCATGAGGACCTAAAGCAGGGGTGTCAAACTCAAATACACAGTGTGCCAAAATGTAAAACTTGAACAAAGTCGCGGGCCAGCATTGAACAAATGAACCTTTTAATATGGACCCAAACAAGATTTGCTTTAACATTGAATATGAAGCAACACTTATTACTATACAATTTATAACTTAATAGTTCAGATATGCAAAAACCAATTTCAAATAAAAAAAAACATCAATGACATTCATTTATTAAATAAGATTTAAATAATAATAAATAATAATTTTTAAAATAAAATAACAATAAAATTAATCAACCATTCAAGCCCATGTCTTGGAGTAGCAAGAAAAAGTGCATAAAGAAAACGTTAATTATTGCTCAGTTTGCTGCACACTGATCTAATCTGATGTGCCCAAGCCAGATACCTGGCATCTCTTCTTGGATGATAGTTCATCAATGTCTGGGCTCAGGCTTTGAGCTGAGGAAATCCTCAGTATCGAGCGAAGGTGTTCATCAGTCAGACGTCTCCTGTGAGATGTTTTGGTCATCTTCATCGAGGAGAAAAGTTGCTCACATAGATAAGTGCTGCCGAACATGGAGAGCATCTGAGCAGCTTGGGTGCGGAGCTGAGGCATTGTGTCAGGGATGAACTGTGGAAACTGGGCGGCGCCCACAGCATCATACTTTGACTTCAGCGTGTCATTACACTGGAGTTCAATTAGCTCCATTTGGAGGTTGGTTGGTGCGTTTTCCACATTAACTGCAAAGGGATTACTGAGCAGTTCAAACCTACATTTCTGGACATCAAAGTCGGCAAATCGCCGGCTAAACTCAGCGCCGAGTACACTGAGTTTTTCAGCAAACTGTGCGCATGGGAACAAGTTGGTAAAGAACTGTGTTTTCATGGTTTGGCAGCAGGGAAAATGGCCAAGGTTTCCTTGCAGCATCTGATTCTCCCACAGGCACAGTTTAGTTTTAAAAGCCCTCACTGCAGCGTACATGTCTGTGATGATGCGCCCCCGCCCCTGAAGCTGCAGGTTCAGCGCATCGAGATGGCTCGAGATGTCACACAGAAAGGCCAGCTCACACAGAAACTTTTTCTCCCGAAGCTCTGCTGTGTCCTTCCCTTTGCTTTCCAGAAACTGACATATTTCCTCATGCAGCTCAAAACATCTATTCAGTACTTTTCCTCGGCTTAACCATCTCACCTCTGTGTGATACGGCACGTCTGCGTATTCCGAACCACACTCCTCCAGAAAAGACTTAAACTGGCGGTGATTCAGACCTTTGGCTCTTATAAAGTTAACTACTTGTGTTACTGTGGTCATAACATGTTCCATCTTTAGGGCTTTGCCACACAATGATTCCTGATGTATGATGCAGTGATAAACAGTTAGTTCACCTGCACAGTTCTCTTCCTGCATCTTCTCCCGGACCCTGCCCACCAGTCCACTTGTTTTACCGCACATCGCTGGCGCACCATCTGTCGTTAATCCCACGAGTTTATCCCACGGCAGCTTTATTTCAGTTACGCATTTGGAAACCTCCTCAAAAATTTCCTTTCCTGTGGTTGTGCCATGCATTGATTTGAATCTCAATAGCTCCTCCGTAACACACATATTTGAGTCCACTCCACGGATGAAGACTGACAGCTGAGCAGTATCAGATGCGTCGCTGCTCTCATCCACAGCAAGGGAGAATGCAACGAAATCTTTTCCCTTTTCCAAAAGCTGGTCATACAGATTGGTGGCAAGATCACATGTGCGATCAGCTACTGTGTTTCTGCTCAGGCTCACGTTTGAAAAGGCTTGCTTTTTCTCTGGGCACACGATGTCACAAACTTTCAACATGCACTTTTTCACAAACTCTCCCTCATTAAAGGGCCGGGCTGATTTTGCGATCTCTGCTGCCACAATATAACTAGCCTTTACAGCAGCCTCACTTTGTGATGTGGCTTTTTTGAACATATTCTGTTGTGAAACCAAACTTCTTTTCATCTCCTCCACTTTCTGGCTCCTTTGAGTCATGTCCAGGTCCTTGTACTTGTCATGGTGTTTTGTTTCATAGTGTCATCGAATGTTATACTCCTTAGTTATAGCCACGTTGACTCCACAAATCAGACAAACAGGTCTGTCTTTTACATATGTAAACAAATATTCTGTCTCCCACCTGTCCAGAAAGTTCCTGTTGTCTGCCTTTCTTTTTGCCATTTTTGGGAAGGGGTTCCACAGTGACAGTTG
The DNA here is from genome assembly GCA_033557465.1 of Ichthyophis bannanicus. NCBI lineage: Eukaryota > Metazoa > Chordata > Amphibia > Gymnophiona > Ichthyophiidae > Ichthyophis > Ichthyophis bannanicus. The sequence goes on along the minus strand of CM066034.1, from coordinate 82,748,144 downwards.
TAGCTTGAGATCGCTATGACTTCTGTCACACAGGAGAGGGCGTTTCTGGGACCTGTCCTGATTGACGCGCCAAAACAGCAGCAAGGCATTATGGGATTTGTAGTATTAGCGATGAATGAATGCGCTGTATAATACCGGCGGGCTAGCTCCAGTAGTCATTTGGTATAGCCTCGCGGGCCAAATATAATTACACTACGGGCCAAATTTGGCCCGCGGGCCAGAGTTTGACACCTATGACCTAAAGGGTTAACTTGATAAGCAGTTCTTTCTAGGTTGTTAAGTGATTTTAAAATGGTCTAACAAAAATATTATTTTGGCTCTTGCACATAAACGGACTCAGTCTTTGGATGAATGCCAACAGTCTTTGCCTTCCTCCTTTGTACTCCACTATCTTGAGCAGAACACCACACAAGAAACCAACATAGTTTCCCTTAGCACCCAACTCTGCCATATAGAGATACGCACAGGCAAGAAAAATTCAGTTCGTTTTCATTTTATTCACAAATATTTCTCGACTAGTGAACACAGGACTACATAATCATTTCATCTTTGTCCATTAACCTTGATGACTTCAGTCACTTGAACTAGTATGTCACTGGAAATATGAGAGACACAGAAATGGTGAGAACATTCAGTTACTTCTAGATGAGAGAGCAGCCTTGGAAATGTTGATGCCCCAGTCCATAGTAAGACAATGAATGGATCTGAAACAGCACACATGGAAACCCAGAATGACAGCAGAGGGCTAGATTTGCTAACATGCTCTACCAAATTAGTGTGCATTAAAGCTGTTAACATTTGCTATATATAAATAGGGTGATGAAGCTGACACCACTGAGCCTATGGAGTTAGAAAAAAACACTGATTCTGTTAAAGAATCAGACATGTGTAGAGTGCAGTTAGAAGTGCAGCTAGAGGGAGCAAGCAAGGACTCTCACGAGGTAAGCTGACATGCCTTAGAGTAGAGGAGGCAAAGCCTAATTCAAAGAGTAATCAAACACACCTGCTTAGAATGCCAGGAACTTTAGCTGAGGAACGCTCTTATAAGAAGTCCTCAATTAGGAGAGAAAGAAGTCCTCAGGAAAGAAGTCTGCAGAAGGGAAATCTTCAGAAGTATTCCAGGGAGAGCAGCAGAAAACGTTGCTCCTACTGATACTGAGGAGAGAGAAAGCAGAAGGCTCCAATTACAAAAGGAAAGGCAGCTGAACTGGAAGTCCTTACAGGGAAAATACAAGTTCCAGGAAGGACAGTCTCATATTGGAGAGCCCCAGAGAGAGGTCTTCAGAGGAGACAGAGAAAGCAGGAGAGTGCCTTGCAGACGATACGCTGGAGATCCACAGCTCAGAGAGCCAAGGTACAGATACAATTCCTTTCCTAGATCTGAGCCAGGTCTTAGAGAAGCCTGGAAGTCAGGGAGCCGTGGCTATAGCAAACCTAGTTGGCAGAAGGTGTGGAAACCTGTACAGAAAGTACTAGCCAAAGAGCACATTACCTGTTTGCCAGAACAAGCAGAGCAGGGCTGGCAAGGCCTGGAGAGAACCACTGACGTATTGCCAGACCTACCGAAGGGAAACCCAGGTTTAGCAGTTAACGTAGCAGAGCCAGAGGCTATGCTATTGGACTTTGTGGAACCTGAATTAGCCCAGTCTGAATGTCCTATGGACTGCATACTATGTATTGCAGGGAGTGTGGAATCCCTACCTGAACTATAGTGGCTAGGACATACTTGAAAACACTGTTTGTTTAAACTGAAAAGAAGAAGCTTTGACTTTGATTTATTTGACCTGTTTGTTTGCTTTCACCCTGCCTAAGTAACAAGAACTGTGAAACACGTATAACAGTTTGGACTTTGTAAATGTTTGGTGATAATCCAGAATAAGGTGAAACCTGTTTGCTTTCATTTGGAAACCTTTTGTGCTGTATGGAATAAAACCCTTTACCTTACCACTTATATTGGCATTCACAACTATTCATTACAAAGAGGTGAACTACTAGTCCCAGAATCCCTCTGGGCAAAAGAAGTTTCTCACTTCAAGAAATAAATAAATGTCCACCCTGACCTCCAAGCACGTTGCCAAAGGGAGGGGCTGTGACATTAGGTCCCAGTGACATAACAGAAGACCTGCGGTAATTAAAGTGTAGCAGGTGTTCTCCATGAACAGCAGAAATTAGTCGACATGTATGGGTGATTCACCGATGGAGCCTCGCATGTGAATACTCCCCAGCTTCCAAAAGGAAGCTTTTAAGAGGCACATGCGCGCTTGCTTCCCGCCTGCCAGTGTCATCTTCTCCAGTCAAACAACATAGTAGAAGCCAAAAAGGCAACTCCTTGGGGAGGTGGGAGGGTTTTGAGGACTGATTCCTGCTGTTCACGGGAAACACCGCTACAAGTGAGTAATTACGCTTTCTCCGTGAATAAGCAGGAAATAAGTCCTCACGTATGAGACTCCCAAGCTACAGGCTACCAGAACCCAAGGAGATCAACAGCTCAACAGAGGCAACCAAACTGGAGAAAGAACAGGAAGAACAGCAAGGTAGTCCCTCAACTCGTCTGATTCAGCATCCTCAGCAGCTATCGACCCCGAGGGTTTTTTTAGCAGGTAGCCTGGACAGACAGAAGGGCTGGTGGGCAGGAGTTGACTAAGACCTGGAGATGCCAGAGCACAGCCTGGCCAAAATTGCAGTCCCATCGGGAATCACTATCCAGACAGTAACAGATTACGAAGATATGGAATGAAGATCACATAGCAGCCTTGCAGATTTCCTCTGCAGAAACAGAGTAGAGGTTGGCCACTGATGTAGCCATAACTCGGACATTGTGAGCCATGACATGACCTTCATGGCTCAACCCAGCCTGAGAATAAGCATGAGTGATGTAGTCAGCTAGCCATAGGGATAGCATGTGCTTCAAGACAGCAGAGCCCAGCTTACTGGGATCGAAGAAAACAAACTGGGTGGACCAGCGGTGCACCTTCATGTACTCCAGATAGAAGGCTAAAGCCTGCTTGCAGTCCAAAGTATGGAAAGCTGCCTCATCCTGGTTAGCGTGAAGACAGGGAATGAAAATCTGTAAGACTAACGACTAGTTGAGGTGAAATGCAGAGATCACCTTCGGCATGTGCCTTCAGCAGTAAGTAAGGGGTGCATGTGAAGAACCATCCTATTCTGGTAAAACCTGGCAAATAGCAGGAGAGCTACCAAGGTTTGGAGCTCATGGATGCATTGGGCTGATGTAACCACCACCAGAAAGAGGACCTTCCAAGTCAGGAATTTCAGGGGACAAGAGTCCAAGCAGCTCAAATGGAGCCCTCATTAGCTAGGAGATTACCATGTTGAGATTGCAAGCCACTGTGGGGGCCTTAAGAAGAGGCTTTGAGAGGAGCAGGCTGTAACCTTTTGCCGCTACCTACATTCAGTTACTCTCCTGTTGTTCCTGGGTCCACTTCGCAGCGGCAGTAGTTTGTAGCACAACAAGACAACCAAACTGGTGTGGCTTGGAAAAAGGTTTTTATAGGCTTATTACATAGGTACAGAACAGGTTGCTACAGAGCTGCTTCAGTGGGGTGTAAAGAGAAGTGTGTGTCAGAGTCTCATAGTAAGAAGTGTCCCATGAATGGAGAGAGGGAGAGAGAGAACAAGGGGGGGGGGGGGGTGTAAAGAGAACGCAAGAAGCAAGCCATGAGAGGTTGGGCCAAAATGGGCTTCTCTTCAGAGCCATGATGGTATGCCCCTATTGCACTGAGGTGAAGGGCACCGAACTGGATTTCAGGCCTGAGTCAGAGAGGTGCAGGAGATACTCCAGCACCTGATCCACAGCAAAAGAGAAGGGGTCCAGCACCCTGCTCACGCACAGGCAGCAAACCTCCCCCACTTCAGCATCGAAGCCTTGCGGGATGTCAGTAGGATGTTCCATACCCCCTCGAGTAGACTGAGCTCTGAGGACTACCTGCTCAGCATCAACTCCTTGAGAGCCAAGGGGTGGACAATGGAATGCAGCAAGGTTCCACCCTCTGCAGAGATGAGGTCTGAGGCGAAGGGGCTGGCTCTGAGAGCTGCAGTAGCAGTGGAAACCACGACTGCCAAAGCCAATAAGGAGCAACAAGGATTATGATGACATTATCGGCTTGGAGTCAGGAGAGTTTTCGCCACAAGTGCTATCAGGGGGTATGCATACAGCAATCCCTCCCCCAGTAGAGGAGGAAGGCATCTGAGGCTAGGTGGTTGCTGGCTGGCTTCCAGGAGCAGAACTGGCCCACCTGGGCATTGTATGCCATGACAAAAAGATCCATCACAGGAGTACCCCACTCCTGAAAGATCTGGTCCACCATCGTCCTGTTGAGGGCCTACTCGTGTGGCTGGACTCGGCTGAGCTGGTCTACTAGGACATTGATCTCGCTGAGCAGATAGCTTACTCTCAGGTCCATGCCATGGAGCAGAGTAAACCTCCACAACCAAACTGCCTTCCAGCAGCAGAGGTACAAGCTTGTGCCCCCTGCTTGTTCATGAAGAACATCATCACCTGATTGTCTGTTTGGATCAGGACCACCTGATTGACCATGTGTGCTCTGAAAGCTCAGAGAGCATTGGCTAATGCCCGAAGATAAAGATGATCTGGAGCAGGCTCTCCAGCTCAGACCACAGGCCCTATGTGCACAATCCCACCCACATAAGCTCCCCAACCGAGCTTAGACACATCAGTCGTGAGCAACTTACAGGGGGAGGGGGGAAATCTGGAAGTGAGCCCCTTGAGCAGGTCCCTTAACTCAAGCCACCAGTCAAGGGTCCATACCAGAGGCACAGTGACCACTCTCTGTCTCGAAGGTGACCCATTGACTGCTTCCATTGCTTAGATTCCATTGGGCCTTCTGCATGAAGAGACGGGCCTGAGGGGTAACATGCACTGTGGCAGCCATGTGACCGAGGACCCTCAACATACCTCTGGCTGTTTGGCTTTGGTGCTGCACAATGACCACCACTGCTATCAGTCGCTGCATGTGGTCTTCGGGTACAAAGGTCCTGGCTCGAGAGGTATCGAAGAGGGCCTCGTTGAACTCTAGCTGCTGCGTGACCTGGAGATGGGACTTTGGATAGTTGATCAAGAAACCCAGCTGCTCTAACACCTTAATGGTGAGGTCGGCCGCCTGCCAGATGACATCTGGTGAGGGACCTTTGATAAGCCAATCATCCAGGTATGGGAAGACAAAGGTAGGAGGCAACAACCGCCAGACACTTTGTGAAGACCCATGGAGCTGAAACCAGCCCACAGGGAAGTACACAGTATTGATAGTACTGGTCTCCCAGCACAAACAGTAGCTATTGTCTGTGATTTGTGTAAATCGGGATGTGCATGTACGCATCTTTTAAATCCAAGGGGTACAGCAAATCATCCTGTAAAAGGTATGAGAGGAGCAGCAGCATCCTCAGTGACACCATCCTGAACTTCCAAAATACTATCTTGGAAGCCCAGACCAGCTGTATTCCATGCTTTAAGAAAAGTGGAAGGAAGTCCAAAAAACTGCCAGCATGGTTTAAAGGTGAGTTCAGAGAGGCTGTTGCCAAAAAAGCATCTTTCAGGAAACAGAAAAAAGAGCAAAACGACAAAACCTGGAAACAGCACAAGCACTGGCAAGTTAAATGCAAGGCATTGATAAGGCAGGCAAAGGGAGAATTTGAGAAGAAGCTTGCTGCGGAAGCAAAAACACGTAATAAAGACTTTTTCAAGTACATTTGTAGCAAAAAATCTGTGAGTCAGTTGGTCCAGTAGATGATAGAGGGGTTAAAGAGGCACTAAGAGGCAACAAGGCGACAGCGGAGAGACTGAATGAATTCTTTGCTTCGGTCTTTACTGAGGAAGATGTAGGGATGTTACCCATGACTTAAGTGGTATTTAAAGGTGCGGAAGAATTGAAGGAAATATCGGTACATCGGGAAGATGTATTACAACTATTAGATAAACTAAAGGGTAGTAAATCACCTGGGCTGGATGATATACATCCAAGGGTGTTGAAAGAACTGAAATATGAGATTGCAGACCTGCTATTAGTAATCTGTGAACTATCATTAAAATCATCTGTAATACCTAAAGAATGGAGGATGGCCAATGTAAAGCCAATTTTTAAAAAGGGTTCCAGGGGTGATCCGGGAAACTACAGACCGGTGAGTCTGATGTCAGTACCAGGAAAAATGGTAGAAACCATCATAAAGAACAAAATTGCTGAACATATAGATAGTCATGGCTTAATGAGAGACAGCCAATATGGCTTTAGACAAGGAAGATCTTGTCTTACTAATCTGTTATGTTTTTTCAAGGTGTGAATAAACAGGTAGACAAAGGTGAGTCGGTTGATATAGTGTATTTGGACATTCAGAAAGCCTTTGACAAGGTCCCTCCATCAGAGACTTTTGGCAAAACTAAAGAGTCATGGGATAGGAGGCAATGTACTATTGTGGATCAGGAACTGGTTAAAAGATAGAAAGCAGAGGGCTGGGCTAAATGGCCAATTTTCCCAGTGGAGAAAGGTGAATAGTGATGTGCCCCAGGGATCTGTGCTGGGTCCGCTGCTTTTTGACATATTCATAAATGACCTGGAAAAGGGAATAACGAGTGAGGTTATCAAATCTGCAGATGACAGAAAACTATTTAAAGTTGTTAAAACCCAAGAGGATTGTGGAAAATTGCAGGAGGATCTTGATAAATTGGAAGACTGGGCATCAAAATGGCAGATGAAATTTAATGTGGACAAGTGCAAAGTTATGCACCTAGGGAAGAACAACCCAAACTATTGTTACACGATGCAAGGTTCCACATTAGGAACCACCACTAAGGAAAAAGATTTAGGCATCATTGTGGATAACATGTTAAAACCTTCAGCCCAATGTGCAGCGGCGGCCAAGAGAGCAAATAGAATGCTAGGGATCATAAGGAAAGGAATGGAAAATAAAACAAAGGATATTATAATGCCTCTATATCGTTCCATGGTGAGACCGCACCTTGAATATTTTGTGCAATTCTGGTCACCGTATCTTAAAAAAGGATATAGCGTTGTTAGAAAAGGTTCAGAGAAGAGCCACCAAAATGGTAAAGGGGATGGAAGGATACCCTTATGAAGAAAGGCTAAAAAAGGTTAGGGCTCTTTAACCTGGAAAAGAGACGGCTGAGGGGAGATATGATAGAAGTCTATAAATTAATGAATGGAGTGGAACGGGTAAACGTAGATCAATAGTTTACGTTATCAAAATATAGAAAGACTAGGGGACATGCAATCAAGCTACAGGGTAAACTATTTAAGACTAATAAAAGAAAATATTTTTTCACTCAATGTGTAATCAAACTCTGGAATTTGTTACCGGAGGATGTAGTAAAGGCCGTTAGTGTAGATGGGTTTAAAAAAGGTTTGGACAAGTTCCTGGAGGAAAGGTCCATAAACCCTTATTAAGAAGGGACCCAGGATATCAATGCTTGACCCAGTACAAGCATTGTGGAACCTGTGTCTTTTGGGGAAACTGCTAGGTATGTATGACCTAGATTGACCACTGTTGGAAATAGGATACTGGGCTTGATGGACCTTGGCCTGACCCAGTATGGCATATCTTATGTTATTATGTTCTCACACATCAGGAATTGGTTGAGGTTCCACAGGTTCAGGATTGGCCTGAACCCACTGGCCTTCTTGGGAACCAAAAGTATCTGGAATAGCTCTATCCGACCTAAGCCGGGAGGGACTGGCTCACTGGCCAAATTGGTTAACAAAATGGAGACTTCGTCCTGCAGAAAGCTTCTGTGCAATGGATTCATGGGATATTCCCCTGGGGCATATGGAGGCAGCAACTGGGAGAAGTGCAGCCGATATCGACTTTGGACCATCTGCAACACCCAGGCATCAAAGGTGATGAGGTGCCACCTGGGGGCAAAGTGGATGAGCCACCCCCATACCTTAGGGGGTATCCCAGTGGACAGCAGCCAGCTGGCTATGCTCCTGAGGAACCAGGGAAAAGCCTACTCCCGGCTTGGGTTGTGGGGCTGATTGAGCCTTCGGATCATTCTCTCTCCACTGCTGGTGGGATGAGGGGGTGCCTGCACCTTCAGCTGGGCTGGTATCTGGGCTGGGAAATACTGGCAGAGGCATGGTTAGAAGGCCTTTTTACCTTGATGTTTCTTCTGCGAGGGATCTGCAGTCTTCTTTGAGAACCTAGAGAGGGTCACATGTTCCTTCTCAAGCTCCTCTGCATTGTCCACTGGCTTCCCAAAGAGGTTCTTACCCTGGCAGGGGACATTGGCTAACTTGTCCTAGACCTACTGTTTCAGGTCGGAGGACTGCAGCCACGCTAGTTAAGTGTGCAGCGATGCTCACCACTGCTATTCTGCAGGTGGACTCAAAAGCATCATAGGCGCCATGCACCATGAACTTAGAGCAGTCATTGCCATTGCCCACTAAGGCCTGAAAGGCCTCGAGACAGTCAAGTAGGGACATGGGTGGCAAATCCTCCCAGGTCCAGCATGACGTCCTTCAGGAATATACTCATTTAGGTCTGGTAGGCCAGGACCCTGGCCACCAACATGGAACCTTGATAGCATTTTCTCCCAAAGGAGTCCAGGGTTCAAGCCTCCTGGCCCCAAGCCTCCTGGCCCAGAGGCACAGAAGAATGGGTCTTGGTGTTCTTAACCGCTTCAAGGCCAACTCTACCACGATACCGTTGTGTGGTAGTTGAGGCTTCTCAAAGCCTGGGACCTTCTGGGCCCGGTATATGGAGTCAAGCCTCTAGTTGACAACTGTGACAGACGTTTCCCACAGCCATAGCAACGGTTGTTAAAGAACATGGTGAACAAGCACTGTCACCGCCTCTCTGGAGGCCAAGGGGTACTGGAGGAGTTCCAGCTCCTCTGCCCTTAGTTCCTCCTCTGATTCCAGAGAGAAGGAGATGGCTTTGCTATGTCCCTGACAAAGTCCTGAAAAGACATGTCCTCCGGAGGAGACTTGTGCTGCTCGGGAGGAGGCGACAGGTCAAGCGGAAAGTCAGGGGACCGGAGGCCCGATGCTGCCGATTCCTCCTTGGTCTCCCACTTTGATTTGGATTCCGAGAGGAAGTTGAAGTAACGCACGGTCTCCTTCTGCTGCTGGCTCTGTGACTAGGGAGAGGGCGGGCATCAGTGGGACCCTTGTCACCCTCAGTGTGAGTGCCAGTGTCCCTGGGCATTGAACTGTGCAGCGCTGCTTACGATTGGTAGTGCTATACAAATGCTCAGTAGTATTAGTAGTAGTGAACTCCAAAATGCTGGACAAGGAGATGGCCATCAAAACAGGTGTCGATTCTGACCTTCTGCTCGACGCACCTGTCTTGGCGGGCAGCACATGGGTCTCCAGGAAGGGCTGGACAGAGTGTGGTGATGACACCAGCATCACAAAGCCTTGTTCCACAAGATTAGAACCACTGCCAAGTGAGCTTCGAGGGCTTGAAGGCATTCCTCAAACACCACCACCTGTGAGTGGGCAGGTGCCGCAGTCACCGGCATAGAAAATCTCGGGTAGGGAACTCCACAATGATGGGTACATTGGGAGGCAACCGGCTGCCTTCCTGGGCAATGGGGGTTGATCCCTCTCTTCTGGGGATAGATTCCTCCCACTGGGGAATTTGGCTGGTCGTTCCCAGCCATCACCTTTTGCATCACACCGAGAAGGGCTGCAATGACTATGCATCCAGATCTTATCCTGGTGCTCATCCTTCAATGTTGACAGGGTCTCTCCAGAGACTCTTCTCTTGATGTTCAGGTCCTCCGGTTCTGATTGGGCATGGACTTTCCTCCCTATCGATGCCTCAACAGAAGCCTTGGAAAGCGCCGACATCGGTATCGAGGCCGAGGATGCTTAATCCAATGAACTGAAGAGGGATTCCTTCCATTTTCCCCAATAGTCAGTCCCCATTGTGTCATCTGCAGGCACAAATTGCAGGATGCGGGCTGATGATCGGGTCCAAGTCACTGTAAAAAGTAATTGTGTCAGTGGCCGAGATGGTCCTGCCATACTTGGCGCATTTCTTGAAGTCACTAGTTGGCTTTGACATACCAAAAAATACTGCTGTGGCCAAATTAAACTCAAAAATTGCAGAAGTTAGGACAAAATCCCCAGAGGGGAACAAAAACATCAAAGGGCAAAAAACCCCAACAAATAAAAGAATCTAAGTTGGTTGGGACCAACTAGACCGATGACAGGCAGTAAGAAAAGCAAGAAACCCCCCCCCCCCCAACTCATGAGGGCCAAGAAAAGATAACTTTTTCCGGTATGCAGGAACGTGTCCTAGGGCTTTGCTGAAAAAAGACTGGAGAAGATGATGCCACATGTACAATGCCTCCCAAAAGCTTTCTTTAGAAGATAGGGAGCATTCCTGTGTGGGGCTCTGTTGGTGACCTCACCCATATGTGAGGTCTTATGTCCTGGTTGTTCACAGAGACTGTATGCTAATGCATATCAGTTCACACCACCTTGTAGTAAATCTAGCCTGAAGAAAGCAAGTGCTAGTTAGACAACCCTTAGAATTCCACCCACTAAAAGTCAGATATAGTTGAAAATATAAGGCTATGCAGATTGCTTTACAATTAGTTCCTTTAGGCTAACTTATATTTGAGTTAACTTGTGACTTGAACAAGACCATCTTAGGGAACGGTGGGCAAATTAGGGCAACTGCCCCAGATCCAGAAGGCCCCCATGCAGCTGCAGCAGCTCTGCCCCAGCACTTCCTCCTTTGGAAGCCGACAGTCCAGAAGTCTTGTTATTGCATGCTGTGGCAGCAGAGACCACTTGTCAACTCCAGGGAAGGGTGGGTTGCTGCTCCAGCAGATTTGTTCAGTGCTGCATGTGAGATTTTTGAGTCACTAAAAGTGGAAGACCACACATTTTTAATCTAATTTCCTATATGGAAACTGGCCGTATAGGATCACTATGTTTTGTTAGCCTTCCAGTGTCTTTTGAAGCATTCATTCACATTTCTGTTGCAAGCAGTAGACCATTCAGTGATCCCCACTCAACTCATTTTTTATATGCTGACATCCCTTGACACAGAATCCCTTTTTATTTCCTATAGGAAAACAGGCCAGTTCAGTGGAAACCTCTAGCATGCCTGAAAATATAAACTTGGCCAGAAATTTAAATAGGAGTTGGAAGGTGAAAATAGGTCTTACCTGCTAATTTTCTCTCCTTGAGTCCCTACAGACCAGTCCAGATGCATGGTTTATGGCCTCCTACCAACAGATGGAAGAAAGTTGATGCCTTTGAATTATGGTGCTGGGGACGAATACTGTGTATACCATGGACTGCCCAAAGAACAAACCAGTCAGTACTAGAAGTGATCAAACCTAAGCTTTCCTTAGAAGCTCAGATGACATACTTTCATACTTTGGACACATCATGCGAAGGCAGAGATCGTTAGAGAAAAACATAATACTTGGCAAAGTAGAAGGTCAAAACAAAAGAGGAAGGCCAGCAATGAGATGGATTGATTAACAGCAGCTATGGATGTCACTATCAACAATGAGCCGCTGACTGATGACCAAACAGTTTAAGTCAACTATCCCAGAGGATTGCCATGAATCAACACCGACTCGATGGCATTTAACAAGCACTACCAACAGATGGAAATTGAAAACCATTGGTTTGAAGACATCATCCCTTATTGAGACCTGAGAAGTGCACAGCCAGCCAGTATCTCTGTCACAATGCAACCAAAACACACAACCTCTTCAACCCAACAAGACGGCCATGAATCAATAAAAAGGAACAAACTCCCAGAGACCAGGAAACCAGAATCTTTACTAGTTCCCAGACATATAGCATTCTTGCAGATTATCAGAAAGCAGGATGCTCTACTACTACTACTATTAAGCACTTATATAGCGCCACGCACGCAGCGCTGTACAGATAAACATACAAGAGACAGTCCCTGCTCGTCAGAGTCATGCTCGTCAGAGCTTATAATCTAGTCGAGACAATACAGAGCATTAGTCAAAAAAGCGAGACAATACAGAGCAGTAGTCAACACGGTGCAAAGCACAGTGTGGTCTTACAAATCAGTCATGAAGATTGACGGGAGTTAGGCTAAGATAAGGGATGGAAGTCAGGATCAGTTGTGCACCTCCTCCTGCAGCTTGGAGACTGGGCATGTCACAAAAAAGTGACATCACTGGATGTAGCCTGCTGCTCTGTCCCATCATCCCCAGTGAACTATTGACAAAGCACACTTAAAGGAGCAACAAATAAGTAGCTAATAAAAACAACATTCTCAGCGAACGTATAACAATCACTATATACAAGAAATATTCTCGTCCCGGAAGGTAGGCTTTTCTTCTTGTGCCTTCGCCTTCCCCCTGCACCAACAGATAGATCAGAAAGAACCAGATGAAACAAGGAATTTTAGACAAAACCAGATTCCTACCGGTAATCTCATCCTTCGGCCAGCTGAACCTCCACTGCTTAACTGCCTACTATCCCGGGCGGGAGTGAGGACTAAACTGTCGTCCCTCAAGGAGGAACAATTACCAGGTAAGTGTAATTACCATTTCCTTATCGGTCCTCCAGTTTAGTCCTCCACCTCTGGGATGTAACAGAGCAGTATGCATCGGGAGGGACCCTTCCAGCCGGCCTACAACACCGCTGCCCCAAATACCGCATCCTTAGCTGACAAGACATCCAGGCGGTAGTGTTTACTGAAAGTGTGAAGAGAGGCCCAAGTAGCCGCCCTACAAATTTCCACAGGCGATACCAAACTATGTTCTGCCCATGAGGCCGCTTGCGCTCTAGTAGAATGAGCTCGCAACCCAGCTGGCACCTGTCGCCCCGACAACAGATAAGCCGAAGCAATCGCCTCTCTAATCCATTGAGAAATGGACTCCACCGAACAAAACAAATAAGCGGTCAGATTTGCGAAACTCCTCTGAGACCTTGAAATACCGACACAACACTCGCTTTACGTCCAAACGATGCAATCCCCGGTCCGTCGTGATGTCTCCTAACGAACTCAGCACCGGAAGGGTAACTGTCTGTTTTATATGAAACGGAGAAACTACTTTGGGCAAAAAGGAGGGAACCGGACAGAGCACCAACTTCTCCTTAGAGGAGGACAGAAACGGTTCTCTACACGACAACGCCTGTAACTCAGAAATCTGCCTCGCTGAGCAAATGGCCACCAAAAACACCATCCTTCAAGGTTAAATCCTTCACGGACGCTTGCTGTAAGGGCTCAAAAGGCTCCCTAGCCAGGGCTGCCAAAACCAAGTTGAGATCCCAAGGAGGAACCACAATCCTACGAGAAGGACGTAACCTCGTCACTGCCCTGAGAAATCGCAACACATCAGCATGTGCCCCTAGGGCTATACCCTGCACCTTGTCTCTATAGCCAGCCAGCGTGGCTAACTGAACCCTCAAAGAGCTGGCCACCAAGCCTTTTTCGAAACCGTCCTGCAGGAAGCTCAAAATCACTGCAACGGACGTGGTCGCCGCGCGCACTTGCCTCCTGGAACACCAATCCTCAAATATGCGCCAAATGCAGACATATATCAGAGACGTAGACGACTTCTGAGCCTTAAGTTGCAATGACTGCTCCTGAATAACCTCTTTTCTTTAAACGTGCCCTTTCAATGGCCAGACCGTAAGCGAGAACTGATCCACCTGAGGCATCCGCAGTGGCCCTTGAAGTAGCAGACTGTCTGACGTCGGCAATTTCCACAGATCCCCGTTGAGAAGACACATGAGGTTGGCATACCATGGGCGCCATGGCCAGTCCAGAGCCACCAACACCACTCTTCCCGGATGGGCTTCAATCCGCTGTACCACCCGACCTATGAGGGCCCACGGAGGGAATACATAGAGAAGACCCGACACCAGCCAGCGTTGCAGCAGGGCATCGATCCCTTCCAACATCCTTTCTCAATGTCTGCTGAAGAACTGACTGGCCTTTGCTGAGTGGAAGATCGCCATGAGATCCATGATCGGCGTCCCCCACCTGTGCACCACTTGCGCAAAGACCTCCGGATGCAATTCTCATTCGCCGGCATCCACCTGGACTCTGCTGAGAAAATCCGCCATCACATTGTCTTTCCCGGCAATGAGTGCCGCCGAAATCGTTAGCAGCCGAAGCTCGACCCATGCAAAGAGATCCTCTGTCTCTTTTTCCATGGCCGTACTTAGTGTACCACCTTGTCGATTGATGTAGGTCACCGCTGCGAAGTTGTCCGATAGCACCCTTACCGCCCAACCCCGCACCGTCCCCTCAAATGCTTGCAATGCTAATGCTACCGCTGAGTTCCAATCTGTTGACTGACCATGTGCTCTCCCGAGCCGACCACAGCCCCTGCATGAAGAGCTCCCCGCAATGTGCTCCCCATCCTGTGAAGCTTGCAGCTGTCAACAATGGTATCCACTCTGGCTGTTCCAGGGGCATCACGGCTTTCAACGACTTCGGAAGTAGCCACATCAACACTATTCGAACCCCGAGAGTGCAGGGCAGATGTCTGCTCAGCAGGTCGGCCTGATGAGACCAGCGGTGAAGCAACGACCGCTGCAATGGCGTCATATGAGCTCTGGCCCATGGCACCACCTCCAAGGATGCCTCCATCATACCTAACACCCAGAGATAATTCCATGCCGAAGGAACCGGAGTAGTCCTGAACTGGCGAACTACTTGCTGTAGGGCATGGACTCGCCGATCGGGGAGAAACACCATTCCCCTCTGAGTGTTGAATAGTACCCTAAGGTACTCGAATCTCTGGGATGGAGTAAGATGACTTTTGCTCGCATTGACTACCCAACCGAGCTTCTCCAAGAATTTCACCACTTTGTCTGTAACTTGCATGCTCTCGGCTCTGGATTTTGCCCGAATTAACCAATCGTCGAGGTAGGGATGAACCAAAATACTCCTCGTCTTTCCTTATCGGTCCTCCAGTCTAGTCCTCCACCTCTGGGTTGTGCACCTCCTCCTGCAGCTTGGACTGGTCTAGGACTCAAAGAATAGCAAGCAAGACCCAATTCCGCTTTCCTCTTCATCCCTCCAGACAAGCCCAGATGCATGGGAAATACCCACAAAGTATCAATGTGGGTGGGATCCACCCAAACCTCTTCCAGGATTCTTGGCCCTAAAGCCAATCAATTTTATTGGCAAAGACATGGAAAGAAGACCATGTCATCACCTTACAAACATCCTGTGGGTGAACCAAACTGCTCCTCTCACAAGGATGCCCAAGACTTTGGGCCCACTCAATCATGCACAATGTATATGACAGCAATTGTTCTGAATGCTATAATGATTAAAGATCAGAGGTCCTGTTAAAAAAAAAAAAAAAGGTCAGATTGATGATGATGGTGCATTGTTTCACTGTATATTTGACTGATTCTCATGTTGACCCCCCAAAGTATGCATGCTGCCGAGCCATGGCCAAGTCGGGTTCCAACAAAATGTGTTGGATGAAGATTCTCCAGGTATGGCTGTGGTCTTTCTCTGTTCCTCCCCTGTGATGGCCCCAAAGATATGCCAGTTGTGGGCATGTAAGCACATTTTAAATATACACTGCAAATTATTTTATACAGATGGATGTGGTTTTAGAAACGATTTTTTTAAACAATTGGTATTTTTTGGATTTTTTTTTTTATTCCACAAAGCACTGTAATGGAGGAGGAATTTGGCTCTGCTGGAAAGCCACCTAAGAAGAATTACATGTTTAAGGGAGTAAGGATTCCAGAGAAGAGAACCAAGCAATCAAGCTTTTGGGGTAGGAAAAACCCCACATCCTTAGCTGCCGAAAGGGAATTTGGAATTCCTACACATACAGAGATATATTGCTCAACCCACAACTCCTCTCTAAAAAAGAAAAAGAAACGACCATTATTATTTAGCTACTTTTATTTTACATTAAAAAATGACAATATATCAAGGGCTTCAAAAGTCAAAAAGAAATGATCTCTTGCATACAGTTGCTTTTCACAGGGTTCCAGCAGGTGGAATTTTTTCCCACTTTCCAACAAAGTCTATTTGCTAATCAACAGATTGCACAGATGGAAAGATTCCTACAAAGTCCCGTGTATATTCTCTATTCAATTTAATTAGAGGAAAGTTGTTCAAATGCCAAATGCAGAAACCTGGGGAACTCCAGTAATAGTACTAATAGCATACACTGAGGCCTCTGTATTATGGTGCATTAATATCAGCACTTAATACAAGTTAATTTGCATTAATGGCCCATATTAAATACATGCAAATGAGTTTTGCACTAATTTATTAGCATTAAATTTAGCATATAAATGTGGATGTTACTGTAAAAAGAGCTGCACCTCGCCAAGGTGTAGTTACATTTTTTACATTAACAGGTCTGTGCTCTCTTTTGCGAATTTTAATAAAAGTTAATTTCTTATGCGATAATAGATAAGCTCTTTTATACAGGTACTGCATCTCATAAGCACACATTTTTGCATGCTAATATGCCTTAAAAGCTCTGTTGCATATGAACTAGATTGTAGGTGCTAATAGTGCTTTAAATGCACATTAAGACTTAATATACTGGCCTCATTACATAGTAAAAGACAGCAGACAGAGACTAGTTGGGCCCATTTAGTTTTTCTAGTTTTTCATTTTTCAATGAATACCCACGTTTTCTGTTAATATATTCGTTTTGTTCATTTGGCTGCGACTATATGGAAAGAGACCTCCTATAAACTGCCAAGATTTATGCACATATCCCCAAAACATAAAAAACAGACACAGTTCTATACATGTCTAAAAATTGTATATACATACAATAGGTAGTTTTGTTCATGAGGCCTGGGTCTAGGTCACAGATCTCTAAGGAAACTACTAATGGAATAGCTTAGTGGTTCTCAATTGATCCTAAAGCACTTCCCCCATCAGATTTAATAGGAGACCCTTAATGAATATTCATGAGAAAGATTTGCAAACAATGGAGGTAGTGCATGCAGATTCCTCTCATTCGTTTTAATTGTGTTAACCTGAAAGCTAGACTGGCTAGAGAGTATGCAAAGACTAGGTTGAGAACCACTGAAATAACTGTTACAATTTATAGTGGTCTCTTTATCTTTTTGTTTTATTTTTAAACAAGATCTGAAAACATTTCCTTCATAGGTCACAAAAGGAGAGGGCAGCATTGCTTAATATGTTTGGGGTTGGAAGGAATTTAGAGGCTGTTAGTTGATGATGGCTTTGATGTTGCATGTTAGCTATATCACTCATCCCAATAGGCAACCAGAAGTAG
The DNA here is from genome assembly GCA_033557465.1 of Ichthyophis bannanicus. Taxonomy (NCBI): domain Eukaryota; kingdom Metazoa; phylum Chordata; class Amphibia; order Gymnophiona; family Ichthyophiidae; genus Ichthyophis; species Ichthyophis bannanicus. Next base: position 82,730,899 of record CM066034.1, on the reverse strand, counting down.
GGTGCATTTTACCTAAATATGAACCTAGCTACATAATCTATTTTTTCTCTTTAAACTGTATGGGAAAGGTTTATCTCTATTAAAAGTGTTTAACCAAAAGAAATCGTATTTGTGGCTAGTTCTTCATAATTTGGCAATGCACTAAAATGTTTTAATACATTTTCACAAAACTAGAGAAATTTTTTATTCCAAAACATCTCCCGCACACATCAAAACAATAGGCAAGGAATCTGAGATTGCAAACTTGTTAATCAAAAAAAGTTTGTAAATGGTCAGTCTGCTACTTGTGAAAGAAAAGCAGAAATTGTACAACAGTTCATATAGGCAAGATGAACACAGAGCTGTTCAGTTCCCAGGTACGTTTCCAACCTATACGATCAAACTCAAATTTTGTCCACTGGAATGCCAATGAGAATTCCCTATAGAGTGAAGAAATGAAAATCTAGATTTTTAGACCAGTAATTCTGCCTGTGCCTATAGATAAGTTTTTAAGTCGGTCTCTGTTTTCTATTTGCAGTACTCGAACATATATACCCCACCCCCTGGCCCTTTTACCATATTTACTGTTGGTCACACACAGGAAAACTGCATGCGCACGTCAAATTGTGCAAATATTTCTGCCTCAATTACCTTTACTTGCAAAACCAGCTAATTAATAGTGGTTTTATTACTAATGTATAGAGTGCCATAATGCATCACTGATATTTGCAAGATGGATGAGACTGCCAACCTCCAGGTGTGGTGTCCTAAATATACAATGCACTATAAAATGGAATTATGCTAGTTACCAAGGATATAGTGATCTTCTGAAGGCCACTTACCAGGTTCTGATGTGGTCACACCAGAATGGTGGCTCGCTTAATTCTTTTTCTTGCCTTACAGGAATTATTATGATGAGCAAATCAGCAAATCTTGGTGATTTTGCTGATGCTTTTTAACACAATTGCTTATTCATTTGCTTTATTTCAAAGGTGGAGGGTGGCTTTAAAATTCTGCTCATAAACCTAGCAGCATCCTTGTAGCATTTTCCAATCATTTTAAAAAACTCTTGGCATAGTGAATGGCCTGAATGTTTCTAAAATATAAAAGGGGGAGATTACTAAACATAACAAGCAGAGACAGAATGAGAAGCTAGAAATGTGGAAGATCTCCAGAACACCAACATCTGTGAAGGTGCTGAACCAACAGCTCCAGCACAATGAAGCTGCAGCAGACTTCTGAATTCAGAAAGTGTTGCAGAGTCACAGAGCCTAAGCATTCCTCCATGGGTATGAATCTACATGAAACGCAAGGCACAATGTGATCTGACCTGGCAGTCTGTGCACGAAACAAAAACAGATACACTGTAAAAACAGCACCCAGGCATCACTCTAGGTACAAGAATCAGGGGAGCATATCACACTTTTGAGCCAGTCTGTGAGAGGGCAGGAGGTGCTGAGAGCAAATCTTGCTCAGAGCACCACTTTGTCTGGCGAATGTCTGCTCACTTAAGCATTGGGCAGCTAGAGTGTGTGCACATACATCTGTCTGTAACCACGCTGTACCTGAGCGGTGTGCTCTCTGTGAATTACTGATGAGGAAACTTTATACTAGCTTTTCTGCTATGCAAGTAAATGCTCAAGAAAGATGACTTTTCTTTGGAGGGAGTGTCCTCCTGCATGCTGTAAACTTACACTTCCATCCAGCATGAAGCCTTTACATCACATCTACCCGCTCAAAAAAAATTCCATTTAATTCTCATGTAAGTTAGCTAACGTTCTTTAGCGATAATAATACTGCCTAATAAAAGCAATGGTATGTTAACTCTACCAGATAATTATTTTATTTTCTCTTTATCCTGAGAAGAATAGCCAACCATACTACCTCAATGTTATTACCGACTTAATGATTTTAGGAAGGTGGAGGTGAGTTTTTCTGTTCATGTGATGCAAGGACACAAAAACCAAACGACTACAGAGCCATTGCACCCTTGGTAGCCACCGAAGGATCAGAGGATGAGCAGCAGCACTGCTATGCTTTGTACTCAGTGCTAGTAATTGTTCCCATCATTGCTGATTGTCTTGAACACAGATTTTTGACAAAATAAAAATATACATAGCATTCTAAAAACAATTCTTTTTATCAAATTAAAAAAGGGTTTCAATAGAGATGAAAAACTCAAATCTATAAAACAATAAATTAGAACATTACAGGAACCGTTTGGCTTATTTAATGTGGTTAAGTATTTTGCCCTTTCACTGTCCTGCTTGCAACTAATTACTGCATCCAATTTTCAATTCCAAAAAAAATCTTCAGGTATCTGTGATACCTTTTATAAATGTACTGTACAAAACTTTGCTTGCTACAAGCAACTTTCTTCCTCCTTGTTTTGTTGCAATCCAAATTGATCAAAAGTTAGTCATAATCATCATTCCTGGTACTAAATAAATAGCTTAAAGTGTTTCTGAAAGTTTCACTGCAACAGGACGCGCTCAGACAGAAAACTCTGCTTCGCTCTTCCTTGCTCTCAGGAGGAACCGCCTGATTTGAAGTCCAGCAAAAGGATTGATCCACAGGAAGGAAGGTTGGCCCCCAAACACAGACCTCATGCCATCCCAGCGCAGTCTGCGTTCCCATGTAGCCTTTTCGCTTTTGAGCCGTTCGATTTCCTGAACAAAAGGAAGAAATCACGCAGTTTACAAGACCTGTGTCACTAATGTGCAGAATGCAAAGACGACAATGATGGCAGCAAGCTCCTGAAACCCCCGATATTTCCTGCTGCTCTTGTGAAGCATCTTCTTCATGAAGAACCCAAGTGGGAGAATGCAAACTTCTGCAATTAACTAGCAGAATATCACAGCACATTAGAACAGTAAGGGACCTCGAGGTGTCAATTAATAGCAGAATATCACAGCACATTAGAACAGTAAGGGACCTCGAGGTGTCAATTAACTAGCAGAATATCACAGCACATTAGAACAGTAAGGGACCTCGAGGTGCCAATTAACTAGCAGAATATCACAGCACATTAGAACAGTAAGGGACCTCGAGGTGTCAATTAACTAGCAGAATATCACAGCATATTAGAACAGTAAGGGACCTCGAGGTGTCAATTGGTCCGCCTCCCTGCATCTGTACTACCCCAGCCAGACGTTTGTCCAGAAATGAACCACACTTACTGTAACAATCAATTTGCTTTAAAAACTCAGAAAACATTTCCTTTCTTGTTTCTTTGGCTTAACAAGTTAGGGGAGATTAAAGAAATATGCAACACAAAAGTTTTGTCATTGTTAAACCTACAATAAGCAAACAAAACATCCAAGTATCAAATCTTTGCCTTTTGTGCTGGAATTGTATAAAGACGGAGAAGCACCTATGTATCATTATAAAACAGGTCCTACTTGGCCCACCCCTCTTAAGCAACCTGCTATAAAATTACCCTCATAGATGGTTACTAAATGTAATGTAATGTGTGCCTTCGAGTCAGTCCTGACTCCTGGCGACCCAGAAGCTCCTGGGTTTTCTTGGCAGTGTCACCGGAAGTAGACTGCCAGGCCTTTCTTCCGAGGCAATGGAGGGTGAAGTGACTTGCCCAAGGCCACAAGGAGTGCTAGTGGGAATACTAAGCTGTGTCAAAATTCATAATTTTACTACAGTCAAATTTATTGTGCAAATCACTATCTTGTGGTATTCAGATTATTTTTTTTATTTCACGTTGCTGCAGTGAGGAACACTGTGCGCGCCTGGCCATGTCAGCAATAGAAAGACATAACCAGCCAAAAGGAGATAGTGATTATGCCCCTGCACAGGATGTTGGTGAGGCCTCATTTTGGCATATTGTAGTGAGTTTTGGAAACTATACTTTTATCTCACGAAAAATATATAAAGACTTGAAGTGGTTCAGAGAAAAGTGAACAAAACGGTATAGAGTTTGCGCTAGAAGCTGTATGAGAAGGGACCTGAAAATGTATACCCTAGAGGATAGGAGGGGACAGGGGAGAGAGGATACAGATTTAAATACTTGAAAGGTATTAATGAGCAAACAAACCTTTTCCAAAGACACAGAAACTATACAACTAGAGGAAATGAAACGAAGCTGAAAGGAGGAAAACTTTAAAATTAACATCAGGAAATACTTTTTCACGGAAAGGGTGGTGAATGTCTGGAATGCCCTTCCACTGAAGGGGGGAGGGGGGGGACAAAACCAGTGACGGAATTCAACAAGGCATGAGACAGATGCAGAGGATCCCGATATAGGAAGAGGAGCATTCCTGCTCAAAACAAAACTTAAATGACTTTCACACTTCAAAAAGCACAGAGCGCGATAACCTGCATAGAGCAACAGTTACAACCCAAAGTAAAAAAAGCAAAGAGTAGGTGTAACCTGCAAGAAGGAGAAAGGTTAATCACCTTTCCTTGAATCCTGCTTGACCAGTCCAGATGAGTGGATTATGCTCCTTTGCCAGCAGGTTGAGGCAAATCTCAGACTCTTTCAGTGATGTCACTTGGTATTATCCTCTCGTACAGCACTGAGAAAAGCCAGTATGATTTTTTACTGTTTGGAAAGACTGAAAAACTCAGAAAACGTTAATAAACACAAATAGCTTTGCCATGAAGATAGTGAGCATATACTTGGCTCACTTACCATGAGGAAACTGGAGTCAGACCACAAGACTAACTAGACTTTCCACGGCAGTCTGAACCCCCTAACCTGCAGAAAGTCTCTCAAGCACTGATATTATTAGTGACCAAAAGGCAGCAGACTTTTCAACCTGCAAAAGGAGTTTTTCAGGGTGGGTCCTGAACTGATCTAGCAGAAATCAAGGAAAGGAGGTTATCAAATAGGATTAAAAGTGTCTCCTTTCTTATCTTTCTCGACCAGTCCAGACGAGTGGGATGCATCCAAGCAATCAGGACCCAAAGTGGGAGGAAGATGATGATCAAGACAGACAACCCTGTCAAAGGAGTCATCCATGAATGCCCTGTAGGGCTTTGCAAATGCTATCAACCAAGGCCAGGAAGCCTTAGAAATGTCCTCAGGGGACACCCAAGCAGACTCCACCCAAGAAGGTTGCACTCACTTCTGAATGCGCTTATCAGGAAGGATGCATTCTGCTCCCAATAGCCTGCAGAGGGACTTGACCTCTGTCAGAATGTCGAGAAGTATAAAGAAGGTCCAGTCGGTAGGAGGAATGAGCAATTGCTATGAACTTGACCACCACCTCTGCCCAAGCATCAGACACAGCGATGTAACTTGGTATTATCTTCTGTGATCTTGCCTGCCTTTTCTATGAAGGAAGGCAGGATCACAGTTCTGTCAGGATGATCAAGGACAGTATAGGCTTCACAGTGAAAAAAGCCATCAAAAGAACCAGAATGGTGTACTTCAAGCTAAGGACTGCAGCACAGATATCATTCAGCAAATGTTAGAATCCCCTGGAATAGATCATAAGGAAACAACCTACCAGGGAGGCCTTACACATGGACTCAAAGAAGGGTCCTCTACCATAGGAGCCCACTGAGACCCAACAGGACACTCAGGGGGACAGAACTGCTTCACTCCTGCGTATGGAGCCACAACGAGATACACCCCAAGGAATCCTTTGGAGTAGCAGAACAGGACTGCCACTCAAACCCTGAGAGTTCATGGCCAAGCCCCGGTCCAGGTTGAACTGCTAAACAGCTGTAACATCTGCTAAGGGCCTAAATGCTCACCAAGTCCCAAGCAGGGAGGTTACTGCCATTCCCAAACAGCTCATACTGACCGTCATACACCCAACACGGGCCAGGCCCTAAGTGAGAAGGCACTGGGAAATTGCCTCACCAGGGGCTCTTGCCATGTTTCTCATTGCAGGCCCGTATTTATTTATTTATTATTTCAAAACATTTCTTATCTGCGCTATTCAAAGCTCTACACAGATTACAACAGTATATACATAATCCATAACATAAAATAATAAACAATACTGCACATAAAAATTAATTTAAACCACCAAATACACAGTAAATACCTCTTAATTGGTGATAACTTTTCTTCATCTTCTGCAGAATTCATATCATGCCACCATTTATAAACGCCTGATGGAATAAGTAACCTTTCAGCTGCTTGTGAAATGTTGAAGAGCAAGAGAAAAGTCATATTTCTTGGTCTGGCAAAGTAGCTGACAAACTCCGCTCTCACCTAAATACCCTGAAACTCACCAGCTTAATGTGGTACAGGTGTATTCAAAAGGAACAGACCGAGATAAACCCCAACTGGCTGCACCCTCGAGAGGGAACGTCAGCATCCAGTGAAAGGAATTACATGATCCCAAAGGCCCCACAGAAGCAACGAGCCCGACAGAAGCTCCTCTTGGTTTGCTTCTTCTGCAGCAATGGACCCGAAGGACTCGCCTTCTCTGCAAGGCAGCTCCATGCTTTACGTATTGCCTTAGGTGGTCCCTTGGCCCTTCTATGTCTGCATTCCAGCAGTCTCTATGGGCGAACTTCTCCTCTCAGAGAGAAAGCAACCTTTAAAGAGATGTGCTCCGCTACAGACCAAAGTCATTATCAGACAAATGCCAGCACTGATCTGGCCCATACCACCACTGGCACGGAGCTGGAAGAGACTCTGGTTAGTATTGACTAGCAGCAGTCACCTAAGCAGGGGCTGCAAGTTTCCTAGCCTTTGAAAAGAGATCCCTGGGGCCCAAAAGGGCCCCCCCCCCAAAGCCACTGGCACGCGGCTAGTGCCACCCCGTCATGCTTTGCTTTCACTGGGGCCAAGATGCCAATTGACATGGCTGCCAAGCTCACTAGCAGAAAGGAAAAACAAAAAGGAGCAGTAGGAAGCCACAAGCACGGCATCGGGCCCCCCGTGGAGAGTGTCAAAAAGTCAGCCAAAAAGTACCCTGTACATCACAGCCTTAATGGGGACAAAAAATAGCAGCCACAGCAAAAAACACACACACACTAGAGACCATATGCCACATTGGGCCGAATGGCTAAGAACTCTGGCAGCAAAAAGAAAAAAGATGCACTGAAAAAAAGGCAGAGCTGCGGCAAAACAGGATTCCTGGAAAGGGAATCCTGAAGCCTGTTGGGGTGACCGGGGAAACACTACTAGAGAGAGGACCCAGACATCCACACAAGCCTGGGGAGGCCTAGCTGAAGGTCCTTTTAATTGAAGATGCATGATTCAAAGCAGCAGAGAGCCAATTGCTTCCCACTGAAATCAATGAAGAAAAAAAAATCGAACAAAAAAAAAAATCAAGAAAAAAAATAGAGAAAAACAGCAAAAACAGTTAAGGAAGCAAGAGGAAAGGGGTACCTGCACCCAACTTACTAAATCCCCTATCAGAGGTCCTATAGGGCTCTCCTGCTCCTCTTCCGGTCCACCAGTGCTTATAATTAGGAAACATAGGAAACAGCCTGGACATAGGGCGGCTGTCTGCTCCAGCAGATATGAACGTACCCACGCTCTGAAGCATTGGACCCTTCAAGGCTTCTGCACTGGAGTGTGGGTGAAGAGAGTCAGGCCCATCTTTACTGCTGAACCGGTATACATACCTTGCCACCTGCTAGAGGCAGTCAATACTGGTTCCTCTCAGTGCTGTGCTAGAGGATATAACAAGCGATGACAATACTGAAAGTTGCTCGTCTGCCTCCACCTGCTGGCAAGGGAGCATAACCCACTCGTCTGGACTGGTCTAGCTGGATAAGAAAGCGACAGTGACCGCCAAAGAAAAAAGCAAAGAGTGGGGGGTAAACTGCATGGAGTGGAAGCTAAAAACCAAAATAAAAAGCATAGAGCAGGGATGACCTGAACAGAGCAGTAGTTACAACTCTCAACACCTTCCTGGGCGGACTAGATTGGCCATGCTGGTCTTTAACTGCCACAACAGAAGACACCCAATGCTTAAAAAGTATGCAAAGGGACCATCAGATGTGAACAGTAATGACTGCTAATTATCCAATATTTATTAGAAGACGACCCACATTAGTCATCAGTCCCTTAAGTACTTAAGCACCAAGTCCACATTTTCAGTGCACCATTAGTCCCACTTCATGTGCCTATCAATGTAATAATAGCATACTTAAGCGACCACACAAATGAATTTTCTTTTTGATAACATTTATACGGTGGAGTTAAAAAGTGCATTCTTTCAGAAAGACTGTGCACACGGCCTCGTTAACATGCAGCCATCTGCTGCATCACAAGTAAAATATCTCCCTTTCTATCAATGTGTGGGGGTGGGGGGGATTGGCATGTACCGACAGGAAGGGAGACATTAAAAAAAATAATCCACTGTCTGAACTCCCCATCCTCTGTCCCCCCATCCAGCAAAAATTCCCTGGTGGCCATACTCCCCTCCCCCCAAAGGGCCATGTGGTCCAGGGAACTCCAGGTCAGAGGCGACTTGGAACAGAAAGCCTCCAATGCTGGTAGAAACCTCCTTAGACTAATTATACTTGCTTTGCCTGGAAAGACATCCAGCATGGTCCTTCCTCTACCCCCACTATTTTAGAAAATGTCAGCATCCGACTCCTAACAATATAATGGAACACACTGCTAAGGGTCAGTCTGCCAAACAAGGTAATGCTTACAAATTCTCCAAGATGGAGGTGGTGGGGGAAAGACGCCGTTCAATGCCTCCCCAGACCAGGTAAAGAAAATTGGTCCATGGCCATCTCTACTGGCATTGGAGACTCTAGCCAAGGCTTCCTTGACCCTGGGCGAGTAGGGTTGCAAAAGTCTGGGGAAGGGAGAAGGAGGACAGGGGTGTTCAGGTATCAGGGGAGGGTGTTAAAGAAAGGTTGTGGCAGTTCAGAAGGGAAAGGAGTTTTGAGGAGGGATAATGAGGGCAGAGACCATGTCTTGGAGGTGGTTTTGCAAGAGTCTGAGGAAGCAGGGGTACTAGGAGAAGGGGAATGTCATGGTTCCCACTTGGGCCACCAGCAATCCTGGGAAATCTGTGGTGAAGTGCCGCTCTTCACCTCAGATGACACTTTTGTTCCTGTGGTGCACATTTTACTACAACCCTAAGCTGGTGCAAAGATTTGCATGCTACCCTTTAGTGCGATGGTGTTTACCACCGATTTTCCCAAGTTAGAAATTTTGCTGCATTGGGAATAGGATTAGTGCAGTGAAATCTTGAGTAAACTCCTGCAGAGCCTCATTTGGTTAAGTTCGGTTGTTTATATGGATAACGTTCCCACTCAAAGCTGCATATTTGGGCAGCCTACCACTTAGTTCATTTTGCAGCACTGGAATGCAAGTGGCAAATGTGCTAAGTTACGTATTTATTGAGCTATCAACTACAATTTGTTTGTTGGCCTTTATCTTTCTATACCCAAGTCAAACACAACCACCACATTACTATAAGCATAGTTTTATTATGAACTCTTATAAACCAGATGAGGTTAGCCAAAGGCAAAGAGAATCCATCTGAGTCAACAAAAGCCTTTGGTATGGAAGTTAGGTTCATGGAAAACATCCTAGAGATAAAACCAGTTTAATACTCAGGCCAAAGAAGGCTAAATATAACAGAAGAGATGTGTTCCTACCGTTTCATCATTGCATATTGAGTGGATTTGGGTGCCAAACATAACTGCGGTAAACATAAGAAATAGGAGACCCTCAAGGCACAGGAAAATCAGCAGAATCACAGTTACAGGTGGGGAGAAAGTACTGCATTCTGTCAAAATGAGAGACATGGTTAGAGAAACTATGAAATGCAAACTTAAATCCAAAACCTAGTCATTGCTGGGCACATGTAGCTGTTAAATTTCTTTGACATTTGTATTTCACTTAACCAACAATGGTTCAAGGCATGTAACAAACGCAGCCATCACTAGGCTCCCCGATTGGGGTCGAGCACCTGAACAGGGCTGGCAAACCCTCCCGCTCAGGGACTCCAGCTCAATTGGGGCTGTGGGAGGCGGGGAAACCACATCAAAGCGACGCCGCTGCCGGCGGAAGTGGACACAAACGCGGCCATCACTAGGCTCCCCCGATCGGAGTCGAGCACCTGAGCGGGGCCGGCAAACACTCCCGCTGAGGGACTTCAGCCCAATCGGGGCTGTGGGAGGCAGGGAAACCACATCAAAGTGACGCCGCCACCAGCGGGAAGTGGACACAAACGCAGCCATCACTAGGCTCCCCGATCGGGATCGAGCACCTGAGCGGGGCCAGCAAACCCTCCCGCTCAGGGACTCCAGCCCAATCAGGGCTGTGGAAGGCGGGGAAACCAAATCAAATCAGGGCTGTGGGAGGTGGGGAAACCACATCAAAGTGACGCTGCTGCCGGGCGGGCCTGCGCCTGAGGGCCTCGCCAGAGGGCCCTTTGGCGTGGTCCTTAGGCACGGACCGAGTAGCGGCCAAAGATCAGCGTCTCAAGCCATCATCTAAGTTAAGTCTGCTGCCTTGCCTTGCATGGACAACCCACTGATTGTAAGTTAAGGCTGCTGCCTTACCTTGCCTGAACATTCAACTGCCTGCATAAGTTAATGTTGTTACCATGCCTGGACAATCCATTGCTTGCTCAAGTTAATGCTGTTACCTTGCCTGTACAATCCACTGCTTGTAGATTAACTGCATAGAACTTGCTACCCATTTTTACATTGCTTGCTTTGTAAAACAACTCAGGCTGCATAAGCTTATTAACTCCATCAATTCAACTATCACCTCATAGCTAGTCTCCAAACTAACCACAAATAATACAACACACAGAGTAAAGATACCACTACTAATACAAAATACACCTAGAGGACACAACTCAAGTCAAGCCCAGGTCAGTAAACCACAAACCCTATCCCAGGTCAGTAAATACAAGTTATAAAATGCACTCCATCAACCACTACTTCATGGCCTACCTCACACTCCTCCACGTTTGCACTCTGCACACACAGCATCAGACTCAACAAATCCCCTTAATAAACCCACATACCACCCAACCCAGATGCAAACCAGCATCACACATATCCAAAGAACGCCAACAATCAAAGAATACAGCCCACAAACCATACAATACCACACCTCTCACCACACAAATAATGAACACACAAACCCAATCATATCAACAAACATCAGATGTGCTCTACTAAACGCCAGATCTATCAGGAACAAACCAAATACTATCCTAGACCTAATCCATGATAAGAAGCTTGATATAATATGCATCACCGAGACCTGGCTAGACGACTCAGACCAGGTCATATTAAATCAAGTAACCTCAACAGGATACTCAGCATTTAACTGCATCAGAGTACAAGAGAGAGGAGGTGAAGTACTAATACTTACCAGAAAGGAATATTTATTTATTTATTTATTTATTTAGTAAACACTTGTATACCGCTGCTTCCTACGATCAGCAGCGGTTTACTTTACAGAATCGTAATGTATTGTACAGTACATTGAGATTTTCAGTTTTACATTTTGATTAGTCAATGATTACGTAACACGAGATAAGCATTTGGATACGATACACATTTGATTATAGCACACAGATCAGGGTATACATTTGATTTCAATAGATTGGGGGGGGCCCCATATATACAATTTGTACAGAATTAATTGCCAAGGTTTTGAATAGAGATTCAAAACAATCGCCACCACTAACACAATCGAATCCAACACACTCACTATAGCCAACAAGTACCTAACCATCTCCCTCACATACAGACCACCCTGGAACCACAACTGAACACCTATCCACAGTAATTGAAACGATATGCGCACATAACAGAAGACACAAACCCCTAGTTGCACTAGGAGACTACAACCTAACATCCGCACCCACCAGAGAAACCGCAATGTTCTTAAAAGCCATGGAGTCACTAAAATACTGCAAGACAATTAACGCCCCAACGCACCAACATGGTACAAACTCCTGACATAGTCTTCATGCCAATACAACTAGTGGAGCAGAACAAAACCACAAAACCAACAATCACCCCAGTCCCTTGTTCAGACCACCATGTAACTGAATTCACCATGAGCCTTAATAACCCCGCCCAACGTAAAGAAGATGAAAGAATGACTAGACAGTTCAAACCATTTAACAGAGACTCATTCATAAACAAAATCACCCAACTTCAACAGGAACACAACACCCTGGATCTTAACATAGAAGAATGGAACACAATAATATCCAACGCAGCATCTGCCCCAGCCATCAAAGAACCACAAACACACAAGAGATCCAACGCCCCTTGGTATTCACTCGAAATCAGAGTTGCAAAGCGCACTCTCAGAAAACTGGAAAGAAAATGGAGACGGGACAAATCACACAACCTCCTAACACAATACAGAGACAAACAACTGGAATATAACAATCTAATAAATGAGCGTAAACAGCAACACCATACCAACCTAATCATGAAATCTACTAATAGACCAAGAGAACTTTTTAGCATTGTCCAAAAGCTCACCAAGGACGACACGCAACAAAGCGCCCACCATCTTGACCCACAAAAATATGCAGACTACATAAAGTCAAAAACCACCAACCAAACATACTCTGCTTCAGCACAAAAACGATCACACGATAAAAAACCAACACCAAACATGGGAGAGCTTCAACAAACCAACAAAACAGCAAGACGACGACATTATATCTGGACTAAACACAACAACTTCACCATCAGACCCATGCCCAGTGTCTTGGATCAAAGCCACAAAAAGCCAGCTCTCTCATCACATTCAAAAAATCGTCAAAGATTCGCTCCAACAAGCATAACATGCCGCAACCCCTAAAGCACGCGATGATACGACAAATACTTAAAAGTAGTAATCTGAGCCCATCCGAACCAAAATCATACTGTCCCATCTCCAGCCTGCCATTCCTTGCCAAAATCATGGAAAAAGCAGTCCAAAGGCAACTTCAGGACCATATAGATATCAATGCCCCATTGGACATACATCAGCATGGATTCAAGCCCCAACACGGCATAGAAACACTACTCACCTCCCTCTTTGACAATCTCCTAAGAGGCATGGACAACATAAAAAATGGATTCCTGCTAGTGTTCATGGACATCTCGGCGGCCTTCGACACTGTGTCACACGCTAAGCTATTGCAACGCTTACAACAGATAGGTCTATGCAAGAATACCCTGAAGTGGTTTACATCATACCTGGAAGGGCAAACGCAACAAGTCAAATGCGACCAAAAGAAATCACTACAATTCCACGTCACGCAGGGAATACTCAAGGCTCAGCCCTATCTTCAATGCTCTTCAACATCTACATACAGCCCATATGCAGATTCATCAAGCATCACAAACTGCACTACCACATTTATGCTGACGACATCATGGTGTATGCTCCAATCAACTTACTAGCACTAAACACTACAACAATAACAAAATGCCTCGAAGACATGAATGACTAGCTCATAGCCAACAACTTAAGTCAACTACGACAAAACTGAGGCAATGTTCGTCACCAGGAACCCCACACCTTCATACTGCCACAAACTATCAGCATCCTAGACAAACACATAGTAGTCAAAGAAGAAGTTAAGTATCTGGGCATAACACTAGACAGCTCTGAACCTAAAATCCCACATCCCTAAAACCGCAAACAAGGCATATCATCGATTGAAAACAATCAGACAAATCAAACCAATGCTCCGTCAAGACCACGTCCGCACAGTGTGTCAAGAACTCATTACACCACTGCTTGATTATGGAAACTCACTATATCAAGGCCTTCCTCAGCAGACACTCCACCCACTACAGATGGTACAAAACCACAGCACGCATCATTACAGACACACCAAGGACCGAGCACATCACTCCCGTCCTACAACTGCATTGGCTCCCAATGGTGGCAAGAGCTAAATACAAAACAATCATGATCATCTTCAAAGTCATTCACCATCTCTCAGCAGACGCACTCCAAAATGTTATAACAAGGGACAGCAGCAATAGACCAAGAAGAACCAATAACATGATTGGCACACCTGCAGGCTATCACAAAACCAAACAACCAACCTCAAAAAGAGCACCATCACTACTGGCATCCACACTATGGAACTCCCTACCAACAAGCCTGAGAGCTTTAAATGACCTCATAGACTTATTTATTTATTTAACATTTCTTATATACCGCCTTTCATATCATCAAGGCGGTTTACATTGAACAAACTGAAATTACATTGAACAGGGCATTATAACTTGGAGATAACTATTTTACAGGGAACATGGGCTATGGAGGGTTAAGTGGCTTGCCCAAGACCACAAGGAGACCTGTGTGACTAGAAACCCCAGTCCTTCTGGCCCAAGGTTGCTGTCCTCTAGTGGGATTTGAACCCCCGACCTTCCGGCCTGAAGTACCTTGCCCCAACCACTAAGCCACTCCTCCACTCCGCAAAGACCTCAAAACACAGTTATTTATAGAAACCTATGAGCATTCAGGCAACATCCCCTACCCAAACAGTAATGCTACTAGCTCCGCCAACTAAACACACACCCATCTTATCCACACAAATATATCATACCACGTTATTAAATACCTTTATGTTAAATGTTACCTCAATTGTACTGTCTAAATACTGTTAAGTAACTGTACTGTCTAAATGTTTACATGTACCCTAATGTTAAATGTAACCCTCCAATTGTGATGTGACGTGACCACTTTGATTGAAGGAAAAGGTGGAATACAAATCTGTCTAAATAAAATAAATAAACAGTTTCCTCCAATGAATGCAGACTACGGGCCAGATGGTAAACTTTCACCAAACCAATCAAATAAGCTGGGGCCATCCTATGTAAATCCTAAATCCAAATGCAAATAAGCTTAAATCACACATTGGTCACAACTGAAAGCCAAGTGCATTTGTTTTAATATAAAGTCAACGGTTCCTACACTGAACTATAAAATATTACTAGGAAGAAGTGTTCTTCAACAATTGCAGATGTGCCATAGCCTTTTTTTGGAAGGCCCAAGGAAAATAATTTCAATAGTCCAAACAGGTAAGTCCTATCTGCATTACCTGACCAAGATGCTGTCCTGCCAGAAAAGACATTTGTCTCATCAAGCACAATTTGGTGAATCTTTTAGCACAAGTGTGACTTAAGGATCCATGGTCAACTAGCAATCTATTAATATCTCCAGTTTAGTTTAGTTGAAAGCTCAACCCCCCTTCCCCACGGCACTATCACTAGGTACTTTTCAGGAATTATTCTATGCCTCTGACCCATAGCAGCAAGGTCTTCTTCAAAATTAATTTTGAGAAGATTTATTCTCATCTAGTTCTCCAATTTTGACCATACATCTATTCAATGAATTCTAGACCAGAGACTGAAAAAGTATATTGAACAATATCAGAGAAAATAGGAAGCTTTGGGGAACACCCCGCCCACAACAGACCAAGGTTCTGATGGCTGCCGCGGGCAAGGTAAAACTCTTAAAAAACAAAAACAAACTAAAACTGTCTTAAGAATGTTGCTGAATGGTTTTGATATAAATCATTCAGCAACACTCAGGTACAAATAGATTGCAAGCTCTCCAGGGACAAGGAAATAACTACTGTATCTGAATGTAACTCGCCTTGAAGCGCTATTGGAAAGATGTGAGCAAAACACAAATAAATAACATATCACTGAAGTAGAAATTCCTCTATGAAGACCACTACAGATACAGCTGATTATTTTAATTTTGCAAAGAATCAATAAGAAACGCATCGTGATAATTTAGCTATTTCCAAAGCTTCGATTCCGTGGATCTAATACAATGTAAAATACCATAAGAAATATTGTAGCATACACAAGAAAAAACAAGGCTCAATAAAACAAAATAAAACACATACTGAATTAAAATGCGTCCAAACAGCCACATTTGATCCACCTCCTATACTAAATACTTTCTTAAAATAAAGGCTTTCACTTTCTTCCTAAAATCCAAATAATCTTGCATAACCCAAAGTTCCAGAGGCACAATGGACCAGACACAGACACCAGCCAATTGAAAACTCTAATCCCATATCCTGATGGAGGGACTCGTGGCGCCTCAACTGACTACTTCCCTGCAAATGCAACATACGTGAGGAAATCAAAACTTCCCAGGGGGAATTTAAGAGGCACATCTACCTCTAACCTCACCACTTTAAAAACCAACATCAACAACTGAAAATAAACACAAAACTCAAAAGATAAAAAATGGAGACACTCCAAATAAGGTGTGATATGCTCATGAACTTTTGCACCCATCAATAAGTGAGCCACAATGTTCTGGACATGCTGCAAAACATTTAAGATAGATGTCGGAAGCCCCAACAAAATTGTACTGCAATAATCTATAGCGGACATCATCAGAATTTACCAGTCCTAAAATCAGACGTATCAAGAAGATACTTCAACCTCTGAATTGACCACAATTTACAGAAGGATTGCTTCACTATTTCCTTTACGCATGGCTGGAAAGACAAAGATGAATCCAAAAGAACTCCTAAATACTGAATCTGCTGCACAAGTGGAACTTGGCAAGTACCAATCTGAATCTATCAGGCAACTGAATGGCTGACATATAATGAACAACCAAAATTTCTGTCTTTGAAATATTCAACTCCAGACCCTGAGCAGCAAACCACAAAGCTACCTTCAAAATACCATGTGAAGGTATCTTCAAAGCAGTGTCAGGATCCTTACAAAAATAGGATTAAAAGCATAGTACCATCTGCATACAATCCCTATGCTCATAGCACATCACATAAAGGAAGAATAAAGATATTAAATAATAATGCTGATAACGATAAACCCTGGGGGAGTCCGATTTAATAGGAACCAGTACGATGACTGCTCACCAATAAAAACTTTTTGTTCTCTGCCAGAAATACATGATTTAAACCAACTTAACACTGCTTTATCCAAACCACAAATCTGTAGCCTTTCCAGTAACCCAGAATGAGGAACACAGTCAAAAGCAGCTGCAATGTCCAAAAAGGTGACTGCAACTGCATATCCTGAACCTAAACTATTTAACCAACTCTCAACCACAGAAACCAGTAAGGTTTCAGTACTCCACCCATTACGAAAACCAAATGAGTATCTATCAAATAGATCATACATGCTGCTGAAGCTATTCCAAATATGGCAAACTCAAAATAAGATGATAGCTAGTCATAATAGCAGGATCTAAACTGCACATTTTAAGCAGCTGTCAGACTTTATGAATCTCAGATAAATTCTTCAGCAAACCTGTTAATACCAAGTTTCTATTTCAAAAGTCTCTGATTAGCTGATAAAGGTTTCTCGGCAATTACAGCAATGGTACTGCACACAACACAGTGCTACAATGTGGACCATGTGATGAGCTTGACATCAATGTCATACAGGCTAGACAAAAAGTAAAATACTGACTTACCAGTCCACTGCCCCCGGACACAAAAGAACAACTGAAACCCGCACAAGACAAGGGCATGGGCAGAAATTAAAGCTATATACATCTGGAAAGAAAAGAGAAGAGAAACAGAAAAGTAATACTTGAGGTGGATTAAGTGGTATTTTCGGTACTGATTTATTTAAGTTTTTTCTATACCACCTTATCAGCCGATCAAAGCAGTTTACAAAGAACGCAAACATTTACAGCAAAACTAGAATTAATATATGTACAAGGTAACCTTATGCAACTTATTTACATCTGTTAAAATATTTACATATGGATTAAGGGTCTTATACAAATTAGGAGAAAGGAAGACAACAAACGATGGAGACAATGGATCAGGAATATATGTCAGGTGTCAAGTGCAAGGATCACTTATGTTGGGTAGATACCCGTTTTGACTTGCTGTGTTCCATAGTATTCTGAGAATAGCAATGTCTTGATATTTTTACGGAAGGTGGAGTGGTCTTCTATATCTCTTATTCCATTTGGGAGGAAGTTCCAGAGAATTTGAGCATCGTAAAAGAAACCTCTACTTCTTGTTGACTGGTTGGTCTTTTGGAAGTCAGCTGGGAGAACTAGGGAATTCTGACTGCATCCTCTCCTTTGTCTGTTATTTGGTATCCTATTATTTGGAGAGCTATGGTGGGAGGGTGATATGTTATGCAGTAATTTGAATGTAAAAATTAGATTCTTATATTTGATCCTACTCAGGATGGGTAGCTAGTATAACTGACGTAATATGGGGGTGATTTGCTCAAACTTAGCTGCCTTCACAATTACATCAGCAGCTGTATGTTGCGCCATCTGAAGTTGTGTCAATGTCTTCTTGGATAGTCCCTGCAATATGCTGTTACAGCAATCAAGATGAGGGTGTATCATAGTTTACAGGACAGAGTGGAAGTTGCAAGGGACTAGTAAAGGCCTAAGGTATTGTAGTATTCTAATCTTTCTGTATATAGCTTGAATTATGTTGAGGTGTGAAGATAGGCTCAAGTTTTGATCTAGAATTATACCTAGATATTTGACTTCATTCTTTACTTCAATTGTAGCTTCTATGACTTGTATTTTGTGTGAGGGAATGAATTATTTGTTCCTAGAGACAAATAGTGCTTTAGTGGTCTTGAAGTTGGTTTTGGACTATTTTTTCAATAATTTTTGCCATAAAAGGGAGGCTTGATAAAGTTCGGGCTCGATTTATCTAAGGAATTATGTTTCAGTATTGGCCGAATCGATCCTTTCTTTAAGGCTTCAGGCATACAACCGTGAGATAAAGAGAGGTTAACTATTTTGAGTATAGTAGGTGCCATTTCTGCACAAGACATTTTTAGCCAGCTGACCAGGCATGGATCAACTGTGGATGTAGTAGTGCTAATTGATGTAATTATTTGATCCAAGCATTCTTAATTGATTTTGGTGAATGACTGCCAGAGAGTGACGTTAGCTGAGAGGCTGGGTACAGCAGTAGTATGTAAACTTAACTTATTCATGTAATAGTCAGCTAGCACTTGTGTGTTGATGCTGATAGTTCTATCTTCCATGTTAGGGGATTTCAATTGGAATTCTCCAAGGATAACACTCACTCAGGATAACACTCATTAATAAGTACACTAATCAAGGAAATATAAACCAAACAAATCGGATACACACATTTTCTAGATATATCAGCAGAGTTTGACACCGTATCACAGAGCATCCTTCTCCACTGACTACAAGAAGCCGGAATATAGGATAAGGTTCTTCAATGGTTTCAGTCCTACCTCACAGACAGGTATCAGCTAATTTGAACAAGCTCTGGCACCTCCACCCTTTACCGCCAGACTCAAGGAATACCTCAAGGCTCCGCACTATCGGCACTGCTCTTTAACATCTATCTACAATCACTCTGCTCCATAATACGGTCATACAACATCAACTGTCACATATACGCAGACGACATTATGCTTTATGGACCAATAACCACCACAAAACCAATAAACACAAGTTACTGCATTGCTTCAACAAAGCCTCCACATGGCTCCAAGAAAACAATCTCACAATCCACCTCAAGAAGGTAGAAGCATTACTTGTCACAAAGGACCAAGCCTTCACCCCACTAACCCACCTCACCCTGGGAACAACTCAAATAAGAGTTCAAGCACAAATAAAATACCTAGAAATCATTCTCAACCAAACTCTCTCATTCAAGCAGCAGATAGAAAAAACTGCAAGAACAATATTCTTCAAAACCAAAATTATACAGTGCCTCAGACTACTCCTAGACCCCAAGTACTACAAGCAATGACACTTCCCCACCTTGACTACTGTAATGTGATATATCAAGGACTTTCTACTCTACACCCACTTATGGACAGCCCTTAACACAACCGCCAGGATCATTTAAAGGGCAAAGACCACCACATCACTCCAGTAATGAAGCACCTTCACATCCTCTCAATGGATTCTCGGATCAAGTGCAAATCCTTACAACTGATTCACAAAGTACTACAACAAACATCACATCTACATACCTCCCTACCATAACCGAACTCTGGAAGATCCACAAGGCAGACTACTAACAATATTCTGACCGTACCACATCACACAATCAAACATGTACCTGTGCATTTGACCTCTACGCTCCATCTCTATGGAGCTCTCTCACAACTAAAATCTGGAACAAGGATCTTCCCTCCTTTCAAAAACAAATAAAGACCCACTTATTCAGAGAATACTTTGGCACAGACCCGAGCAACAACCAATGAATGCAGGATCATGCTGTACACCAGATAAATTTGAGGCCAAGATATGAAGAAGAATTGTAAATAAGTTAGGAAATCCTGATGCATACCCAATTGGGAATGCAAATAAATTGAGACAATGTTGAATGTATAACTCCCTGCAAATATGTTTGATGTATCTCTTGTTTAATGTAAACAGCTTTGACCCGGTGAAAAGCAGTATATAAGCATAACTGAATAAATAAATAAATATCTATCATAATAGAATAACAAATTCTAAAAGTGTTTTTCCTCTGCATTGGTCCAAATACAGTACAACAAAGTGATGACATCATATTAGTAGGATTTGGGTTTTTTTTTTTGTTCACAGTGAGAGGTGTGGTGACAGTTTTAGCACTGATTTCACATTTATTTGGGGTGCTGATAAGTAAGCAAAAATACAATCAGATAAAAATGATTGAGAGTTCTTCTGCAGACTAATTAGTACGATCAACTACTTGCTGTAAAAACATTTACCAGCACATACTTAAGAGTGGGAAAGTGAAATTTATGCAGTGAGACAGCCACCTACTGGTCAGAGCAGCAGGCTGAGAATAAGAGAAATTACGGTAGTGTTCAAATCCTCAAGTCAAGTCACTTTATCCCTCACTGTGCTCCAGGTAAAAGTTAGACACCTATTAATTGTACCTGAATTTGTAGCTTGCCTTGAGCTTGGATTTGGAAAGGCAAGCAACTAAACCAAAAAATTCAAATCCGAATGGCAGCAGATGCATTCCTCACAAATTAATAGATAAAAAGGCAAAGTCTACATCAATGTCATTTTAAGATATTTTGGCAACAGCAATTGTTTGGAAAGGCTGGACTATAATTTGCAGAGTTGCAGACTGAAAGAGGCAAACTAAGAGCAGTGATAAGATCTAATCTAATGCTTTGTGCTATCATAATCAATGGACAGTCATACGATGCCAGCAATCACGAGATCTCGTTTCTGCTTTTAAATGGAAAGATTTCATAATTTAATTACCGAGATGCTAAAGGGATAGTTGGTCAATACAAAATTGAATTTCTCCATTTCTATTCACTAATGGAGAATAGAGGCACTTGTGTAACTTTCTAACCCATGAAAATGGGGATCTGAGAGCAAGATAGACTGGGATTCAGCAGGCCTACTTACCGAAGCTGCACTTCCTTTAAGGAAATAGGTAAGAACATAAGAACATAAGATATGCCATACTGGGTCAGACCAAGGTCCATCAAGCCCAGTATCCTGTTTCCAACAGTGGCCAATCTAGGTCGTACGAACCTAGCAGTTTCCCCAAAAGACACAGGTTCCGCAATGCTTGTACTGGGTCAAGCATTGATATCCTGGGTCCCTTCTTAATAATGGTTTATGGACCTTTCCTCCAGGAACTTGTCCAAACCTTTTTTAAACCCAGCTACACTAACAGCCTTTACTACATCCTCTGGTAACAAATTCCAGAGTTTGATTACACGTTGAGTGAAAAAATATTTTCTTTTATTAGTCTTAAATAGTTTACCCTGTAGCTTCATTGCATGTCCCCTAGTCTTTCTATATTCTGATAATGTAAACAATCGATCTACGTTTACCCGTTCCACTACGTTCATTAATTTATAGACTTCTATCATATCTCCCCTCAGCCGTCTCTTTTCCAGGTTAAAGAGCCCTAACCTTTTTAGCCTTTCTTCATAGGAGTATCCTTCCATCCCCTTTACCATTTTGGTGGCTCTTCTCTGAACCTTTTCTAATAACGCTATATCCTTTTTAAGATACGGCAACCAGAATTGCACACAATATTCAAGGTGCGGTCTCACCATGGAACGGTATAGAGGCATTATAATATCTTTTGTTTTATTTTCCATTCCTTTCCTTATGATACCTAGCACTATTTGCTCTCTTGGCTGCCGCTGCACACTGGGCCGAGGGTTTTAACATGTTATCCACAATGACGCCTAAATCTTTTTTCCTGGGTGGTGGTTCCTAATGTGGAACCTTGCATTGTGTAACCATAGTTTGGGTTGTTCTTCCCTAGGTGCATAACTTTGCACTTGTCCACATTAAATTTCATCTGCCATTTTGATGCCCAGTCTTCCAATTTATCAAGATCCTCTTGCAATTTTCCACAATCCTCTTGGGTTTTAACAACTTTAAATAGTTTTATGTCATCTGCAAATTTGATAACCTCACTCGTTATTCCACTTTCCAGGTCATTTATGAATATGTCAAAAAGCAGCGGACACAGATCCCTGGGGTACACCACTATTCACCTTTCTCCATTGGGAAAATTGGCCATTTAGCCCAACCCTCTGCTTTCTATCTTTTAACCAGTTCCTGATCCACAGTAGTACACTGCCTCCTATCCCATGACTCTTTAGTTTTGCCAAAAGTCTCTATGAGGGACCTTGTCAAAGGCTTTCTGAAAGTCCAGATACACTATATCAACCGACTCACCTTTGTCCACCTGTTTATTCACACTTTCAAAAAAACATAACAGATTAGTAAGACAAGATCTTCCTTGTCTAAAGCCATGTTGGCTGTCTCCCATTAGACCATGACTATCTACATGCTGAGTAATTTTATTCTTTATGATGGTTTCTACCATTTTTCCCGGTACTGACATCAGGCTCACCGGTCTGTAGTTTCCCAGATCACCCCTGGAACCCTTTTTAAAAATTGGTGTTACATTGGCGATCCTCCAATCTTCAGGTATTAGAGATGATTTTAATGATAGTTCACAGATTACTAATAGCAGGTCTGCAATCTCATATTTCAGTTCTTTCAACACCCTTGGATGTATACCATCCGGCCCAGGTGATTTGCTACTCTTTAGTTTATCTAATAGTTGTAATACATCTTCCCGATGTAACGATATTTCCATCGGTTCTTCTGCACCTTTAAATACCATTTCAGTCATGGGTAATACCCCTACATCTTCCTCAGTAAAGACCGAAGCAAAGAATTCATTCAGTCTCTCCGCTATCGCCTTGTCGCCTCTTAGTGCCCCTTTAACTCCTCTATCATCTAATGGACCAACTGAGTCTCTCACAGGTTTTTAGCTACGAATGTACTTGAAAAAAATCTTTATTTCGCGTTTTTGCTTCCGCAGAAAGCTTCTTCTCAAATTCTCCCTTTGCCTGCTTTATCAATGCCTTGCATTTGACCTGCCAGTGCTTGTGCTGTTTCCAGGTTTCGTCGTTTGGCTCTTTTTTCCATTTCCTGAAAGATGCTTTTTTGGCAACAGCAGCCTCTCTGACCTCACCTTTAAACCATGCTGGCAGTTTTTTGGACTTCCTTCCACTTTTCTTAAAGCGTGGAATACAGCTGGTCTGGGCTTCCAAGATAGGAAATAGGTGTTGATTTGATAGTTCTAAACCATTTTTATTGTAAAAACCACCATTTGAAAGATAGACAACAACGGTACTACAGAAGCCAATCCCAGAAACCTTTTGTAATGTATAAACTGTACTGTACTGATACAGTACCACTGTAAATGTACTGATAGAGTACCATAAATATGTAAATAGTTACCCTGGTGACATGGACGGATATTGTATCATAAATATGTAAATAGTTACCCTGGTTATCCAAGTTGAAAGAGTAGTTACTCACCTGTAACAGGTGTTCTCCAGGAGCAGCAGGAATCAGTCCTCACATACGGGTGTCATCGGCGCCGATGAAGCCCCAGCGGAGCATTTCCCCAGCTTTCTATGAAAGCATTTGGGAATGCAGGCACACATGCGCGGTTCCCTTCCCGCCTAAAGGTGCCATCTTACCTCAGTCAAATGACATAGCTAAGAACAGCACACAAAAATGAAAAATAAACTATGTACAACTGCAACTCCAAGGGGAGGAGGGAGGGTTGTGAGGACTGATTCCTGCTGCTCCTGGAGAACACCTGTTACAGGTGAGTAACTACTCTTTGTCCAGGACCAAGCAGGAAGTCAGTCCTCACATATGGGTGACTCCCCAGCTCTGGGCTACCGAGGAACCCAGGCTGAACAAGAGAACTCCCTCTAGTCCCAGCTGCAAAGAAAGGCTTTTCAAGGACACAACCTCCACCGGTAGCCCAACAGAGGGCAGGAGTTGCCTAAACCTCAAAGAGATTCCGGAGTACTGCCTGGCCAAATGCACTGTCCCTACGAGACTCCCTCTCCAGGCAGTAATGGGCCGCAAAGGTCTGGCTTGAAGACCAAGTTGCAGCACTGCAGATGTCTACCACGGGCACAGAGCGGAGATGAGCCACTGAGGCAGCCATTGCCCTGACACGATGGGCCGTGACCCTACCCTGCAAAGGAAGGTCAGCCGCCTTGTAAGCCCAGGTAATAGAGTCAGCCACCCAGATGGACAAGGTACGCTTGGACACAGCCAACCCCAACTTATTGGGGTCAAAGGATACGAAGAGCTGAGTAGCCCTTCTATGCCCCTGCGTATCATCAAGGTAGAAGGATAAGACCCTCCTACAGTCCAGGGTATGCAGAACTGTTTCAGCCTGGTTTGCATGAGGCCTAGGGAAGAATGTTGGAAGGACCACCTCCTGATTGAGGTGGAAAGAGACGACAACTTTTGGGAGGAACTTTGGGTGAGTCCTGAGGACTACCCTGTTCCTATAAATCCTGGTGTAAGGCCTGTCACAGACCAGGGCCTGAAGCTCACTTACTCGCCTAGCCGAGGTAAGGGCTATCAGGAAGAGTGTCTTCCAGGAGAGGAAGCGTAGTGGACAAGTAGCCATCGGCTCAAAAGGAGGGCGAGTCAGTTGCTGCAAGTCCACATTCAGCTCCCACTCAGGGGCAGGAGGACAGATGGGAGGCTTGAGCAAAAGCAAGCCTCTGAGAAAGCGGGACACCAAGGGGTGACCAGATAGAGATTGTCCCTCTACCAATGAGTGGTGAGCTGCTAGAGCTGAGAGGTGGACCCGAACAGAATTGGACTTAAGTCCCTGATTGGATAAGTGCAGTAAGTACTGAAGAACTACTGGCACAGTACAGGAGAAAGGATCCTCTGTACGTAGGTGACCCCACACAGAAAACCTCTTCCATTTGAGAGCATAGGTTTTCCTAGTGGACTGTTTCCTAGAGGCTAGGACAACCTCCTCAACTTCCTGAGGTAGGCCCCAGGGAGCCAAAACTACCCTTGCAGCCTCCAGGCCATCAAATTGAGAGACTTGAGATTGGGGTGCAGAAGGGAACCCTGGTCCTGTGTGAGAAGGTCGGTTTGCAACCCCAGAGGCAGTGGAGGATCCACCGTCAGTTGAAGCAGAAGAGGAAACCAAGGCTGTCTCGGCCACCTGGGAGCTACCAGCAGGGTTCGGGCCACCAAGGGCATGGGAGGAAACGCATAGTGGAGGCCCTGAGACCAAGATATCAGAAAAGCATCTGCTGCTGTCCGCAGAGGATGTGGTTGCCTGGAGCAGAACTTTGGCAGTTGCTTGTTGATGGGGCTGGCAAAGAGATCCAAAGGGAGACCCCATCTCAGGAAGATCTTCTGAACTACTGAAGGATGCAGCTGCCACTCGTGGGACTGCAGTATCCGGCTCAATCTGTCTGCCAGGTAGTTGTCCTGGCCAGGAAGGTACACAGCCCTGAGGAGCATGTCGTGCTTGAGGGCAAAAGAACGAAGGTCCTGAGCTTCCCGACAAAGGATCCTGGACCCAGTTCTGCCCTGTTTGTTCACATAAAACATGGCAACTTGGTTGTCTGTCTGAATCAGGACAGACGGTTGACCCAGGGTAGGAGTGAAAGCTTTGAGTGCTAATCGAATAGCTCTGAGTTCGAGGAGATTGATCTGCTGTACAGCTTCCCAGGGAGACCAGAGGCCCTGGGTGCACTTGCCCAGACAATGCGCTCCCCAGCCTTGCAGGGAGGCATCTGTTGTTAGCATCACTGTGTAACCTGGAATCTGAAAGGGCACCCCTTTCAGCAGATTGGGTGGGTGTAGCCACCAGTTGAGGGAGTGCAGAAATGGTCTGGACACCTTTATCCTGTCTCTGAGGCTGCCTGTGACCACTGAGACCGAAGGCACCACTGTGCAGGCCTCATATGGAGCCTGACATTGGGGGTCACATGTATTGTCGAAGCCATGTGGCCTAGAAGCCGCAGGCAGAGTCTGGCGGAGACCAGGGACCTGCTGAGAAACTGACTTGCCAAGGCCATTAACCTTCGGGCTCTGTTTTCTGGCAAGAATGCCTTTGCCAGGAGAGAGTCCAACCTTGCCCCTATGAACGCCAAGTTCTGGGAAGGGAGCAAAGTGGACTTTGCGAAGTTTATGACAAACCCCAGGCGTTGTAGAAGAGCAATGGTCCTGAGGGTGGCTTGATTGGCCCCCTGACCTGTCTGACCCCTGATGAGCCAGTCGTCCAGATAGGGGAAGACAAAGATGCCCTGATTTCTCAGGTAGGCCGCCACCACTGCTAAGCACTTTGTAAAGACTCTGGGGGCGGAGGTGAGGCCGAAAGGCAGCACTCTGTACTGATAATGGTTTCCTCCCACGATGAACCTTAGGTACTTTCTGTGTTCTGGATGAATGAGGATGTGAGTGTACGCATCCTTTAGATCTAAGGAGCATAGCCAATCTCTCTGCTGGAGGTAGGGCAGAAGGGTTCCAAGAGTAAGCATCTTGAACTTTTCTTTCACTGGGAACTTGTTGAGGTTCCTGAGGTCCAGAATGGGACGAAGGCCACCGGTCCTTTTGGGCACCAAGAAATACCTGGAGTAGAATCCGTGACCTTGCAAGTGGGGAGGCACAGGCTCCACCGCCCTGTCCACCAACAGACCCTGAAGCTCCTGACGGAGAAGGTCTGTGTGCAGAGGAGGCCTTGGAGGCTCCCCTGGAAAATATGGGGGTGGCAGTTTGTGGAAATGGAGGGCATATCCCTTGTGGATTATCTCCAGCACCCAACTGTCCCCGGTGATAAGGGGCCACTGGTGGGCAAAGAGGGCGAGACGACCTCCTGTGCAGGGTTGGGAGAGCAGTGGAGGAGAGACTATGCTCAAGGAGTCAAAAGCCCCCACCCTGCTGAGTGGTAGCAGGGGCCTGAGGCTTGGGGGTCCTCTGCCTACGGGGCCCATTACCCTGCCCCTTGGCTTGCTGACCCTGGGGGGCAGCTTGGGCAGCCTGATATTGTGGGTACTGTTTGTAGGCAGTGCCCTTCCTCGGGTAAAAGGGCTTATTACCCGAGCCCTTCTTTTTATGAGAAGGGGCAGAGGTCTTCCTCGACAGCCTTGTCCGGGTGAGGTGCTCGGTCTCGAGCTGAGCGGCCTTCTCGGTCATGGGCTTGCCAAAAAGGTTTTCACCTCGGCAAGGGACATCGACCAACTTGTCCTGAACCCATGGCTCGAGGTCCGATGACTGCAGCCATGCCTGGCGTTGAGCCACGATGCCGGCTGCCGCAACTCGGGCCGAAGCCTCGAAGCCATCGTAGGCGGCGCGGGACATGAACTTCGAGCAGTCCCGAATCCCCGAGGACAAGGACTTAAATCTCTGCAAGGGTTCCCCGGAGAGACCAGCAGAGAACCTGGCCAACTCCTTGGCCAGATCTCGCAAGTACATGCCCATGTACAGCTGGTAAGACTGGACACGGTATGCAAGCATCGAGCCCTGAAAACACTTTCTACCGACACCATCTAGGTTTCGGGCCTCCCTGCCAGGAGGCACCGCGGAGTGCATCTTCTGACTCTTCAGACGATGCATGGCCGATTCCACAACCATGGAATGGTGTGGTAGCTGTGCCTTCTGAAAACCAGGGCTCTTACGGAGCCGATAGATCGAATCGACTCGCTTGCTAAGAACCGGCGCCGAGGCCAGTGCCTCCCACATACGGAAGAAGAGCCGTTCCAGCATCGGAGGAACCGGGACAGTAAAGGCCTCCTTCGGAGGAGAGTCATACTGCAGCGCCTCAAGCTCTTCAGCTCGAGGCTCTTCCTCGGGATCCGCCGGAATAGCCAAGGCAGTGGCCATATCCCGGACAAACTCCGAGAACCGGGTGTCCTCCGGGGGGGAACCTACTCCGGGGCTCAGACTGCAGTGAGTCCGAAGGGACGCACCGAGTCTTAAAGGTGTCAGGAGACTCCTCGTCCTCCGTCTCCCAAGCCGACTCATCCGAGGAAGAGTTGGGGCCGACCCCGCGGGGCCCTGGAGCACCCGCCCCGATGCCGGAAGCACCAGCGTCGATGCCCTCGGTCCCGAACCGGAGGTTGAGGGGGACCGCGACCGAGGGGACTCCGAGCCACGATGGACTCTAGTATCGGCTCGGTCTCCGGGGTCGACTTGGACATCGATGTCCCGGTGGTCGGGGCAGATGCGCCAGACAGGCTGGCCATCAGTGCCCGCTGCTGCTCCATGAAGGCAGACATTCTGCTCTCCAAGGCTGTCATCCTGAGACTCAGCTCGGGAGACGCAGCAGCCATCGACTCGAGCCCCGGCGGCGGCACCGGGCCCGACGTCGGCTCCCTGGGAGGAGAGTCCACGAGGACTACGGGGCTTACGTGTCCAGCAGACTCCGGCTCCACACGAGGAACTTTGGCATGCTTCTCCGGTTCCACAGGCCCGAGGCAACGGTCGGGGGTCTTAGACCTGGCCCTCGAGGAACCAGGGACCTCTTCCGATGACGCCCTCGTGAGCCGTTTCATCTTGAGTTCCCGGTCGGGGGACCCCCTGTCTGAGGAGCTTCGACGGCGCTCGGGATCGGAATCCCGAGATGTCGAGGCCTCAGACGAGGTCCGGGCCCGGTCGGAGGCTGAGTCCGAGAAAAGCCTTTCCTTTTGCTGCTGGTGACTTCATAGTGCCTTGGAAGACATTTTTCCACAGGCCCCGCATGACTTAGGATCGTGGTCGGGGCCCAGGCACCGAAGGCAGCAGTCGTGTGTGTCGGTGAGAGACATTAGTTTCTTACACCGATCACACTTCTTAAAACCACTGGAAGCCATCGGGAAAAGAAAGTCCCCGCGAGGTCAAAAGACCGGCCTTCCAGGGAAAAAGAGAAAAAAGGGCGCGAACGCCAGCCACGAAGGGCAAAAACCAAAAAAGAGGAAGCGGGCTCGATACCGGTGTACCGAACCCGGCGGGAGGGGAACCAGCGTCGAACCGGTAGAAAGAGAGCAAAAAAAAAAAAAATCGCTGAAAAAT
The DNA here is from genome assembly GCA_033557465.1 of Ichthyophis bannanicus. Lineage (NCBI taxonomy): Eukaryota > Metazoa > Chordata > Amphibia > Gymnophiona > Ichthyophiidae > Ichthyophis > Ichthyophis bannanicus. Next base: position 82,701,696 of record CM066034.1, on the reverse strand, counting down.
CTAATTTTAACCGGGAAAACTGGACACACGTCCGATGGACTTCACGGAAAAAAAGAGACTGAGGTAAGATGGCACCTTTAGGCGGGAAGGGAACAGCGCATGCATGCCTGCATTCCCAAAGGCTTTCATAGAAAGCTGGGGAAATGCTCCACTGGGGCTTCATCGGCGCCGATGACACCATATGTGAGGACTGACTTCCTGCTTGGTCCTGGAGAATCACCTGTTATTTGTAAATACGGTGTAGATCTCTGCCCATATAAACACGTTTGTTGCATGTAAACCACACTGATATCGAATAGCGCGGTATAAGAGAGACTATAAATAAATAAATAAACTGTACTAAAGGGAGGAATGGCCTAGTGGTTGGGGCGTTATCTCAGGCCGGGTGTTCAAATCCTGCTAGAGGACAGCAACCTTGAGATGGAAGGATTGGTGTTTTTAGTCCTATAGGTGCTCCTTGAAGCCTCAGGTACAAACAACGTAGATTGTGAGCCTTCTGGAGACAAGGGATACACACACACACACACATATACATATATATATATATATATATATATATATATATATATACACACACACACACACATATAAGTATATAAGTGTGTATATATATATATGTGTATATATATATATATATATATATATATATATATATACACACACACACATATACACATACATATATACAGTATACAATACCTGAATGTACATCACTTTGACTTGCAGAAAAAAAAAGCAGTATATAAGTCTAGCTAAATAAATAAAGTGTGCCAAAGTGGGAAATTATGCAGGATGAACATAAGAAATGCCTTACTGGGTCAGACCAAGATCCATCAAGCCCAGTATCCCGTTTCCAGCAGGTCCCCAAAAAGGCACACCGGTTCCAAAATGCTCGTTCTGGGGTAAATAGTGGATTTCCCGGGTCCTCTCTAATAAAGGTTTATGGACCTTTCCTCAAGGAACTTGTCCAAACCTTTTTGAAACTCAGCTACACTAACAGCTTTTACATCATCCTCCGGTGACGAATTCCAGAGTTTGATTACGCGTTGAGTGAAAAAATATTTCCTCTTAGTCTTAAATGGGTTACATTGTAGCTTCACTGCATGTCCTCTAGTCTTTCTACTTTTTGATAGCATAAACAACCAATCTACATTAACCAGTTCCACTCCATTCATTAATTTATAGACTTATATCATATTGCCCTTCAGCCATTTCTTTTCCAAGTTGAAGAGCCCCAACCTTTTAAACCTCTCCTCACAGGGTATCCTTCTATCCTTTTACCATTTTTGTCACTCTTCCCTGTACCTTTTCTAAATCTGCTATATCCTTTTTAAAATATGGCAACTGGAATTGCACACAATATTCAAGATGCAGTCGCACCATGGAACGATACAGAGCCATTATGATGTCATCCTTTGTTCTATTCTCCATTCCTTTCCTTATGATTCCTAGCATTCTATTTGCTTTCTTGGCTGCCGTTGCACACTGAGCAGAAGGTTTCAAAGTATTATCCATGATGACACCCTAATCTTTTTCCTAGTGGTTTCTAAGGTGGTACCTTGCATCGTGTAACCATAGTTTGGGTTGTTGTTTCCTAGGTGCATAACTTGAAATTTAATGTAGATAAATGCAATCTGCTATTTGGATGCCAGTCTTCCAATTTATCAAGGTCCTCTTGCGATTTTTCACAATCCTCTCGCATTTTAACAACTTTGAATAATTTTGTCTCATCTGCAAATCTGATAACCTCACTCATTATTCCTGTTTCCAGGTCATTATGAATATGTTAAAAAGTAGTGGACCCAGCAGAGATCCCTGGGGTACTCCATTTTTCACCTTTCTCCACTTGAGAAAATTGGCCATTTAGCACTACTCTCTGCTTTCTATCTTTTAACCAGGTTCTGATCGACAATACTACACTGCCTCCTATCCCAGGACTTTTTAATTTTGATAAAAGTATGTCATGAGGGACCATGCCAAAGGCTTTCTGAAAATACAGATAGACAAAGGTGAGCCAGTTGATATAGTGTATCTGTATCTGTTTATGCACATCTAAAAAAAATAAAAAAAATACAAGATTAGTAAGACAAGAATTTATTGGCTAAATCCATTTTGGCTTTCTCCTACTAAACCATGACTATCTACATGTTCAGTAATTTTGTTCTTTATAATGGTTTCTACTATTTTGCCCAGTATGAACGTCAGGCTCATCGGTCTGTAGTTTCCCAGAACACTCCTGGAACCCTTTTTAAAAATTGGCGCTTCATTGGCCATTCTACAATTTGCTGATATTACAGATGATTTTAATGATATTTCACAGATACTAACAGCAGGTCTGCAATCTCATATTTCAGTTCTTTGGACACCCTTGGATGTATACCATCCAGTCTAGGTGGTTTGCTACTCTTCAGTTTATCAAATAATTGTAATACATCTTGCTGATTTATCAATATTTCTTTAAATCCTTATGATACATCACCTTTATATACCATTCCAGGCACAGGTAACTTCCCTACATCATCTTCAGTAAAGACTGAAGCAAAGAAGTCATACTGTCTCTCCGCTATGGCTTTGTCCTCACTTAGCGCCCCTTTTACCCCACTATCATCCAGTGGTTCAACTGACTCTCTCAAGGATTTTTTGCTACAAATTACTGGAAAAGATTTAATTATGTGTTTTGCTTCCATGACGAGCTTCTTCTCAAATTTTCTCTTTGTCTGCCTTATCGGGTGCCTTGCATCTAACTTGCCAATGCTTATGTTGATTCCCGGTGTTCACCATTTGGCTCCTTTTTCCATTTTCTGAAAGATTCTTTATTGGCAACAGCCTCTCTGACCTCGCCTTTAACCATGCTGGTAGTTTTTTGGCATTCCTTCCACTTTTTCTTTAAGCGTGGAAAACATCTGGTCTGGGCTTCCAAGATAGTGCTTTTAAACAATGACTATTCTTGATGTAAATCTTTAACCTTTGCATCTGCTCCTTTTAGTTCTTTAACTATTTTCCTCAGTTTATCATAGTCTCCCTCTTGAAAGTTGAAAGGTAGTACTGTGGATTTCCTTGCCATCCTTTTTCCATTTATTAAATCAAATGCGATCATTCTATGATCTCTATTGCCAAGTGGCCTCAAAACCCTTATCTCTTGCACCAAATCCTGTGTTCCACTAAGGACTAGGTCCCAAATAGCTTCCCCTGTTGATTCATGAACCAACTGCTCCAAGAAGCAGTCATTTATTTCATATAGGAACTTTATCTCTCCAGCATGTCCTGCTGTGACACCGACCCAATGTCTGATAGGAAGCGTAGTAATAGAAAGCTCTGTTGGAGGTAGAGTTATTGGTATGTGTGATTGACGGGGGTACTAAGAGTATGGTATTGTTAACACTTCTGCGGGTCCTCTAGCCATGGGGTTTGCTAAGCACTGACTGCAGAGAATGGGCTGAAATTTGTAGCAATGCCTTGCAAGTTTTTGTGATCTGATCTATATTTAACTTATCCTGAATTTGATTTTATGAATTATATTACCTTTGTACTTTCTGAATTGCATTTAAATTGCTGCAAGCCACGTTAGAAAGTCTGTAAGGAATGTAAAGGCAGGATATTAACTGCAAAATAGAATATACCAAAAAAACAGAAAGGCCAGTATTCGGCAGGATGAGCAGTGTATAACTGGAAAACATATAATTTGGGTATTTTCAAATTATAGCTAGATTAAGCAGTGCTATCCATTTAGGCAGCACGGTTGAATATACAGGTAGAAGTTGGAACATCCAAAGCAGATGCATCTCTTATAGCAGGTTTGTGTGTTGTTCAATTAGACGTAGAATTTATATTCTAGCCCTGAATAATGCCACCTACATGGACAAACTGTACATGTAACGGGTGTCACATGCCCCCCTCCCCCTTTTTCAGCTTCATAATTATGGATGTATATGTTCTGCTGCCCCGATTATTTTTTTAAAATAAAGGCATTTATGAGGTCAGTACTGAACGCATAAGTGCAATTCAATATTGATTCAAGAATATTCTTATGAAGACATCTCAGCAATGAATTACAGGACCTTCCAGGATCTGTTGAATGACAAATTGATTTTATTAACACAACTAGTTTAATCTGATGAACCTACATAGCCAAATAATGAGCAGAAATGGAAAAATTTAAGTGATTTCATGAAGAGTAGTTACTCACCTGTAACAGGTGTTCTCCAGAAGCAGCAGGAATCAGTCCTCACTTATGGGTGACATCGGCGCTGATGGAGCCCCCGTGCGGAGCATTTCCCCAGCTTTCTATGAAAGCCTTTGGGAATACTACACGCATGCGCGGTCCCCTTCCTGCCTAAAGGTGCCATCTTGCTCAGTCAAATGACATAGCTAAAAAAAACAGCACACAAAAATGAAAAAATTTAACTATGTACAACTGCAACTCCCAGGGGAGGAGGGAAGGTTGTGAGGACTGATTCCTGCTGCTCCTGGAGAACACCTGTTACAGGTGAGTAACTACTCTTTCTCCAGGACCAAGCAGGAAGTCAGTCCTCACTTATGGGACTCCCCAGCTTCAGGCTACCGGGGACCCAGAGATGAAAAGAAAGGATTTCACTGAAAACATACCTCCACCGGTAGGAGTTGCCTAAACCTCAAAGAGATTCCGGAGCACTGTCTGACCAAAAGCACTGTCCCTGTGGGACTCCCTCTCTCCAGACAGTAATGGGCCACAAAGGTCTGGCTTGAGGACCAAGTTGCAGCCCTGCAGATGTCTGCCAACGGTACAGAGCGGAGATGAGCTACTGAGGCAGCCATTGCCCTGACACGGTGGGCCGTGACCCAACCCTGCAAAGGTGGTCAGCTGCCCTGTAAGCCCAAGGTGATACAGTCAGCCACCCAGATGAACAAGGTATGCTTGGACACAGGTACCCCCAAGTTATTGGGGTCAAAAGATACGAAGAGCTGAGTAGCCCTTCTATGCCCCTGCATACACTCAAGGTAGAAGGACAAGGCCCTCCTACAGTCCAGGGTATGCAGGACTGTCTCAGCCCGGCTTGCATGGGGTCTAGGGAAGAATGTTGGAAGAACCACCTCTGGGTTGAGATGGAAAGAGGAGACAACCTTGGGGAGGAACTTATGATGAGTCCTAAGGACTACCCTGTTCCTATAGAAGCGAGTGTATGGCCTGTCACAGACCAGGGCTTGAAGCTCATTCACTCGCCTAGCCGAGGTCAAGGCCACTAGGAATAGAGTCTTCCAGGATAGGAAGCGTAGAGGACATGTAGCCATGGGCTCAAAAGGTGGGCGAGTAAGTTGCTGCAAGACCACCATATATGTATATATATAGGTCTAAAGAGAAATGTCTGCAAGTAAGCAGAAAGAGATATGTCTACAGGAATCTTCACATGGAAGATGTGAAGAGGAATGATTCATCTCATAACAAGAAGGTGGAACCTACTTGAGAAGATATAGAGAATCTATTCCCTCTGGTTAAGATGGAGTACAATGCTGCCCAGTAAAATAATCAGGATGGATGCGAGAAAACAGAGGATAATATTAGTCTGTAAACAGCAAGTCCTGAGTCCAGTAGAACTCTAACATGGTGAAGGGACAGAATACGCATAGGAAGAGACACCAGGTAGACCCACTTGAGGGACAAGGGGTCGGGTATTATGCGTTATTTTGTTAAATATGTGCTGTCCATGAAGGATTAGGATACCATGAGGACAAGCTGCAAGGAAAAAGAGCATATTTCCTGTAGGAATTTGGGAACCCTTTAGACTGTCACGTGGGAAAGGCTTATGTCCTTTATTAAAAGGAAATAGAAGGGTGTAAGAACCCTCACAGTCATGGGAGGTGACTGAGGAAGCCTTTTTCAACCATATAGGATAGTCATTAGAGAAAAACCCCTCATGCTCTCTAGCAAAGGCCCATAGTGGAAAGCTTCTCTGTAGGATTGCAGAGAGCATTATGCCGGAGAGTTGGGAAATAAAACTGGCTGTTGGAGACAACCAGTTGCCAGTTCAACTATGCTGCCAACTCCAAGATTTGGAGATGGCAGAAAAGAAGTTATAAGGATTATCCAAGATAGATGAGCACTATCTTGGAAGCACTACTAAGGTTAGACAAAAAGTAGTGGAAGACAATACTGGAACTAATAGAAAAGTACCAGTAGTCCAATCACTGAAGCTCCTGCATGGGCAGCTGCTGAATGGCACAGCAGAGAGATCTTTCTGTTTTTAACAGAGAGGACAGAACAAGAGGAGAATATCCTGTCCCTGTCTGACGAGCTGCCCAGATGAGGAAAATGGGGTTTTACTCAAGAGAAAAAACTCTACAATGGAATGGAAAGGAAGACTGGAAAGGCTGAGAAAGCCTTCCATTGGTATGGTACCACTCTTACAGGGTAACCCTGGAAAAGAAGGTAAAGAAAAAATAGGAGCTGAGGGGAGACTTGCCATATGGTAAGTCTGTAGAAGGAAAAATTCATGGTGGTACAGGAAAACTATCATGAGAGAGTTGGCAAACCTCTCTTCAGTGTAGGAAGAGGAGGAAAATCCTGTAACCCATAGACATGAATATCCTGACAGCTCAGCATACCTAAAAACAAGTGGATGTCCTGGAAACAGGAATCCAAGTGTAAAGGTTTAAATGAAAAAACAGTGAAAAATCTTCTAATGAGAGAAGTGGACTGTATGTTATAACAGATTAATTGGAACCCTATTGAGGGTTAATTTTCCTGGCTTGAGTTTGGATTCTTCAGACCAGGGCGAGGTTTCCCCTGTTTGGGAACATCGGCATGATGGGCAGGAGAAGAATGAAACCTTCTTCTTTTAGGAAAAGGAGGTTTGGTAGGGCATTTCTTACCTGCTGGGGAAGGAGAAGGTTTAGGATGGCCCTCAGAAGCAGGGAAGTCAGTGGAGCAATGAGCAACCTGACGCAAAGACTCCTTGTTGAAGAGATTTTCTCCAGTACAAGGCGTGTTATCCAGTCTTTGTTGTGCCCATCTGCTCAAGTCTGAAGCTTGGAGCCAGGCTCTACGTCGTGCTCCTATGGCTATAGCAGAGGTTCTGCTAACAGACTCAAAGGAGTCTAGGGAAGCACGAGAAAGAAACCTAGGAATAGTCTGCAGCCTTGGGCTCTGATAGAAAAGGAGTCAAAACAGATAATTTCTTTGTGACCTCCTGAAGGGATAGACTCATATAAAAAATATATGAGAGAATCCTTGTTGCCAGCATAGATGTTTGGAAGGTTCTAGATTCACGACCTGGCGGGTAAGAAGAATGCTTCTTCTTGCTTTTTACCTTAAAGGTGTTTCCCATATTTTCAGAAGAAGATCCTGCAAAGAATGATGTAAAGGAAGCATTATATTTTCCTTTTCTCCAGAAGAGCCTTGTGTAGGATCATAGCTAGGGATAGGAATAGCAAGGAATGTTGCCATGTCAAGGAGAAATTTCTGAAAAGAAGGATCTCCAATGGGAACCATCCCTGGACAGGCTAAACTCGAAGAGCTAGCCTGGGCACCGGAGGATATATCTGTCCGGTACAGAAAAGGATCCCTAATGGATGGATACTGGTACTGGCGGTTATAACCTGAGACAGTCAATACTGCATCATCCATGCCAGGTATCGACTCCAAACTAGGTATAGAAAGGAGCGATCCTGGTGAAGAAAGCATGAAAGGAGCTGGTCCCGATGATACTGCAGGTACCGGCATCGATACCGATACCTGTGCCGGAATCGAAGGCGATACAGACATCGAAGCAGTCATCGGAGGCTGCTCAAGCGGTATCGAGGCAACCAAAAACCCTTGGTGAGTATCCTCGATACCGTGCATCCGGAATCGGTAAGCGTCGGTTCCCAGACGCGTCGGTACCCAGTCTTCCAGACTAGATATCGATTCCAGACTCGGCATCGAAGGAAGCGAGTCTATCGATGCATGTCTAGAGGGTACCAACGTCGGTTGTCGTACCGGCGATGCTGCCGATACTGGAAAGTCAATCTGGGACGTAACGATCGGTCCCGAAGGTACCGAGAACGCCAGATGACGATCCCTGGTGAGGAGTGAATCGCTCAACACCAGTGCCGATGCCGGGGTATCGGTACCGCTCGAAGCGGATGTCACCCCCGAGCATGGCTCAGGTATGTTCTGTGAGGGGTGAGCCCCAGGAACAACCTGAAACCCCTGAAAGGCTTTGGAGACCGAAGACTCCCGCCGGGGTTTGGAAGCCAATGAGGTCTTGAGGGCAAGGCCGGAGCCGTCGTCATGCTTGGCATGAGACCTACCACTCAAGGATTGGCTAGTCTTAACAGACTGTTTGTGGGTTACCTGATCCTGTAGAGAAGAAATGGTCGGTGCCCTGACACTGGAAGGGAACTCGGTATCGAGGGAAACTCGAAATGGAAAATCTCTTCTCATAAAATTGTAGCCTAATGGCTCCAGAGGAAAAGGGTCAGGACCCAAACAGGTTAGACACCAGTCATTGGAGTCTAAAAAGAAAACTATTTCCACAGTTAAGGCACTTCTTAGGAGAAGAAGGCTCCATGATGGAGGGGCCTACAGGCCCAAAAATCTAAGACAGAAACTGAGGGAAAAATACTCCCTGAGTCTGAGAAAAAGAAAAGAAAAAACCACCGGCGGTACCGGTGGAGTCGGGGGAACAGCCGCGACCACAAGAAAACAAAGAATTAAGAATTAAAGAAAAAATTTTCTGCGGTGACAGGAAGACGTCCTGCCGGCTCCGCGGAAAAACGAAAACTGAGGAGAGACAGTTGGAAAGGCGGGAAGGCAGCACGCAGGCGCTGAGGGATGCTCCCAAAAGCTTTCTGATTGAATGTTGGGGAGCGTTCCTGCGCAGGCTCCGTCGGTACCGACGTACCCATATGTGAAGACTCATTCCTGCTTGTTCCTGGAGATGACAGCACAAAGAGTAAGAATACACAGAAACAGATAAACAAGATCCAAAGTATGAGTAAAAGAATCCCTTTCGAAGGCCACCTTACCTGTAGGTTTTCACCACACTGAAGTGATCCTTTACTACCCACGAGCCAACCCTGGGTGGGAATGAGGACTAAACTGGAGTTCCTTCAGGAACTACAATTACCAGGTACGTGTAATTATCACTTCCTTATCGGTCCTCCAGTTTAGTCCTCCACCTCTGGGATGTAACAGAGCAGTAACCATTGGGGGGGACCTTTCCAGCCAGCTCGTAACACCGCCGCCCCAAAACTGGCATCCTTTGTTGCCTGAACGTCTAAGCGGTAGTGCTTACTGAAAGTATGAAGAGACGATCAGGTGGCCGCTCTACAGATTTCCCCTGGCGGAACCAAACTGTGCTCCACCCAGGAAGGTGCTTGCACTCTGGTAGAGTGAGCTCGTAAGCCAACTGGAGCCGCACGACCGTGCAAGAGGTATGCCGATGCAATCGCCTCTTTAAGCCATCGTGAAATGGACGCCTTCGCTGCCGCCTTCCCTTTGCGGGGACCTCCAAACACCACAAAAAGACAGTCGGACTTGCGGAAGGTGCTCGAAACTTTCAAGCATTGCCACAACACGCGTTTGACATCCAAGCAGCGTAAATGATGATTGGAACCATCCCCTCCTAAGGATCCGAGAACTGAAAGAGAAACCGTCTGATTCATGTGAAAGGCAGATAGCACATTTGGCGAGAACGACGGCACCGGCCGCAACACCACCACCTTTCTAGAAAAGGACAAAAATGGCTCTCTACATGACAATGCCTGTAACTCCGAAACTCGCCTCGCCGAACAGATCGCTATCAAAAACACGGTCTTCAGGGTCAAATCCTTCACCGACGTCTGGTGCAAAGGTTCAAACGGTGCCTTGGTCAAGGCCTCTAAGACCAAATTGAGATCCCAAGGCAGAAACTACAACCCTCCGAGGGTCGCAGCCTGGTTACGGCTTTCAGGAAACGCAAAACATCGGGGTGAGCACCTAGCGTAAAACCCTGCACTTTGCCTCTATAGCAGGCAATAGCTGCTAACTGAACTCTTAAGGAACTGGCCTCTAGCCCCTTATCAAACCCATCTTGCAGAAAACTTAAAATCAAGGAAACAGACACTGTCGTCACCCGAACTTGACACAGTGAGCACCAGTCCTCAAAAATGCGCCAAATACGCACATATGCCAGAGACGTTGACTGTTTTCTTGCTTTCAATAAGGTGGCGATGACTCTGCCAAATAACCCTTCTTCGTCAGCCTCGCCCTTTCAATGGCCAAACCGTAAGCGAGAACCGATCCACCTGAGGCATTCGCAGTGGACCTTGCAACAACAGATCCTCTGACACCAGCAGCCTCCACAGATGCCCGTCGAGCAGGCGAATGAGAGCGGCATACCACGGCTGCCTTTGCCAATCGGGCGCTACTAACAGCACCTTTCCCTGATGAGCCTCGATATGCTGAACTACTCGCCCTATGAGCGTCCACGGGGGAAAGACAAAGAAGCCCCGCTGCTGGCCAACTTTGCATCAGGACGTCTATCCCTTCGGACATTCTTTCCCGTCGCCTGCTGAAGAAACGACTGGTCTTTGCTGACTGAAAGGTTGCCATGAGGTCCATGACTGGCAGACCCCACCTGCAAACTATTTGAGCATATACCTCCGGATGCAGTTCCTACTCTCTGGCATCCACTCGGACCCTGCTGAGAAAATCCGCCATCACATTGTCCTTCCCTGCAATGTGTGCCGCTGATATCGCTGGTAACCTCTGTTCCACCCAAGCAAACAGAATCTCTGCCTCCTCTTCCATGGCTGCACTTCCTGTGCCGCCCTGCCGATTGATGTAGGCCACCGTCGTTGAGTTGTCGGACAGCACCCTCACCATTCGACCTGACACCGTAACCTCAAACCTTAGCAGCGCTAGATAGACCGCTCTCATTTCTAGCCGGTTGATAGACCAACTGCTCTCCAGAGCTGACCAAGTGCCTTGTGTGAACTGGCCTTCGCAATGCGCTCCCCATCCCGCGAGACTCGCGTCAAGTCAGCAATGGCATCCACTCTGGCTGCTCCAGAGGCATTCCCACTGTCAACGACCCCGGAAGCAGCCACCACCAAAGAGACTGCCTGACCTTGAGTGGGCAGGGGAGCCGTTTGTTCAAGGAATCGGACTGATGCGACCAGCAGTGAAGCAGCGCTCTCTGTAATGGTCTCATATGAAACCTGGCCCAAGGCATCGCTTCCAGGGTCGCCACCATGGTTCCCAGCACCCGAAGATAGTTCCACGCTGAGGGGGTCGGAGCAGATCTGAACTTGTGCACCAGTTGCCGAAGGGCTTGCACCCGACGGTCCGGCAGAAACATCGCTACTTTCTGAGTGTTGAACCGTACTCCGAGATACTCGAGATCCTGGGAAGGTACTAAGCGGCTTTTGGCCGGGTTGACCACCCAACCGAGACTGCAAGAACTTGACCACTTTGTCCGTTACCTGTATGCTCTCTGACTCGGACTTTGCCCCAATCAACCCATCGTCGAGATAAGGATGAACTAGAATCCCTTCCTTCCGTAATGCCGCTGCTACCACTACAATGATCTTGGTAAAAGTCCTCGGAACTCTCATCAGACCAAACGGCAATGCCTGAAATTGATAGTGCCCCCCAGAGGAAGGGTGAACTGCAGAAACTTCCAATGAGCCGCTCTGACTGGAATGTGCAAATACACTTCCGTAAGATCGAGGGAAGTTAAGTACTCCCCCTGATGCACTGCCACAATGACCGACCTCAACGTTTCCATCCTGAAATGCAGAACCCGAAGAAACCTGTTCACTCCATGGAGGTCCAAGATAGGCCGAACCGCTCCGTCCTTCTTCGGTACTACGAAATAAATTGAGTATCGACCCATGCCGTAATCTGCAAGTGGCACTGGCGTGACCACTCCCAGCTGTAAAAGCTGATTTAACGTACCGCGGATTGCCAAGGCTTTTTGCCGACCTTTGCAGGGAGACATCACGAAGGAATCCCGCACCGGCCTTGCCAATTCCAGCGCGTAACCCTCGCAAATTACCTCTAATACCCACTGGTCGGACGTTATTTGGGTCCAGGCAGGAAGAAATTCCCAAAGTCGCCCGCCTATCGGTTGACTTCCCACCAGGACCCACCTGCTTTCATTGTGGTTTTCGAGACCCCACCGAGGAGGCTGCTGTGAAGCCTCTATTTGCTGCCTGAAACCCATGAAACCCCTGGGCTCTGGAAGCAAATCTTCCTCTTTGGAACCCCCCCAAACGAGAGGTACGGAATCTACTGAAATCCCGAAACTGGCCCCGAAAGACCGGAGTTGCCTTGCCTTGTTTGGGCTTATCCTCAGGAAGCCTCCCTCCCTTGGACTCCCCGAGATCCTTCACCAACCTGTCCAGGTCTTCGCCAAACAACCTCCCTTTGAACGGGAGCTTACTGAGACGCGCCTTGGACGAACCATCCGCCACCCAATTCCGCAACCAAAGAGAGCAGCGGGCAGTGACCAAGGAAGACATACTATTGGCAAGCGCCCGAATCAAATCGTAATGCACATCCACTAAATATGCAGACCCCGACTCCAGGCGATCCAGCTCCCTAACCTCTTCCTGGCTCTAGCTGAGTAGACTGACGCAAGCGCTGAGACTATCAGAGACATGCTCTCGCCACCCACGCTCCACAAATGGAAGCCTGCAATGACAGAGCATTAGCTTCAAAGGACTGTTTCAATAAGCCATCCACTTTCCTGTCCTGCACATCCTTTAAGGCCGCGCTACCTTCCACAGGTATAGTGGTCTTCTTTGTAACCGCTGAGACTGCAGCATCAACCCGTGGAGAACGAAACCTCTCCTTGTCCTTATCTGCTAGGGGGTAGAGCCTATTCATCGTTCGAATCCCTCTTAGCCCTGCTTCTGGCTGATCCCATTCATCTTGGATCATGCGGTCGACAACTCGGTGAATGGGAACCACCACCTGGGCCTCACCGCTTGAATGACTGGGTCTTCCAAATCTTCCTCTTCCGTTGCCTGAGCCGCAGCGAGATTAAGTGTCTGAAGGGATTCCATGATTAGTGCCGTTAACTCCTCCCTTCTAAATATCCTAATAATCTTTGCTTGATCCTCTGGCTCTTGTATCTCTCACCTTCCTCTAGGTCCTCCATTCCGGCTTCGCGTTCAACTCGGCAGCCTCCGTCTCCGGCCACTCGGATTCCTCGGCCAACAGCCCACGAGATTGCGGCCTCTTAGGGGCCCTCGGGGACATACCTCCCGTGTCTCCTACACTGAGCTGCTGCCCCGGACTAGGCATAGACAAGGGCTCCGGCACCTTCCTCTGTTGCCGTAAACAAAACGCATGATGCATAATTAATACAAAATCAGGGCAAAAATCCCCGAGCTGTGTACCTGAACCCAAGAGAGACGGGGCACCCGATGGACCTGTGACTCTGTCCCGGGCGACCCCTTGCACCGTGGGCCCCAAAACGTCTGCCTCCATTCCAGCTGGAGCCTCTTGGGGGTCCTGAGCCCCCCTGAACTCCATTTGCTGCTCCACGCTGGTAGACTCTGCGGCACAACCCCTGCAAATGCCGGAGTCAGCCACCGCACCTCTGTGGGTGCCGCAGACCACACACTGAGGGCGCATAAGCCAAGCACCCCAAGTGCAGTCTTTTCTTAGCCTGTCAGTCTGTCCTGCTCTTTCCTTTTTTTTTTTTTTTTTTTTTTTAATATACCAAGGAACCAAAGCAAGGAAGGGTATGAAATCTTATTAAACAAAAAACTACCCCAGCAAACCTAAACCAGAGATCCTGTCCACTAAGAGCATGCCAGCTGTCCCCTAAACAAACCTGCCAAAGGAAGCCAGCAACTAGCTGGATAAATAACGGTAGAAAGAAAATAAAAGCAAATTAAATCCTGTCTTACACTTCAGAACCAAATCCCTTTCCTCCCCGTGCTGCAAAACGCGATACCCTGCCACGTGGCAGACACGCGGTCTTAAAATGGCTGCTGCCGAACCGGCGAAACAAATGGCGCCAAAAGTGAGAGCTGAAGGCTCTAACGCGGGACGCAACTGCAGCCGCCGTGCAAATCGCCTGCCCCAAATGTTAAAAAGAGCCTTACCTCATCAACGAGGGCTTGTGGTGGTTCTCCTTCTGTTGCTGCTGCTGCTGCTGAGCCGGCAATCTCCAGCCCGCGTGGCTCCGCTCGAGTCAGGATTGAGCGGGAAACCCCCGGCGAGAATATCACCCCTGCACTCCTTCAGCCCAAGCACTGCTTCTGCGGCCGACAGGAGAGTGCAGGTGCCTGCCACAGAGCTCTCCTCTGGTCAAGGAGGAGAGATCTGGAGGCCAAATCGTCCCAGGAACTCTGACCACAGGATAGAGGCAACCGGGGCCTGTGCAAGGAAAGATTCTCTTTATTTTTTATTTTTTATTTTTAAAGCAACAGCAACCACTAAATTAAAATTTAGAAAAATGAGAAATCCAATCAACCAACATTTAACTACTCTAACAGCTCCTTACGTGTTCCACCAGTGAGCCCAGACCTAGGCTCACTACGTCCTCCTGCTGCATGAAGACTGGACACACTGGGGCTGATGGGAGAGGCCAGCAGAGTATATCCAGTGATGTCACAACTTTGACATGCCCAGTCTCCAAGCTGCAGGCGGAGGTACACAACCCAGAGGTAGAGGACTAAACTGGAGGACCGATAAGGAATTCAAAAATGTTATTCTTTAAAACAAAGTAGCTTTGAGAGTAAGTATAGTGGTTAGAGCAGCAGGCCGAGAACTAGGCTTTAGATCCTGCTAATTGTTCCATGTGACCTTTGGGCAAGTCACTTCACTCTTCCCTGCTTCGAGGTATAAACTTAGGGCTAGATTTACTAATGTGCATTAATACAATATAAGAACTCCCTACTAAAGAAAATTTCCCGTTGCCTTGTTGCTTGCTTTTGTAGCTCATAAGTTCTATTGCAATCATAGGACACATCTGGATTTTCCCCATTGTAAAGTTCAATGAAATCTTTTTCAATCAGTTATGAAGATGCTTGTTTTGCAATCAAACATGCTTTTCATAGAAACAATTCATCCTCTTGCCCTTCCCCCAAATAGCTGACAAACAACGAAGCAGCATATCTGTGAGAACCTTCGTCAGCTCTTTTATGTCTCTGCTTACAATATTATTTTATTTTATTTTTATTTTATTTCAATTTTTTATATACCGCGCTATTTACAATCAGCGCGGTTTACAGAGAACCAAAGACCAGAACAACAGGCTGTTCGGTATTACATAAAACAGGAAAATAAATTTGGATAAGATAAACATGGATAATATGGGGGTAAAACTATATACATTGAACTATATACATAGAATATTGATCTGCTAATTCGATCACATGAGAGAAGTATTTATGTAATATTATCAATAATGTTTGGAAAAGGAGGGGATTCTGTTAAGTTTGTGGTGAATATTATGTGGGGTAGTATTTGATGAATAAGTTATGTTTGAGGGCCTTTCTGAATTGGACTATGCCGGTTATGGCACGAATTTCGGGTGGTAGGGAATTCCAATGTTTTGGTGCGCAAAACATGAAGGCTCTGTTCGCTGTTGCTTGGCTACAGGTTGTTATGGCCTTCGGCATCATTAGGGTGTTTGTCGCTATTTTTCTTCTGGTTCTAGTTGGAGGTAAAAATTGTGTGAGATCAGTTAGAGAGTTTGCAGATAAACCATGTATGGCCTTGTATGTGAGAATTAGGGTTTTAAATATGATTCTGCCTTGTATCGGGAGCCAGTGAAGATGTTTGAGAATTGGTGTCACGTGACTACTCCTGGATACTCCTTGTAGAACCCTTGCAGCAGTGTTCATGGCAAGTTGAAGAGAACTTAGGGTGGATTGTGGGAGACCTTGTAGAATTGAATTTGCGAAATCAAAATGTGGTAGGATGAGTGCTTGGAAGATGGTTCTAAAATCGTCTGGGTCCAGTAATGAGCGTAGATGCCTGAGTGTGCGTATCTTGAAGTATACAGCCTTTGTTATATTGTTAACGTGTGATTTCATATTGAGACGGTGGTCCAGTGTGACTCCAAGGTATCTTATTGCTTCCTTGGTGGATAGATCAGCTCCTTTGACGCTTATTTGTGCTGGTGGAATGAAGTTAGGGTCTCTTGTAACAAAGAGAACTTCAGTTTTCTTATGTTGGATGCGGAGGTTCTGTGAGAGGAGCCACTCTGATACGGCATTGAAGCAATTTATTATGGGAAGTAGATCCAATTGCATTGTAGAAAATGGCATATAAAGTAGGATGTCGTCTGCATATATCATACCTTCCACGTTGAAAGATCTGATGATATTGCAGATGGGTTGCATGTAGATGTTAAACATGAGAGATGAAAGAGATGACCCTTGTGGTACTCCTTGTTTTTGGTGGAAAAGGTTTGATTCTCCTGTTGCAGATTTTACATATTGCATTCTGGTGTCCAGGTAAGATTTGCACCATTCCAGCGCTGAACTACCGATGCCTTTTTCCTTCAATCGTGTAATGAGTATCTCGTGATTTACCGAATCAAACGCTGCTGCAATATCTAAGAAGATTAGCACGACGCCTTGGCGGATGTTGTCTATATTGGTGAGTATGTTATTGAGGAGGGTGGTGAGGAGTGTTTCAACTCCATGGTGTTCTCTGAAGCCATGTTGAAAGTGGTCGAGAGGAGCTGTGGAGTCCATGTGGTCTTGAATTTGGCGTTGCACTTCTTTTTCAAAAATTTTTGCTAGGAGGGGAATGCTGGCGATAGGTCTGTATGAGTCAGCCCTTTTAGGGTCTAATTTGGAATTTTTTAATAATGGTCTGATGGATGTGAGCTTTAGAGCAGATGGGAATGATCCAGTTGAGAAAGAAAGGTTCATGATTCTTGCAATGAATGGGCTGAATACACTTCTAAGGTCCTTTATCCAGAAGGCTGGGCAAGGATCGGTTTGAGCGGTGGAGGTATTGAGTGAGGAGATTATGTCTTCAATTTGTTTAGCTGAGGGTGCATACAGTGAAGATAAGGTGTTTTGGCAAGTTGATTCTTGAATAACTGTATTCTGTAGCTCATCTGTCTGTAGGAGTTTAGATTGCAAGTACTCAGCAAATTCTTGTGGGTGAATATCACATTTTTGTTCTGAAGATGGTTCATTAGATAAAGATTTTACTAGGTTGAACAGATCACGAGGTTTGTTTAGTGATCTTTTGAGCATATCTGTGTGATACTGCTTCCTTTTGTTTGTGATTGCTTCACGGTGAGTTGCTAAATAGAGATTGTAGGCTGTACGATCATCAATGGCCAGTGATCGGCGCCAGCGTTTTTCGACTCTGAGGCTGAATGCAGAGGACAGCAGAAGCTTTATAGAGCACCTGTAATGTGCATCTCCTTAGTCCTAAGTGTTCCAACCAGCTCAGGCTGCAGAGATGGTCACTTGCTTGTACGTGATAACATCTTCAGGATTTGCCGTGTTCTTGAAAGTAAGAGGCTCTTTTGACTGTATGTACAAATTCATTTGCAATGCAATCTTCAAGTTGAGCTAAAGAGTTTATATAAAATGGAATATAGTTGCTATTTTCTATCATCTCTGACCATATATATGTGTAAACACACAGATATCTACTTGCCTTTCTACAGTCAGAAGAATAGCTGCTTCCCATTATACATGTGCCCTAAAGACACAGGCACAGGTATTTAAGGAGGCTTAAGACTTTCAGCTAGATTTGGGAACAAATGCTTTCACTGCAAAACATACATTACTGCATCGTTTGGTGAATGAGGTTTTGCTGATAGTAGTGTAGTCAGCCTGTCAGCGCAGCAAGCAGGATTGAAACATGGAGGCTTACTCACAGTAAAAAGCACAAAAAACCTCTGATTTTTCTCTCCCACACAATTGTTCACCCATGGGCAGTGATGATCCATCTTCTGAATACATCGTTTGCAAATACTAGTGGAAAAAGGAAGAGAAAAAAACCACAGTAATTCTACAATTGCTAAATAGGTTAAAAAATATCCCAAAATGACAAGTGTTTTGTTATAATGTCATGATGCAACTACCTTCTAATAATCTGGTAATTAGCATAATCACATCCATGTGAAACTGCTTACAATAATATGATTAACAGCCCTCTTTCTTCATTGGGCCTTATGTGCGTATAAGTTTCTTTACACAAAACTGGTTCATGAATAAGTCTAACAAAAGCAATTTGCAATGCTCAGTGTATGAATACTCCCAGATTCTATGGCTATTTGACTGTAGCGATAAGCAAGTTAAACTACGTGAAAAATGCATTTGTCTATTCACTTAATAATTAGCCAAGTGAGTTGCTTAACATCAGGTTAAAAATAAGCTATATATAAAGGGAGAAGCAATGAGAAGGTAACTGGTAAAAAGATGTGGACTATTTGCAGTGTATAGGTTTTACAATTACCCTCATTATTTTCACTGCTTTACTTAAAACACATTTTAGAAGGGCCATGTAGATGCAATTTGAGATGTCCAAGTCAAAAGATCTGAAATTCTGTGGGACAGGCAGCGGTGAAGGTGGGCACGTGTAAGTGTCTTCTAAAATTGGCTTCCACGCTTTAAGAAAAGTGGAAGGAAGTCCAAAAAACTGCCAGCATGGTTTAAAGGTGAGGTCAGAGAGGCTGTTACCAAGAAAGCATCTTTCAGGAAATGGAAAAAAGAGCCAAATGATGAAACCTGGAAACAGCACAAGCACTGGCAGGTCAAATGCAAGGCATTGATAAAGAAGGCAAAGAGAATTTGAGAAGAAGCTTGCTGCGGAAGCAAAAACGCGAAATAAAGATTTTTTCCAAGTACATTCATAGCAAAAAACCTGTGAGAGTCAGTTGGACCATTAGATGATAGAGGAGTTAAAAGGGCACTAAGAGGCGACAAGGCGATAGCGGAGAGACTGAATGAATTCTTTGCTTCGGTCTTTAATGAGGAAGTTGTAGGGATGTTACCCATGACTGAAGTGGTATTTAAAGGTGCGGAAGAATTGAAGGAAATATCGATACATCGGGAAGATGTATTACAACTATTAGATAAACTGAAGAGTAGCAAATCACCTGGGCCGGATGGTATACATCCAAGGGTGTTGAAAGAACTGAAATATGAGATTGCAGACCTGCTATTAGTAATCTGTGAACTATCATTAAAATCATCTCTAATACCTGAAGATTGGCGGATCGCCAATGTAACACCAATTTTTAAAAAGGGTTCGAGGGGTGATCCGGGAAACTACAGACCGGTGAGCCTGACGTCAGTACCGGGAAAAATGGTAGAAACCATCATAAAGAATAAAATTACTCAGCATGTAGATAGTCATGGCCTAATGGGAGACAGCCAACATGGCTTTAGACAAGGAAGATCTTGTCTTACTAATCTGTTATGTTTTTTGAAAGTGTGAATAAACAGGTGGACAAAGGTGAGTCGGTTGATATAGTGTATCTGGACTTTCAGAAAGCCTTTGATAAGGTCCCTCATCAGAGACTTTTGGCAAAACTAAAGAGTCATGGGATAGGAGGCAGTGTACTACTATGGATCAGGAACTGGTTAAAAGACAGAAAGCAGAGGGTTGGGCTAAATGGCCAATTTTCCCAATGGAGAAAAGTGATTAGTGGTGTACCCAAGGGATCTGTGCTGGGTCCGCTGCTTTTGGACATATTCATAAATGACCTGGAAAGTGGAATAACGAGTGAGGTTATCAAATTTGCAGATGACACAAAACTATTTAAAGTTGTTAAAACCCAAGAGGATTGTGGAAAATTGCAAGAGGATCTTGATAAATTGGAAGACTGGGCATCAAAATGGCAGATGAAATTTAATGTGGACAAGTGCAAAGTTATGCACCTAGGGAAGAACAACCCAAACTATGGTTACACGATGCAAGGTTCCACATTAGGAACCACCACCCAGGAAAAAGATTTAGGCGTCACTATGGATAACATGTTAAAACCCTCCGCCCAGTGTGCAGCGGCAGCCAAGAGAGCAAATAGAATGCTAGGTATCATAAGGAAAGGAATGGAAAATAAAAGATATTATAATGCCTCTATACCATTCCATGGTGAGACCGCACCTTGAATATTGTGTGCAATTCTGGTCGCCGTATCTTAAAAAGGATATAGCGTTATTAGAAAAGATTCAGAGAAGAGCCACCAAAATGGTAAAGGGGATGGAAGGATACTCCTATGAAGAAAGGCTAAAAAGGTTAGGGCTCTTTAACCTGGAAAAGAGACGGCTGAGGGGAGATATGATAGAAGTCTATAAATTAATGAACGTAGTGGAACGGGTAAACGTAGATCGATTGTTTACATTATCAGAATATAGAAAGACTAGGGGACATGCAATGAAGCTACAGAGTAAACCATTTAAGACTAATAAAAGAAAATATTTTTTCACTCAACGTGTAATCAAACTCTGGAATTTGTTACCGGAGGATGTAGTAAAGGCTGTTAGTGTAGCTGGGTTTAAAAAAGGTTTGGACAAGTTCCTGGAGGAAAGGTCCATAAACCATTATTAAGAAGGGACCCAGCATATCAATGCTTGACCTAGTAAAAGCATTGCAGAACCTGTGTCTTTTGGGGAAACTGCTAGGTACGTATGACCTAGATTGGCCACTGTTGGAAACAGGATACTGGGCTTGATGGACCTTGGTCTGACTCAGTATGGCATATCTTATGTTCTTATGGCTCGTCTGCAACCTAAAAGATAAATGTCTTTATCAGATGGAAGAGAGTTGTGCAGAATTATAACCGACATGTGCAAGTTTCAAGGTGATTTTAGAAACCTGTATGTGTCCGACATGGACAGCCATGGACCTGGCAACTCAGACGTGATAGTATTCCAGAATGGGCACTTGTATCTCTCGCCACATACACGTCCCAGCCTGCCATTTTGCATGCGGAGACATGCAGCAACGTGGTAGTCAAGAAAAAGGTCTGTTTATTTACCTATATGCTTTATTTGGAGTAGCAAAAATGACTGGGGAAGTGAGAGAGCTTTCTCCTCCTCTTGTTACATGTCTTTGGTTGCCAAAAAGAGCCCTTTGTGGATGCCTATTCATGCCCAGGGGCTGATACAGACATAGATGTGTCTACCACAGAGCCCAAATGTGCAGCACTATTCTATAATCAAGCACACATGTCTCTCTTTTGGGGTATATCTCAGGCATGCCGCTGTACAACAGATGTGATTGCACTGGACACTTGGGGGAGTTCTAAAATGGCTCTTAGGATGTCTATGTGATTTGCAACTCTGAATGGACGTTTTCAGACATGAGAATAATGAATAGCATTTCTAAAATGACCCCCTTTATATGAAACCTCAGATATTTTGTAACATCATATGAGCTTTGAAAGTTACAACTACCACAGTGTCATATTTTATTACTTGTAATCAGAATTTACCTGGAGAAAGAAAAACATTTTTCCCATACATTTCAAAATTTATCAGAAGAGCCTCTACTACATTAAAAAGACTTTCTCCATAGGCAGAATTTCAGAAAAATCAGATATATAGTCCTCAAACTCAGGGTGGCAATGAGCTTTTCATTTTAAGGTTCATCATCTACTGAAGGTAAGCATAGTATGTCAAAATCAAATTAGATCCATTCAGGATGCTATTTTCTGAAAAACTTAATAAACGAAATAGAAAAGTATATTAAACTGAAACTGAATTCCTTATCTATAACTGTTAAGTACCTCTTCCCAGAATGTTTATTTTACTACCCCTTTGGATGATTATTATACATAAATAATATATTATATGAATAAGAAAATTGCCTTCTCTGACTTTCACTATACAGAGAGAAGAATAAAGAGACCATTTTGTAATAAGGGTTTCCAAACTTCTCCTTGTGGTCCCCATAGCTACAAAAATAAGCATAAGATATCGGATGGTCCTTAAAATGTTTTTCTAATATATGTGATTAAGATATTTCTGCACATATTTATTTATTTAGCTGTATTTATATCCCGCTTTTCACCGGGTCAAAGCGGTCAATTGGGGGATACATTTAACACGAGGGGATATGAGACACATACGCTAATACTTACAGGGAACATGGGCAATAGAGGGTTAAGTGGCTTGCCCAAGACCACAAGGAGTGCCTACAGGACTAGAAATCCCAGTCCCTCCGGGCTGAGATTGCTGTCCCCAGGTGGAACTTGAACCCCCGGCCCTCCGGCCTGAAGTACCTTGTCCTAACCACTAGGCCACTCCTCCCCTATATAAGGTCTTTGATTCTTGCAAATTTATACTATGCATAATACTCAAAAAGCTTTGAGTGTGTTGCAGTTTGTGCAAAGCACAGCAGTATGACTTAACTGGAGCAAAGAAATATGACTGAATTACAGGAATCTTTCCTAGTCTAGACTGGCTACCAGCTGAGAACAAGATTTGCTATAAAATCAACCATCTGATTTACTATTATATATATATATATATATATATATAGGGGACTAGCTAGGTATTTAGTCAGTCAATCAACTCAGTATGTTAGATTATCATCACTGTCTGATTCCTTTGCAATCAACAAGAGACAAAGAATAATCTCCCCACAGATCTGAGGGAGAAGGCGAATGACGTGCATTTTAGGAAAACAATTTTTTTTTTTTGCAGGATATAGGATGGCTGAGAGTTATTGTACTTCTGTTTAATTATGTATGATTTATGTATGAATGAATAATGGTTTTATATATATTACTACTATAATCTGCTCCAATTCCGATTGCAAAGGGCAGAATACACCATCTAAACAAACCACATCACTCTGAATACCCTGAAAACCTAACCTTTTATGATGTATCTAGGACAGGTTTGAGCATCTCATTTTAAATGGATTACAATAAATCCACTTTAAATTTCTACCTAAGATTTATCAATGATGGGAACCAATGGCTATTTTAGTTTTAGCAAAACCTTCCAGTTGTAAGCTTTATGAGGGGTATTTTTTTTTACACAGCACAAAGATTTTTAGCAATTATTAAGAGACGGGACATTAGATCATCCTGTAGCAGTGGGGGTGGATGTGGAGTGTGGATGTGGGGCAGGAAAGCACAGTTACTTACCTGTAACAGGTGATCTCAGGGAACAGCAGGAGTTAGTCTTCACATGTGGGTACGTCGGCGCCGACGGAGCCCGCACGGGAATGCTCCCCAGCATCCAATCAGAAAGCCTTTGGGAGCATCCCTCGCGCCTGCGCGGTGACTTCCCGCCTTTCCCACTGCCTCTCCCCAGTTGAGTTTCATAGCTGAGACAGAAGGAGAGGAAGAGGAAAGGAAATAGATAGATAGATACAACTCCTAGGGGAGGTGGGAGGGTTGTGAAGACTAATTCCTGCTGTTCCCTGAGATCACCTGTTACAGGTAAGTAACTGTGCTATCTCCAGGAACAAGCAGGAATGAGTCTTCACATGTGGGGACTCCCTAGCTGAGGGTGCCACGGGAGATCCCATAAAATGCGTATCCCTGGACAGGACGGCATTTTCCCAACCTGGATCCCCGGCATCCCCTGAGGGACGGGGGGTAGGAGTTGAGGAGAGAAGAGTTGCAGAGGAACAACAAAAAAAACCTAAAGACCACAGGGGAGATGAGTCTTTAGAATGCATGTCAGGTATCATTAAAGCATTTAATGAACTAGTACCATATAGAGCTTACCTACTGGATTGTAGGAAGTAGAACTGTTATGGAAGGTACTGTAGACGCAGTAGCGGAATCTTCAAGGGAACTCCACAGCAGTGAGGATGAAGTTCCAAATCTGGAATGGGCAGGTGACCCAGGAGTTAACTGGAGCAGGAGAAGAACGGCAGGCCTTCAATGGAAAGCTTTGTGTGAAAAAGCTGAGAACTCTTTTAGGCACAGAGTTATTAACATTGAGGATTAAAAGGAGAAGACTGACCGATCTGGAATCAGCCCAGTCCGGAAGGGAAGAGGGGGTATGGAGAAAACCCCTTTTCCCAGGGAAAACAGGAGGGTACTCCGGAACACTGAAGATGTACACTGTCTTTCCTAGCCAATAAGAAATAGGAAGACATTGAAAATTGATACCTCACAGATAAGGAGGTGTATAACAAAAATAGAAGCTGTTGACGCCATAGCAATAACGGTGAGTACAACCGGACCCAGTTAACGAGCCGTATGATAATAGGCAAGCGGACTGTCTGGACCCCTCAGAAAGTAATAAAACTTTAGTACCGACAGTTAGGGAGATAGTGGGTAATACACAGGGTGCTATGACCATCTCCCAAAAGCGCACACCTATATATATATATATATATATATATATGAATATATATATGTCTAGACAAGTGTGACATATATAGCTATATATAGATATAGATGGGCATGGTTCATGCCCACCCAGGGTACAAAAAACATGTATGCATAGGACACATACATACATGAAAACAATACTGCCTGCAACTGGGCCACAGAAGAAACATCCACATGGGAAATGTGATGCGAAAACTTCATCTAATCGTAGGGGGCGAAAACCACCCGAAGAGTATAGAGAATCTATTTCTGTGGTACAGGGATGCAGATCAGTGGAATTAGCAGTATAGTTGCGTGAAGAACAGAGGACAATATCAGTCTGGGGAGAGCACGTCAGGAGCACTTTAGGCTGCTGATGCGCCCCCAAGACAGAACACGCATATACCAAGATACCAGGATGACCCAGCCAAGGGACTCAGGGGTATCAAGTACAGTAAAAGAGTATGCGTTGTCCAAGAGGAGCAGAAACATAATGCCAAGCTGCAAGGAAAAAAAAGGGGGAATTCCTGCCAGATTGGGAGCTCCTTGGACATTCACGCAGAACAAACTTGTCTTCTGCCTCACAACGGAAGACAAGAGGGTATAATTATCTAGATAGCCATGGAATGACTATATAAGCCTCTTCTATTATATGGAAGACCCTCAGAGACAAAGTCCAATGCTCTATGGCAAGAGCCCATAGTGGGAAGCCTCTCTGACGATTGCAGAGAGCATCGTGCAGGAGATGGGACTGACAGAAGTCGACAGGTTGCCACATCCTCAATAAGGACATGGCCAGGAGAAGACAACCTGCAGTGAGTGTCAGCACGCAGATGGTTGAGAGCAGCGTGCCGAAGCATTAAAGTACGCACTGGAACTCCTGCACGCACAGCAACTGAACAAAATAGCAGAGGAGATTCTCTCGTATGAAACAGGGAGAAGACAGACCAAGGGAGCGGGGGTATTCCGGCCCTGTCTGAGGAGTTGTCCAGAACATGCGTTGAAGGATAACAGGAAGTCTACACTGGAAAGAAAGAGAGAGAGACGTTCCAGTATGGTATCGACTCAAGCAGGGGAAACCCTGGAAGAGAGGGGTTGAAGGTGACGTACCATATGGTAAGTCAGCAGAAGGAAAGAATGTCCATGTGGGGACAGAAGCTATCATGGGATAGCGGTGATCTCCCTTCATAGCAATAAGAAAGGGAGAATACTGTGACCCATGGACAAAAGCCTACTGAAAAGAAAACCCAGTGTAGAGTTGGAAGAAAAACTTCTGGTAAGACGAAGTTAATTGTAGACTGCAGCATACAGGAGCCTATGGCTGCCGGTTATGATTATCCT
The DNA here is from genome assembly GCA_033557465.1 of Ichthyophis bannanicus. Taxonomy (NCBI): domain Eukaryota; kingdom Metazoa; phylum Chordata; class Amphibia; order Gymnophiona; family Ichthyophiidae; genus Ichthyophis; species Ichthyophis bannanicus. The sequence continues at coordinate 82,676,137 of CM066034.1, read as the reverse complement.
GGTGAAAGCCTGGGAACTTCAGACCAGGATGATATTTTCCTTGCTTGGGGACATCTGGAGGATGGGCAGAAGGAGGATGAAACTTTCTTTTCTTAGGGAAAGAAGGTTTGGTAGGACATTTCCTACATCCTGGGGAACAAGAAGGCTTAGGATGGTTTCCAGAACCAGGAAAGTCAGTGGAGCACTGAGCAACCCGACGTAAAGCCTCGATATTGAAAAGATTTTCTCCAGTACACGGAGAATTACCCAGTGTATGTTGTGCCCATCTGCTCAGGTCTGAAGCCTGCAGCCAGGCTGCACGACGTGCTCCAATGGCAATACCAGAGGACCTGCTAACAGACTCAAGAGAGTCTAGAGAAGCACGAGAAAGAAACCAAGATATATTCCTGCTATGGTTAAGAAACAAGGAATAGTCCGAGGCCTTAGGTTCTGACAAAAAAGGAGACAAAAGAGATAATTTCTCTGTGACCTCCCGAAGTGTCAGACTCATATAAAAGATATATGAAATAATTCTGGAAGCCAACATGGAAGTTCGGAAGGTTTGACGCCCAAAGGCATCAAGTGCCTTAGATGCACGACCTGGAGGAGAAGAAGAATGCTTCTTCTTGCTTCTGACCTTCCTCATTGCAGATTCCACTACAATGGAATGATGCGGAAGTTGGTTCTTCTGAAACCCCGGAGAGGGGGGCAAGATACAGAACATGCATGGCTGTAGAAGGTGCAGGAACCTTTAAAGGCGACTGCCAAATCCCCAGAAGAAGGTCCTGCAAAGAAGGATGTAAAGGAAGCATCATGGTTGCTTTATCTGCAGGACCTCGGTTAAGAGTAGGGCCAGGAACAGGAATGGCAAGAAAGTCTGCCATGTCAAGGAGAAATTCCTGAAAAGAAGGAACTCCCAGAGGAACTATTCCTGGGTAGGCTGAGGTTGAATGATCAGCTTGAACACCAGAAGACCTATCGGACTGGTGCACCAAAGGAATCCTGCTAGATGGAGAATGATACCGACAGTTCCGATTCGAGGCAGTTAGTACTGCATCGTCGGTTCCCGGTATCGATTCCAAGCTAGGTATAGAAAGGATCGATGGCACCGATGGAACTGCAGGAGTCGACATCGATAACGACACCGGCATCGGGGACGGCAACGCATCGTCGGTTCCCGGTATCGATTCCAAGCTAGGTATAGAAAGGATCGATGGCACCGATGGAACTGCAGGAGTCGACATAGATACAGACACCGGCATCGGGGACGGCAATGCCCTCGGAGCCGGCAGCGGCGGCTGCCGAAGTGATACCGAGGCAACCAGAGAGCTTTGATACCGAGAAGTTCCGATTCGAGGCAGTTAGTACTGCATCGTCGGTTCCCGGTATCGATTCCAAGCTAGGCATCGAAAGGATCAAAGGCACCGATGGAACTACAGGAGTCGACATCGGTACCGTACTGCGTAGCCGGAAGGGGCAAGGATCGGTTCCGAAAACCGTCGGAACCAAGTCATCTAGACTGGATATCGATTCTAGACTGGGCATCGAACCGAGTGAGGTTATCGACGCCCGTCTAGAGGGCACCGACGTCGGTGGTGGTGTCGGCGATGCCGATCCCGGAAAGTTAATCGGAATTGCATTGATCGGCGCCAAAGGCGCCGAGGACGTCCGAAGACGCCGTTCGGCAAAGAGAGGAACACTCGACACCGGCGCCGATGTCGGGGTATAGGTACCGCCCGAAGTCGGTGCCCCCTCCGAGCATGGCGTAGCAAGAGGAAAAGCCATCTGGGGCATATCGCTCGGCCCCGAGGCCCAGGATACCCGATGCCGAGCCCCGGTGGAGAGTGGAACACTCGACACCGACGCAGGGGCATCGGCGCCGCTCGAAGCCGGAACCAACCTCGCGGCTGGCTGGGACAGAGGAAAGTCAGTCTGGGTCGTATCGATCGAAGGCACCGAGGATCCCTAGTGACAAACGGAGCACTCGACACCGGCATCGATGCCGGGGAATCGGCCCCGTCCGAAGCCGGATGGGATGCAGGAAGGCCAGTCTGGGTCGAATCGATCGGTCCCGAAGGCACCGAGGACACCAGTTGACGATTCTTGGCGAAGAGTGGAACACTCGACGCTGGCGCCGATGCCGGGGAATCGGCACCGCTCGAAGCGGATACCTCCCCCGAGCATGGCTCAGGTATGTTCTGTGAGGAACGAACCCCAGGAACAACCTGAAACCCTGTGAATGTTTTGGAGCCCGAAGACTCCCGCCGAGGTTTTATTGCCAAAGGGGTCTTGAGGGGAAGGCCGGAGCCGTCGTCATGCTGGGCATGAGACTTACCCCTCAAGAATTGGCTAGTCTTAACAGACTGTTTGCGGGTTACCTGCTCCTGGGGAGAAGAAGAAATCGATGTCCTCACCTCAGGAGGAAAAACAGCATCGAGGGATACCCGAAAAAGAGAGGGTCTTCTCCCAACCCTAAAGCCCGATGGACCGGGGGAAAAAGGGTCAGGACCCAAACAGGATATACACCAAGTGGAGTCTAAAAGGAAGACTAAGTCTCCACAGTGGAGGCACTTCTTAGGGGAAGAAGGCTCCATGCTGGAAAGGCCTGGAAGGCCTCAGAAGGGACTTGAGGAGAAAAAGACCTCAAAGTGGTTGAAAGAAAAAAACAAAGCACCGGCAGAGCCGGTATCGGCGGGAAAAACGGCCGTGACCACAAGAAAACAAAAAATAAGGATTTAAGAGAAATGGTTTCTGCGGTGACAGGAGGTACGTCCTGCTGGTTCCGCGGAAAAACGAAAACTGGGGAGAGGCAGTGGGAAAGGCGGGAAGTCACCGCGCAGGCGCGAGGGATGCTCCCAAAGGCTTTCTGATTGGATGCTGGGGAGCATTCCCGTGCGGGCTCCGTCGGCGCCGACGTACCCACATGTGAAGACTCATTCCTGCTTGTTCCTGGAGATAACTTGTGCCAGTCCTCATCTCTGATCACGCACCCAAGGCCAAAGCAAATACTTCACCATGATCTTGTTCACATGCTGAAGCTGCAAATTGGTTGCAAAAAAGCAGAATCCCAGCAAGCAAACAGCCCTCTTAGAGGGTGATATAAAGACAATGAATCATCAGGAAACCAACGTCAACTGAATGTATATGTGTCCATGGAATCTGAATGATGTGTGACAAAATCTGGACTGAACAAATCAGAACATGTCAAAAACAATAGAAGATGGAACAGTTTAAACAGGTCAACTTTTTGGCATGATCCTGCAACCAGAAAGACTAGCGTTAAAATCCCACTTCACTCCTTAGGGCCTTGGGCAAGTCACTCAACCCTCCACTGCCTCAGGTACAAACTTACAGGTCGATGCAGAAAGCCAGCGCTGAAGTTGCGTGCTATTAGCTGTGTATGCGTTTTCATAGCATGCCGATATGCAGCAAAGGGAGTGTATGCAAATGAGCTGTACACACAACTTCAGTGTTAAGTCAAAACAAATCATGCCATGTGCAGACGCACTACAAGTGGCCGTTTATGCATGCGCATAAATGTTACATGTTCATGTGATGCGTACAGGACGTGCAGGTTCTTTTGGTGCTCGTCCCATATTTTGACCAAAACCAGTTTGTTTTGAATCACAACAAAGAGACCTAAAATAAAAGATAAATAATATAAATGAGTCCAAAAAACACACAAGAATAAGAAACAAAACCTTCTTGAACACCGAACTTTCACTTAATACGCTGAAAGACAAGCAGAAATTTTTCATGTTGAAGGTAACTGCTCACCAGTACATATCTTGGATTTAGGGGCTCTGTTGTGTCCTGGTTTTCTTATCTCTCCCATCACACTATGTTCTGGTGGTTCCTCCTCTACCACCATCCCGCTTTCAGTTGGTGTACCTCAAGGCTCTCCTTTTCTCTCTCTACACTCAGTCCCCTTGGTGCACTTATTTCCTCCCATGGTTTTCAGTGCCATCGTTATGCTGACAACTCTCAGATCTACCATTCTATGCCTTAAATCTCTCCAGGAATCCAGGCCCGGATCTCTGGCTGCCTATCTGACATTGCTGCCTGAATGTCTCACCACCGTTTGAAATTAACATGGCCAAAACAGAGCTTCTTGTTTTTTCCCCTCTAAACCAGTGATTCTCAAACTTTTTCGCCCACCACTCCCTTGGTTCCATAAATTTATTACAGCATCCCCCCATACCCAGTGAGGTTATTACTCAAAACAAATCATTCAAAATTTCAATAAAAGGTTTTATTTAATTAATAACAAATAGTATCATTTAACAACATTAATGATAGAATTGAAATTTTTATTTAAATTTACAATACTAAAGCAATTAACATTTTTCAAAAAGCAATTTTAATAAAATAGTCTATTGAACATGTTTAATGGGATGGATGGGCTTGATGAAGCAATACCAGTTTCTCAATGTCTGCTTTAGAGTTACTGAACAGGAGCCTTAAATTCCCATGTTCAACTATTTGGAGTCAATTTCTTTGGTCAGAAGTTGGGCCACCACACTAAAACGTTCTACCAAATATGATGTTGGAAATGTGATGAGCAGGGTTTTTTTTTAAACTATGGCCCATACTGCAGAATAATGATCCTTCTGTAACCAAAACTGTTGGTAACGGCTCTTAAATTTTGCTTTTAGTTCCAAATCATTTTGTAATTCAATTAGTTCTTCTTCCAACTGCAATGTTGCGCTTATCCCTCCAGCATGCCCCTAGGGCAGTACAGCACATCCATGCCACCACCATGTCTTTCAACGCCACCCTAGATTAACCCAAAGCCCCCGGGGGGGGGGGGGGGATGATGTCACCCACTTTGGGAATCACTGCCCTAAACCCACCTCCCCCTTCCTCCTTTCTCAAGCTCTACTACTCCGTTTCCTCGGCTCGCAACCTTGGGGTCGTTCTTTGACTCCTCCCTCTCCTTCTTGAGAAACATCCAACTGATAGCTAAAACCTGTCATTTCTTTCTCTATAACATCAGCAAAATCCACCCCTTCCTTTCTGAACACACTAAGACGACATTTTATTCACTCTTTAGTCACCTCTCGTCTAGACTATTGCAACATCCTCCTTGCTGGTCTCCCTCCGATCATCTCTCTCCCCTTCAAATCTGTTCAAATCAGCTGCACGGCTAATCTTCTGCCAGCCTTGACATGCTCATATAATCCCTCTTCTCAAGTCACTTCATTGGCTTCCTATCCTTTTCCGTTTCCAGGTCAAACTTCTAATGATCTATAATTGCATGCATTCTGCTGCTCCTCATTACCTTTTCTCTCTTCCTACATCCCTCCTCTGGCAAATCCCTTCTATCTGTGCCCTTCTCTTCTACTGCTAACTCCAGACTTCAATCTTTCCACCTTGCTGCTCCTTATGCCTGGTCCTTTTCAAATCCAGCTGAAAACTCACCTCTTTGAGGCTGCTTTTGGATCCTGATCCATTTAGTCTCCTATGTGTTTTCTTACCATTCCCCTAAATATATTATCCTCAGTTGTTGTGTTATCTGTCTTGACTAGATTGTAAGCTCTGATGAGCAGGGACCAACAATCCTTCCACCTTGTCTCTCTACAGCATTGCGTACGCCTTGTAGCCTTACAGAAATGATCAGCAGTAGTAGTGGTAAACAGTTTTTCCCTACATGCACAAGATGTTTAAGTCACCTCAGACCAGACAGATATATTGGCGCTCCTGCTGATTATGTAATCCTCTACATGTTTCTTTGCTTTAGGTGCAGACCTTATTAGTATTCCATTTTAATATGCATGGATCATTTGATTATTATTTAAATATGCTTGGAGTTGCTGTGGGCACATACTTTTCTTTTGCTGTTTAAGTGCGCATTGATCTCTTTTCTGCATTTGGCATGATGGAACTTCTGCATATAAGCTGCGTTATCCACGCACAAAGGGCACGCTAGTCTTTCTGCATCGGCCCGCTGGATTGTAAGCCCTCCGGGAACAGGGAAATACCTAGTGTACCTGAAAGCGTAGTTACTCACCTGTAACAGGTGTTCTCCAGGAGCAGCAGGAATCAGTCCTCACTTATGGGTGACGTCGGCGCCGACGGAGCCCTCGCGGAGCAATTTTCCCCAGCTTTCAAAGAAAGCCTTTGGGAATTGCAGCGCGCATGCGCGGGTCGTCTTCCCGCCCGAGGGTGCCATCTTAGCCAGTCAGATGACATAGCTAAAAAAGACAGCATAAAAATTTGCAAAAAAGAACATAAGCAGACGATTGCAACTCCAAGGGGAGGAGGGAGGGTAGTGAGGACTGATTCCTGCTGCTCCTGGAGAACACCTGTTACAGGTGAGTAACTACGCTTTCTCCAGGACCAAGCAGGAAGTCAGTCCTCACTTATGGGACTCCCAAGCTCAAGGCTACCGGAGACCCTAAGCACAAAAATGAGCTCCCTCTAGCTCAGCAGCACAGAAGGATAGAATCTTCGCTGAATTATCACCCACCGGTAGCCCACATCCGGGATGGAGGGTAGGAGTTGCTCAGACCTCAAAGAGATTACGGAGGACTGCCTGTCCGAAAGCACTGTCCCTACGGGACTCCCTCTCGAGACAGTAATGGACCGCAAAAGTCTGGCTCGAAGACCAAGTAGCGGCCCGGCAGATGTCTGCCAGCGGAACAGAGCGGAGGTAAGCCACTGACGTGGCCTTTGCCCGAACGCAATGAGCCGTGACTCGACTTTCTAAGGAGAGTCCGGCTGCCCCATAAGCCCAAGAGATACAGTCCGCAACCCAGATGGACAGAGTACGCTTGGAGACCGGGAGCCCCAATTTATTGGGGTCAAAAGACACAAAAAGCTGAGCAGCTTTACGGTGCTCCCGCGTACGGTCAAGGTAGAAGTTCAATGCCCTTCTACAGTCCAGGGTATGGAGGACCGTTTCAGCTCGGCTGGAGTGTGGTCTGGGAAAGAAGGTTGGAAGTACCACCTCCTGATTGATGTGAAAAGGGGAGACCACTTTAGGCAGAAATTTTGGGTGAGTCCGTAGGACTACCCTATTCTTGTAGAACCTAGTGTAAGGGGGATCAGACACGAGGGCCTGCAATTCACTTACTCGTCTAGCGGAAGTGAGGGCTATCAAGAACAGTGTTTTCCAAGACAGAAAACGGAGAGAACAGGTAGCCATAGGTTCAAAAGGCGGACAGGTGATCCGCTGCAAAACCACATTCAGGTCCCAGTCAGGCGCTGGCGGGCGCAGAGGTGGTTTAAGTAGAAGGAGACCTCGGAGAAACCTCGCTACGAGAGGGTCATTGGAGAGAGGTCTGCCATCCACTGGCACATGATGTGCTGAAAGAGCACTGAGGTGAACTTTGACAGAGTTGGACTTAAGTCCCAGATTAGAGAGGTGCAGCAAGTACTGCAAGATCACCGACACCGGGCAGGAGAAGGGATCCTGAGACTGTTGGGTACACCAGACTGCAAAGCGACGCCATTTAAGGGCGTAGCATTTGCGGGTAGAAGGCCGTCGCGAAGCTAAGACGACCTCCTCCACCTCCGCCGGCAGGAGAAGGGGAGCAAGGACTACCCTCTCAGCAGCCAGGCCATGAGGTTGAGAGACCTGAGGTTGGGGTGCAGAAGGGACCCCTGATCCTGAGTGAGGAGATCCGGTTGTACCCCCAGAGGGATTGGATCCTCCACCGCCAGTTGCAGCAGGAGCGGAAACCACGGCTGCCTGGGCCAGCGAGGGGCCACCAGGATCATGAAGGCTTTGTCTCGGAGAACCTTGAAAAGAGTCCGAGAGACCAGCGGGATGGGAGGGAAAGCGTACAGAAGGCTCCCCGACCACGAGATCAGAAAGGCGTCCGCCGCAACCCGAAGGGGGTGTGGCTGACGAGAGCAGAAGCGAGGAAGCTGCCGGTTGTGAGGACTGGCAAAGAGATCCACCGTGGGGAGACCCCACTTGAGGAAGAGCTTCTGAACTACCAAGGGATCCAGACGCCACTCGTGCGGCTGGAGGACCCTGCTGAGTTTGTCTGCAAGGCAATTTTTTGGCCCGGGAGATAAACTGCCTTGAGGAGAATGCCGTGACTGACGGCCCAAGAGCAGAGCTTCTGTGCCTCCCGGCAGAGGAGGAAGGAGCCCGTGCCCCCCTGCTTGTTCACGTAGAACATGGCAACTTGATTGTCCGTCTGGACAAGGACGGACTGTTGGGAAGTCAGGTGGGAGAAGGCCTTGAGAGCTAGGCGGATCGCCCTGAGCTCCAGGAAGTTGATCTGCTGAGCAGACTCCCACGTGGTCCAGAGGCCCTGAGTACGTGCCTCTTGGCAATGTGCTCCCCAGCCCAGGAGGGATGCATCGGTGGTCAGCACCCGGGTCGGCTGAGGTGACTGGAAAGGCATTCCGAATATCAGGTTCGGCTGCCGGAGCCACCACCGGAGAGACGAGAGCAGCGGCTCGGAGACGCGCACTAGGTCTGCCAGGCCGCCTGTGGCTTGTCGCCACTGCTGGCGGAGACACCATTGAGCAGACCGCATGTTCAGGCGGGCATTGGGGGTCACATGGACGGTGGAAGCCATATGGCCGAGCAGTCTCAGGAAGCGCCTGGCGGAGACCAGGGGCTGGCTGCGAAAGCGGTCGGCTAGGTCCATGAGCCGTTGAGCCCTGTCGAGCGGTAGGTACGCTCGTGCCCGAGGAGTGTGCAGCCTTGCGCCGATGAACTCGAGATCCTGTGAGGGGAGCAAAGTGGACTTTGCGAAGTTTATGACAAAGCCCAAGTGCTGCAGCAGAGTCACCGTGCGGCACGTGGCGTTGGTGACCTCCTGAGCGGACGCTGCTCTGATGAGCCAGTCGTCGAGGTACGGAAAGACATAGAGGCCGTGAAGCCGGAGATGGGCCGCCACGACCGCGAGACATTTTGTGAAGACTCGCGGTGCGGAGGATAGTCCAAAGGGCAGTACTCTGTACTGGTAATGATTTCCTGCCACCACAAACCTTAGGTATTGGCGGTGGCTTGGGTGGATGAGGATGTGCGTGTAGGCATCCTTTAGATCCAAGGAGCATAGCCAATCTCCCTGCTGGAGGTAGGGCAGAAGGATTCCAAGGGTAAGCATTTTGAACTTCTCCCGCACAAGGAACTTGTTGAGGTTGCGCAAGTCCAGGATGGGTCTGAGGCCCCCTGTTCTCTTTGGTATCAGAAAATACCTTGAATAAAAGCCTTGACCTCTCAGGTGGTGGGGCACCGGTTCCACCGCCTGTTCCTGCAGAAGACCTGCTAACTCCTGAAGGAGCAACTCCCTGTGCAGAGGGGGGCGCGAAGGTTCTCCCGGAAAATAGGAGGGAGGGACCTGATGGAAGTGGAGAAGGTAGCCTTCTCGCACGACCTGAAGTACCCAGGCATCTGCGGTGATGCTGGACCACCTGTGGGCGAAGTGAACCAGCCGGCCTCCGGTGCTGGGAGGAACCAGCGGGGGGGGAGAGGCTATGCTGAGCGAGTCAAAAACCCCCACCCTGCTGAGCAGGGGCTGGTGGTGCAGGCTTGGGGGCTTGCTGCCTACGGGACCCGTTACCCCGTCCCTTGGCCTGCTGGCCCTGTTGGGGAGCTGCAGGGGCCTGATAATGGGGGTACTGTTTGTAGGCAGCCGCCTTCCTCGGGTAAAAGGACTTATTTCCCGAGCCCTTCTTTTTCTGGGAAGGGGCGGAGGTCTTCCTAGAAAGCCTGGTCCTGGTGAGAGTCTCAGTCTCAATTTGTGCAGCCTTTTCCGCCATGGGTTTGCCAAAGAGGTTTTCGCCTCGGCAGGGGACATCGACCAACTTGTCCTGTACCCAGGGCTCAAGGTCCGACGACTGAAGCCAAGCCTGTCGGCGGGCACCGATGCCGGCTGCGGCCACTCTAGCCGAGGCCTCAAAGCCATCATAGGCTGCTCGGGACATGAACTTTGAGCATTCCCGAATGCCCGTGGACAAGGCTAGGAACCTCCGCAAGGGCTCCTCGGAGAGACCAGCGGAGAATCCGGCTAGCTCTTTAGCCAGATCCCGGAGATACATGCCCATGTAGAGCTGGTAAGTCTGGACACGACATGCGAGCATAGAGCCCTGGAAGCACTTCTTGCCAAGGCCATCCAGGTTACGGGCCTCCCTTCCAGGAGGCACCGAGGAGTGCATCTTCTGGCTCTTAAGACGATGCATGGCCGATTCCACTACCATGGAATGGTGTGGCAGCTGTGCCTTCTGAAAGCCAGGGCTCTTGCGGACCCGATAGATAGAATCGACCCGCTTGCTCAGGACCGGCGAGGAGGCCGGACTCTCCCACATGCGGAAGAGTAGTCGTTCCAGCATAGGAGGAACCGGCACAGTAAAGTGCTCCCTCGCGGGAGAGTCATACTGGAGGGCGTCGAGCTCTTCGGCTCGAGGCTCCTCCTCGGGATCCGCAGGGAAGGCCAAAGCCTTGGCCATATCCCTAACGAAGTCCGAGAACCGGGCATCCTCCGGGGGGACTGCTTCCGAGGCTCGGACCCCGGTGAGTCCGATGGGACACACCGAGTCCGGAAAGAATCAGGTGACTCTTCCTCTTCAGACTCCCAGACCGACTCCGACGAGGACTCGGTGGGGTCGGCCCGGGCAGGGTGCGGCGCCAGCCGCCCCGACGTCGAGGGAGTCGGCGTCGGCGACCTCGGTCCCGAACGGGAGGCCGAGGGTGACCTCGACCGAGGATCGACTCGAGTTCTCATTGACTCGAGGATCGGCTCGGTCTCCGGGGTCGACTTGGACGTCGACGTCCCGGCGGTCGGGGCAGCGGCGCCAGCGAGGCCAGCGAGCAGTGCCCGCTGCTGGTCCATGAAGGCAGACAGTCTGCTCTCCAAGGCCGTCAACCTGAGTCCGAGCTCAGGTGACCCAGCAGCCCCCGACTCGGGCCCCGACGGCGTCGGGCCCGACGTCGGCTGTCGCGGAGGCGAGTCCAGAAGGACTACAGGACTTACCCGGGCAGGCATCTCCGACTCCAGGCGAGGTCGCTTCGGGAGATGTTCCTTCTCCAAGGACCCGGGGCGGCTGTCGGGGCTATGCGACCTGGCCCTCGCGGAGCCAGGAGCGTCCACCGACGCCGCCCTCGCGGGTTTTTCCTTCCGACGATGGTCCCCGGAGGGAGAACCCCGGTCGGAGGAGCTCCGGCGACGGTCCGAGCTGGAGCCCTTTGACACGGAGGCCTCCGACGAGGTCCGGGTACGGCTGGGGTCAGCGAAGATTCTCTCGCGCTGATGCCGCCGACTTCTCAACGCCTTCGAGGACAGTTTGCTGCAGGGCCCACAGATCAGTTCCTCATGATCCGGGCCCAAGCAGCGGAGGCAAAAGTCGTGTGTGTCGGTTAGTGACATATTTCGGTCACACCGACCACACCGCTTAAAGCCACTGGCAGCCATCGGGGGAAAAAGGGCCCCTGCGAGGTCAAAGGACCGGGCTGCCAGGGAAAACGAAAATGAAAGCTGACTAAGTCAGAAAAACCGAAAAAACGCTAGAGGACTCGAGACCGGCGTCGCGAGTCCAGGCGGGAAAACGATCGGCGTCGAACCGAAAGAAAAAAGTATAAAATAAAGAGGAAAATCAACTTTTTCGCGGGGACAAGACGGGGACGTCTGCAGGGCTCCGCGGAAAAAAGAAGACTGGCTAAGATGGCACCCTCGGGCGGGAAGACGACCGCGCATGCGCGCTGCAATTCCCAAAGGCTTTCTTTGAAAGCTGGGGAAAATTGCTCCGCGAGGGCTCCGTCGGCGCCGACGTCACCCATAAGTGAGGACTGACTTCCTGCTTGGTCCTGGAGAATTTAACGCGCCTTGAACTACCACTGGAAAGGCATGAGCTAAAAACTAATAAAATAAAGATTTTGTTTATCTATCATACTACATTTTCTCTGTGTATTTGCATACGTGTGTATTTTATAAAATATGCATGCATACAATAACTCTGCCAAACTATGGCACCAGGGGAAATAATGCACTACTGGAGTGGAGGAGTAGCCTAATGGTTAGAGCACTGGCTTGGAACCCAGAAACCAGGGTTAGATTCCCACTAGAACTCCTTGTGGCTTTGGGCAAGTCACTTAACCCTCCATTGCCTCAGAAAAATCCAAGTTATCAATATCCCTGTTTAATGTACATTACCAAGTTTAAGTTACAATGTAAACCACTTTGATTGAAATGATAAAACGGTATATAAAACCTGTTAAATAAATAAAATAAACTACTGTGCAAAGCAGAATTGGTGCAGAATTCCTCCCGTGCAGAATTCTACACTTACCACGCACAATTCTGCAAGAAAGGACACAGTATAGACAGCGGCAGCTGACATGGTTTGTCTCCTCTCCCTTGTGCAGGAAAAAAACAAAAAAAAACAATGTTCTCTTTATCCATCCCTTGCAGCTACCATTTCTAGTTCTGCTTCACAAACCAGCTAGATGTGTTTGGCAGCGTGCAGCAAAGAGAAGAATGGCTGCCCTGTCAGGCTGCGCTTTCCTCCTTTGTCTACCAACATTAGGCTTTATTTCAACGCATGGCTGTACGGTGTCTCATGTAGTTCAAATTAGCAGGCAGGCAGAGGTCTGCAAAGGAGGGCGTCATGGCCCAAGGAGTAGCTGCTCTCCTCCTCTGCCGTGCACTGCTAAACACCGCTAGCTGATGTGTGAAGCAGAAAGCAAATGGTTGCTACAAGAGAGGGATAAAGAGAACAAAGTGAGGGGTTTTTCTAGTGGAGGGGGAGTTGAGGACTTTTGCTGGGTGGGGGAAGAAGAGTGCAGCTATGAAAGTTTGCTCTGAGGGGGGAGGAAGAGAGCAAGGATGTGGGTGTAAATGGGGAAGAGGAAGGGGAGGGATAAGAGAGCTTAGGGACAAAACTAGTGCTATTGCTAGGAGTTAAAGAGGAGGGGGCAGGGATGGGAAAGCAGAGAGAGAGAACGCGGGGAAGGGAACTAAAGGTTTTGCTAGGAGTTAGAGAAAACTGGGGGTGGGGGGCAGAGAGGACTGGGATTCTTACAAGGGGATGGTTGGGAAGAGAGAACTGAGGAGAGCAATGAGAGGGCTTGGTCTTTCTGGTCAGTAGGGAGAAAACACAGGGAAGCAGGCAAGCAAAGAGAAAAAAATCGGGGGGGGGGGGGGAATAATTAGGGGGAATGGAGAAAAAGCTTGATGGAGGGAGGGAGATCAAGGATATGTTCAAGCTAAGGAGAGGATAGAGAAAGCTGAGAGGATTGAGCCAGAGGAAAGAGAAAGTTAGGGAAATTAGGCTACGAGCAGGGAGGAGTCTAGTCTTCTGATGAGGGACTTCAGTACAAAAAAAAATTACAAATAAAGCCTACAGAATTTTAAAATATGGTGCACAGACTTTTAAAACTATTTGCAGAGAATGTGAATTTTCTTTGCACTTAATTCCCCCAAGAGTAATATACTTTTTATACATGCATAGCCATGTGCAATTTTATAGGACCATTTTCTGAGGATTATACAGTTTTTACAAATACAAAAAGCTTTCTAAAATGACCGCTTATATAAATATAGAGAAAGAATGTGACATGCACATTCCTTCATGCAAGATATGGGAAGAAGAATTTTGATCGCATGTCAGTCTTCCCAAACATTTGTGTACGCTGCCAGAAAGCACCAGCAGATGTCACTATAATCTAAATTCATGTCAATAAAGTTTAGTACAAGGGTCTGAGATTTCTAATCCAAATGTGGCATTACATTCCAGTAATTGTGTATTTTTCCCAGGAATAAAGTGCTGCTACTCATATGCAGGGCTCTTTCACTAATACACGAGGACCATGGGTCAATTTTATCAGGCAATGAAAAAGGTACCAGTACTCTGTAGCAATGTGTACCGCCTCAAGAAAAGCCCTGCTCTACAGAATTAGTCATACACCAAAACCCATATCTGCATTGTCATTTTGAGATATTTAGTGACTGATTTTCTTTCCTCAATATCTTTCTTTGTTTCCCAACAAATATTATTTCTTTACCACCTTAACTGAACACAAACAATTAAAACATTTCTCTCAGGCAAAACATGTGATGACTGAATTCTCTACATATTTCACGTCTGCGTGTTATGCACATAAAACAGATGTCTGAACACTGACTGTGCAGGAAAGAGTATGCAAACACACATTTACTACTGCAAAGACACCTTTTTTTGTTATATACCTTTGAACATACTATTAAAATATTATGACGACATTCAGTTGGAATACTTCCAGTAATTTCTTAAGATATTGTACACAGCATACCGAAAATGCAAGGGTGCCAATAATGTTGACCACGACTGTAAATGCTACCAGGAAAAATACTTTCTAAGTGAGGAATTTAAGAACAGTGGATTACAAAGGTTCAAAGGATGATTTTGTAAGTGAAGTTAGCACCAAATTTAGGTCTCAGGGGATAGGAAGTTTATGCAATGAAGGTTTAACATGAAGATGACTCGTCATGAATCAAGAAACAATGCTGCACTGAAATGCTTAACGTTATCTACAGACAGAGCACCAAGATGTATGCTAATGAAAGATGCCTGAAATTCTAGACGCTATAAGTGATAGAGATATTGAAATATGGTAGTAGGTGGACACAGAACTGGATTGTGTCCATTTGTGAAGCACCGGATGGTAAACCTCTTCCACTTGAAAGCATGTGTGTCTCTCATAGATGGCTTTCTTGTAGACATTAAAATGTGTTGAATAAGTTCTGGTAGTCCAAGAGCAGGAATTAATTGCTGCTCAATTTCCACGCTGTGAGGGCTAGAGACTTCAAGTCTGGATGAAGAAGATGGCACGATTGTTGGTTATTAGCATTCGAAGCTATTTCAGCCTTTGTGGAGCTTGCAGAACTGCTAGACATTTTAGAAGAGGGAATCAGCTAATATGGCACTACGAGGATCATGACTTTTCACCTTCGCTGGAACTTGTACAGCACTCTTGGTATGAGAGGAATTGGTGGATATGTGTATAGGAAGGGTCAGGGTTGGAGCCAGGTCCAAGGAATGGCCAGGGCATCTGGTGCAAGATGGTAGGGGGACAGGAACATGGAACAGAAGCAGCTTTGCTTTTTTTTTTTTTTTACTGCTGGCAAAAATATCAAATTTGAGGGGTTCGCCACTCCTGGAAGGAGGAGTTCCAGAGGTATGTTTCCAAGGACCCTCATGGGGTTGAAGAACTCTGCTGAGCCTATCAACTAACTAGTTGCTCAGATATGGGATGTAGGCAGCCTGTATATAAATGTTACTGATTATGGAAAAGTCCTAAATCCTGGCTGCCTCCAAGGAAAGGTGAAAAGAATTGTACCCCCCTCCCCCTTGCTTGTTTATCTAAAACATTGCTACCTGCTTGTCTGAATTAGAACTAAAGAATATTGATGAAAGAAAACTTGTACAACACAGTCAATTGCACTGAACCCTAAAGGCCGATGTTAAGATTTGTCTCTTATCTCAACCACCATCCTTGAGAATGACAACTGCCAAGATGAACTCCCCAGCCTAATTTTGAAGCATCTCTGGATAGAACACAATTGTGCTGCCATGGTGCAAAGTGGACACCTATTGAAAGTTCGGACTTGTGAGTTCATCACTGCAAGATGTGCAGTCAAGGAGGCGGGTAGAGAATTGATGAAAGTGGAGTGAACACTGATCCCACTGGAACTCTCCAAAGTCAGAATTTCCAGTACAAGGCACATTGGACAACTTGGAATGAACATCCTCATGCAAGCGCCTGGCTGCAGTCACAAAGGCAGAGATTCTGGAAAAGGTTTTGAAGACATCATATTTAATGTTATAGTTATTTGTTAAAATTGTATTTATGGATATGTAATTTGTATTTATATGCCGTGTATCAAATTTAATAAACTTGAAATTATAAGCAGAGCGTACTCATCAGCTTCTGTTAGCCAACTGTGTTTAAGCTTAAAAGAAAAGACTGGGTGAAAATACCTGATCTTTCTGAAAGATGGTATGCATATACTTAACCATGGCTGGGTATGAACCTATAAGCATAAAGAGCATGGCTCCCTGGAGCACCTTCTTCTCTAAATGATCCATCACACAGGGAAGGGGTCTTTCCTGAAGCAGCATTACAGAAATCCACACATCTTTATTTTAGTTTTTCTCATGGCTGCCTCCACAACAAGAGTGAGAAAGCTGAAACATTTTGGAAACAGGCTGAACTTAAGTGGATTCTGCCACATCTGGTAGTGCTGGTCCTGGAAGAGAACATGAATAGGAACAGCAACAGTCACCTTGGGAGCCATCTATGTATTTGAGAAGGCCAAAGTCATCTGCTCTTGGTTCCACATACTGGTGAAATGAAAAAGCGTAGTTACTCACCTGTAACAGGTGTTCTCCAGGAGCAGCAGGAATCAGTCCTCACTTATGGGTGACGTCGGCGCCGACGGAGCCCTCGCGGAGCAATTTTCCCCAGCTTTCAAAGAAAGCCTTTGGGAATTGCAGCGCGCATGCGCGGTCGTCGTCTTCCCGCCCGAGGGTGCCATCTTAGCCAGTCAGATGACATAGCTAAAAAAGACAGCATAAAAATTTGCAAAAAAAGAACATAAGCAGACGATTGCAACTCCAAGGGGAGGAGGGAGGGTAGTGAGGACTGATTCCTGCTGCTCCTGGAGAACACCTGTTACAGGTGAGTAACTACGCTTTCTCCAGGACCAAGCAGGAAGTCAGTCCTCACTTATGGGACTCCCAAGCTCAAGGCTACCGGAGACCCTAAGCACAAAAATGAGCTCCCTCTAGCTCAGCAGCACAGAAGGATAGAATCTTCGCTGAATTATCACCCACCGGTAGCCCACATCCGGGATGGAGGGTAGGAGTTGCTCAGACCTCAAAGAGATTACGGAGGACTGCCTGTCCGAAAGCACTGTCCCTACGGGACTCCCTCTCGAGACAGTAATGGACCGCAAAAGTCTGGCTCGAAGACCAAGTAGCGGCCCGGCAGATGTCTGCCAGCGGAACAGAGCGGAGGTAAGCCACTGACGTGGCCTTTGCCCGAACGCAATGAGCCGTGACTCGACTTTCTAAGGAGAGTCCGGCTGCCCCATAAGCCCAAGAGATACAGTCCGCAACCCAGATGGACAGAGTACGCTTGGAGACCGGGAGCCCCAATTTATTGGGGTCAAAAGACACAAAAAGCTGAGCAGCTTTACGGTGCTCCCGCGTACGGTCAAGGTAGAAGTTCAATGCCCTTCTACAGTCCAGGGTATGGAGGACCGTCTCAGCTCGGCTGGAGTGTGGTCTGGGAAAGAAGGTTGGAAGTACCACCTCCTGATTGATGTGAAAAGGGGAGACCACTTTAGGCAGAAATTTCGGGTGAGTCCGAAGGACTACCCTATTCTTGTAGAACCTAGTGTAAGGGGGATCAGACACGAGGGCCTGCAATTCACTTACGCGCCTAGCGGAAGTGAGGGCTATCAAGAACAGTGTTTTCCAAGACAGAAAACGGAGAGAACAGGTAGCCATAGGTTCAAAAGGCGGACAGGTGATCCGCTGCAAAACCACATTCAGGTCCCAGTCAGGCGCTGGCGGGCGCAGAGGAGGTTTAAGTAGAAGGAGACCTCGGAGAAACCTCGCTACGAGAGGGTCATTGGAGAGAGGTCTGCCGTCCACTGGCACATGATGTGCTGAAAGAGCACTGAGGTGAACTTTGACAGAGTTGGACTTAAGTCCCAGATTAGAGAGGTGCAGCAAGTACTGCAAGATCACCGACACCGGGCAGGAGAAGGGATCCTGAGACTGTTGGGTACACCAGACTGCAAAGCGACGCCATTTAAGGGCGTAGCATTTGCGGGTAGAAGGCCGTCGCGAAGCTAAGACGACCTCCTCCACCTCCGCCGGCAGGAGAAGGGGAGCAAGGACTACCCTCTCAGCAGCCAGGCCATGAGGTTGAGAGACCTGAGGTTGGGGTGCAGAAGGGACCCCTGATCCTGAGTGAGGAGATCCGGTTGTACCCCCAGAGGGATTGGATCCTCCACCGCCAGTTGCAGCAGGAGCGGAAACCACGGCTGCCTGGGCCAGCGAGGGGCCACCAGGATCATGAAGGCTTTGTCTCGGAGAACCTTGAAAAGAGTCCGAGAGACCAGCGGGATGGGAGGGAAAGCGTACAGAAGGCTCCCCGACCACGAGATCAGAAAGGCGTCCGCCGCCACCCGAAGGGGGTGTGGCTGACGAGAGCAGAAGCGAGGAAGCTGCCGGTTGTGAGGACTGGCAAAGAGATCCACCGTGGGGAGACCCCACTTGAGGAAGAGCTTCTGAACTACCAAGGGATCCAGACGCCACTCGTGCGGCTGGAGGACCCTGCTGAGTTTGTCTGCAAGGCAATTTTCTTGGCCCGGGAGATAAACTGCCTTGAGGAGAATGCCGTGACTGACGGCCCAAGAGCAGAGCTTCTGTGCCTCCCGGCAGAGGAGGAAGGAGCCCGTGCCACCCTGCTTGTTCACGTAGAACATGGCAACTTGATTGTCCGTCTGGACAAGGACGGACTGTTGGGAAGTCAGGTGGGAGAAGGCCTTGAGAGCTAGGCGGATCGCCCTGAGCTCCAGGAAGTTGATCTGCTGAGCAGACTCCCACATGGTCCAGAGGCCCTGAGTACGTGCCTCTTGGCAATGCGCTCCCCAGCCCAGGAGGGATGCATCGGTGGTCAGCACCCGGGTCGGCTGAGGTGACTGGAAAGGCATTCCGAATATCAGGTTCGGCTGCCGGAGCCACCACCGGAGAGACGAGAGCAGCGGCTCGGAGACGCGCACCAGGTCCGCCAGGCCGCCTGTGGCTTGTCGCCACTGCTGGCGGAGACACCATTGAGCAGACCGCATGTTCAGGCGGGCATTGGGGGTCACATGGACGGTGGAAGCCATATGGCCGAGCAGTCTCAGGAAGCGCCTGGCGGAGACCAGGGGCTGGCTGCGAAAGCGGTCGGCTAGGTCCATGAGCCGTTGCGCCCTGTCGAGCGGTAGGTACGCTCATGCCCGAGGAGTGTGCAGCCTTGCGCCGATGAACTCGAGATCCTGTGAGGGGAGCAAAGTGGACTTTGCGAAGTTTATGACAAAGCCCAAGTGCTGCAGCAGAGTCACCGTGCGGCGCGTGGCGTTGGCGACCTCCTGAGCGGACGCTGCTCTGATGAGCCAGTCGTCGAGGTACGGAAAGACATAGAGGCCGTGAAGCCGGAGATGGGCCGCCACGACCGCGAGACATTTTGTGAAGACTCGCGGTGCGGAGGATAGGCCAAAGGGCAGTACTCTGTACTGGTAATGATTTCCTGCCACCACAAACCTTAGGTATTGGCGGTGGCTTGGGTGGATGAGGATGTGCGTGTAGGCATCCTTTAGATCCAAGGAGCATAGCCAATCTCCCTGCTGGAGGTAGGGCAGAAGGATTCCAAGGGTAAGCATTTTGAACTTCTCCCGCACAAGGAACTTGTTGAGGTTGCGCAAGTCCAGGATGGGTCTGAGGCCCCCTGTTCTCTTTGGTATCAGAAAATACCTTGAATAAAAGCCTTGACCTCTCAGGTGGTGGGGCACCGGTTCCACCGCCTGTTCCTGCAGAAGACCTGCTAACTCCTGAAGGAGCAACTCCCTGTGCAGAGGGGGGCGCGAAGGTTCTCCCGGAAAATAGGAGGGAGGGACCTGATGGAAGTGGAGAAGGTAGCCTTCTCGCACGACCTGAAGTACCCAGGCATCTGCGGTGATGCTGGACCACCTGTGGCCGAAGTGAACCAGCCGGCCTCCGGTGCTGGGAGGAACCAGCGGGGGGGGAGAGGCTATGCTGAGCGAGTCAAAAACCCCCACCCTGCTGAGCAGGGGCTGGTGGTGCAGGCTTGGGGGCTTGCTGCCTACGGGACCCGTTACCCCGTCCCTTGGCCTGCTGGCCCTGTTGGGGAGCTGCAGGGGCCTGATAATGGGGGTACTGTTTGTAGGCAGCCGCCTTCCTCGGGTAAAAGGACTTTTTTCCCGAGCCCTTCTTTTTCTGGGAAGGGGCGGAGGTCTTCCTAGAAAGCCTGGTCCTGGTGAGAGTCTCAGTCTCAATTTGTGCAGCCTTTTCCGCCATGGGCTTGCCAAAGAGGTTTTCGCCTCGGCAGGGGACATCGACCAACTTGTCCTGTACCCAGGGCTCAAGATCCGACGACTGAAGCCAAGCCTGTCGGCGGGCACCGATGCCGGCTGCGGCCACTCTAGCCGAGGCCTCAAAGCCATCATAGGCTGCTCGGGACATGAACTTTGAGCATTCCCGAATGCCCGTGGACAAGGCTAGGAACCTCCGCAAGGGCTCCTCGGAGAGACCAGCGGAGAATCCGGCTAGCTCTTTAGCCAGATCCCGGAGATACATGCCCATGTAGAGCTGGTAAGTCTGGACACGACATGCGAGCATAGAGCCCTGGAAGCACTTCTTGCCAAGGCCATCCAGGTTACGGGCCTCCCTTCCAGGAGGCACCGAGGAGTGCATCTTCTGGCTCTTAAGACGATGCATGGCCGATTCCACTACCATGGAATGGTGTGGCAGCTGTGCCTTCTGAAAGCCAGGGCTCTTGCGGACCCGATAGATAGAATCGACCCGCTTGCTCAGGACCGGCGAGGAGGCCGGACTCTCCCACAGGCGGAAGAGTAGTCGTTCCAGCATAGGAGGAACCGGCACAGTAAAGTGCTCCCTCGCGGGAGAGTCATACTGGAGGGCGTCGAGCTCTTCGGCTCGAGGCTCCTCCTCGGGATCCGCAGGGAAGGCCAAAGCCTTGGCCATATCCCTAACGAAGTCCGAGAACCGGGCATCCTCCGGGGGGGACTGCTTCTGAGGCTCGGACCCCGGTGAGTCCGATGGGACACACCGAGTCAGGAAAGAATCAGGTGACTCTTCCTCCTCAGACTCCCAGACCGACTCCGACGAGGACTCGGTGGGGTCGGCCCGGGCAGGGTGCGGCGCCAGCCGCCCCGACGTCGAGGGAGTCGGCGTCGGCGACCTCGGTCCCGAACGGGAGGCCGAGGGTGACCTCGACCGAGGATCGACTCGAGTTCTCATTGACTCGAGGATCGGCTCGGTCTCCGGGGTCGACTTGGACGTCGACGTCCCGGCGGTCGGGGCAGCGGCGCCAGCGAGGCCAGCGAGCAGTGCCCGCTGCTGGTCCATGAAGGCAGACAGTCTGCTCTCCAAGGCCGTCAACCTGAGTCCGAGCTCAGGTGACCCAGCAGCCCCCGACTCGGGCCCCGACGGCGTCGGGCCCGACGTCGGCTGTCGCGGAGGCGAGTCCAGAAGGACTACAGGACTTACCCGGGCAGGCATCTCCGACTCCAGGCGAGGTCGCTTCGGGAGATGTTCCTTCTCCAAGGACCCGGGGCGGCTGTCGGGGCTATGCGACCTGGCCCTCGCGGAGCCAGGAGCGTCCACCGACGCCGCCCTCGCGGGTTTTTCCTTCCGACGATGGTCCCCGGAGGGAGAACCCCGGTCGGAGGAGCTCCGGCGACGGTCCGAGCTGGAGCCCTTTGACACGGAGGCCTCCGACGAGGTCCGGGTACGGCTGGGGTCAGCGAAGATTCTCTCGCGCTGATGCCGCCGACTTCTCAACGCCTTCGAGGACAGTTTGCTGCAGGGCCCACAGATCAGTTCCTCATGATCCGGGCCCAAGCAGCGGAGGCAAAAGTCGTGTGTGTCGGTTAGTGACATATTTCGGTCACACCGACCACACCGCTTAAAGCCACTGGCAGCCATCGGGGGAAAAAGGGCCCCTGCGAGGTCAAAGGACCGGGCTGCCAGGGAAAACGAAAATGAAAGCTGACTAAGTCAGAAAAACCGAAAAAACGCTAGAGGACTCGAGACCGGCGTCGCGAGTCCCGGGCGGGAAAACGATCGGCGTCGAACCGAAAGAAAAAAGTATAAAATAAAGAGGAAAATCAACTTTTTCGCGGGGTCAAGATGGGGACGTCTTCAGTGCTCCGCGGATAAAAGTAGACTGGCTAAGATGGCACCCTCGGGCGGGAAGACGACCGCGCATGCGCGCTGCAATTCCCAAAGGCTTTCTTTGAAAGCTGGGGAAAATTGCTCCGCGAGGGCTCCGTCGGCGCCGACGTCACCCATAAGTGAGGACTGACTTCCTGCTTGGTCCTGGAGAAAGGAACTTATTTGGCCATTTTCTAAACAAACTTTGAATAAAATATGTCCTCATATAGAGAGATTCATTTCCCACTGGTAAAGGGCTAAGGGTCAGAAGGAATTCCCATAGAACCTTCCTCTAGAAGCTGCAGTGAGACTGAGCAGGAAGAACCATCAGCTACAGTAACAATGGATTGAGCTGAGGTGGACAGATCTACACTGAAGAGATCTTTTACTATAACAGGAAGGTCTTTGCAGGGCACACTCACATTACGCTAAAGGCTAATCCAAGCGCTTTCTCATGTTCTGCAAAGACACTGTGTTGGTGTGCTTGCGCTTCTCCAGTGCTTTAGTAGGGGTTGACATAACCAGCATGCCCTCAGGCTTTTGTGGGTGCTCCAAAAGCAGCTGTGCTCTAAGTCTGGAATTTTCAGAGTTGGAGCAGCTACCTCGAGATTATCAGGTGATCTCTTTGGGGGTGTGGGCATCTGGACTTTTAAAGTCACTGCGCTTGGAATCTGAAGGCAGTTCCATGGAAGATTCTCGACTCAAATGTGCACAAAACAACCAGTTCCACACAGAGGAACTCTTCTGTGATTTTTCAAGTATTGTTTTTTTCTCAGCCTCGAAATGCTCAGACAATTCAGGTGATCTCTTCATGCTCTCGGAGACATTTAAGAAGAATATTTACAGATCTTTGATCATGGTCAGGACCCAAGTACAAAAGACATTTAGAATGAGTGTCAAAATTCTGGATTTTTGCTATCGCACACTGGGCAAGGTCAAAGTCAGAAAGACTAAATAAATTAGCAAAAGTCAATACATGAGAGCTTTGTTTCACGTCTGTTCAGCAGAGAAAGAAAACCAAAATTGAGGATTTGAGATTTTTGTGTACAGGAAGGGCCACGCATCCTCAGATCTTTAATGTAACATCATCTTCTTGTGTACCTGACTGAATTCTGCTTGTCCATGGCAAAATGTAAATATCATAATGCAAACAAACCCAGAGAAACCAATACCATAGCAGATAAAGACAGTCAGGCTCATCTAATTCATTTATTTTCCCTAACCATTCCAATATCATGAGGGCCTCGACCTCACTTTATCACTTCTAAGGGCCTTCCTGTTTGCCTCAGGTTTTCTTTAATTTCTCATCCCTAAAGAGACAATAGACACCTATTTATAATCCCTAAATGGCCTCATTTTAGAATTACGACTGCTGCTTTCGTATCTCAGAAAAACATGAGGCCGATTCTAATCTGCAGAACTAGCAACAATTGAAATAAAAAAAAATTAAACAAAATGAGACAAATAACTAAACGGTTCTCTTCCTCTGCCCCGAGATAAATCTTCCTCCATTAATACAAAGGCAATGAGTGCTGCACCTGCTTGTACAGTACGACCTCTATCCTGAAAAATTCAGAACACTGCAAACCTATGCAAAGGAAGAAGTCACAGTCGACAAAGTCAAAAATCCCTTCAGCAGCTTCAGATATCATTTTTGCAGCATTATTGGAAAAAATGTCAGTCTACATCTCTATTATTAGAATATCAAACTCTGCAATATTACATGAAAGTTCCAGCAACTTTTAATAACATCAATACTAAATTGTACAGACTTAATTGGCTAGCAGGTCTCAGATTAATTCGGGCAATAATGTGACCATGTAGCTGCGGTCAACTAGCCCACCACACATCAATTACCTTCTTATAGCCACAGTCTAAAAACGAAAAAAGGTTTTCTTCTCTTATTTTTTCATTTTTTCTTTTTTTCGTTTTGTATTTTTATCTTATATATTTAAATATATTGTTTGTAAAAATTGAACTTAGCTTCAAACATCCAATTTCTGCAGATGAGCATTACCGCTGGTAACGGAATTAAACCCAACGCTGAATGTGCGCTACATTGACGCGTTTCACCATATGTGGCTTCCTCAGGGGATGGCAGAAACACTGAAGCTTCTTGATTCACACTGAAGCTTCTCTTGTTACCACGCTCGGAGTGCATATTAGAGAAGCTTCAGTGTGAATCAAGAAGCTTCAGTGTTTCTGCCATCCCCTGAGGAAGCCACATATGGTGAAACGCGTCAATGTAGCGCACATTCAGCGTTGGGTTTAATTCCGTTACCAGCGGTAATGCTCATCTGCAGAAATTGGATGTTTGAAGCTAAGTTCAATTTTTACAAACAATATATTTAAATATATAAGATAAAAATACAAAACGAAAAAATGAAAAAATGAAAAAATGAAAAAATAAGAGAAGAAAACCTTTTTTCGTTTTTAGACTGTGGCTATAAGAAGGTCATTGATGTGTGGTGGGCTAGTTGACCGCAGCTACATGGTCACATTATTGCCCGAATTAATCTGAGACCTGCTAGCCAATTAAGTCTGTACAATTTAGTATTGATGTTATTAAAAGTTGCTGGAACTTTCATGTAATATTGCAGAGTTTGATATTCTAATAACTTTAGCTCTGTATTGAAGACCACAGGGATTGTTGTAGTCTACATCTCTAGACATATTCAGTCATCTGCAGAGTTCACGAGTTTCCCAGAATTGAGGTATTCAGTACTCTCTATAGTCCTGTCGAGTCTAAGAACTAGATTAAGAATGGAAGCTTGCTCAGCCGTATCACCGAGTACTACTGCAAGAGTCTGGGGTTATTTGAAAACACTGCAAACCCACAAGCAGGAAAAGCACACAGAGCATGCCATGATCATGGAATTTATTTATTAAAACCATTTAGACTGCCTATCCTAAATGTCTTAAGCAGCTACAAATAATATACATATTCTTCATTACAAAGCAATGCCAGCGCACGTATAGACATGTGTGAGTGTATTTATATTTGTGTTGTTTTTGTGTCCGTGATAATGTTAAAATCATGAGATCCATGAAAAAAACCCCCATACAGCTGTCAATCCTACCCTCCTGATTGCTGAGCACGTTTGACAGTGCCCCCCCCCCTTAAACTTGGACCCTACATAGCAACTAATAAGAGCAGTACAATTCAGTCAGTACCTTTCACAGTAGAAATAACTGCAAAGAAAATGAAATACATGTGTCATTGTGAAATGCAGTACACCATAGCTAGGGGATTCTTTGTAATCCCTGAGTGTGTGGTGTTACTGTATGTGTGTCTATATGATGGGGCACTTCGGATGGATGTAGTTTTAAGGATCGGTGATAGTTGTGGGGGGAATATTTTTTGTGAGTGGGGCAGATGCAGAGGGCATTTGGTGATGTTTATTATGGTTTATTTGGTCTTGATAGACCGCCCCTATCAAAGCATACAGGGCAGCAGAGATACTTCTTGTGGACAGGGCAGATTTTGAAGTGGTGAGGCAGTTCTCAGGGGTACACTTTTTTGTTGTGAGGAAGTTTGCAGGCGGCAATACAGGGTGGCAATTTTTTTTTAGGAGTGGAGCAGTTTGCAGGGTGGTGAGATAGATGCAGGGGGTAATTGGCAAGATGGTGGGAGAGCTGGAGTAGTTCTCATGAGTGGGCAGTTTGAGGGTGGCCGGGTGAGGCAGTTGTGGGGTTTTTTTGTTGTTTTTTTTTTAAAGTGAGGCAATTTGTGGGGTGACAGCACTGCAAAGGGGTCTTTTTTGGGGTAGGGACAGTGTGCAAGTTGGTAGGGCAGTTGTGGGAAGGTAGTTTTTTGGGGATGGGGCAGTAGTTTTGGGGATTAGTAGTAGTTTGTGGGATGGTGGGGTAGATGCAGAGGCAGTAGGTGAGCTAGGAGGGACAGGTGCTGGTAGTTTTTAGGGATAGGGTAATTTGTGGAGTGGTGGGGCATTTTTTTTTTTAAGGCAGAGGTCAGTTGCAAGAGGTGGTATTTTAGGGGTATGAACAGTGTGCAGGTTGGAGGAGCAGTTGTGTAGAGCAGTCTTTGGGGGTCGGTCAGTTTTCATGTTGGCGGGGCTGTTGCAGGGGCAGTTTTAGGGCTGGGGCAGTTTGTGGTGTGGTGGGCCAGTTGAAGAGCATTCTCTGTGATGGTTGGGGGGTGCAGAGGGGTAGGATTTGAGGGCAGTTTGTGGGATGGTAGGGCAGTTTGTGGGATGGTGGGACAGTTAAGCATAGTTACATATCTGTAACAGGTGTTCTCCAGGAGCAGCAGGAATCAGTTCTCACTAATGGGTGACGTCAGCACCGACAGAGCCCCCATGCATAGCATTTCCCCAGCCTTCAAAGAAAGCCTTTGGGACTGCAGCGCGCATGCGCGGTCCCCTTCCCGCCCAAGGGTGCCATCTTGCTCAGTCTGATGACATAGCTAAAGACAGCAAAAAAAAAAAAAAAATCAAAATAAAGGATAAGATTGCAACTCCCGGGGAGGAGGGAGGGTCGTGAGGACTAATTCCTGCTGCTCCTGGAGAACACCTGTTACAGGTGACTAACTACGCTTTCTCCAAGACCAAGCAGGAAGTCAGTCCTCACATATGGGACTCCCCATCTCTAGGCTACTGTGAACCCAGAGCTGAAAAAATGGCTCCCTCTCAAGAGCCTCAGCATCAGTGATAAGAATTTTCTCTGAGAACGCACCCCATATGGTAGCCCAACACAAGGGCCGGAGGGTAGGAGTTCACTAAACCTCAAAGAGATTACGGAGTACCGCATGGCCGAAAACACTGTCCTGTTGGGACTCTCTCCAGGCAGTAATGGGCTGCAAAAGTCTAGCTTGAAGACCAAGTTTCGGCCTGGCAGATGTCTGCCAGCGGAACAGAGCGGAGATGAGCTACTGACGTGGCTTTTGCCCTGACACGGTGGGCCGTAATCCGACCCTGCAAGGGGAGGTCAGCTGCCCTGTACGCCCAGGCGATGCAATCTGCCACCCAAGTGGACAACGTACGCTTGGAAACAGGTAACCCTATCCTATTAGGGTCAAACGAGATGAAGAGCTGAGTAGCCCTTTGATGCTCTCGCATACGTTCTATGTAAAAGAACAACACCCTCTTACAGTCCAGGGTATGCAAGACTGTTTAAGCCCGGCTAGCATGCGGCCTGGGAAAAAAGGTCGGAAGAACCACCTCCTGACTGAGGTGGAAAGAGGAGACCATTTTTGGGAGGAAGTTGGGATGGGTCCGTAGACCACCCTGTTCCTATAGAACCGCGTGTACGGGCTATCAGAAACCAGAGCTTGTAGTTCACTCACACGTCTGGCCAAGGTAAGAACCACCAGGAAGAGCGCTTTCCATGAGAGGAAGCGCAAATGGCAAGTAGCCATCAGCTCAAACAGTGGGCAAGTCAGTTGCTGCAAGACCACATTCAAATCCCACTCAGACGCCAGTGGACGAACCAGAGGCTTGAGCAGAAGCAGACCTCTGAGAAATCTGGACACCAAGGGGTGAACCGACAGAGACTGTCCCTCCACCGGTGAGTGGTGTGCTGACAGAGCACTGATGTGGACCCGAACAGAGTTAGACTTAAGGCCTAGGTCTGACAGGTGAAGTAGGTACTGCAGTACTACTGGCACAAGGCAAGAGAAAGGATCTTCATTGTGCTGAGCACACCATACTGTAAACCTACGCCACTTGAGGGCATAGGACTTTCTGGTGGACTGCCTCCTAGAAGCCAAGACCACCTCCTCAACCTCCTTAGGTAGAAGTAAGGGAGCTAGCACTATCCTTTCAGCCGCCAGGCCATCAGATTGAGGGACCTGAGATTGGGGTGCAGGAGGGAACCCTGCTCTTGAGACAGGAGATCGTGTTGCAGCCCCAGAGGAAACGGGGCTTCCACCGCCAACTGTAGGAGAAGTGGGAACCACGGTTGCCTCAGCCATCTGCGGGCTACCAGAATCACCAAGGCCTTGTCCTGGAGGATCTTGAACAGAGTTCAGGCCACCAGGGGCATGGGAGGAAACGCATACAGGAGGCCCGTAGACCAAGTGATCATAAAAGCATCTGCTGCCATCCTCAGAGGATGCGGCTGTCTGGAGCAAAACATGGGCAACTGACAGTTTAGTGGACTTGCAAAGAGATCAATGGATGGAAGTCCCAGCGGAGGAAGATCTGTTGGACCACCAATGGATTCAACTGCCATTCGTGGGGCTGGAGAATCCTGCTTAGCTTGTCTGCTAGGAAGTTTTCTTGACCAGGTAGATAAATTCTGCCTTGAGAAACATGCCTTGTTCGACCGCAAAGGAGCAAAGGTCCAGGGCCTCCTGACATAGGAGCCTGGAGCCTGTGCCTCCTTGCTTGTTCACGTAGAACATTGCTACCTGATAGTCTGTCTGAACTAGGACAGACTGTTGAAAGAGAGCATGGCAGAAGGTTTGCAGAGCTAAGCGGATTGCTCCCAGCTCTAAAAGGTTGATCTGCTGTGTGGCCTCCCGAGGGGACCACAGGCCTTGAGTGCACGTGCCCTGGCAATGTGCACCCCAGCCTTTCAAGGAGGCATCTGTCATCAGTACCCTTGTGTGTGCTGGAGCTTGAAAAGGTACACCCCTGAGAAGGTTTGGCAGATGTAGCTACC
This sequence comes from Ichthyophis bannanicus, assembly GCA_033557465.1. Lineage (NCBI taxonomy): Eukaryota > Metazoa > Chordata > Amphibia > Gymnophiona > Ichthyophiidae > Ichthyophis > Ichthyophis bannanicus. The sequence continues at coordinate 82,647,625 of CM066034.1, read as the reverse complement.
ACTGGTAAGGAGTTCAGAAGTCATCTGGACACCTTTACTCTGTCTCGGAGGTCGCCGGTGGCTTGTGTCCATTGATCTCTGAGGCACCATTGAGCAGCCCGCATGTGCAGACGGGCATTCGGGATCACATGTACTGTAGAAGCCATGTGGCCCAGGAGTTGCAGGTAGTGCCTGGCCGAAACCCTAGAATTGCTTTGGAACTGGTTGGCCAAGTCCATAAGTCTGTGGGCCCTGTCCTCTGGCAAGTAAGCTCTTGCCTGAAGAGTGTCCAACCTGGCCCCTATAAACTCTAGGTTCTGAAAGGGGAGCAAAGTAGACTTTGCGTAGTTTATGACAAAGCCCAGATGCTGAAGGAGGGAGACAGTGCGGAGAGTGGCCTGTCGGGCCTCCTGGAGTGACTGGCCCATGATTAGCCAGTCGTCCAGGTAGGAGAAGACAAAAATCCCCTGATTTCTGAGAAAAGCCGCCACCACCGCCAGGCATTTGGTGAAAACCCTGGGGGCAGAGGTCAGGCCAAGGGGAAGCACTCTGTACTGAAAGTGGTTTCCTCCCACCACAAATCGGAGATATTGTCTGTGGTCTGGATGGATGAGGATGTGAGTGTAAGCATCCTTTAGATCTAAGGAGCACAGCCAGTCTCCTTGCTGGAGGTAGGGCAGCAGTATTTCAAGGGTAAGCATCTTGAACTTTTCCCTCTCCAGAAACTTGTTCAGATTTCGCAAGTCTAGGATAGGCCTGAGGCCTCCTGTTCTCTTTGGTACCAGGAAGTACCTGGAATAGAAGCCTTGCCCTTCCAGGTGGTGGGGCACCGGTTCCACTGCCTGTTCCTTTAGAAGACTTGCCAACTCCTGAAGGAGGAGGTTCCTGTGTAGAGGGAGTCTTGGAAGCTCCCCTGGATAGTAGGAGAGGGGTAGCTGATGGAAATGGAGCATATAGCCCTTCCGGACTATTCTCAGTACCCAGGTATCCCCTGTGATGGCTGGCCACCTGTAGGCATACAGGGTCAGCCGACCTCCTGTTCTGAGTGGAGCCACCGGCGGAGGAGAGGCTATGCGGTGGGAGTCAAAAAAAACCCTCCCTGCTGTGCAGGAGCCGGGGCTGGCGGCTTGGGGGTTTTCTGCCTACGGGGCCCATGCCCCTGCCCTTTGGCCTGCTGGCCCTGCTGGGGAGCTGGAAAGGCCTGATACCGAGGGTAGGTTTTGTAGGCAGCACCCTTCCTCGGGAAAAAGGGCTTCTTCTCCGAGCCCTTCTTTATCTGAGAAGGGACAGAAGTCTTTCTGGACAGCCTTGTCCTGGTGAGAGTCTCAGTCTCGATTTCTGCAGCCTTTTCAGTCATGGGCTTGCCGAACAGGTTGTCACCTCAGCAGGGGACATCGACCAACTTGTCCTGCACCCATGACTCCAGGTCCGATGACTGTAGCCAGGCCTGACGATGTGCACCGATGCCGGCTGTGGCTACCAGGGACGAAGCCTCAAAGCCATCATAGGCTGCTCGAGAGATAAACTTTGAGCACTCTCGGTTCCCCATAGACAAGGCTTTGAATCTCTGCAAGAGTTCCTCGAAGAGACCAGCCGAGAACCCAGCAATCTCCTTTGCCAGGTCCCGTAGGTACATGCTCATGTACAGCTGATAGGTCTGGACACGGCAAGATAGCATAGAGCCCTGGAAGCACTTTCTACCGAGGGCATCCAGGTTCTGGGCCTCCCGGCCAGGGGGCACCAAGGAGTGCCTCTTCTACTACTGCCAGAAAGCCTTTGACAAGGTCCCTCATGAGAGACTTTTGGCAAAACTAAAGAGTCATGGGATAGGAGGCAGTGTACTATTGTGGATCAGGAACTGGTTAAAAGATAGAAAGCAGAGGGTAGGGCTAAATGGCCAATTTTCCCAATGGAGAAAGGTGAATAGTGGTGTACCCCAGGGATCTGTGCTGGGTCTGCTGCTTTTTGACATATTCATAAATGACCTGGAAAATGGAATAACGAGTGAGGTTAATTTGCAGATGACACAAAACTATTTAAAGTTGTTAAAACCCAAGAGGATTGTGGAAAATTGCAAGAGGATCTTGATAAATTGGAAGACTGGGCATCAAAATGGCAGATGAAATTTAATGTGGACAAGTGCAAGGTTATGCACCTAGGGAAGAACAACCCAAACTATGGTTACACGATGCAAGGTTCCACATTAGGAAGTACCACCCAGGAAAAAGATTTAGGCGTCATTGTGGATACCATGTTAAAACCCTCGGCCCAGTGTGCAGCAGCAGCCAAGAGAGCAAATAGAATGCTAGGTATGATAAGGAAAGGAATGGAAAATAAAACAAAAGATATTATAATGCCTCTATATCGTTCCATGGTGAGACCACACCTTGAATATTGTGTGCAATTCTGGTCGCCGTATCTTAAAAAGGATATAGCGATTTTAGAAAAGGTTCCGAGAAGAGCCACCAAAATGGTAAAGGGGATGGAAGGATACTCCTATGAAGAAAGGCTAAAAAGGTTAGGGCTCTAACCTGGAAAAGAGACGGCTGAGGGGAGATATGATAGAAGTCTATAAATTAATGAACGGAGTGGAACGGGTAAACGTAGATCGATTGTTTACCTTATCAGAATTTAGAAAGACTAGGGGACATGCAATGAAGTTACAGGGTAAACTATTTAAGACTAATAAAAGAAAATATTTTTTCACTCAACGTGTAATCAAACTCTGGAATTTGTTACCGGAGGATGTAGTAAAGGCTGTTAGTGTAGCTGGGTTTAAAAAAGGTTTGGACAAGTTCCTGGAGGAAAGGTCCATAAACCATTATTAAGAAGGGACCCAGGATATCAATGCTTGAACCAATACAAGCATTGTGGAACCTGTGTCCCTTGGGGAAGCTGCTAGGTACATATGACCTAGATTGGCCACTGTTGGAAACAGAATACTGGGCTTAATGGACCTTGGTCTGACCCAGTATGGCATATCTTATGTTCTTATGTTCTGATTTTTCAGTCTGTGCATGGCCAATTCCACAACCATGGAGTTGTGCGGTAGCTGTGCCTTTTCGAACCCAGGACTCTTACAGACTCGATAAATGGAATCGACCCGTTTGCTAAGAACCGGCGCTGAGGCCGGTGCTTCCCACATATGGAAGAGCAGCCTTTCCAGCATCCAAGGAACCGGAACAGTAAAGGCTTCCTTCGGAGGAAAGTCATACTGGAGGGCATCGAGCTCTTCGGCTTGAGGCTCCTCCTCGGCCTCTGCCGGGAATGCCAAAGCCTTGGCCATGTCCCTGACGAAGTCCGAGAACCAGGTATCCTCCAGAGGGGACCTTCTCCGAGGCTCGGACTCCGGGGAGTCCGATGGGACGCACCGGGGCCGGAAGGTGTCAGGGGACTCCTCGTCCTCCGTCTCCCACACCGACTCCTCCGAGGAGTCGTCGAGCAGCTCCGGCCGTGTGGGCCTCGATGCCACCCGCCCCGACGCCAAGGGCACCGGTGTCAATGACCTCAGCCCCGCAGGGGAGATCGAGGGAGACCTTGGCCGAGGATCGACTTGAGACTTGATTGACTCTAGGATCGACTCGGCCTCCAGGGTCAACTTAGACGACGAGGTCCCGGTGGTCGGGGCAGATGCACCGGTCAGACCGGCGATCAGTACCCGCTGCTGCTCCATGAAGGCAGCCAGGCTGCTCTCCAGGGCCGTCAACCTGAAACCGAGCTCAGGAGACTCCGCAGCCCCCGACTCGGGCCCAGACAGCATCGGGCCCAACGTCAGTTCTCCCGGAGGAGAATCCACGAGGATAACAAATGTTACCTGACTTGGGGATTCCGGCTCCAGGCGAGGTAGTTTGGTTGGCCGCTCCAACTCCGAGAACCCGGGACGGCAGTCGGGGCTGCACGACCTGGCCCTCGAGGATCCAGGTGCCTCCACCGATGCCGCCCTCACGAGCTTCTTCTTCCTTTTGTGCTCCTGGGCGGGAGACCACCTTTCAAAGGACCCACGACGGCGCTTGGGGTCAGACTCCTGAGATGTCGAGGCCTCTGACAAAGCCAGGGCCCGGCCGGACACAGACTCCAAAAAAATTCTCACGTTGATGCTGACGGCTCCAAAGCGCCTTCGACGACATCTTGCCGCATGGGCCACAGACCAGTGGGTCATGGTCGGGCCCGAGGCATCGGAGGCAGCAGTCGTGGGTGTCAACGAGAGACATAGGTTTCTTACACCGATCACACTTCTTAAACCCGTTGGCAGCCATCGGGGGGGAAAAAGGGCCCCTGAAAGGTCAAAAGACAGGGCTGCCAGTGAAAATTAGAGAAAAAGCATGAACGCTAGTCACAAAGGACAAACACCGAAAAAGAAGATCCGGGCTCGATACCGGTGTACCGAGCCGAGGCGAGATGGGGAACCGGCGTCGAACCGGATAAGTAGACGCGAAAAATCACAGAAAAATCAACTTTTTACCGGGTGACACGAACTACGTCCGTTGGGCTCCGCGGAAAAAGGAGGACTAAGCAAGATGGCACCCTTGGGCGGGAAGGGGACTGCGCATGCGCGCTGCATTCCCAAAGGCTTTCTTTGAAGGCTGGGGAACTGCTCGGCACGGGGGCACCGTGGGCGCCGACGTCACCCATATGTGAGGACCGACTTCCTGCTTGGTCCTGGAGAATAAGGATGTATATTGTTTGGGATGGTACATTTGTGGGAGGTTGTTTATTGGGGTGTGGATAGTTTTGTGGTGTGGTAGAACAGTTGCAGGGGTGTAGTTTTTGAGGTTGGTGGGGCAGTTACAGAACATTGTTTTTTGGGGTGGAGACAGTTTTCAATATGGTAGGGCAGTTGTGGCGGGTTTAGCTTTTGGGGATGGGACATTTTAAAGGATGGTAAGACAATTGCATGGAGGGGATTTATTTTCATAGTGGGGACATTTGGGGGACTGGTAAGAGTATTTTGGGGTGGTTGAGGCAGTGTGTAGGGTGGGACAATTGTTGGGGGGGGGCAGGTTTTTGGGATAGGGGCAGTTGGGGTATTAGAAAAGTACTGCACAGGAAAGAGGGCTTGAAAGGAGTAATTTCCTAACTGCTATGTTTCAGTGTATGTATGTTTCCATGCTACAGAAGCTGAACTACTACTCTCATAGAACTGCACTAAACTATATATATTTTTGGGGGGGAGTGGGGGGGGACGACGACGACGGGCTTATACCTCTGGAATCCCTGGTCAGATTTGGCCTATTTTTGAACTCAATGTATTTTTTTTTACCAGTTTCTTACACGCCAAGTTTCATCTAAACAAAGGCATAGAATGGGGCGGGGGGACCTGCAAGGAGCGGTGGGTACACCTACTCTAGCCACTTTACTGGGCAGACTAGATGAACCATATTGGTCTTTAATAGCCATTGTATACTATGTTACTATCTCTTTTGCCCCCAGACGGACAGACATTCTTGACCCTTTTACATAATTCTTTCTAACTTTGATCTGGTGATTGGAAAGAATAAAAATAGAGGCACTGCAAACTTTGATTTCATCTTATAGGGACATCATTCAGCATTCTCCTATGATGAGGTGATAACAAGCAAGAGTGCTACAATTTCTCTTTCAAAATACATTTAAATGAGGTAAACTATAAAAATTCTCAGCTTCTGAATATATAAGAAGAGAGCAATTCCAGCATGAGATAATCAGAGATAAAGCATGACATCACAGGGGGCCCCCAATAAAATGGAGAGTACATACCTGCAGTGGTGTGCACGTTCTGGTTTTATACTGCAACACTTTGGGCACTTGTAGATAACTTCTCCTGGCTTTAGCTGCAAACTTTCCATGAATTCCTTAGTGGCATTTCCTTTTGGTACTGCTCCCTATAACCAACCAATTATAAAACAAAGAGGCCATTTTCACTTTAAGAATCCTTTATGATGGACTGGCTCATGCAATAACTGCTGAAATATGATCTCAATGTGAGCTGAATCACTGCGCCATGCTAGTGAAAGCATTAAACCATAAGAGAGCAGAATTCCTCAAACGTGAATTCAAACGTCTTTCTGGGCACATAGCGTAGTTACTCACTTGTAACAGGTGTTCTCCGGGGACAGCAGGAATCAGTCCTCACATATGGGTGACGTCGGCACTGACAGAGCCCTCATGGAAGCATCCCCCCAGCTTTCAAAGAAAGCCTTTGGGCAATACCACCAAGCATGCGCAGTCCCCTTCCCGCCCAAGGGTGCCATCTTGCTCAGTCAGATGACATAGCTAAAAGACGGCAAAAATAAAAGATGGTAAAGGAGCAACTCCAAGGGGTGGAGGGAGGGTTGTGAGGACTGATTCCTGCTGTCCCCGGAGAACACCTGTTACAGGTGAGTAACTATGCTTTCTCCGGGAACAAGCAGCAATTCAGTCCTCACATATGGGACTCCCCAGCTACATGCTACCGAAAACCCATAGCAAAAACAGGGCTCCTGTGAGAGGAGCCGCAAGAAGCAGCAATTTTAGTCAATGCACACAGACTACAGTAGGATCCCTGTGTCCCCGAAGGAAGCAGGTCACCAAATGTTGGACCGAAAGGGGCTTACCATCCACCGGGTAGTGCTGCGCTGCAGGACACTAAGGTGCACTCGGACGGAGTTAGACTGGAGCCCGGATTGGGAGAGGTGGAAAAGGATACTGCAACACCAAAGCCACCGGGTAGGAGAAGGGATCAGCCCCATGACCGGCACACCAAACAGAGAACCTATGCCATTTGAGGGCATACGCCTTCGTAGTAGAGGCCTTGTGAGAGGCCAGCAGGTGGTCCTCAACCTCAACTGGAAGGTTGAGGGGGGCGAGAGTCACCCTCTCAGCAGCCATGCTGTCAATGAGAGGAACTGCAGATTGGGGTGTAGAAGAGAGCCCCCCTCCTGAGATGGGAGTCCTGGGGCAGTGCCCAAGGGGATGGGGGCCTCCACTGCCAACTTCAGCAGCAGTGGGAACCACAGCTGCCTGGGCCACCTGGGAGCTATCAGGATAAGAGAGGCCCTGTCGCGGAGGGTCCTGAATAAGGTCTTGGCAATCAGCGGCGTCGGAGGGAAGGCATACATGAGGCCTTCCAACCACGAGATTAGAAACATCTGCTGCCACCCTGGAGGGGTGGGCCTGCCGGGAACAGAAGCGGAGCAACTGAAAGTTGTCCAGACTGGTGAACAAGACCATCATGGATTCCCCCTAGAGCCAGAAAAGTCGGCTGGCTATCCCGGGTCCAGCGGCCACTTGTGCGACTGGAGAACCCTACTGTCAGCCAGCAGGTTGTCCTGGCCTGGCAGATACACTGTCCTTAGGAGGATACCCTGTTGAATTGCATACGAACAGAGACCCCGTGCCCCCTTGTTTGTTTACACAAAACATTGCCACCTGGTTGTCTGTCTGGACTAGGACTGGCTGGTGGCACAGATGGCGACAGAAAACTCTCAGAGTCCAGGAGGTTGATCTGTTGGGCACTCTCGTCTGGTGACCAGGTGCTCTAAGTGAAGAGGGTCCCACAGTGGGCTACCCAGCTGAGCAGGGAGGCGTCCGTGGTAAGGACCCTCGAGTGGCTGGGAGTCTGAAAGGGCATGCCCGCTTCTAGGTGTTGGGGATACTGCCACCAGACCAGGGAATCTGCCAACTGATGGGTCACAGCAACCCTGTCCTGGAGGCAGCCTGTGGCATGAGGCCACTGGTCCCAGAGACATCACTGCACCACCCTCATATGGAGGCGAGCATCTGGGGTGACGTGGACTGTGGAGGCCATGTGCCCAAGGAGACGCAGGTGGTGTCGGGCAGGCACCGAGAGACGGTATTGTATGTCTCGAGCCAGAGATCTGAGACGATCTGCCTAGTCCTTGGGCAGGAAGGCCTTGGCCTGGAGGGTGTTGAGCTTTGCCCCGATGAACTCCAGGCATTGGGCCAGGAGGAGGTGAGACTTGGGGTAATTTTTGACGAAACCCAAGTGTTGCAGAACCTGGATGGTGCGTGCAGTGGCCGGCTGTGCCTCCTCTTATGAGCCAGTCGTCCAGGTAGGGAAACACAAAGACCCCTTGAGCCTGAAGAAGGTGGCCATGACTGCCAGGCATTTCGTGAAGACTCCCGGGGCAGAGGCTAGGCTGAAGGGAAGCACCTGGTATTTAAAGTGTTTGCCTCCTACCACAAACCGTAGGAACTGCATGCATTTGGGGTGGACAAGGATGTGGGTATATGCATCCTTGATGTCGAAGGAGCATAGCCAGTCTCCCTTCTGGAGGTATGGCAGCAATGTTCCAAGGGAGAGCATCTTGAACTGCTCACTCACCATGAATTTGTTGAGGTTGCGCAGGTCAAGGATGGGCCTTAGGGCCCCCTGTCCTCTTTGGGACTAGGAAGTAGCTGGAGTAGAACCCTCTGCCATTGAGGAGGTGGGGCACCGGTTCCACCGCTTTGTCCTCTAGAAGACCTGCCAACTCCTTCAAGAGAAGGCCCCGGTGGAGAAGAGACCTGAGAGGCTCTCCCGGGAAATAAGGGAGAGGCGTCTGAGTCAAGTGGAGGTGGTCACCCTCCTCTACTACCCTCAGAGTCCAGGAACCGGCAGTGGTAGACACCCACATCTGGGCATAGAGGGCCAGACGCCCTCCTGTAAGTTGCTGATCTCCTTGGGGTAGAGAGGCTATGCTGAAGGCATCAAAAGCTCCACACTAGCTGGACCGGAGCCAGTGCATGGGGTTTTGGAGCCTTCTGCTTATGCAGGCCATGCCCATGTCCCTCGGCCTTCTGACCCTGTAGGGGAGCTGGGAGGCCTGATAGAGTGGGTAGTTTCGGTAAGCAGCTCCCTTCCTCAGGTAAAAGGGCTTTTTACCCGAGCCCTTCCATTGGAGAGGGACAGTGGTCTTCTTGGAGAGCCTGGTCCTTGTCATGAACTCGGTCTCCAACTCGGCAGCCTTGTCGGTCATGGGTTTGCCAAAGAGGTTCTCCCCTTGGCATGGGACGTTGACCAGTTTGTCCTGAACCCATTGCTCGAGGTTGGACAACTGAAGCCAAGCCTGGCGGCGTGCATTGATGCTCGCTGCGGCTACCCAGGCCGCCAACTCAAACCAGTCATAGGCTGCTCGAGACAAATTTGGAGCACTCACGGATAGCCTTAGACAAGTTCCTGAACCGTTACAAAGGTTCCTCGGAGAGAACAGCTGAGAACCCGGCGAGTTCCTTTGCCAAGTCTCTCAAGTACATGCCTATGTACACCTGGTGGGCCTGGACCCGGCAGATGAGCATCGAGCCCTCGAGCACTTCTTGCCGAATGCATCCAAGGTGCGGCTTTTCTGGCTCTTCTGGCTTTTCAGCCGATGCATGGCCGACTCCACCACCATGGAATTATGCGGCAGCTGTGACTTCTGGAAGTCCGGGCTCTGGTGGACCCGATACATCGAGTCGAACAGTTTGCTCACCACCGGCACCGATGCCGGTGTCTCCCACAAAGTCCAAGAAGCTCATGTCCTCCAGCAGGGACCGCCTTTGAGGTTCTGAGACTGGAGAATCGGAAGGGACACTGTGGTGGCGACGGGTATCAGGAGACTCCTCATCCTCCATTTCCCATTCGGAGTACTCCGAGGATGACTTGTAGGCAGGCTGCTCCATGGGCTTTGAGGCCACCGAAGCCCTGAGGTCGGCGCACAGTAGACTAGCTGGGGATGACCGAGCTCCCGTCGAACGGGATGCCGAGCGTGACCTCGGCCGAGGATCGGCTCGGCCTCCGGGGACATCTTGGACGTCCAATGCCCAGTGGTGGGGGCAGATGAAACAGATTTTCCGACAACAGCGCCCACTGTTGGCCAATGAAGGCAGACAAACTGCGCTTCAGGGCTGCCATTCTGGACTCTAGGCCAGAAGGTTCCACAGCCTTCGACGTGGGCCCCAAGGAACTTGGGCCCAACACCAGCTCCCCCAAAGGGGAATCCTCGATGAGAAGAGTGTCTGGAGACCGAGGCTGGTCCATGACTGGATCCTTCCAGGGGACCTTGGCAGGTCTCTCCTTTTCCGATGCCTCGGACGAATGCTTCGGACTGTGGGACCGGGCCAGAGAGATTCCCGGCCGGTCGGAACCATCCAAGGACGCCGCCGCCTTTGAGGGTTTCTTCTTCTTCCTGTGTTCCCTCGAGGGAGACCCCCTCTCCGAGGACTCACGACGATGCTCGGATTCAGAAAGTTCCTCCTAAGATGTCGGGGGGCCTCAGACGAGGCCTTGGCCTTCGGAGGCATCGGGGTTTCAGGGAAGAACTTATCGTGCTGCTGCTGGTGGCTCTTCAGGACCTTGCTGGACATCCATTTCAGAGATCACAGGCCGCCGGACTATGGTCTGGCCCGAGGCATTATCTTAGAGCACCGATCACACTTTTTAAAGCCACTGGTAGCCATGTGGGAAAAAAGTACCCCTGCGAAGTTGAAGACTGTCTGGGCTGCCAGCGGGGAAAAAGGGCGCAAAGGCACCAGAAAAATAAAGACTATAAAAATGAACCGAATCCGACGCCGAGGCATTGAGGACGGTAGTGGGAAGGGTACCGGTGTAAGACCGGAGTCGAGTTTGAAACTCAGGTACCAAAATATCAACTTTTTCTGGGAGAAAGTCAGACGTCTGAAGTGCTTCGGAGAAAAAAGGAGACAGAGCAAGATGGCACCCTTGGGCAGGAAGGGGACTGCGCATGTGTGGTGACATCTCGCAAAGGCTTTCTTTGAAAGCTGAGAGGATGCTTCCACAAAGGCTCCGTCGGTGCTGACGTCACCCATATGTGAGGACTGACTTCCTGTTTGTTCCCTGAGAACATTTTACCATCTTACCCCTCAGCATTTAAACACAATAGGGTTAAAAATACCACAAACACTAATTTGCTTTCACTCATGCCCTCTCCCTCTAACCTCTGGAAGATTTCAAATTGTCCAAGTACTAGAAAAATATACATATTTATAATGAACTGAATTATAATATGCAGCACAGTGATGTTTGACTGACAATGCAATATAAATCCCCAACTAATTAGTTTGGCATACAGTCCTGACATAGCAATCCACATTTCAAATGCAGCATTCTATAAACAAGAGCATGGTTCATCATCAGCCCAGCAAGAGAAGTGTTGAACAAACTTCCCAAAAAACCTGGACAATAGCACAAACACAGGGAGCTCTCTCTCATCATCTGGGTCTTGTAATCCATGCATAAAGCGTAGTTACTCACCTGTAACAGGTGATCTCCAGGAATAGCAGGAATTTAGTCTTCACATATGGGTATCGTCGGTACCGACGAAGCCTGCGCAGGAACGCTCCCCAGCATCCAATAGAAACGCTTTTGGGAGCATCCCTCAGCACATGCGCGCTGCCTTCCCGCCTTTCCAACTGTCCCTCTTCAGTTACGTTTGTAGCTGAGTGAAAGGATAGAGGGAGAGAGGAAAGAGACAAAGAGATAGAGAGACAACTCCTAGGGGAGGTGGGTGGGTTGTGAAGACTAAATTCCTGCTGTTCTCGGAGATCACCTGTTACAGGTGAGTAACTACGCTATCTCCAGGAACAAGCAGGAATGTAGTCTTCAGATATGGGGACTTCCTAGCTGAAGATGCCAGGGAGATAGCCCCAGGAAGCTGCCACCTATAATAAGGTGGGCCATACTTCCTCCCATGGATCTCTGGCATCCCACCAGGGTTGGTGGGTAGGAGTTGAATTAGGTCTGAAAGAGATTTTGAAGAACAGCTTGGCCAAAGAAGGCATCCCAACAGGAGTCTTTATCTAGGCAGTAGTGGGCTGTAAAGGTGTGTATGTAAGCTCAGGTGGCTGCTCGACAAATGTCATCGATAGACACAGAGTGAAGGTTAGCCATAGAGGCTGCCATGGCTCTCACATTATGAGCTGTGACATGGCCGTGAAGAGGAAGACTCTTACTCTCATAAGCAAAGGATATACATTGTGCAATCTATTTGGATAGAGTTCTCTTGGAGACTGGAAGTCCCAAATGACTAGAATCAAAAGCAATAAAAAGTTGAGAAGAACTTCTATGTTGCTGTGTTCTTTGTAGGTAAAGCGCCAAGGCTCTTTTACAATCCAAAGTATGAAGGTTCCTTTCTGCATTAGAGGTATGAGGCCTCAAAGAATACAGGAAGATAAATCAATTGATTTAAATGAAAAGGTGAAACCACCTTTGGCATAAAGTGTGGATGAGCTCTGAGAACAACCTTATGGTGAAACCTAGTATAAGGAGGATCAGCCACCAAAGCTTGCAATTCATTAATGTGACGTGCAGAGGTGACTGCAATTAGGAAGATGACCTTCCAGGATAACAGCTTTAGGGTTGTAGTGGCTATAGGTTCAAAGGGCGGTTTCATGAGCTGCCTGAGAACTAGGTTTAAATCCCATGCCACCGGTGGTGGCCTGATGGGAAGCTTTGTTAATAGAAGACCTCTCATAAATCTTGATATGAGTGGATGAGAGGAAATTGGTTGTCCATTTAGAGGCTTATAGGAAGCTGCAATTGCACTAAAATGGACTCTTACTGAATTGGTCTTTAGACCAGAATTTGATAAATGAAGTAGATACTCTAGTATCGATTCCAAAGGTATCATAAGGGGGTTTAACCCCTTCTGCGAACACCATATAGTAAAACGTTTCCACTTGAAGGCGTAAGAGCGTCTTGTGGAAGGTTTTCTAGAAGCCTGAAGGATATCTTTTACCTGTTGGGAAAGGTTGAGATCCTGAAGGTCTAAGCTTTCAGCAACCATGCCATAAGATGCAGGGGACTGGGGATTCGGGTGCCATAGCATCCTGTTCTCTTGGAAGAGAAGATCTGGAGCACACCCTAACTCCAGAGGTGCAGCTCGAGAGAGATATAGAAGCAGGGGATACCACGTTTGGCATGGTCACCGTGGCGCTATGAGGATCATACGACTTCTGTCTCTCTGAAGCTTGAAGAGTGTTTTGGGGATGTGGGGAATGGGTGGGAAGGCATAGAGGAAGTCGTGAACCTAGTGAAGAAGGAAGGCGTCCCTTGCCTGGCAATTTTGAGCCGGAATTCGGGAACAGAACCAGGGAAGTTTGGCACTCAGTGGACTTGCAAATAGGTCTATGTCTGGGGTTCCCCAGATCTGAAATATCTTGGCCACCTGGTCTAGGTGGAGCGACCATTCGTGAGGCAGCAATACTCGGCTGAGTTTGTCTGACCAAAGGTTTTGAATGCCTGGAAGATATACCACGAGGTGGTGAATTTGATGCTCTCTGGCGAGGGCCCATAGTCGTAAAGCTTCGCTGCATAACGACAGAGAGCCTTTTCCGCCCTGCTTGTTCACGTAGAACATGGCTACTCGATTGTCCGTTTGGACTAGGACTGTCTTGTAGCTGAGCTGGGCATGGAATACTCGAAGAGCTAGATAGATTGCTCTGAGTTCCAGGAGGTTTATGTGAAGACAAGCCTCCTGTGGAGTCCAGGTACCCTGGGTAGAGAGATGAAGCAGGTATGCTCCCCATCCCACCTGTGATGCATCTGTTAGGGTGGCCTAGAATAGGGGTTGCTGTAAAGGAGATCCCAAAGATTTTCCAGTGATTGCCACCATTGGAGGGACAAAAATCAGTCGTGAGCTTGATATCTTGTCCGACAGATGTCCTGTGGCCTTTGTCCACTGTGTGGATAGTGTCCACTGTGTGGATAGGGTCCACTGGGCTGCTCGCATATGAAGGCGAGCATAGGGAACCACATGAACTGTGGATGCCATATGTCCCAATAGTTGTAGTTCTTGAGCAGTTAGGGAGGACTTCACCGCTGCTTGAGTAGCTAGGTGCACTATGCGAAGACAGCGGGGTTGTGGGAGAAAAGCCCTTGACTGGTATCTAAATGAGCTCCTATGAACTCCAGGGACCGAGACGGAGCAAGCTGAGATTTTGGGAGGTTTATGACCAATCCCAAGTATTGAAGGATTCGCATTGTGCGAGACAGTGCAGAGCTGGCTTCTGGAACCGTAGGGGCTCGAATGAGCCAGTCGTCTAAGTAAGGGAAGACGAATATCCCTAGGGTTCGCAGAAATGCAGTTACTACTGCCATGCATTTTGTGAATACTCTTGGTTCCGAAGCCAGACCAAAGGGAAGGACCCTGTATTGGAAATGTTTTCCCTCGAAAAGGAATCGTAAGAATTTCCTGTGATCTGGATGGATCAGAATGTGAGTATATGCATTCTTTAGATGTAGAGAACAAAGCCAATCCTGACTTTGAAGGTATGGCATAAGAGTTGCCAGAGAAATCATTTTGCACTTTTCTCGGAACAGATATTGGTTCAATTCTCCGAGGTCTAGAATGGGTCTGTGTCCTCCTGTTTTCTTTGTAATAAGAAAATAAGGGGAGTAGAACCCTGTACCCTGTTGAAGAATGGGCACCTCCTCTATTGCTCCTTGAGCAAGGAGCGTTGAGACCTCTCGATCCAGTAGATTTCCGGAGAGGTTTGGGAATTGAACTGTCTTACGATTGTAGGAGGGGGCACACTGTGAAAATAAAGCTTGTACCCCTCACCCACAATGGACAGAGTCCAATTTTCTGCTGTTATTTGGTGCCATCTGTTGGCAAAATGACACAACCTGCCTGGAATGTTTAGGGGTTCTGGACCTTTCAGAGGTAGGAAGGCTAAATTCTCTATGAAGGAGTCAAAGTCCTTGAGGAGGCTGGGGCCTGTGGAGCTGGTTGAGCTCTAAGGCCTTTTGGCTTCTTTTGTTGTCTGGATTGTTGTTGTTGACCTTTCTGGGCAACTTGACCCTGAGCTTGACCTTGCTATGTATATGACGGATAAAACTTCCCTTTTTATTTTTTTTTTTTTGCTAAAAAGGGTTTTTATAGGGTTTCTTTTTGGCTGGAGTGGCTGTAGATTTTGACAATCTATCTAGAGTGATATTGTCAGCATCTCCTCTCATTAGCCTTTTCCTGCCAATTCTTGCCAAAGAGGTTTTCTCCTGTGCAAGGGATGTTTCCTAATTTATCCTGTACCCAAATCTCCAAGTCTGATGCCTGAAGCCAGGCAATCCGACGTGCACCAATGGCAATAGCAGAAGTTCTGCTGATGCATTCAAAGCAGTCAAAGGCTGCACGATTTACAAACTTGGAGACGTCTTTAGAATGCTTGACAAGAGTAAGGAAGTCTTGTCATTTGTCATCAGGGAGAACGGGGCTCATAAGCTTCAAATCTCCTGTGACCTCTTTGAGGAACATTCCCATATATAAAATATATGAGCTGATCCTAACTGAAAGCATAGAAGCCTGAAATATTCGACGCCCAAAAGTGTCAAGAGTCCTGCATTCACGACCTGGAGGATTGGATGCATGTCTCTTTGCACTTTTCATCCTACACATGGCTGACTCCATTACCATTGAATGGTGTGGCAGCTGAATCTTTTGAAAACCAGGACATGGTAGAACTCGATACATGGTATCGAGTCTCCTAGAATGAGGAGATTTGGTCAAAGGTGTCTCCCACATTCTGAGCATCAAATCATGAAGAATTTCATGAAATGGGCAGAGTGGCTGCCTCCTTGGGAGCCTTAGGGTATTGGAGAATTTCCAATTCCTTTGCTCTAGGTTCTTTTTCAGGAGCTACTGTGATTGAAAGGCCTCGGGCCACATCACGAATAAAATCCCGAAAAGACATGTCTTGCGGAGGAGACATCCTGCGTTGGGGAGAAGAGGAGTCTTCCGGGAGAAACACTCTGGTACCAGCAGAATTATCAGAGTCCTCGGAATCAAAGGACTCGAAGTATCTCTGATCCCGATGTTCATGCAAAGTACGGTCTCGGTATCGATCGAAGTCTGTACCGAGTTGATCCGGTACCGATCTGTCGAGGCCAGAAAAAGTTGGCATGGGAAGAATTCCAACTCGGGCCGGTACCGTCGGTGCTGGTACCAGTATCTGTACTGGTGCTGGTACCGGCATCGGTACCCGTTGAACCACCGTTGCCAACGGTACCGCAGCTGTAAGGAGAGCTGCAAGACTGCGTTCGATAGCGAGGAATCTCTGGTCTATCGACACTGCCGATTCCTAAGCGGCCGGAACCCCTGAGCATGGCACCAGTAGTTCTGCCGAGGTCGAGGCCTCGAGAACATCCTGGAACCCCGTTGATGCTTTGGAAGCCGAAGTCTCCCGCCGGGGCTGTTTTGCCAGTGTAATTTCCTCAAGGGCAATGCCAATGGCCTCTCGATGCTTTGAAGGACAGCTACCCTTTGAGGACCGGCTCTTATGTTTAGCTACCTGAGATCCATGGGAGGAAGACGAGGCTCTTGAAGATGTCGATGCAATAGACCTAGTATCCGAAGAAAAGAGGGTACCGAGCTTTGCAGCCCGGTTCTGTCTTCCTCTTTTAGTCATCCCATACAAGAGACACTCAGATGGAGAATGGTCAGGGCCTAAACATTTTAGACACCAGTCATAGGTGTCGGTGATGGAAATGGTACCGCCATACTTAGTCCCTTTTTTTAAACCACTAGCTGGTTTTTCCATCTTTTAGGAAAAATGGGGCCTAATGCCCAAAATGGCGCCTAGCACCAAAAGAAAATATCTGAAGAGAACAGTTCAGAAAGTATATATATATTTTTTTTATTTATTTATTTATCTATTTTTAAAGAAGAAGAAAAAAAAAAGAACCGGTGGTACTGGTAGGTGTCGTGCGGAGGCAGGCGCGACCACAGGAAAACAAGTTTAAAGAAGAAATTTTCTGCAATGACAGGGTATGTGTCCTGTCGGCTCTACGGAAAACGAAGAATTGAAGAGGGACAGTTGGAAAGGCGGGAAGGCAGCGCGCATGTGCTGAGGGATGCTCCCAAAAGCGTTCCTATTGGACGCTGCGGAGCGTTCCCACGCAGGCTCCGTCGGTACTGATGATACCCATATATGTGAAGACTACATTCCTGCTTGTTCCTGGAGATACCCTGTTTTACATGTGTAAAAGATCTCTTTTAAAATGACTCTACGGGCTTTGTCTGATGAAGCAGATACTTTTATGTGACCCGCATGTAGGCGTGTTTGGGAGCAGAGCATGCTTAATACCTTTTCACAAGTAGCAATTGCAAAATATTGTGGCTAGACTTATTTTTAAGTATCATAGTTTCACTTTCGTTATGTAAATTACACTGGCTGCCCATACAACCCCTCGTCAAAGCTGACCAAGGCACCAGACCCAGGAGAAGAGGAACCGTAAACACCATCAACACCCCCAATGCATACGCCAGAACCAGACAAGAAACCTCAGGAAGAGCACTATCCCTGGCTGCGACCACGCTATGGAACTCACTTCCCAATGACCTAAGAGCAACTATAGACCTCAAGGACTTCAGGAAGATGCTCAAAACTACGCTCTTCAAAGAACACTACAAAGACTACATGTAACCCAGCCACATATCCTACTCCCCCCCCTGCCTGAATACCCAGCTCTCCCCTCCCATGTTTGTACATAAAGCACAGTTACTTACCTGTAACAGGTGATCTCTGGGAACAGCAGGAATTAGTCCTCACATATGGGTACGTCGGTACCGACGGAGCCCGTGCGGGAAAGCTCCCCAGCTTCTTAGAATAGAAGCTTTTGGGACCTCCCACTGCACATGCGCACTGCCTTCCCGCCTTCCTGAACAGCTCTCCTCAGTTTCGAGTTTATAGCTGAGTCAACAGAGAGAGGACAGGAAGATAGATAGATAAAAGATACAACTCCTAGGGGAGGTGGGTGGGTTGTGAGGACTAATTCCTGCTGTTCCCAGAGATCACCTGTTACAGGTAAGTAACTGTGCTATCTCCAGGAACAAGCAGGAATAAGTCCTCACATATGGGGACTCCCTAGCTTAGATGCATGGGATCCCCTGTAAAGGTTCGCCATCTTCGTATGGATCTCAGGCATCCATTCTGGGAAGGTGGGCAGGAGTTGTTTAGGAATGGAACAGGTGCTTGAGGACAGCCTGGCCAAACAAGGCATCCCGGCGGGAGTCCTTGTCCAAACAGTAATGGGCTGTGAAGGTATGAACCGAGGCCCAGGTAGCGGCTCGACAGATCTGATCTATGGAAACAGAGTGCAGATGAGCCATAGAAGTTGCCATGGCCCTCACATTGTGAGCAGTGACATGGCCTTCCAGAGAAATGTTTTTGCTCTGGTAAGCAAAAGAAATACACTGAGCAATCCAATTGGAAAGTGTACGCTTGGAGACTGGAAGTCCCAAATGGGAAGGATCAAAGGCCACAAAAAGTTGAGAAGACTTTCGATGTGGCTGAGTCCTATTAAGGTAAAAAGCGAGAGCTCTTTTACAATCCAGAGTATGAAGGTTCCTCTCTGCATTGGATGCATGAGGAGCTGGAAAAAAGACAGGTAGATATACCTCTTGATTAAGATGAAAAGGCGAGACCACTTTAGGCATAAAGTGGGGATTCGTCCTAAGGACCACCTTATCATGATGAAATCTTGTGTAAGGTGGATTAGCCACTAAAGCCTGCAGCTCACTGATGCGGCGAGCCGAAGTGACTGCAATGAGGAAGATGACCTTCCAGGAAAGAAATTTCAAGGAGGTGGAAAACATTGGCTCAAAAGGTGGCTTCATAAGTTGACCGAGCACTAGATTCAAATCCCATGCGACCGGGGGTGGTCTGATGGGAGGTTTAGTGAGAGTCAGGCCTCTCATGAATCTTGCAACAAGAGGATGAGAGGAGATAGGTTGTCCATTTATATGTTTCAAGGATGCTGCAATAGCACTTAAATGGACTCTTACCGAATTCGTCTTGAGGCCTGCATTGGATAGATGCAGGAGATAATCAAGAAGAGAATTCAAAGGAAGTGCCAGAGGGTCAAGACCCTGCTGAGCACACCAAATGGAAAAACGTTTCCATTTGAAAGCATAGGAACGCCTGGTAGAGGGTTTCCTAGAGGCAGAAAGGATATCTTTCACTGGTTGGGAAAGATGAAAGTCTTGAAGGCTTAAGCCTTCAGTAACCAAGCACTGAGGTGAAGGGATTTGGGGTTTGGGTGCCACAAAGTCCCCTCCTCCTGAGACAGGAGGTCTGGCGCAGCTCCCAGATCCAAGTAGGATCTCTGGGAGAGCTGTAGAAGTAGAGGGAACCACACTTGGCGTGGCCAGCGTGGAGCTATGAGGATCATAGTTCCATGATCCCTCTGGAGTTTGAACAGAGTCTTGGGAATCAAAGGAATGGGTGGAAAGGCATATAGGAATGCCTGACTCCAATTCAGGAGAAAGGCGTCCGTAGCCTGAGCTCCCTGACACGGAGTTCTGGAACAGAACCGGGGAAGTTTGGCATTCCACGGACTTGCAAAGAGGTCTATGTCCGGGGTCCCCCATTCCTGAAAGATTCGGTTTATTTGGTCCAAATGTAGGGACCATTCGTGTGGCAGCAGAACTCGACTGAGCCTGTCTGCCCGAGAGTTTTGAACTCCTGGGAGATACACTGCTAGCAGGTGAATCTGATGCTCTCTGGCGAAGGCCCATAGTCTTAGAGCTTCGTTGCAAAGCGACAGAGAGCCCGTCCCTCCTTGTTTGTTTATGTAAAACATGGCCACCTGATTGTCCGTCTGAACTAGGACAGTGAGGTTGGCTAGGAGGGAGTGGAAGACCTTGAGGGCAAGGTAAATTGCTCGCAGTTCCAGAAGATTGATATGAAGGGTGGTCTCCTGTAGAGACCAAGTGCCCTGAGTGGAGAGAGTTTGCAGATGGGCTCCCCACCCTGTTTGGGAGGCATCTGTTGTGAGGGTTGCTTGGGGTAGCAATGGTTGAAATGGAGCCCCCAACAACAGATTCTTGGTGGAAGTCCACCAGTGGAGGGACCAAAACAGACGATCGGAGGTTTGTATTTGGTCTGAGAGCGCTCCTGACGCCTGAGTCCACTGAGTGGCCAGGGTCCATTGAGCTGCTCTCATATGAAGACGAGCATAGGGCACCACATGCACTGTGGAGGCCATATGACCCAGTAGGCGTAGCATTTCCCTGGCTGTCAAGTGAGTGCTGGACTGAGCTTGGGAGGCCAAACTCAGGAGGCGCTGGCCTCGAACATGTGGAAGGTAGGCCCTTGCAGTGATGGTGTCCAACTGGGCCCCTATGAATTCTAGAGATTGAGTAGGGATGAGTTGGGACTTGGGAAGGTTTACTACCAGTCCCAGATACTGCAAAAGGCTCCTTGTGTGGTCCAGGGAAGTCTGGGCCTGTGACTGAGTTGGAGCTCGGATGAGCCAGTCGTCCAGATATGGGAAGACAAAGATTCCCATGCCTCTTAGAAATGCGGCTACGACTGCCATGCATTTTGTGAATACTCTTGGAGCAGAGGCTAGACCGAAGGGGAGTACTCTGTATTGGAAATGTTTTCCCTGAAACAGAAAGCGAAGATACTTTCTGTGGGATGGATGGATGAGTATATGTGTATACGCATCCTGTAGGTCTAGAGAACAAAGCCAGTCCTGACCCTGGAGGTAAGGAAGGAGAATGCCGAGAGACAGCATTTTGAATTTCTCCTTGAAGAGAAATTTGTTCAATTCTCTCAGATCTAGGATTGGTCTGAATCCCCCTGTCTTCTTTGGAATGAGAAAATAAGGGGAGTAGAAACCGGACCCTTGTTGAGGAAGAGGAACCTCTTCTATGGCCCCTTGGGCAAGAAGAGAGGAAACCTCTTGACCCAACAGGGTTAGGAGAGATGGGGGAGAATTGAATGGTCTCACCATATGATGGGGAGGAAGGCTGGAGAAATGAAGTTTGTAACCCTCTCGAATGATAGAGAGGGTCCATTGTTCTGTTGTGATTTGTTCCCATCTGGGAGCAAAGTGAACCAACCTTCCGGGTATGGTGAGAGGTTCTGGTTGTGTTAGAACCAGAAGTGGCAAGTTCCCTAGGAGCAAGTCAAAACCCCTGAGGGGTTGGAGCCTGCTGAGCTACAGTAGCTGCTGCAGGCTTAGCTCGTGCTTGTTTGGATTGCTGACGCTTAGCAGTATAGCGAGGTTGAGAAGACTGCTGGCCAGTATTTGAAGCAACTCTGGCCTTCTTATAGTAAGGCCTTTTAAAAGACTTTTTCTTAGTAGGAATTGAAGTGGACTTTGAAAGTCTTTCCAAGGTGGCATTTTCAGCATCCATCTGGGTGGCTTTGATTTGCCACTCTTCCCCAAATAAGTTCTCACCTGTACAGGGCAGATTCCGTAAGCCATCTAGAACCCAAGGTTCCAGATCAGAGGCCTGGAGCCAAGCAAGACGTCGGGCTGCAATAGCAATGCCCGAAGCCCTACTGGCTCCCTCAAAGGAATCATATGCTGCCCTATTAGAGAACTTAGAAACCTCTAAGAGTTGTTTCACTAGGGAAAGGAATCCCTGCTTTTTATCCTCAGGGATAAAGGGGGCAAAATGCCGCACCTTTTTGGCAAGTTCCTCCAGGAACATGCCCATATAGAGACTGTAGGAATTAATCCTGGCTATAAGCATACTAGCCTGGAAAATTTTCCTACCAAAAGAGTCCAAAGTCTTACATTCCCGTCCTGGAGGGGTGGAAGAGTGCCTTTTGGTACTCCTAATCTTCTTCATTGCAGACTTCACCACAATAGAGTGGTGGGGCAATTGAGTCTTTTGGAAACCAGGAGAAGGAGGGACCCTATACATGGTGTCCAACCTACGGGAATAAGGAGACAAAGTCAAAGGATTTTCCCAGAAATCCATCAGTTGTTCTTGAAGGATTTCATGGATAGGCAGGGTAACTGCCTCCTTAGGGGCCTTTGAGTATCCCAAAATATCCAGTTTTTTGGATCTGGGTTCCTTTTCAGAGGATGTGGTAATAGAAAGGGCTGTAGCCATATCTAAAACAAAGTCCTGGAAGGACAAATCCTCTGGAGGGGACATTCTCCTTTTAGGAGAAGAGGGCTCCTCAGGTAAGTTGAGTGAAAACTCAGCAGAATCATCAGAGGAGTGAAAATCCTCAGAGGAATCGGTGCTTTCCTCTAACGCACGATACGCGTACCGATCGGTATCGATATCGGGCGTATCGGGTATGGAACCGGTATGGAGCGAAAGCCCATACGGTACCGACTTGCGTTTAGAGGTGGACGGCCTCGATACCGGCATGGCGGACGATACCGGTATCGGGCCCGGAACCGCTGAAAGCGGAACCGATGGCGTTGCAGCTTTAATGAAAGCCATGACGGCCTGCTGCATGGACTGTACAGTATCGCCCATGGACGCCATAGCTGCCTGGATGTCGGTACCGGAGTGACCCGGTACCCCAGAGCAGGCTAACAGGTGATCTGTCGAGGCCGTAGCATCGATATCAACCTGAGACCCCTGAATTGGCGTTTTTGGAAGTTGGACTTCCCGCCGGGGTTGTTTGGCTGGGGCAGGGTCCTCAAGTTCTAAGCTAAGAGCCTCTCGATGCTTTGAAGGAGATTTGCTCTTTGAGGACTTGCCCACAGAAGGTTTGGTTACCTGAGATCCATCCGGAGAAGAAGACCTGGATGACTGTGATGCTGTATTCTCTGAAGCAAACAGCACATGGAATTTGTTGGCCCGGTTCTGCAGCCCACGTTTAGACATGTGGGAGCAAGATGGGCAGTCCGGTATGGAATGGTCAGGCCCCAAACATTTCAGACACCATTCATGGGTGTCTGTGACTGAAATAACAGCATTACATTTGGTACACTTCTTAAATCCAGGGGCTGGCTTCTCCATGAGGAGAAATTGAGTAGGCCGAGAGGCCTCTCTGAAGTGACCAAAAAGCTAAAAAATAAGAAAAAAGAATTATAATTTTTTAAAGAAAGAAAGAAAAGACCGGCGATACCGGTATCGGTATGGGGAAGGCAGGTACGCGGTCTAAAGAAACAAATAAAATAACAATTTCTTCAGCGGTGACAGGAACACGACCTGCTGGCTCCGCGGAAAAAGAGAAACTGAGGAGAGCTGTTCAGGAAGGCGGGAAGGCAGTGCGCATGTGCAGTGGGAGGTCCCAAAAGCTTCTATTCTAAGAAGCTGGGGAGCTTTCCCGCACGGGCTCCGTCGGTACCGACGTACCCATATGTGAGGACTTATTCCTGCTTGTTCCTGGAGATTCCTGTATATAACTCACTGTACTTAGCTTACACTGTATCTAGTTCACTACGTAATCAACCACACGCTACACACACACTCACATCTATCTGTTGTATTCACTGCATGCTTGCACCCAACCTCACTGCCACCCGATTTGTGTGGTGTTAAACCGCTTTGATTTCAAGATAAAGCAGTATATTAAATCCTTCTAAATAAATATATAAAAAATAAATACAGGCTAGGATTCTTTTAAAACGATTAAATTTGGTATAGAAGAGAGTTTATATGTTTTTGTACCAGAGATGAGTTATTGTTTAATGATTAAAAATAAAACCACTTTGATCAGGTGATTGCCTCATCTTAGCTTTTTCAGCAGTTAGAGATATTAGATTTAAGGGGCGTTATCTGTTGGAGGCATGCATGGCATTCCCCCAGCAGATAGATGGAAAAATGTGGATACAGCTAATGCCATCCACTGAGGCGGCAGTAGTTGCAACTGCATTGTCTACAAAATGTGTGGTCACCACCCGCTGTTGATGCATGAGGTAACCGTGCATTGCAGACACGCCCACTCATGCAGATAGCACACATTCTGCCGATTGTGCAGAAAATTGCTGAGTTATCTGCATTTGCCCCATATTAACTCGTAACGTAGTACGCTTGGCAGCTGTTACCTGCTGCGTTAACACACTTTAGTGAACATACCCCTAAAAGAGTATTTGAGAAACTGTTCTTTTATCAAGGAGCTTTAGAATGGAATAATTTGCTGATTGAAATTTGATTATCAAATAAGTATTTCTTGTTTCACTGATCAATTAAGACCTTTCTTTTTCAAAAATATAATCAGGAATGGAACTTTGGCTATCATCAACAGGATGCATTACTGCTAGTATTGATTTTAAATGTAATGTACATAAAGTACTGTTGTAAACCTCTTTGGACTGAGAGGCGTATAGCATGATATGTAGTAGGAGGGTGCATTTTAGCCACAGTTGAGCAGGTTCTGTAAGGCTATTTTATAAAGACACATAGGTGCCTGTGTGTCCTTATGAAATAGTCTGAAAAAAGGCAACTCCTTGCTAACCTAGGCAAGTTGTTCTAAAGCTACCTGTGTAACAGAACACCTAAGGTGGGAAGGCAAAGTAGGCATCTTTTTTGAGGTTATCTTACAAGAGACACATATAGTACATGTGCTTATGTGGCTTCATAAAATACGACCACACCACCAGCTGAAATCGTGGCTTCACTGCAGCTGTGCACATTTGCTCCAGCTCCGGAGTAGGTATAAATATAAGAAGTTGAGGTACACGTGTAGGTCTGTATTTTATAACCGTTGCACGCACTTATGGCTTCACCCCCAACTTCTCCCCTAATTACACCTAAACTCATGTTACATAAAAGTATGAACGTGCTTCTTCATGACCTTTGGGGAGGAAGGGCATGTTCAGGAGAGGAGTTGTGACAGAGAAAAAGCACGCATATTAGTTACAAAATGTGCAGCTACGTTTTTCAGCCACATATATTTATATCTGCTCCCGAGCACTGGAGCTGCCATTTCAGCAGCTTTTGCACTAGTATTTTATAAAGAGACATAGCTATCTGTGGATCTTTATAAATCACACTTAAAATACGTACCTAGATGGTCTCCCAGCCTAGAAGAGACCAGTTATAAAATTGCTGTCAATGTTATTTGAAATAATTCACATCCAGCATGAGTATACATGTGGGAATATTGATTACCATGCATTCCTGTTCTGCTAATTTCTACAGAAGACAGGGACCCAACTGTTTTCAAGCTAGACGTTGCATCATGCACTTCTTTTCCTGCCGCTACCCTCCCCTTTCTGAGCAATTCACTAACACAGCGATTTCCAACTGCTATGCCACAGGAGTTTGGGGGAAGGTCATTTATTAGTACAGTCACTGGGGGAGTTTGAGGGAGGGCGGAACCAGTGTCATTCTTCAGTCAGCTATTGTTTGGAACGTGTGCGCTATTCCGTGTTTATCCTGTCACTTGCTATATCATCCTTGGAGTGGGTGAGAGATCCATTTGTATTAAATGTGTGCGAGTCAGCACAATTAACTGTTGCAGAAGATGAGCCGACGGAAATCAGAAATAATAAAAGACAAACAAACACTCGTCAACAGTATAGCCTCATTCTGGTTGTCTCTCCGAGAAGAATACCCAATCATCACAAAAATGGTGACTAAAGCATTTCTTCCTTTCTCATCATCATATCTGTGTGAGGCTGGTTTCTCTGTCATGAACACAATGAAGAGCAAGAGCAGGTTGCAGTTTCAAACACTGGAGAACTTGAGGGTATGCCTGTCAACCTTTGGACAAGGGATAGCATGAAACATCACCAAACACGGATTTCCCACTGATTTTAAAACATAACAAAATGATTACAATTTTAGCTATTGAACTTTAAACACAATCTTAATACTAGTTTTTTAAAGGATATCCTTAGAAAAACGATATTGTGACTTGACAATTTTAGCGCCTTGTAGGTGTGCCACGAGATAAAAGGTTGAAAAATCACTGCTCTAGCAGTTTAGAATATGAAATGCACGCAGCAGTAATGCCCTTTAGACGCCTTCACTGATTTCACACACCACTTCCAACAGATCTCACAAAGGTTTTATTAATAAGGATGGCTTGTACAATGAAATTAATATCTTTGAATTCATACTGGATCTCCATCAAAATTACTTGTCTCCCTCCGTTATCAACCTTCATTTACTCAACAGCATGTGCCATTCTTTTAACACACAAACATGGCTCTTCTTGTAGAGTTTTACGTAAAATCTGAATGGAATAACAGAGAGACTATATTGCCCATCTAGTTACTATCCATATCAAATACTAAGCTTTACAATCCCTTACTCTCCCTCCTTTAGAGATCCTCTGTGCTTGTCCCATGTTTTGTTGAATTCATATCCTCTCCTCCACTTCCATTAGGGGGCTATTCCATGCATGTACCACTTTTTCATAAATAAATACTTCCTTAGATGGCTCCAGAGTCTACCCCATTCCACCATCATCCTATGCACCTTTGTTTCAGAGCTTCCTTTCAAATGAAAGATGATAGACACATGTAAATGCATAGGAGACAAGCCTATCTCCTTTTTCTTTCCTTTTCTTCCAAAGTATAGATATTGAGATCTTCAAGTCTGTCCCTGTATACTCTATGATGAAGACCACTGACCATTTTAATAGTCGCTCTGCACCGACTCCATCCTCCATCCATTTATATTTTTTTTGAAGATAAAATTTCCAGAATTGTATATAGTACTCCAGATAAGGTCTCACTAGAAACTAATTCAGAAGCACTGTCATCTCCTTCTTCCTGATGGCCATTCTTCTCCCTATGGCAGCCTGGTTGGCATATTAAGCTCATTGGATACGATCACCCTCAGGTCCCACTCTTCTTTCATGCATATAAGTAATTCACTGCCTATACTGTACCACTCCCTTGGATTTTGCATCCCAAATGCATGACCCTGTATTTTTTTAAGAGACTGGAGGAAACTGGCTGGGGGAAGGAGAGTGAGACTGGTGGGGACCAAGTTAAAGAAAGAGAGAGAAAGAAAAAAAAAAGAGACTAGTGCAGACAGGAAGAGGAAGGGAGATAAAGAGGCTAGTGGGGGCAGGCTTGGAGTTGAAGGTTGGGAAAAGAGTGGTGGGCATGAACTGGAAGTCCCTGAAGATTTTGAAAGTTAATAAGGGATCCATACATCCCAAAAGGATGTAAACCTTTGTTCTAGACCATTCTCTTAAAGCTTTGCTAGATCTATCTTACTATTATCTACCCCAGGCAGAGTGTCTACCCTATTGCAGATTTTGGTATCATCCTCAAAAACATGCATCTTTTATCTTACAAGAATCGGACCAAGGATCAGCAATCTACCAGAAATGCCCCTATTCTCAAAGTGAATACCATTTGCCCCTACCCTTTGTTGCTTCCAACTCAGTTTTTAATCCAGTAAGACAGTTCAGGATCCATCCCAAGGGCGATCAAGTTTATTTATAAGAAGTCACCTATGCAGAACCGTGCCAAAGGCTTTGCTGAAATCTAAGTATACCACATCTACCGCTCTCACTCGATCCGACTCTCTGGTCACCTATCTAGAAATTAATCAGATTCATCTAACAAGTCCTACCTGTACTAAAACAATGTTGCACTGGATCCTGCAAGCCACTGAATTCCAGAAAATGCACTATCCTTTGCTTTAGCAGTGTTTCCAGTAAGTCACCACAGAGGTCAGACTAACTAGTCTAGTTCTCAACCTCTTCCTTACTTCTCTTTTTACAGTTCCGCTTTTATACAGTCAACAGCTTTCTTTATTCCCCATTAAATGTGTTTACTGCAACATAATATTTAGGATTTGTTTTATCATTCAGCAGCTTCTGACTTGAATTTATTTATTTAACGGGGTTTTTTTTATACTGCTTTCTCTTAGAGGTCAAAGCGGGTTACATTAAACACAACTTATTACATATTAACAATATAGCAAACTCAAGGGGGTAGAAGAGTGGGATGAAAAAAGAAAAAGGGTGGGAATAAAAAGTTAGAGGTTAAATCAAGTTAAATTACATGTTCTCTACAGTAAAGTAGAACGAAAATGGATATGTTTTTAAAGTCCTTCGAAAAGATAGTAAGTCCTTTATGGCATGTAAATTAGGTGGGATTGAATTACAAAGTTTGGGCGCATAAAGTGAGAAGACTCATTTTGACGTAGTAGTGTTAGATTTTTAAAAAAGTTCTGGGGTGCTTAAAGTATTCTGTGATCCTGAACGCCTTGAACGGTTGTCATTAGTTTCATGAAGCAATGAGCAAAGGTAGGTGGATGATAAACCGCCAAGCACCTCAAAGATTGTGAGTATGGCTTTAAATCATGAGCATTCAGTGATGGGTAACCAATGGAGTTGCTTTAATGAAGGAGTGATGTGTTCATTCGCGCATAAATTGGATAAAGCACGTACTGCCATATTGAGAGCCAGTTGTAGGAGATGAACTGCTACCTTTGTAGGCCTTGGAATATGATGTTGCAGAAATCAGTGTGGAGAAAAAAAAAGAACTTGTAGTACTGTTGTGTATATCTTGTTTTATCTTAAGCTCAGTTCCATTTAAAGTTATTGTGTTTGGTGGAATGAAACGTATGTCTCTGGTGATAAATAAGGCCTCTGTTTTATTGAGATTTATGGACATATTGCAAGAGGCTAGCAAGGAGTTAATATTAGCGAAGTAGTTAGCGATGTTTATAAAATCAGGACTTTGTAAGTTGATTGGCGTATAAATCTTAAACATCATCTACATAAATTTGATAGTGAGTATTGAATGATTGAATAATTGAACAAATTGGTTGAATGAAAATGTTAAATGTCAATGCCGAGAGAGGAACCCCTTGAGTGTGGATGTATGGTCTTGATTTTGATGCACCTAATTTTACTTGGATTTGTCGATTTGATAAATACAAGTGGAACCATTGTAGTGAAGTTTCAACTAGTCCAATTTCCATCAACCATTACTAGACCACCTAGCTAAGCTGGGATTAGGTGGCACAGTGGTTCTTTGGTTCTCATCATTTCTCTCAGACCGTTCAAGTTTCAGGTTAACTTCTCACTGTCTTCTCCTGAACTTTGGGAATGAGGAGTTTCACAAGGTTCTATCCTTGTCCCAATCCTCTTATTAGTCCATTGGTGTCATTATTTCAAACATTTAGGGTCAGATCTTTTGTTTTCATGTACAACCAGCCTCACTGAATTTAGATCAGCTTTATCTGTCTTGCCAAGGTCCACTTATGGATGGACTCAAAACAACTGAAGCTGGACCAGCAGAAATGTAACGCAATATGGATAACTGATTGGGATTTTAGGCCCTCTCTTTCTCCTCTTCTGGATGGCTGACCCATTGTTTTAACTTCTACTCTGTCCATTTTGGGTATCATTGTTGATGTTGAATTGTCCTTTGAAAATCAGGTTAGTCAAGTGCTTCATTCTTGTTTTTAGCAACTCTGCTGGATTAGATCTATCTGTACTTTACTAGACTCAGATGCACTATTATTGGTACATGTGCTTATTATGGCCCAACTAGACTACTGCAATGCCCTATATAATGGTGTTAGGAAGGTGGTCTTCAGAAGGGTCCAAAATATGTGTTCATTGGATCTTATGATCCTTCTTATCAATACTTCCAGACGTAAAACCAAAAAATCCCAGGACGATGTAGATGGTAAATTAGATTCTCTCAAAAACAGTGATTCGTGCTACAAGATGTTTAAGAGAGACTTTGTTAGGAATCTTTCAGAATATAAGAAGCTTATCAAAGACAAGAAATTTGAAAAATACTGTAGGAACGAAGAGGACCAAAGGAAAGGGTCTGTCTACCCTTGGAACAATAAAGCAGTTACTTACCTGTAACAGGTGATTTCTGGGAACAGCAGGAATAAGTCTTCACATATGGGTACGTCGGTACCGACGGAGTCTGCGCGGGAACGCTTCCCAGCTTCCAATCAGAAAGCTTTTGGAAGCATCCCACCACGCCTGCGTGCTGCCTTCCCGCCCTTCCCAACTGTCTCTCCTCAGTTGTTTTAAAGCCGAGACAAAGAGAGAGAGAGGAAAGGAAAGATAGATAGAGAGATACAACTCCTAGGGAAGGTGGGTGGGTTGTGAAGACTTATTCCTGCTGTTCCCAGAGATCACCTGTTACAGGTAAGTAACTGTGCTATCTCCAGGAACAAGCAGGAATGAGTCTTCACATATGGGGACTCCCAAGCTAAGATGCCTGGAGCCCTAGCATGTTGGGAATTGAAAACATGCTACACCTCATATGGCCAGGCATCCTGAGGATGGAGGGTAGGAGTTGAAATAGAAAGGAGCTGTAAAAAACAGCTAACCTAAGATAGGACTACAGGCAAGGAGTCCTTGTATGTATGATAATTATCATGAATATATATTGAAATGAACAACTGCAATATGGACCTCACCTACTGGATTGCAGGAAGTAGAGGCTCATGGAATCTCCTGGGGATCCAGTTGAGGAATCTCCAAGGTGACCTCACTGAAGTGAAGGTGAAGGTCAAAATCTGGAAAAGAAAGGTGACCCCAGGATTCAACTGGGGTAGTACAAAAACGGTAGGCCTTCAGTGGGAAGCTTTATGGAAAAAGCTGCAAACTCTTTTGGCTGCAGAGTTATTCACACTAAGGAGCAAAAGAGGAAGACTGACCGATTTGGACAAACTGGCCTAGTCCTTGAGGGAAGAAGGGGTATGGAAAAAAACCCGTATTCCCAAAGAAAGGATAGGTGTCTGAGGATTTGGAACCTCAGATCTACTGAAGATCCGCCATGTCTTTCCGAACTGGTGAGAGGTAGGAAAGATATTGGAGCATGGAGCTTCAGGGATACCTAACCCTTAGGGTTATGGATAGGAGCTGTCAGTACCACAGGAGTGGTTGTGTGTGTAGCACCCCAAACATGCTGTGGAACAGCATGGACATGGGTAAAGCCCACTGTTTGGAACATATAGGAAGGTAAAACCTATATGAGCATAGACAGATAAGTATGTAAATACATATCCACCTATAATAAAGTATCTCGGCAGACACACACACACACAGATATATATATATATATATACACATATAGATATATGGATATATATACACATATAGATATATATACAGGATATATATATCTATAGTGAGATCTAGAAGGGCATAACATATGCACACACAGCTGACATATATATCTATATATCTATATAGATATATATAGGTCGAAAGATAAATGTCTGCAATTAAGCAGACAGAGATATGCCTATAAGTACATTCACATGAGAGATGTGAAGAGGAAAGATTCATCTGATAATAAGAAGGAAGAACCTACTTGAGAAGATATATAGAGAATCTATTCCCCCCGGTTATGATGGGAATGCTATCCAGTGAAATAAGCAGGATGGTTACGTGAAAAAACAATCAGTAAGCAGCAAGTCCTGATTCTTGTATAACTCTAGCATGGTAAAGGGACAGAGAACGCATAAGAATGAGATACCAGGTTGACCCACTTGAGGGACAAAAAGGGTATCATGCGTTCTTTAGTTAAATATGTGCTGTCCCTGAAGGATTAGGTACCATGAGGACAAGCTGCAAGGAAAAAAGAGCATATTCCCTGTAGGAATTGACCACTCTTTAGGCTTTCACGTAGAGAAGGCTTATGTCCTTTGTTTTAAAAGGAAATAGTAAGGTATGAAGAACCCTCACAGTCATGGGGGGCATGACTGAGGAAGCCTTTTTTCAACCATGTAGGATAGTCAGAGAAAAAACCCCATGCTCTCTAGCAAGGGCCCATAGTGGAAAGCTTCTCTGTAAAATTGCAGAGAGCATTATGCAGGAGATTTGGGAGAGAGATCAACTCCCAGATCACGTCAACTATGCTGCCAAACCCAAAGGAATTGGAGATGGCGAGAATAGAAGATAGTGTGATAAGCCTGTAGTGATAAAGATTGCTCAAGAAAGATGTATGCACTGTCTTGAAATCACTATTAAGGCCAGACAGAAAGTGGTGGAGGACAACTGTATATACTTGTGGAAAAGTACCAGTGGTCCAATCACTAGAGCTCCTGCATGGGCAGCTGCTGATAAGACAGCAGAGAGAATCTTTCTGTGTAAAACAGAAACAGACAGAACAAGAGTAAGAATCTCTGCCCCTGTCTGATGAGCTGCCCAAGCAAAAAGAAGGGAATTTACTCGAGAGAAAAGACTCCACACTGGAATGGAAAGACTAGAAAGGCTGAAGAAGAAGCCCTCCAGTGCAAAGGTACCACTTTTACAGGGGAAAAACTGGATAAGAGGGTAGAGAAAGAAGAGCTGAAAAGTGACTTACCATGTGGTAAGTCTGTAGAAGGAAAGAATTCATGTTAGTACAGAAAACTATCATGTGATAGTTGTTAAACCCCTCTTCTTAGCAGGAAGAAGAGGAGAAAGCTGTGACCCATAGACATGAATATCCTGACAGCTCAGTATATCTAGGAGAACTGGATGCCATGTGTAAAGTTTAGAATGAAAACAGTGAAAAACTTCTGCTGAGAAGAAGTCAACTGTAGGTTCTAAACTCCAAGAGGCAGAAAAAAGATTAATCAGAACCCTATGGTTGCTGGGTTTGTTTAGCCTGGCGAGAGTTTGGATTCTTCAGACCAGGGCGATGCTTCCCCTGCTTGGGAACATCTGTATGATGGGCAGGAGAAGAGTAAAACCTTCTCCTCCTAGGGAAAGAAGGTTTGGCAGGGCATTTCCTACCTACTGGGGAAGGAGAAGGCTTAGGATAGCCTTCAGAAACAGGGAAGTCAGTGGACCACTGAGCAACCTGATGTAAAGACTCCTTATTGAAGAGATTTTCTCCAGTGCAAGGAGTATTACCCAGTCTTTGTTGTGCCCATTTGTCTAAGTCTGAAGCTTGGAGCCAGACTCTACGTCGTGCCCTATAGCTATAGCAGAAGTTCTGCTAACAGACTCAAAAGAGTCTAGGGAAGCACGAGTAAGAAACCAATAGATATTTTGAATATGACTAAGTAGTAAGGAATAATCTGCAGTCTTGGGCTCTGATAGAAAAGGAGTCAAAAGATATAATTTCTTTGTGACCTCCTGAAGAGATAGACTCATATGAAAAATATATGAGAGAATCCTTGCTGACAGCATGGATGTCTGGAAGGTTTGACGTCCAAAGGCATCTAGTGTCCTAGACTCACAACCTGGTGGGTAAGAAGAGTGCTTTTTCTTACTTTTCACCTTCCTCATTGCTGATTCCACCACAATGGAATGATGAGGAAGTTGAGTCTTTTGAAACCCTGGAGAGGGGGGCACCTGATACAGAAGATCAGTTGCTCTAGGTGAGGGTACCTTTAAAGGTGCTTCTCACATTCTTAGAAGATCCCGCAGGGAATGATGCAAAGGAAGCATTATCTTTTCCTTTGCTTCAGTAGAAACAGAGCCTTGTGTAGGATCATGGCCAGGGATAGGAATGGCAAGAGATCTTGCCATATCCAGGAGGAAATTCTGAAAAGAAGGATCTCCAAAGAGAACCTTCCCTGGACAGGCTAGACCTGAAGAACTAGCCTGGGCACCGGAGGATCTACTTGAGTATATAGGAATATAAGATCCTGTACGGTGCAAAAAAGGATCCTTAAGGGATGGATGCTGGTACTGGAGGTCAGGACCTGTGACAGTCAGTACTGCATCGTCCATGCCAGGTATCGACTCCAGACTTGGTATAAAAAGGAGCGACCCTGGTGAAAGAAGCATGGAAGGAGCTGGCCCCGATGCTACTGTGGATACCGGTACCGATACCGGTAGCACTGTCGGAATCAAAGGCAACACCGACATCGGAGCAGTCATCGGTGGCAGCTCAATCGGTACCGAGGTAACCGAACGCCTTCGGTAATCACCCTCGGTACCGAGCGTCCGGTACCGGTAAGAGTCGGTACCGAGACATGTCGGTACCCAGTCTTCCAGACTAGAGATCGATTCCAGACTCGGCATCGAAGGAAGCGAGTCTATCGATGCATGTCTAGAGGGTACCGACGTCGGTGGTAGTATTGGCGTTGATGCCGATACTGGAAAGTCAATCTGGAGCGTATCCACCGGTCCCGAAGGTACCAGGAAAGCCAGATGACGATCCCTGGTGAGGAGTGCAACGTCCAACACCAGTGCCGATGCCGGGGTATCGGTACCGCTCGAAGCAGATGCCACCACCGAGCATGGCTCAGGTATGTTCTGTGAGGGGTGAGCCCCAGGAACAATCTGAAACCCCTCATAGGCTTTAGAGGCCGAAGACTCTTGCCGGGGTTTTGAAGCCAATGGACCCTCGAGGGCAAGGCCGGAGCCGTCTTCATGCTGTGCATGAGACCTACCACTCGAGGGTTGGCTAGTCTTAACAGACTGTTTGTGGGTTACCTGATCCTGTGTAGAAGAAGAAACGGTCGGTGCCCTGACACTGGAAGGGAACCTGGTATCGAGGGAAACTCGACGTTGAAAATCTCTTCTCACAATACTGTAGCCCGAGGGCTCCGGAGGAAAATAGTCAGGACCCAAACAGGTTAGACACCAGTTTTTGGAGTCTAAAAATAAAGCTGTACCGCCACAGCTTAAACATTTCTTAGAGAAAATGGCTGGCGGTTCCATGAGGGACATGGAGAGGCCTAGAAGGCCTAAAAATTTAAGGGAAAAAATATTCCCTGAAGGGAAAAATTAATGAAAAAGAAAAAAGAAACACCAGCGGTACCGGTGGAGTCAGGGAGACAGCCGCGACCACAAGAAAACAAAAGAATTAAAGAAGAATTTTCTGTGGTGACAGGAGGACGTCCTGCCGGCTCCGCAGAAAAACGAAAACTGAGGAGACACAGTTGGGAAGGGCGGGAAGGCAGCACGCAGGCTTGGTGGGATGCTTCCAAAAGCTTTCTGATTGGAAGCTGAGAAGCGTTCCCGCGCAGACTCCGTTGGTACCGACGTACCCATATGTGAAGACTCATTCCTGCTTGTTCCTGGAGATACACAGTAATATTAGGAGTGACTCTTCCTGACGTAGGATTAACTTTTCCGAGAAGAGACCCCTAAAGCAAGGACACCTCAAGAAATTAGAAGATTTAGGCCTTGAGCAGGTTAGGAAGAGAAACAGCAGTCAACTAGATTGATACATTGACAGTTCTGCCTCCTTATTTTCTTCTACAAGGCAGGGCCTATTCCGAGTTTTCATATGGATCAGTTGTGGGAAGGCGGGGACTCAAGCAGGGGCACCAGACCCATTTAGAATTTCACAGGTCCCGCTACCCAGTGAGAGGAAGGGGGAGAGGAGGAATGACCAGGAGAACATTATTCTGCAACTAGACAGCGGTGTCAATAATTTATCCTTATAAGCTGGGTGACATAGAAACACAATTCCTTAACAAGGGCTTATCTTTCGTTCCCTCTACCATACATGACCCTTTTCCCACAAGACTGAATCTTTACAAATTCTTTCAGAAATTGATCTCTTCCTACGTCCCCCTCCTTGGGAACTCCGCTCTTCTGGCAGATCATTTCTATCTGTGCCCTTCTCTTCTACTGCAACTCCAGACTTCAATCATTTTATATCGCTGCTCTTTATGCCTGGAACAAACTACCCGAGTCTGAACATCAGGCTTCATCTCTGGCCCTTTCAAACCCAGGCTGAAAACTCACTGAGGCCACTTTTGGATCCTGATCCACTTAGTCTCCTATGTGTTTCCTTACCATTCCCCTAGATATATCCTTGCCCTCAGATGCTGCCTGTCTTGACTAGACTAAGCTGTGATGAACAGGGACCATCTTTTACATATGTCTGTACAGCACTGCGTACACCATGTAGCACTACACATATGATCAGTAGTAGTAGTAGTAGAAGATTTTTTTTTGCACAAAGCATAGTTACTCACCTGTAGCAGGTGTTCACTGGGAACAACAGGTATCAATCCTCACATATGGGTGACGTCGGCACTGATGGAGCCCATGCAGTAACCTCTCACCAGCTTTCAAAGAAAGCCTTTGGGAGATCCACCAAGCATACGTGGTCACCTTTCTGCCCAAGAGTGCCATCTTGCCTCAGTATGACGACATAGCTCAAGACGGCAAAATGAAAAGCAACTCCACGGGGAGGAGGGAAGACTTCCTGCTGTTGCTGAAGAACACCTGCTATAGGTGAGTAATTATGCTTTCTCCAGGAACATGCAGGAAGCCAATCCTCACATATGGGACTCTGAAATCCTCACATATAGGCTACTGAAAAAAACCTGTAAAGTCATGGGTGATCCAAAAAGTGAACAATGAAGAACAGAGAGCACAGATCTGTCACAAGACCTCAGCAATTACCACAGTGTTGACCAGGCAAACCAGCTCTCCGGTGGCCTGCAGGGCAGGAGTTGCTTTAAATGGAGTACCGCCTGGCCAAAGGCACCATCCTGCTGAGAACCAGGTGGCGGTCCATCAGATCTCCAGCAAGGGAACTGAGCGGAGGTTTGCCACAGATGCTGCCATGGCCCAGACACTGTGCGCTGTGTCACTCCAGTGAAAGACCTTCCTGCTCGTAGATGAAGGCAATACAGTCTATCACCCAGATGAACAGGGTATTCTTGGAGACCTCTATGCCCAGGCGATTAGGAATGTAGGAATGAAGAGCTGCGAGGAGTGGTGATGGGGCTTGATCTGCTCCAGATAATAGGCCAAGGCCCGCTTATAGTCCAGAGGGTGGAGAGGGGCCTCCGCCCTGTTAGCATGAGGCCATGGGAAAAAGTGGGAAGCACCACTTCCTGGGTTGAGGTGGAATGGAGAAATCAACTTAGGGAGGAACTTGGGGTGTGTCCAGAGCACCACCCTATTCCTGTGGAACATGGTGCAGGGGCATGAGCCACTAGAGCCTGGGGTTCACTGACTACATGCAGACGTGAGCACCACGAGGAAGGCCAGCAGCTCAAAGGGTGGAGCAATAAGCTTCGAGAGGACCACTGAGAGAGCAGGAAGCCCCTCAGGAAGCAAGCCATGGGCAGCT
Organism: Ichthyophis bannanicus; assembly: GCA_033557465.1. Classification (NCBI taxonomy): domain Eukaryota; kingdom Metazoa; phylum Chordata; class Amphibia; order Gymnophiona; family Ichthyophiidae; genus Ichthyophis; species Ichthyophis bannanicus. Next base: position 82,611,063 of record CM066034.1, on the reverse strand, counting down.
GGGCGGAGGGGAGCTTCCCCTCAATGAGGTGGTGGTGTGTTGATAGCACTCTGAGGTGTACACTGATGGAGTTAGATTTCAGACCAGCTGGACAGAACAGGAGAAGGGGATGGCATCCCTCTCTGCACAACAAACAGAGAATCTATGCTACTTGAAGGCGTACGTCCATCAAGTGAAATCCTTGTTGGACGCTAGCAGGACCACCTCCACCTCCCTGGGAAAGTCAAACTGGGCCAAGGCTACCCTTTCAGCAGCTAGGCCATAAGGACCAGGGACTCCAGGTTGGCATGCAGGAGAGAGACGTCCTCCTGCAAGAGCAGGTCCAGGGCACACTCCAGGGGAACTGGGAGTACCCAAGACAGGCTGAGGATAAGGGTAGCCTGGTCGAGCTAGACTTTGAAAAGAGTTTTAGCAATCAGAGGTATGGGAGGATAGGCATAGAAAAGGCCCTCCATTCACGGGATGAGAAACGCATCGGACGCCACCCAGAAGGGGTGTGGCATCCTGGAGCAGAAGCTGAGCAAATGCACATTTCTAGAGCTGGCAAAGAGATCCATCGGAGGAAGGCTCCAGTGACGAAACAGTCAGCTGGCCACCCTTGTCGAGCCAGTCGACCAGGGTGTTGTCTGACCAGGCAGGTACATGGCCCTGAGAAAGCATCCCACCCTTGCTGGCGAAGGTGCTGAGGTGGACTGTTTCACAGCCCAAAATGGTTGACCTCATCTCCCCTTGCTTGATGACACAGAACATCGCCACCTGATTGTCTGAATCAGAACCAACTGGTTCCGCAAGTGGTGCTGGAAGACCCGGAGAGCATAGGTAATGGCTTGAAGATCTAGGAAACTGATCTGCTGGAGGCTTTCAGACGCGGACCACAGGCCCTGAGAGTGAGGAGGTTGTCCAGTGGGCCCACAGCCCAACTTGGAGACATCCATAGTAAGGACCCTCTGAGTGGCTAGGGCCTGTAAGGGGATTACTACCTGCAGGTTCTGCAGCTGTTGCCACCAGCCAAGACTCGTCAAGGGGACGGGTGACTGTCGCCCTGTCCCACAGGCACCCTGTTGCCCAAGACCACAGGGAGCAGAGAGCCCACTGGGCTAGATGCATGTGGAGACTGACATTGGTTGTGACATGCGCACCAGGCAGCACAACATGAGTCAGGAAGAGGCCATGTCATGGCCCTGAACTTCCTTTGCAAGAGCCGCTAGGCGCCAGGCCCTGTTGAAAGGGAAGAAGGCTCTGGCCTGGACTTTGTCCAGCAGCGCCCCTAGAAACTCCAGGCCTTGGGTTGGTGGCAAGTGGGACTTGGGGTAGTTGATGACAAACACCTGATACTCCAGAGGGAGAATGGTGCAGTGTGTCACCTGTTGAACTTCATCGGCAGCGCCACCCTTGATGAGCCAGTCATCCAGGTAGGGGAAGACGAACACCCCTTGCAGCTGTAGGTGGGCAGAAACCACCACCAGGCACTTGGTGAACACCCTTGGGGCAGAAGCCAAGCAGATGGGCAAGACCCTGTACTGGTAATGGCATCTTCCAATGATGAAGAGGAGGTAATGCTGGTGAAGAGGATGGAAGAGGATGTGCGGGTACACATACTTGAGGTCTAAGGAGCATAGTCAATATACCTGCCAGAGGTAGGGCAGCAACGTTCCAAGGGAGAGCATTTTGAAATTCTCCATCAGAAACTGGTTGAGTTCCCAAAGATCCAGTATAGACCAAAAGCCGCCAGTCCTTTTAGGAAGCAGAAAGTACCGGGTAGAACCCCTTGCCCCTGAGGTGGGATGGGACTGGTTCCACCGCCTTGTCAGCCAGGAGACTGGCAAGCTCTCGTAGAAGCAGATCTTGGTGAAGGGGAGTCATTGAGCGCTCCCCTGGAAAGAACAGGGGAGCCCAGGTGTCAGTGATGACACTGGACCACCAGATGGCATAGAATACCACAGATGCCCCCCTCTGTGTGCTGCGGGTCCAGACAACTCAGGGGAGGAGAGGCTAAACCCAAGGAGTCAAAAGCCAGTCACCCCCCCAGGTTGTGGCTGAGGTGCTGCCTGGAGCTTGGGGGCCTTAGGCTTATGCGGGTCGTGCCCGTCCCTTAGCCTGCTGGTCCTGTAGGGGAGCTAGAAAGGCCAGTACTGGGGGGTATGTTCCATAAGGCTTCCTCTTCTTCGAGTATAGGGACTTTTTCCGTGAAGCCTTCCGTCGGGAAGAGTCAGCAGTATTCTTGGAGAGCCTGGTTCTGGTCAGGAACTTGGACTCCAGCTCAGCAGCCATGTCCATCATAGGCTTGCCAGGGAGAGAACATCAACCAACTTGTCCTGAACACACTGCTCCAAGTTGGAGGACTGTAGCCAGGCCTGATGGCAGGCACTAATGCCCACAGCAGCTGCTCTAGCCACCAACTCAAAGCTGTCATAGCTTGCTCGAGTGATGAACGTGGAGCACTCCTTGACCTCTGAGGTCAGGGTCTGGAAACTACTGAAGAGGTTCCTCTGATAATTCAGCCAAGAACCCAGTGATCTCCCTCGCCGGGTCCCACAAGTACAAGTACATGTCCATATATAGCTGGTAAGCCTAGATACAGCCTATGAATATTGAGCCCTCGCAGCACTTCCTGCCAAAGGTGTTTATGATGCGGGCCTCGCTGCTTGGGGGCACCAAGGAGTGCATCTTCTGGCTCCTAATCCTGTGCATGGCCAACTCCGCTACCATGGAGTTATGAGGGAGCTGCACTTTCTGGAACCCAAGGCTCTTGTGGACTCAATACATGGCATTGAGCCTCTGCTCATGATCGGCACCATGCAGAAGAGAAGCTGTTCCAGGATGGGGAGGAACCAGCACCGTGAGTGCCTCCTTTGGAGGGGGCTTGTATTGGAGGATCCGAGGCTCCTACTTTGACTCTGTAGTGAAGGCCAGGGCCTTCGCCATGTCCCTGACGAAGTCCAAGAAGGAGAGGTCCTCGGCTGGGGGACCTGCAACAGTCCTCCGAGGGAGAGGGGTCTGAAGGGACATCCCGATGGAAGGTGATATTGGGGGACTCTTCATCAGTCTCCCATTCCAAGTTGGAGTTAGAGGAAACCTCAAGGACTCTCAGGGCATTGGGACCGTGCCGGGTCACCGGAGCCATGAGAATCCCGGGGTCCCTGCACTCCGACCTAGAGGCACTGGCAGACGTCCCCCATCCTGAACGGGATCGAGACTAGTGTCGGGAATCATCTCAAGGCCGATGGCGCATGAAGACCAGCTCCACTACTTCCCAAAATGCTCTTGTGGTGGAGGGGCTGGTGGTTGGGACCAATGGCCCAGAGGAACTGGGCATTGGTCCCTGCTGCTAGGACAAGGCGGCAGCAAAAACTGCGTTCCAGGGCCACCATCTTGACCTCAAAGCCAGAAGGCTCCACAGCCACTGGTGTGGGCACTGAGGACCTCAGGTCCGATGCTGGCACCGTTGAGGGGGTGTTCTCGATGAGGATGGGCTCGGGAGACTCGGGTCGATCTCCCGACGCCAAAGGCGTCTTCTCCCACGAGGGAAGCTTGGAAGGCCGCTCTCAGTCATTGCCCTCTGCACACTGCATCAGAAACTCTGATGCTGGTGACCATGGGTCTTACCCACGGTTCCAGCATAGTTGCCCAACAATGCCACCGATGATGTTTAATTCTTCGGGGGACAGCCCTCAGAGGATGATCCCTGGTCCGATGCCTCACGGCCTCAGGGCTCAGATAGGGCACCGGTTCCGCAAGAGACACTGAAGTTGAGATGGAGGTCCTACGGAACATGGTCTCTTGCTGCTTCTCACGGTTCCTCCACCCCTTGCTCATCTGCTGACAGAGTCCAACAAGGAGTCATTGTGGTCAGTACTAAAGCACCGTAGGCAACAGTCATGTGGATTCATGCGGGACATGATGTGCCCGCAGTGGTCGCACTGCTTAAAATAACTGGCCGAGGACATAGCAGGAACTCTAGAGTTTGACCTTGTGGGTGCTGTCATCCCCACTATGTCCTTGGCTAGTGGTTTTAAGAAGTGCGACCACTGCGGGCACATCATGTCCCGCATGAATCCACATGACTGCTGCCTATGGTGCTGACCACGACGACTCCTCCTGTGGGCTCTGTCAGCAGATGACAAGCAAGGGATCCGACGCACCAAGAGAAAAAACCCAAAGGAAAAAACAGAAAAATGCGGTGCCAAGGTGGCAGCGGTCCTGGGAGGCAAGAAGGCACCAGTACGCATACCAGAGAAGGAAAAGAGAGGAGGAAAAAAAGAAACTATCAACTTTTTCCGGGGTGCAGATGAACATCTGAAGGGCTTCGCAGAAAAACAAAAAGAGACTGAGGCAAGATGGCACCCTTGGACGGAAATGTGACCACACGTGTGGTGGATCTCCCAAAGGCTTTCTTTGAAAGCTCGGAAGAAGTTATCGTGTAAGCTCCGTTGGTGCCCACATCACCCATATGTGAGGGCTGGCTTCCTGCTTGTCCCGGAGAACAAGGAAGTTCATCTACAGACATCTCAGTGGTTAAAAGGACTTCCACTTGGGTTCCCTCCAACACTACCAATACTGTTATATTTACTGCATTTTATTTATTTATTTAACTAGGCTTATATACCGCTTTTTACCACGTCAAAGCGGTTTACATCGAACAAAACATTTGTTACATGTAACAGATAAACATCTTAGTATAGAAACTTCCAAAAAAGTGTTTCTGAAGAGAGTAGAAGATTTGTATACTAGGAAATCACATATGTATTACAATATTACTAGGGTGGGAAAACAGGCATTTAAGAGTCTTAAAAATAATTCAGATATGATATGATTAAGCCTGTGGACAAAGGGGATGCACTAGTACTTATAAATACAAAAGATTATATTAGGGAAGTCTTCAGACAACTGAAGGATAAGAACTTTTATGGAAAACTGGATGGGGATCCTACCACCCCACTGAAGATTAGCACTGACTAATTGATTCAAACAGGACTGGATATACAAGGATACCTTACTAGCAAAGAATATGAATTCCTCAAGGTTCCTCATCCGGTGATCCCCACAATCTACAGTTACCTAAAATACACAAGACTTTGGTTGATCCATCTGGCCATCCTATTGTTTACGCCATAGGGTCTTTGATTTTTGGACGTTTTCTTAAGACCCTTTGTGTCACAACCTCCTTACATAAGAGAGATTCCTCTCATATAAAGCACAGTTACTCACCTGTAACAGGTGATCTCCGGGAACAGCAGGAATTTAGTCTTCACAAATGGGTATCGTCGGTACCGATGGAGCCTGCGCGGAAACCCTCCCCAGCATCCAATTAGAAAGCTATTGGGAGCACCCCACAGCGCCTGCATGCCGCCTTCCCGCCTTTCCCAACTGCCTCTCTCCAGTTGAGTTTAATGCTGAGACAAAGAGAGAGAGAGGGAAAGAGATAGAGAGATACAACTTCTAGGGGAGGTGGGTGGGCTGTGAAGACTAAATTCCTGCTGTTCCCGGAGATCACCTGTTACAGGTGAGTAACTATGCTATCTCCAGGAAAAAGCAGGAATGTAGTCTTCACATATGGGGACTCCCTAGCTCTAGATGCCAGGGAGAGACCCCAGAAGTTGTGTGTCCCTGTGAAAGGGCTCCACTTCCCCCCACGGATCTCTGGCATCCAACCAGGGATGGTGGGTAGGAGTTGACTAGGTATGGAACAGGTGTTGGAGAACAGCCTGACCAAACAAGGTATCCCGGCGGGAGTCCATGTCCAAGCAGTAATGGGCTGTGAAGGTATGAACCGAGGCCCAAGTGGCTGCTCGACAGATGTCGTCGATAGACACAGAGTGCAGATGAGCCATTGACGCTGCCATGGCTCTCACATTGTGAGCTGTGACATGGCCCTCCAGAGGAAGATTCTTACTCTGATAGGCAAAGGAAATACACTGTGCAATCCAGTTGGTGTTGCTGTGTTCTTTGCAAGTAAAAGGCCAAAGCTCTTTTACAGTCCAAAGTATGAAGATTCCTTTCTGCATTTGATGCATGAGGCCTTGGAAAAAACACAGGCAGGTAGACCACTTGGTTAAGATGAAAAGGGGAGACCACCTTTGGCATAAAGTGTGGATGAGTCCTAAGGACTACCTTGTCATGATGGAACCTTGTATAAGGAGGATCAGCCACTAGTGCCTGCAACTCACTAATGCGACGTGCTGATGTGATTGCAATGAGAAAGATAACTTTCCAAGAAAGGAATTTCAGCGAGGTAGTAGCTAAGGGTTCAAAAGGTGGCTTCATAAGCTGACCAAGAACCAGGTTTAAATCCCATGCCACTGGTGGTGGCCTAATGGGAGGCTTAGTTAGAAGGCGGCCTCTCATAAATCCTGCTATAAGAGGATGGGAGGGAATAGGTTGTCCATTTAAAGGCTTGAAAGAAGCCGCAATAGCACTTAAATGGACTCTTACCGAGTTAGTTTTAAGTCCTGCATTGGATAAATGAAGGAGATACTCCAGTAATGATTCAAGAGGTATTGCAAGGGGGTTAAGACCATTCTGCGAGCACCATATGGTAAACCTTTTCCACTTGAAAGCATAAGAGCGTCTTGTGGAAGGTTTTCTAGAAGCATAAAGGATATCCCTTACCTGCTGAGGAAAGTTAAGATCTTGAAGATCTAGGCCTTCAGCAACCAAGCCCTAAGATGCAGTGATTGGGGATTGGGATGCCATAACATTCTCTCCTCCTGAGACAGGAGATCTGGAGCAGACCCTAACTCCAGAGAGGGAGATTGAGAGAGAGATGTAGAAGCAGAGGGTACCACACTTGCCAAGGCCAATGTGGAGCTATGAGAATCATACGGCCTCTGTCTCTCTGAAGCTTGAACAGGGTTTTGGGAATCAGGAGAATGGGTGGAAAGGCATAAAGGAAGTCTTGCCCGCAATGAAGGAGGAAAGCATCCCTGGCCTGAGAGCCCTGAGCCGGAATTCTGGAACAGAACCGGGGAAGTTTGTCATTCAACGGACTTGCAAAGAGGTCTATGGCCGGGGTTCCCCAAATTTGAAAAATCTTGGCCACCTGGTCTGCATGTAGAGACCATTCGTGTGGAAGCAGAACTCGACTGAGTCTGTCTGCCCAAGAGTTTTGGATACCTGGAAGATATACTGCCAGGAGATGAATCTGATGTTCTCTGGTGAGGGTCCATAGTCGCAAAGCTTCGTTGCAAAGCGACAGAGAGCCTGTTCCTCCCTGCTTGTTCACATAGAACATGGCTACTTGATTGTCTGTGTGAATGAGGACTGTCTTGTAGCTGAGCAGAGTGTGAAACACCCAAAGAGCAAGGAAGATTGCTCTGAACTCCAGAAGATTGATGTGTAGATGCATCTCCTGTGGAGTCCAGGTGCCTTGGGTGGAGAGGTTTTGCAGATGAGGTTTTGCAGATAAGCTCCGCAACCCACTGGTGAAGCATCTGTTGTGAGGGTTGCTTGGGGTGAAGGTTGTTGGAATAGGGACCCCAGCAACAGGTTTTGACTGGACTGCCACCATTGGAGGGACAAAATAAGGCGATTTGTGTTTGCTATTTTGTCTGACAGGCATCATGATGCCTGGGTCCATTCAGTGGATAAAGTCCACTGGGCTGCTCTCATATGGAGGCAAGCATAAGGGACCACATGTACGGTGGAAGCCATGTGGCCTAATAGTTGTAGCACTTCTCGAGCAGTGAGATGAGATTTCAGCACTGCTTGAGAAGCTAACTGCACCATGCGAAGGCAACGGGCCTGGGAGAGATAGGCCCTTGCTTTTCTGGTATCCAGCAAAGTCCCTATGAACTCCAGAGACTGAGTGGGGAGTTGGGATGTTTATGACCAGACCCAAATACTGAAGGATACGCATTGTGTAAGATAGAGAAGACCTGGCCTCTGACGCTGATGGGGCTCGAATGAGTCAGTCGTCTAAGTAGGGGAAGACGAATATTCCTAGAGGGCGAAGAAATGCTGCCACCACAGCCATGCATTTCGTGAACACCCTTGGTGCTCAGGCCAGGCCGAAAGGAAGCACCCTGTATTGGTAGTGCTTTACTTGAAAAAGAAACCGAAGGAACTTTCTGTGAGTTGGATGGATGAGAACATGAGTGTACGCATCCGTGAGATCTAGAGAACAAAGCCAATCCTAACTCTGAAGGTACGGCAGCAGGGTTCCCAGAGAAATCATCTTGAATTTCTCCTTGAACAGGAATTTGTTCAATTCTCTGAGATCCAAAATGGGTCTGTGTCCTCCTGTTTTCTTTGGGATAAGGAAATAGGGGGAGTAAAACCCTGTACCCTGTTGAAGGATGGGTATCTCTTCCATTGCCCCTTGGGCAAGAAGCATGGTGACCTCTTGATCTAACAGGTTGATGAGAGAGGTCTGAGAATTGAACTGTCTTACCACTGTAGGAGGGGGCAAGCGGAGGAAGTGAAGCTTGTACCCCTCTCTTATTATGGAAAGAGTCCAATGCTCTGCTGTTATTTGCTCCCATCTGGGGGCAAAGTGGCACAACCTTCCTGGAATGGTGGAAGGTTCTGGTCCACTGAGGGCCAGGAAGGCTAAGTTCTCTAGATGGAAGTCAAAGGCCTTGTGGAGGCTGAGACTGCTGAGACAGTTGAGGCTTAGTAGTCTTTGCTTTTCTTTGTTTGGATGGTTGCTGAGTCTTCCGGACAGGCTGATCTGCAGATCGTCCCTGCTGATAAGAGGGATAAAATCTCTTCTTTTTGGTAAAGAATGTTTTTTTTGAAAGATTTCTTTCTTGCAGGATCAGCTGTGGCTTTGGATGACCTATCCAAAGTGGAGTTATCAGCATCCAACTCATTGGCCTTTTCTTGCCATTTTTTGCCAAATAGATTCTCACCTGTACAAGGAATATTGCCCAGTTTGTCCTGTACCCAGCGCTCCAAATCGGATGCCTGGACCAGGCAATTCTACGTGCACCTATGGCAATGGCAGAGGTTCTGCTTATGCACGCAGAACAGTCAAAACCTGCACGATTGACAAACGTATTAACATCCTGGGCATGTTTAACCTGTGTGAGGAAATCCTGCCTCTTATCTTCAGGAAGAAGAGGGCTCAAAACCTCTAAATCCCCTGTGACTTCCTTAAGAAACATTCCCATATATAAAATTTAGGAACTGATCCTGGCAGAAAGCATGGAAGCCTACACTCACATCCTGGAGGATTAGAGGCATGCCTCTTTGCATTCCTGATCCTTCTCATAGCTGACTCCACTACAATAGAGTGGTGAGGCAACTGAGTCTTCTGGAAACCAGGACAGGTGGGAACCCAATACATGGTATCCAGACGACGGGAGTGAAGTGAGGTGGTAAGGGGTGTTACCCACATCCTTAACATGAGATCATGTAAGATCTCATGGATAGGCAAGGTAGCTGCCTCTTTAGGAGCTTTGGGATATTGCAGAATCTCCAACTCCTTTGCCCTGGGCTCTGTTTCAGGAGCCACAGTAATGGACAGACCTCGAGCCACCTCCCTGATAAAATCCTGAAAGGAGATATCTTCTAGAGGAGACATCCTCCGTTTGGGAGAGGAAGGCTCCTCAGGGAGAAGTATCCCGGTACCGACTGAACTGTCAGAATCCTCAGAGTCCTCCGAAGATTCGAAGTACCTTCTGTCCGGATGCTCCTGTAGAGCACGATACCCGTACCGACCGAAGTCGGTACCGGGGGGGGGGATCGGTACCAGTGTATCGGTACCGGGGGGCATGGCTTGACTGGGTGCCGGCAATGCGAACACCGATGTCGATGCCACCGGTGCCGATGCCGGTGTCGAACCCGGTGGCGGTTGAACCGTCTGATGTGGTTCCGAGGGCATCGATGCCGCAAGGAGAGCCACCAGGAACCTCTGGTCTATCGACGCTGCCGATGCCTGAGTATCGGTACCGGAGAAAACTGCCGGTACCCCAAAGCATGGCACCAGTAGTTCTGCCGAGGTTGAGGCCTCAAGAACCTCCTGGAGCCACGATAATGCTTTGGAAGCCGAAGCCTCCCGCCAGGGCAGTTTTGCCGGTGCAGAACTCTCAAGAGCAACGTCAGAGGCATCTCGATGCTTAGAAGGAGATCTATCCTTTGAGGACCGGCTGGACTTATGTTTAATTACCTGAGATCCATGGGAGGAAGACGAAGCCCTGGAAGACGTCGATGCCACAGAGGCTGCATCGGAGGGAAAAAGGGTGCTAAGCTTAGCAGCCCGGTTTTGTCGACCCCTCTTGGACATCATGGCACAAGCCATACACTCCGAGATGAAGTGGTCAGGACTTAAACATTTAAGACACCACTCATGGGTGTCGGTGACAGATATGGTACCGCCACACTTGGTGCACGTCTTAAAACCCGAAGCGAGTTTTTCCATAATGGAGAAAAGTTTGGGTCTAAGGCCCAAAATGGCGCGTGCACCTGAGGGAGGAAAATTTGTGTGTATATATGAGGGGGTACCCCAAAAAAACAGGAATTATTTTTTAAAAGCTATTTATTTCAAATTCTTTACAAAACCACCTTATCCCCTTCAAAATACTCTCCATTACAACTGATACATTTGTCCCACCGGTGCTTCCACTGTTCGAAACATTTATTGTAGTCATCTTTAGAAACGGCTGACAGCTCCTCCCTCCTTTTTTTCTTGACTTCTTCAATGTTGTCAAATCGGTGTCCTTTCATGCCCCTTTTCATGCGTGGAAATAAGAAAAAGTCGCACGGAGCCAGGTCAGGCGAGTAAAGTGCGTGGGGCAGCGGAACCATGCCATTTTTAGCCGAAAACTGTCTAACACAGATGGCTGTGTGTGCAGGTGCGTTGTCGTGGTGGAAGAACCAGTCTCCTGTCTGCCACAAATCGGGTCTTTTTTGATGAACACTGTTGCGCAATCTTCTTAAAACTTCCAAATAAAAGGTTTGATTGACGGTCTGACCTGGGGGAACAAACTCTGAATGAACTACCCCCTTGGCATCAAAAAAGCAAATCAGCATTGTTTTGATGTTTGATTTGACTTGACGACATTTTTTTGGACGGGGTGACGATGACTTCTTCCATTGGCTTGACTGTTGCTTTGTTTCTGGGTCGTAACCATAGCACCATGACTCATCACCTGTAATGACCTTTGACAGAAAATCTGGATCAGTTTCAAGCTGTTTCAAAACACGACATGTTTCAACTCGATGTTCCTTTTGATTGTCAGTCAGAACCCGAGTAACAAGCTTGGCAGCAACCCTTTTCATTCCCAAATCTTCCGTTAAAATTCGCTGAACCGAGCTCCAAGATAACCTACTAATCTCTGACAGTTAATCAATTGTCTGTTGATGGTCTGTGAGCACAAGCTCTCTAAAGTTTTCAATATTTTCGTCGATTCGGGCAGTTGGACGCCCAGAACGAAGTTTGTCATCAATCGACATGTTGCCATTTTTAAACCGAGCAAACCACTGGTACACTTGACTTTTTCCCATAGCGTCATCTTGATAAGCTGTTTTCAACATTAAAACAGTTTCAGCAGCATTTTTACCGAGTAGAAAACAAAATTTCACAGCTGCACGTTGTTCACTTAAACTTATCATAAAAAAAGAAACAAGAACAAAACAGCGCTAGCAAAAACAATCACTGCAGTTGAACAGAACAAGCCAGGTCGACAACACAGGTGGCACTGAACTGACAATGAGTTGCACTATACACGCCTAGCGGCAGAAGTGCGTACTCTACACAAGCTCCGCCCACGGCAATCCTGCGTTTAGGAGAGGAAGGCTCCTCGGGGAGAAGTACTCCGGACCGACAGAACTGTCAGAATCCTCACACTCCTCCGAGGATTCAAAGTACCGTCTGTCTGGATGCTCTTGTAGAACACGATACCTGTACCGACCGAAGTCAGTGCCGGGGGGGACCGGTACCGGTGTATCGGTACCAGAGGGCATGGCTTGACTGGGTGCCGGCAATGCGGACACCGATGTCGATGCTATTGGTACCGGTACCGAACTGTCTGACGCGGTTCCGAGGGCGTCAATGTCGCAAGGAGAGCCACCAGACTGCGTTCAATAGCCAGAAACCTCTGGTCTATCGACGCTGCCGATGCCTGGGTATCGGTATCGGAGAAGACAGTCGGTACCCCAGAGCATGGCACCAGTAGTTCTACCGAGGTTGAGGCCTCGAGAACATCCTGGAGCCCCGATAATGCTTTGGAAGCCGAAGCCTCCTGCCAGTACAGAACAGTACAGTATTTTGCCAGTACAGAACTCTCAAGGGCAACGCCAGAGGCATCTCGATGCTTAGAAGGAGATCTACCCTTTGAGGACCGGCTGTACTTTTGTTTAGTTACCTGAGATCCATGGGAGGAAGACGAAGCCCTGTAAGACGTCGATGCCACGGAGGCTGCAACGGAGGGAAAAAGGGTTCTGAGCTTAGCAGCCCGGTTTTGTCAACCCCTCTTGGGCATCATGGCACAGGCCATACACTCCGAAATGGAGTGGTCTGGAGCTAAACATTTTAGACAGCACTCAGTGGGTGTCGGTGACGGAGATGGTACCGCCACACTTGGTGCACGTCTTGAAACCCGAGGTGGGTTTTTCTATAATGTGGGAAAAGTTTGGGCCTAAGGCCCAAAATGGCACGTGCACCTGAAGAGAAAAGGAAAAAAAAAATGTATATTTATACATACACATACATATATATACATACACACACATATATATACATACACACACATATATATATATATATTGTCCCCCGCAGCCCCCTCTGGTGGCGGCGTAGTGTTTCCACCGAAGAGCTGGGGAGCGCACAAGATTAGGGGTATTGGGGTTGGCCAGGTGCGAGGGTCAAAGGTAGCGGTCCTTTGTGCCGACCTCGTTACCGACTTCCCAAAAGAGTAACTTCACACCAAATTGGAGGGAAAAAGAAAAAGGCTTTATTTCTCCTTTACGCAAAAATGGTTCAAAACATACGGCTTTGGAAAGCAACAGGATTGTATCAGTCCTTACATCAGGTTCAACGCATACAAAAACGGTCAAAGTAACTGTTAACTTCACAGTAACTTAAAGTAAGATGAATCCTGCATTCACTTTATGCATTCATTGAACTCCCAAACAGACTATAGCTTCACTGCTGTACAATATGTACATTCCATTGGTTCCTCAGCCTCCTCACCCCCAGATTCCACTGGCATCCATTCCATATCAGATAGCTCTGAGTCTGAAGCTTCGGTAGGGCTGAGTTCTGGCTTTTTAAAAACATGCCATACAGTTTTCCAGTGTTTGTTTGTTAGCTTAGGGTGTCGGTTTCTGGCTACAGGATAGAACAATGGCTGTTCATCCGCTATAGTTTTAAAAGCTCTATGGTCACAACATTTAATACTGGCAGTTTTCTTCTTAGGGAAATTATCTGTTAATCTCTGTTTATAAGTATCATTGTTATACAGATAAACTTCTTTCCTCTGGCTTTCTTCTGTGCTAGGCCTAAGCAAACAATCACAAGAAATGGCTGCTTTACCTTTGAGCTTTCTTCTGTCTTTGCCAGGGAAGGCTTGAGGCCTAGTCTGGTTATCCTCCAACTCTTGCTGGCCCAAGTATTCCCACAGTGTCTCTTTCCTTAGTGTGTGGAGAAACCCCTCTGAGGCAAGGCTGCAGCTGTGGCCATCGGCCTTTGCTTCCACTCTTGTGGCTGTTGTCTGGTGGCCGCGCCCTTGCAGCTTCTCCCTGCTCACCAGGCCTCTGAGTTCTCCACTTTTCTCTCCAGTTACTTCTATAGATATCTCTCTGAGTACCTTTCTCTCCTTGGATATCTTTTACAGCTGGATATCTTTCTCCTGGATCTCTTTTCACTGGAGGCCTTTCCTCCACGTCATTCCTCGCATGTCTTTCTCTCAGGCTGTGTCTTAGCCCTTCTCCCTGGATAGGGCTCTCTCTCAAGCAGGATGTTGGAACATCTCTCTCCTTGAGTGCTCTCTGGGCTTGTCTTTCCTTGACTGCCCCTTCCTTGACTGCTCTCTGGGCTTGTCTTTCCTTGACTGCTCCCACTTCAACTGCTCTTCTTGATTCAGGCCTGCCTCTGCTTAAATCGGAACTGACTGAGCCTAAGTCCTGCCCATAGAGGCGTGGTTCTTCTGAATCTATGCTGGCTCTCCTGCTCCCTCTATGTGGACCTTCAGGATATTGCATCTGAAACCTGTTTTTTTCTAAATTTAAAACTTTTTTTCCTTCTGCAAGAGGGTCCTTCTGCAAGAGGGTCCGCTGCATCACAATATATATATATATATATATATATATACATACATACACACATACACACATACTGTATATATATATATTTTTTTCCTTTTTAAGGAAAGAAAGAACTGGCGGTACCAGTATAGCGTCGAGGGAAGGCAGACGCGACCACAAAAAAAAGGTTAGAAAAAAATTTTCTGCAGTGACAGGAACGACGACCTGCTGGCTCTGCGGAAAACGAAGAACTGGAGAGAGGCAGTTGGGAAAGGTGGGAAGGCAGCACGCAGGCACTGTGGGATGCTCCCAAAGGCTTTCTAATTGGACGCTGGGGAGCGTTCCCGAGCAGGCTCCGTTGGTACCGACGATACCCATATGTGAAGACTACATTCCTGCTTGTTCCTGGAGATAACCGCAATATTGATTGCTTTTACTTAAAAATCTAGAAAATTTCCATATACTAATTTAACAGAATAATATATTACTCAAATCTTAGGCAGATGTGCTTATGTATCCAGAAGGAAAGGGGGGAAAAAAAAGTCAAATTCTAAATTCACCCTTCCCGATTTAAAAAAATAATAATTGCTAACCAAAAACAATTATTAGCAACATCAGTGTACTGAGGAAACCATGCGAAAAAGTATACAGATAGTTTTTGCTTCACCGATCATTTTACTTCATAGATTTCACAGTCAATTTGTTGCTTTGATGATTAAAAATGAGAAAAAGTAAGTTACATTTTGAATGTACAGACTCATAACACAATTTCCAAATTCATATTCTGCTCTTTAGAAACTGTGCAAGATGCAGATCCAACAATGCCATAATAAAAAGGAAGAAGATTTATAAACAGATTCTGTCTCATGAGAATGAATTGTTTGCACATTATTATAAGGTGTTAATCACATATCCCTAAGCATGGTCTAATTACCCACTTCATGAAGGGCTGATGAAGCAGGCTGAATACCTTTTTCATACTGATCAAGATTCAGATCCAAAATGCTTGAATCTCACTTTTTTTGCTCTGGGCAGCAGGCCCTGGAATGGAAGTGGCATTAGCTGCACAGGTGGGAAGAAGCAGCGGCAGAGACAGGAGGAATGGCCAAAAATGGTGACTGTGTGCAAGCTGGGTTGCCAAACATTAGAGATATGGGAGAACGGCTGGAGGGGAGGGAAATAGAAGCACAAAAGAAAAGCAAAAACAAAAAGTTTAGACAAAAAAGCAAACAAAATTAAAGAAAAAAATAACTGAAAGCTATAAAAGTTACTTGTTGCCTAGCTCTTAAGAATTTCAGAGTCATGGATTGTGTAGGACCAAAACAAAAATTAAGCATATTAGAAAATTAGGGTGAAAATTAGTAAAAACCAAGTAGTTTTTGCAAAACACAGTATGGGTAAATTTTATATACCTGGTAATTTACTCTCTTTGCATCCTGCTAGACTAGTCCAGACAAGTGGGTTATGTACTCCCTTGTAGCAGGTGGAGGCAAATTTGAGCGACTTTCAGTGATGTCATCTCTCAGTATATCCTCTGGTGCGACACTACAAAGCAGTATGAAACTTCCCAAGCAGTAAGCAAGACTGAAAAACTTAGAAATCGTTATTAACCATGAATAACTTTGCAACAAACAGAATGAGCAAGTATTTGGCTCTCATACCATAATGAAACTGGAGTCAGACCATAAGACTGAATAGGACTTTAACAGCAGCTGAACCTCCAAAACCTTCAGAAAGTTTTACACGTTGGGTCCTGGACTGGTCTAGTAGGATTCAAGGAAAGAAAATGATCAGGTACGTAAAACTTATCCTTCCTTATCATTCTGCTAGACCAATCCAAATAAGTGGATTGTACCCAATCGGTGAGAATCCAGGGTGGGAGGAAGATGATGCTCAGAGCAGACTAGGTTGTCAAAGGCTCCATCTGTACAACTCCCACAAAACCCTGAAGGGCTTCACAAAGAGAGTAGTTACTCACCTGTAACAGGTGTTCTCCAGGAGCAGCAGGAATCAGTCCTCACATATGGGTGTCATCGACGCCGATGAAGCCCCAGCGGAGCATTTCCCCAGCTTTCTAGGAAAGCCTTTGGGAATGCAGGCACGCATGCGCGGTTCCCTTCCCGCCTAAAGGTGCCATCTAACCTCAGTCAAATGACATAGCTAAGAACAGCACACAAAAATGAAAAAACAAACTATGTACACCTGTTACAGGTGAGTAACTACTCTTTCTCCAGGATCAAGCAGGAAGTCAATCCTCACATATGGGTGACTCCCTAGCTCTGGGCTACCGAGGAACCCAGGCTGAACAAGAGAACTCCCTCTAGTCCCAGCATCAAAGAAAGGCTTTCCACTGACACAACCTCCACCGGTAGCCCAAAAGAGGGCAGGAGGGCAGGAGTTGCCTAAACCTCAAAGAGATTCCGGAGTACTGCCTGGCCAAAAGCACTGTCCCTACGGGACTCCCTCTCCAGACAGTAATGGGCCACAAAATTCTGGCTTGAAGACCAAGTTGCAGCCCTGCAGATGTCTACCAACGGTACAGAGCGGAGATGAGCCACTGAGGCAGCCATTGCCCTGACACGGTGGGCCGTGACCCGACCCTGCAAAGGAAGGTCAGCTGCCTTGTAAGCCCAGGTGATACAGTCAGCCACTCAGATGGACAAGGTACACTTAGACACAGCTAACCCCAAATTATTAGGGTCAAAAGATATGAAGAGCTGAGTAGCCCTTCTGTGCCCTTGCGTACGGTCAAGGTAGAAGGACAAGGCCCTCCTACAGTCCAGGGTATGCAGAACTGCTTCGGCCTGGCTTGCATGAGGCCTAGGGAAGAAAGTTGGAAGAACCACCTCCTGGTTGAGGTGGAAAGAGGAGACAACCTTTGGGAGGAACTTTGGATGAGTCCTGAGGCCTACCCTGTTCCTATAAATTCTGGTGTAAGGCCTATCACAGACCAGGGCCTGAAGCTCGCTCACTCACTCGCCTAGCCGAGGTAAGGGCTATCAGGAAGAGTGTCTTCCAGGACAGGAAGCGTAGTGGATAAGTAGCCATCCGCTCAAAAGGTGGGCGAGTCAGTTGTTGCTAGACCACATTCAACTCCCACTCAGGGGCAGGACGACGGATTGGAGGCTTGAGCAAGAGCAAACCTCTGAGAAACCGGGACACCAAAGGGTGAACCAACAGTCTCCTTCGTGAGCTGCTAGAGCTGAGAGGTGGACCCGAACAGAATTGGACTTAATATCTTGATTGGATAAGTGCAGTAAGTATTGAAGCACTACTGGTACAGTACAGGAGAAAGGATCCTCTGTACGTAACTGACACCACACTGAAAACCTTTTCCATTTAAGAGCATAGGTTTTCCTAGTGGACAGTTTCCTAGAGGCTAGGACAACCTCTAACTTCCTGAGGTAGGCCCCAGGGAGCCAAAACTACCCTTGCAGCCTCCAGGTCATCAAATTTAGAGCTTTGAGATTGGGGTGCAGAAGGGTACACTGATCCTGAGAGAGAAGGTCAGGTTGCAACCCCAGAGGCAGAGGGGGATCCACTGCCAACTGAAGTAGAAGTGGAAACCAGGGCTGTCTGGGCCACCAACAGGACTGAGGCCTTGTCCTGAAGAATCTTGAACAGAGTTCGGGCCACCAAGGGCGCGGGAGGAAAAGCATACAGGAGGCCCTGAGACCAGGGAATCAGAAAAGCATCTGCTGCTACCCGCAGAGGATGTGGTTGCCTGGAGCAGAACTTTGGCAGCTGTTTGTTCAGAGGACTGGCAAACAGGTCTATGGATGGAAGTCCCCCATTTCATGAAAACCTTTTGAACTACCAAAGGATGGAGCTGCCACTCGTGGGGTTGCAGAAACCTGCTCAACCTGTCCGCCAGGTAGTTCTCCTGGCCAGGTAGATATACTGCTTTGAGGAGCATGTTGTGTCTGAGAGCAAACAAGCAAAGGTCCTGTGCCTCCTGACAGAGGAGCCTGGACCCAGTTCCGCCCTGCTTGTTCACATAGAACATGTCTACCTGGCTGTCTGTTTGAACTAGGACAGACTGATGAGCCAGGGTTTGAGAAAAAGCCTTGAGGGCTAACCGAATAGCTCTGAGTTCCAGGAGATTGATTTGCTGTGCAGTTTCCCAGGGAGACCACAGGCCCTGGGTGCACTTGCCTAGACAATGAGCTCCCCAGCCTTGCAGGGAGGCATCCGTGGTCAAGACCACTGAACGCAGGACTCTGAAAAGGTACTCCTTTTAACAGACTGGGTGGGTGCAGCCACCATTTGAGGGAGTGTAGCAAGTGTCTGGACACCCTTATCCTGTCTCTGAGGCTGCCTGTGACCACCGAGTCCGCAGGCACCACTGTGCAGGCCTCATATGGAGCCTGGCATTGGGGGTCACATGTACTGTCGAAGCCATGTGGCCAAGAAACCTCAGGCAGAGTCTGGCAGAAACCAGTGATCTGCTGAGAAACTGGTTTGCTAAGTTTATCAGTCTTTGGGCCCTGTCTTCTGGGAAGAATGCCTTTGCCAGCAGAGAGTCCAGCCTTGCCCCTATGAACTCCAAGTTCTGGGAGGGGAGCAAAGTGGACTTTGTGAAGTTTATTACAAGCCCCAGGCTTTGAAGAAGAGCAATAGTTCTGAGGGTGGCTTGTCTGGCCTCCTGGCATGTCTGACCCCTGATGAGCCAGTCGTCCAGAAAGGGGAAGACAAAGATTCCCTGATTTCTCAGGTAGGCTGCCACCACTGCCAGGCATTTGGTAAAGACCCTGGGAGTGGAGGTGAGGCCAAAAGGCAGTACCCTGTACTGATAATGGTTTCCTTCCACAATGAACCTGAGGTACTTTCTGTGGTCTGTATGAATGAGGATGTGAGTGTACGCATCCTTTAAATCTAAGGAGCATAGCCAATCCCCCTGCTGGAGGTAGGGCAGAAGTGTTCCAAGAGTAAGCATCTTGAACTTTTCCTTCTCCAGGAACTTGTTGAGGTTTCTGAGATCCAGAATAGGTCGAAGACCACCGGTTCTTTTGGGTACCAGGAAATACCTGGAGTAGAACTCTTGACCTTGCAAGTGGGGAGGCACAGGTTCCACCGCCCTGTCTACTAACAGACCTTGGAGCTCCTGAAGGAGAAGATCTGTGTGAAGGGGAGGCCTGGGAGGCTCCCCTGGAAAATATGGAGGAGGCAGTTGTTGGAAGTGTAGTGCATAGCCCTTCTGGATTATGCTTAACACCCAACTGTCTCCAGTGATGAGTGGCCACTGGTGGGCAAACAGAGCAAGGCGACCTCCTGTGCAAGGTTGGGAGAGCAGGGATGGAGAGGCTATGCTTAAGGAGTCAAAACCCCCCACCCTGCCGAGTGGGAGCAGGGGCCGGAGGCTTGGGGGTCCTCTGCCTACGGGGCCCATTACCCTGCCCCTTGGCTTGCTGACCGTGAGGGGCAGCTTGGGCAGCCTGATATTGTGGGTACTGTTTGTAGGCAGTGCACTTCCTCGAGTAAAAGGGCTTTTTACCCGAGCCCTTCTTTTTGTGAGAAGGGGCAGAAGTTTTCCTAGAGAGTCTTGTCCGTGTGAGGTTCTCGGTCTCGAGCTGTGCGGCATTCTCGGTCATGGGCTTGCCAAACAGGTTCTCACCTCAGCAAGGGACATCGACCAACTTGTCCTGAACCCATGGCTCGAGGTCCGATGACTGCAGCCATGCCTGGCGTCGAGCCGCGATGCTGGCTGCCGCAACACGGGCCGAAGCCTCCAAGCCATCGTAGGCAGCGCGGGACATAAATTTTTGAACATTCCCGAATCCCCGAGGACAAGGACTTGAACCTCTGCAAGGGTTCCCCGGAGAGACCAGCAGAGAACCCGGCCAGCTCCTTGGCCAGGTCTCGCAAGTACATGCCCATGTACAGCTGGTAAGACTGGACATGGAAAGCAAGCATCGAGCCCTGGAAGCACTTTCTACCAAAACCATCGAGGTTTCGTGCCTCCCTGCCAGGGGGCACCGCGGAGTGCATCTTCTGACTCTTCAGGCGATGCATGGCCGATTCCACAACCATGGAATGGTGTGGTAGCTGCGCCTTCTGAAAGCCAGGGCTCTTCCGGAGTCGATAGATCGAATCGATCCGCTTGCTTAAAGCCGGCGCCTCCCACATATGGAAGAGGAGCCGTTCCAGCATCGGAGGAACCGGGACAGTAAAGGCCTCCTTCGGAGGAGAGTCGTACTGCAGGGTCTCGAGCTCCTCGGCTCGAGGCTCTTCCTCGGGGTCCGCCGGGATAGCCAAAGCGGTGGCCATGTCCTGGACAAACTCCGAGAACCGGGTATCCTCCGGAGGGGGTCTACTCCGGGGTTCAGACTGCGGTGAGTCCGACGGGACGCACCGAGTCTTGAATGTGTCGGGGGACTCCTCATCCTCCGTCTCCCAGGCGGACTCGTCCGATGAGGAATCGGGGTCCGACCTCACAGGGCCTGTGAGCACCCGCCCCAACGCCGAAGGCTCTGGCGTCGACACCCTCGGTCCCGAGTATCGGCTTCATGGTCTCGAGTATCGGCTTTCTTTCTGCTGCTGACGACTTCGCAGTGCCTTGGAAGACATCTTCCCACATGGTCCACACGTCTTAGGGTCATGATCAGGACCGAGGCACCAAAGGCAGCAGTCGTGTGTGTCGGTGAGAGACATCAATTTCTTACACCGATCACACTTTTTAAAACCGCTGGAAGCCATCGGGGAAAAAAAAGAGTCCCCGCGAGGTCAAAGGACCAGCCTTCCAGGGAAAAAGCAAAAAAGGGCGCGAACGCCAGCCACGAAGGGCAAAAACCGAAAAAGAAGAAACGGGCTCGATACTAGTGTACCGAATCCGGCGGGAGGGGAACCGGCGTCGAACCGGAGAAGAAAAATAGCGAGAATCGCCGAAAAAAATCAAGCTTTTATCCGGGATGACAGGACACACGTCCGGTGGGCTTCTCGGAAAAAGAGACTGAGGTAAGATGGCACCTTTAGGCGGGAAGGGAACCGCGCATGCGTGCCTGCATTCCCAAAGGCTTTCATAGAAAGCTGGGGAAATGCTCCGCTGGGGCTTCATCGGCGTCAATGACACCCATATTTGAGGACTGACTTCCTGCTTGGTCCTGGAGAAGCAGCCAATATTTCCCATCATATTGGGAATCACAGGCTTGATAAAGAAGAATTTCCAAATACATCTTGACAAACTATTCATACATGTTACATCTTACGAACTCCAGAAGGAAGCTCTCTTTGGCATGATGCAAGTACTTCGCCAAGCATTAGTAGAAAATTTGAGAGACTGAGATCATACTCCATATACCCTGGCTTAGAAGTTAGGTTCATGACCATTATGGTATGTGCAAAACTAACCCATTTGGAGAAACATCCCTGAGGCAGTCAAAGACCAGGAAGCTTCCTTACAGAAGCTCTCTGGAGACACCAGAGTGGACTGTGCTTAAGAGGCCAGAGCCCTAAGGAATGATTTCTGACCCACTCTGGAATATGTTTACCAGCCATAATGTGCACTAATCCAATGGCTTCTTCAAGCCAGCAGACATTAGAGAGTTTGACTTCTGCCAGTTCTTTCCTTGGACTGCCAAGGAGGACATGAGAAGATCCGACCAGTGGGAGGAAGCAGAAATCATGCACCTGAGCAATGCCATTCACATGTCCAGCGGATGCAGCAAAGGATCCTGTTTAAGATCCTTCATCAAAGGAAGGTGGAACAACAGTCTGGTTACATTGAGAAAAGGGGAGCAGCACTTAAAAAAAAGAGAGGATGGCACAGATCTCCAAGTAAAGAATTCATCAAAAGACCAGAAAGGATATTTGCAAGACAAGACCTGTGCATGGACCACACCTGGCATATTACAGTCCCTAAGAAGCCCCCCTAAGGAACCAAACCCTATAAGGAGGCCATATGCATGGGCCTAAGGAAAGGCCCTTTCATGACTCGTAAGTCAGAGAGAATCTCCGAAACACAACACAACTCACAGGCAGGCAGACAGAATGCCGGAGGTGCACTATCAAAGAATGTCCTTGGAGAAGATTCCTGTAGCACAACAGGACTACTATCCAATCTTTGAGAGTTCAGGGCCAAGCCCCAGTCCACACTGTAGTGTTCAAAGGGCTCTAATAAAATCTAAGGACATAGAAGCCCACTTGAGCCATAAGCAGGGAGCTCTTTATGGAAGCAGATGCCGACCAGGACCAGGAGTTTTAAGGCATGAGTGTCAGAAGGGTCATTAATATGAATGTTAAAATCCCCAAGAATAAGGGAGGGGGAAGATGCATCCAGAAAGAAGGAAAGCCAGTGAAAAAGATAGTGGTAGAATTGTCAGGGGTAGAGAAATGAAAAAACAAATGTGTTACCTATGTTGTAGTGTTTCTGACAGCACTTTCTGTGAAGCAAAGTTAAATGTGTGAGAGAAAAGTAGTGCGCTAACTCAGCTTTTAAAATGACAATTTTGCACCTCCGAGGGTAATCATAGTGATGTGTAAACAATAAAAACATTCCAAATCAAATATGAACAAGCGAATGTGCAGATATAAAACTTAAATGACAGTTCATGTTCCAAGGCAGATCATCCAATCGTAAACAGTCTGTAACTCATGTAAAGGCTAACGGTCCCTTATCATTGGTCCGTGGACAAAAAATCCAATGACTTCATACAAAATTCATAATGTCATCTAATATTAACCATCCAATAAAAACAGTGTATTTCTTTCAAGACTGTCACTTTAGTGACAGTCCACTAATAAACGGAACCTTGCATAACAAGGCTCTTGTGAAAGAGTGAATAGAAAGGACCAGGCCAAAAGCTAGAAGGGACAGGGAACAATCATTACCAGGAGCCCTCATTGAGCATTATTTTTTGGTAAGTCCATCTCTTGAGTCGCAAGAGAAAGGCCACCACCCCTGGATCAAGAATCATGAACCATGGTCTGCAAGGGCAATTTAGGACTTCTAAAAACATTAAGTCCAGAAGGTAATGAAACCCATGCAAAGGACAGTCCGACCAGGGCCAAGGACAGGATTCCTTACCAAGGCTGCTCCTTGAGTAGGGCATCTAAGCCTGCTATCCACAGGACTTTCCGACAGCTGAAATGGTGACTCAAGAGTCCCAATGTGAGGGTCCATCAAGTGGAATACTGGAAGGCCTCATCTTCACACAAGGTCAAAAGTGGAAGAGCTGAGCTCTCACTTCACCAGGATCCACGGAGTTCTGACACAGAAGTTGGCCTGTACACTGCAAAAGAGTGAGATATGCACAGTCAACAGGGCAATCAGATGCTCCTCTGCCTAAACACAGATTTGTGCCTTAACCCAAATGGCCTATTTTTTTTTTTTTTTTTAAGAGGTTGGCCTTGAGCCAGTGACTCCTGGAACAGAAGGCACGTCTCTTGCAGAAAAGCTATTACATCTCCAGGGGGACTAGTTCTCACCTTGGCACCTTGAGATCTGCTTCATTAATGGACATATCACTGTCAAGGCAGTATCCAAGAACACACAACCCACTTTGTCCACTAAGAGAGGCCTGTACCTCTCTAGGGTCAAACTCATAGCTCTGACCTCCAAATGGAGGATCACCCAGGTGGTCTCCTGAGGGACCAGAGTGCCTGGCCAACTGATTTGGGTATCTCACCTCCAGTACTTCAGGTTGGTATCCATCCAGGGTGACAAGCACTCCATCCAGTGTTTCCAATGACACCTGGCATCAGATGGTTTAACTGCAAACTTAAATGCTCTTTGATCTCCTGGAGGAAAGGAAGGGCCTGATCGAAACACAGGAAATATGGAGACCAGAAGATCAGCAGCCATCTAGCAAACACAGACTCTCTGGTCCCAGGAACCAGCTCCAAGGTTGATGTTACCGACCTGAGGATCCCATGCCCATGGAGTTAACCGAAAAACACATGCTGAAGCTTGAGTAACCTCTCTGCTCAGGAAGAATATAGAACTAACCCCCAGATAGAACAACTTCATTCTCTCCCAGGATTTTGTGTAAGGACAGGACATTGACCCTAGATTCCCAGTCAGAGCTCACCATTCTTGCGTCACCTCTGGCCTTGACTAAGGAGACTGCCCAGACCAGCCCAACATTAGGTATGGTAAACCTGTCTCACTGCATAGAGAAAAGCATCACTACCACTTGGAAAGGTATGGAGAGCTGCCGCTGAGCCAAAGGCAGGGTCTGGAACTGAAGAGGGAGCCTGAGATACAGAAGCGGAAAGACACCATGGCTGTTCACAATAGGAAAATGACAAAATGCTACTGCAAGGCCTAGGTGATGAGGAACACCTCCCTTCCATCTGACCAGTGCAGTGACAGACTTGAAAACCCTCCTATACAAATGAGACCGAGTCCAAAAACACCCGGATCTAGGCCCAGAATATACCAAAGAAGGAAAACTCCCTACCTGGGTATCTATTTATCAAGAACAACCTCCCTGACCTGCAGCAGAGGGCTGCCGGAAGACTCAACTGGGGGAGTCCCATATAAGCACTGCTGTAATCAAACACTGTGCATTACACAATGGCCTGAGCCAGAAACTTTAGAGACAGAAGGCAGCCAGCTTGAAGAAGGAGCTAACACATCTCTGACCTTGAAAAAGCTCCAGAGAGAAAGGCCTGAGTTACACCCCAAATGGCTATATGTTCCAAAGCTCTCAAAAGACTGCACCTGCTATAGTGAAGGCCTCAAAACATTCAAAGTAGACCAAGGACATCTCTAGGCTCTAAGCACGGCCTTACAAAGGAGTCCTTGGCACCTCTAGACTTACCTTTTGAGAGTTTGTGGACAAGCTTCTCTTCTAAAGAGCAAGTGACCCTTATGGGAAACTGCTGCAACACAGCTTGGAAACAGCATCTGTAGAATTAAGAGTGGTGATAAGTGCCAGCACAGTCAACTGGCTTTTACCATTGTCACCATGCTGGGAGAAAACTCTGAACCGGTCTTGGCTAGCAGCAGCCACTGAGGTGATCTGATGCAAGGCCTCTAAATACCCTGAAAGAGACTGAGCTTGATTACTAATTAGCCCTACCCTGATAGGTGTTTCAGGTAAACACCTATGACTTTGAGATCAAAGGCATAGTCACAGGGCTGGAACCACAAAGCTAGAAGACAAACCCATCAGAGGGCTAGCCTCCAGGCATGCACAACACTGCCCAAGAGCCTAAGATAGCAAATCTACAGGCCTTCATAAGGACCTTGACCTTCAAAAACAGAGACTCCTCAAACACAGCACCTCCTTCCCCTGAGGTGATCATGCGCTCAGTCAGCCAAGAACAGGGCTTCTACCCCAGGGGGCTCAAGAACTGACCCTGTTTGCCTTAGGGGATACAGGAAAGTGCCAAGGCAGAACCATAGTACTTTGGGGTTCCTTCCCTAAAACCCCATGTGTTGCTGCATAGGGTCAATGAAAAGAGAGAATACAGGACCACTGCTATGCACTAAGCATAAGGAGGAAACCACCTTCTGATCTCACCTGAAAGCCAGGTCTGCAACCTGGAGAGTACCATAGCTTCCTGCAAAGTGCATAAAATGGCCCATCAGTGAAGAGGTGGATCGTGGAGATCCTAATTTAACCCTGGAGGAGCTACCACTTAATCCTCCTCAGATTTAACTTCAGGAGACAGGAGTATCACTTGCGTCCACAAACTTCATAGAGGACAAGGTTTGGCTCCCAGAGGAAAAGAAGAGTGCAAATGCAAAGGAAGGACCATGACCCTCCTAGCTGCCCAAGATAGGAGTGTGCGCAAGCCCTGGATCACCAGAGGGGTAGTCCCAGCATTGGACACCCCCATGAAGGGCGTGTTCAGGCATCTAGCTAGAAATGAAGATGGCCTGTGAAAGCGTAGTTACTCACCTGTAACAGGTGATCTCCGGGAACAGCAGGAATTTAGTCCTCACATATGGGTATCGTCGGTAACGACGGAGCCTGCGCAGGAATGCTCCCCAGCGTCCAATAGGAACACTTTTGGGAGCATCCCTCAGCACATGCGCGCTGCCTTCCCGCCTTTCCAACTGTCCCCTCTTCAGTTAAGTTTGTAGCTGAGTGAAAGGATAGAGGGAGAGAGGAAAGAGACAGAGAGAGACAACTCCTAGGGGAGGTGGGTGGGTTGTGAGGACTAAATTCCTGTTGTTTCCGGAGATCACCTGTTACAGCTGAGCAACTATGCTATCTCCAGGAACAAGCAGGAATGTAGTCCTCACATATGGCAACTCCCTAGCTGAAGATGCCAGGGAGATAGCTCCAGGAAGATGACACTGAAGGTGAGAATCCTTCCTCCCATGGATCTCTGGCATTCCACCAGGGTTGGTGGGTAGGAGTTGGTTAAGGTTTGAAAGAGATTTTGAAGAACAGCTTGGCCAAAGAAGGAATCCCGACGGGAGGCTTTATCTAGGCAGTAGTGGGCTGTGAAGGTGTGTACCGAAGCCCAGGTGGCTGCTCGACAAATGTCATCGATAGACACAGAGTGGAGATTAGCCATAGAAGCTGCCATGGCTCTCACATTGTGAGCTGTGACATGGTCCTGAAGACCCTTACTCTCATAAGTAAAAAATATGCATTGGGCAATCCATTTAGATAAAGTCCTTTTGGAGACTGGAAGTCCCAAATGACTAGGGTCAAAAGCTACAAAAAGTTGTGAGGACTTTCTATGTTGCTGTCTTCTTTGAATGTAAAAGGCTAAGGCCCTTTTACAATCCAAAATATGAAGGTTTCTTTCTGCATTAGAGGCGTGAGGCCTCGGAAAAAATACAGGAAGATAAATTGATTGGTTTAAATGAAAAGGCGAAACCTCCTCTAGGGACCACGTCACCCCCCTTCTTCTCCGACTTCACTGGCTCCCCGTCTTCTTTCGTATTCAATTTAAGCTTCTCATACTAGCCCACAAAGCACTGCACACTTCTACCCCTCAATACCTGGCCGACTTACTCCATTTTCACACTCCACGCCACACTCCTCGTTCATTCCACCTTAACAGACTTGCACTACCATCCCCTTCACACGCTCATCTCCAGTCCACACGCTCCTCAGCCTTCTTCTTTGCAGGCCCTGCACTATGGAACTCCCTCCCCCCCCTTCTCCGCCTTGAGCCCCACTACCCTACCTTCAAACGCTCCCTTAAAACTTACCTGTTCTCCCTCGCCTTTGACCTTCCCCCTCCCTAGCCCTGTCCCTCTTTCCCTCCCTCTGCCCTACCTGCTCTTTTATCTATCGCTTTCTCTATTTGAATTGTAATTTCCTTTCCAGTTTCCGGCCTTGTGCCACTCTGTTTATATTTTTATTGTGAACCGCTCTGCCTACTAATGAAGAGCGGTCAATCAAATAAATGAACATGAACATGAACCTTATGATGAAATCTAGTATAAGGAGGATCAGCCACTAAAGCTTGCTAGTCACTAATGCGACGGGCAGAGGTGATTGCAATCAGGAAGATGACCTTCCAAGTCAAAAACCTAAGGGCTGTAGTGGCTAAAGGCTCAAAAGGCGGCGTCATGAGCTCCCTGAGAACTAGATTTAGATCCCATGCTACCGGTGGTGGCCTGATGGGAGGTTTAGTTAAAAGGCCTCTCAAACCTTGATAGGAGTGGATGAGAGGAAATTGGTTGTCCATTTAGAGGCTTATAAGAAGCTGCAATTGCACTAAGATGGACTCTTACCGAAATGGTCTTTAACCCAGAATTCGATAAGTGAAGGAGGTACTCTAGTATCGATTCTAAGGATATGACTAGGAGGTTTAATCCCTTCTTGGAGCACCATGTAGTAAAACGTTTCCACTTGAAGGCATAAGATCTTCTTGTGGAAAGTTTCCCAGAAGCCTGAAGGATATCTTTTACCTGTTGGGACAGGTTGAAATCCTGGAGGTCTAAGCCTTCAACAACCAGGCCGTGAGGTGCAGGGACTGGGGATTTCGGTGCCATAGCATCCCGTTCTCCTGGGAAAGGAGATCTCGAGCATGCCCTAACTCCAGAGGTGGTGCTTGAGAGAGATGCAGAAGCAGGGAATACCACGTTTGGCGTGGCCATCGTGGTGCAATGAGAATCATGCGACCCCTGTCTCTCTGAAGTTTGAAGAGTGTCTTGGGGATGAGGGGAATGGGTGGGAGGGCATAAAAGGAAGTCCTGACCCCAGTGAAAGAGGAAGGCATCCCTTGCCTAACAGTTGTGCGCCGGAATCCTGGAACAGAACCGGGGAAGTTTGGCATTCAGTGGACTTGCAAAGAGGTCTATATCTGGAGTGCCCCAGAGATGAAATATCTTTGCCACCTGGTCTAGGTGGAGTGACCACTCATGAGGCAGCAGCACTCGACTGAGTTTGTATGCCCCAAGGTTTTGAATGCCTGGAAGATATACCACTAGAAGGTGAATTTGATGCTCTCTGGTGAGGGCACACAGTCGTAAAGCTTCGTTGCATAACGACAGAGAGCCTGTCCCGCCCTGCTTGTTCACATAGAACATGGCTACCTGATTGTCTGTCTGGACTAGGACTGTCTTGTAGCTGAGCTGAGCGTGGAACACTCAAAGAGCTAAATAAATTGCTCTTAACTCCAGGATGTTTATGTGTAAACCAGCCTCCTGTGGAGTCCAGGTGCCCTGGGTAGAGAGATGATTCAGGTGTGCTCCCCAACCTACCTGTAATGCATCTGTTGTCAGGGTGGCCTGAAAGAGGGGTTGATGGAAAGGAGACCCCACTGTCAGATTTTTTAATGATTGCCACCATTGGAGGGACAAAATTTGTCGTTGAGAGATCATTATTTTGTCCGAAAATTACCTGTGGCTGTGTCCACTGTGTGGAGAGGGTCCACTGAGCTGCTCGCATGTGGAGGCGAGCATATGGGACTACATGAACTGTGGCTGCCATGTGTCCCATCAACTGCAGTAGCTCCCGAGCAGTGAGGGAGGATTTGCCTGCTGCTTGGGAAGCTAACTGCATTATGCGAAGACACCGGGCTTGTGGAAGGAAAGCCCTTGCCTGTCTGGTATCCTGACAGGCTCCTATGAATTTTACAACAAAAAAAGCCCGGTTTGTTAAAGAGAAACACACACCATTAAAAGTGTCAAAAAACTTTTTTGTCGGAAAGGCCGTCAAAGTGTAAAGGACTTCACCTCACACCACTGCGGTCCATCCATTTTATTAGAAAACCATAAAAATGGGTTTGAAATTTGTTTTATAGGATTACTTAGCTGGATAGAGCTGCTGTAAATTTACATCGAACGACCATCAAAGACGACGTGTCAAGTTTCGGGGATCATCTCGTCTTCCCCCGCCTCAGGTCCAGTCGCCAAAATTCAAATTGTCCAGCTCCAGCATTCATGAAGGACGCCAAAGAAAGCGGTTTTTATATAGGCATCAACCGTTACAGCACTGTTTTGCTCGAAAGCTCCAATCACAGGGGTTCGTATGAACAGAAGGAGCCAATCAAATCTCAAGTGGGAGGAGCCACCAATCAGGCCCTTCCTACCGATTTGACAGCGGCAAACTACAACAATCTTCACCTGATGGTATACCAATCTAATTGGGAATTAAGTCCATTGGGGTGAATGGAATTCAGTAAAAAAATCCACTTTTGTTCTAAATTCTGTAACTGTTGAACCCTATCTCCACCACACGGATTAGGTGGAATAAGATTTATCACCCGCCAACGAAGATCTCCGAAAGTATGGGAATGAGTAAGACAATGATCTACAAAGGGAGCCGTCATTGCCTTAGTCCAAAGTCTCGAAGCATGCTCCCCCAAGTGGACTCTGAAAGGTCGCGAAGTGCGTCCTACATAATTGTATGCCCATGTGGTTTAAATTAAGTATACCACAAAATCCGAGGTGCATGATGTATTCCAACGAGTTGCATAAGATCTATTTGTATGTGGACCAATCCATTCCAAGCCAGATAGAGTGTTGGAGCAATAATGACAAGAACCACAGGGAAAATGCCCAGGGTATGCGTGACAAAAAACAGGGCGATCTTCTTTCATCGTATTTTTCACTAGAAGATCCCGAAGACTTGTTTTGCGAGAAAAAGCAGTGCGCAAAGGCTTTCTAAAACAAGCATGTAAACCCAGAATTGGCCACAATTTGCGAAGGATCCCAGTAACTGCTGAAGACCCTCGCATGTATGGAAGTATTACTGTAATTTTGTAATCAGGGGGATTCAAAGTCTTAGGCTCAAAAAGCCAATCACGGTGCGTGTAGCGAGCTCTCAAATAGGCAGATCGTATGACTGTCAGGGTATCCCCTAGCTGATAGCCTAGAGCTCAAATCTCTTGCATGTATTTTAAAAGTTGACAGCAAAGTACAATTGCGACGTAAACTTAAAAACTGTCCAAAAGGTAATCCATTCTTAAGGGCAGGGGGATGGAAACTACCATACCGTAATAAGGTATTCCTTTGAACAGGTTTGCGATAGAGTGATGTCAAAAAGCCAGACGGAGCCAATTCCACAGTAATATCCAAAAATTGGATGATGTGGGTTTCCACCTGCAATGTAAACTGGATGCTGTCATTATAAGTATTCAAAGCCGTTAAAAAAGATTGAAGCTCTGTCCAAGTTCCAGTCGAGAGAAAAAAAAAAAAGATGGTTTTGACATGAGGGTGGCCCTGTACAATTTTTTTTAGAAAATTGCGAGTTTTGCATTATTTTTTTAATTCTGCACATCCTCCTGATATCTCTTTAATTAGAAACACTTCGGAATGGCTGCCCCCGGGCCAGATTGATGCAGCACTTCTAACTTTCCAAGATTTGATTTTAGCAGCACTCACGGAATAGGAGAAGACTAAGATCTACTCTGCGCGAAATCTAACGAGGGCTCAACATTTGGCCTTGATGCAATTATCAAAATCCGATTTGATCATTCGGCAAGCCGATAAGGGGGGTGCCACTGTGTTATTATCAAGGGAGCAATATAACATTGAAATATGTAAACATTTGGATAATCGTAAATATTATATTCCGATTGATGATCCTACTTCTGAACTCCAGAATACAATCCGTGAACGGATTTCACATGCCTTTTTGTACAATTGGCTGACTAAACATGAAGCTGAATTTCTCATTCACAAACATCCCAAAATACCAGTTTTTTATTTAGTACCAAAGATACACAAATCTCTCACTCACCCTCCGGGTCATCCCATAGTATCCTGCAGGGATTCGGTCCTTGAACCTCTTTCAAGGTTTTGTGATTTGTTTTTACAACCAGTTGCAGCTAACGTCCCCTCTTATATTAAAGATATTGGGGACATTTTGAAACAACTTACTTCTTGCACGGCATGCTCTACCTACACCTATATGGCGTCGTTGGACTTCAGTCTTTATATACGAATATAGACCAGGGGGAGGTCCTTTTGGCATTGCAGCAATATCCTTTGGCTTTACCGAAACGTATTCCTAAAGGTTTTGTGCTGGATCTGTTGCGTTTAGTGTTGACCAAAAACTATTTTTTACATCAGCAGCAATATTATCTGCAGGTTTTTGGTATAGCCATGGGGGCGACGGTAGCTCCATCCATAGCCACCTTATACATGTCATGGTTTGAAGAATCTTATGTCTATTCTCACCCGTTGTTCTTGAAGGTCCCATTCTGGAAGAGGCTTCTTGATGACATCTTTTTTCTCTGGACTGGAACTTGGACAGAGCTTCAATCTTTTTTAACGACTTTGAATACTTATAATGACAACATCCAGTTTACATCGCAGGTGGAAACCCACATCATCCAATTTTTGGATATTACTGTGTAGTTGGTTCCGTCTGGCTTTTTGACATCACTCTATCGCAAACCTGTTCAAAGGAATACCTTATTACGGTATGATAGTTTCCATCCCCCCGCCCTTAAGAATGGATTACCTTTTGGACAGTTTTTAAGTTTACGTCGCAATTGTACTTTGCTGTCAACTTTTAAAATACATGCAAGAGATTTGAGCTCTAGGCTATCAGCTAGGTGATACCCTGACAAAGTCATACGATCTGCCTATTTGAGAGCTCGCTACACGCACCGTGATTGGCTTTTTGAGCCTAAGACTTTGGATCCCCCTGATGACAAAATTACAGTACTACTTCCATACATGCGAGGGTCTTCAGCAGTTACTGGGATCCTTTGCAAATTGTGGCCAATTCTGGGTTTACATGCTTGTTTTAGAAAGCCTTTGCGCACTGCTTTTTCTCGCAAAGCAAGTCTTTGGGATCTTCTAGTGAAAAATACGGTGAAAGAAGATCGCCCTGTTTTTTGTCACGCATACCCTGGGCATTTTTTTCCCTGTGGTTCTTGTCATTATTGCTCCAACACTCTATCTGGCTTGGAATGGATGGATCCACATACAAATAGATCTTATGCAACTCGTTGGCATACATCATGCACCTCGGATTTTGTGGTATACTTAATTGTATGCCCATGTGTTTTAAATTATGTAGGACGCACTTCGCGAACTTTCAAAGTCCGCTTGGGGGAGCATGCTTCGAGACTTCGGACTAAGGCAATGACGGCTCCCCTTGTAGATCATTGTCTTACTCATTCCCATACTTTCGGAGATCTTCGTTGGCGGGTGATAGATCTTATTCCACCTAATCCGTGTGGTGGAGATAGGGTTCAACAGTTACAGAATTTAGAACAAAAGTGGATTTTTTTACTGAATTCCATTCACCCCAATGGACTTAATTCCCAATTAGATTGGTATACCATCAGGTGAAGATTGTTGTAGTTTGCCGCTATCAAATCGGAAGGAGGGGCCTGATTGGTGGCTCCTCCCACTTGAGATTTGATTGGCTCCTTCTGTTCATACGAACCCCTGTGATTGGAGCTTTCGAGTGAAACAGTGCTGTAGCGGTTGATGCCTATATAAAAACCGCTTTCTTTGGCGTCCTTCGTGAATGCTGGAGCTGGACAATTTGAATTTTGGCGACTGGACCTGAGGTGGGGGAGGAAGAGATGATCCCCGAAACGTGACACGTCGTCTTTGATGGTCTTTGATGTAAATTTACAGCAGCTCTATCCAGCTAAGTAATCCTATAAAACAAATTTCAAACCCATTTTTATGGTTTTCTAATAAAATGGATGGACCGCAGTGGTGTGAGGTGAAGTCCTTTACACTTTGACGGCCTTTCCGACAAAATATTTTTTGACACCTTTAATGGTGTTTTTTTCTCTTGAACAAACCGGGCTTTTTTTGTTGTGGTATTGGTTTTAGATCTGGTTAGGTATTTGTATTTGGATTTCATATGTATTCTAGTAATTGGGAAGGAAGTAGTTGAGATTTCGGAAAGTTTATTACCAATCCCAAGTTTTGGAGGATTCGCATTGTACGAGACAGTGCAGTGCTGGCCTCTGTCACTGTAGAGGCTCGGATGAGCCAGTCTTCTAAATAAGGGAAGACAAAAATCCCCAGGGTTCGTAGAAATGCAGCTACTACTGCCATGCATTTCGTGAATACCCTTGGTGCTGAAGCCAGACCAAAAGGAAGAACCCTGTACTGGAAATGTCTTCCCCTGAAAAGGAAACATAAAAATTTCCTGTGATCCAGATGGATAAGAATGTGAGTGTATGCATCCTTTAAGTCTAGAGAGCAAAGCCAGTCTTGGCTTTGAAGGTATGGCAGAAGAGTTCCCAGAGAAATCATTTTGAATTTCTCTCGAAACAGATATTTGTTCAATTCTCTGAGGTCTAGAATGGGTCTGTGTCCTCCTGTTTTCTTTGGAATAAGAAAATAGGGGGAGTAGAACCCTGCACCCTGTTGAAGAATGGGTACTTCCTCTATTGCCCCTTGGGCAAGAAGTGTGGAGACCTTGTGATCTAGCAGGTTGTCTGCAGAGGTTTGTGAATTGAACTGCTTTAGAATTGTAGGAGGGGGTAAGCTGTGAAAATGAAGTTTGTCCATTGTAGGGGAGGGGTACAAAGTCCAATCTTCTGCTGTTATTTGATGCCATCTGTTGACAAAGTGGCATAACCTGCCAGGAATATTGGGGGGTTGAGGACCCCTCAGAGGCAGGAAGTCAAAGCTCTCTAGGGGGGAGTCAAAGCCCTTGAGGGGGCTGAACCTGGAGAGCTGGTTAGGCTCTCGGGCCTTTTGGTTTCTTTTGTCGTCTAGTTTGTCCTTTTTGGGCAACCTGACCTGGAGTTTGAGTCTGGTGGGTTATAGGAAGGATAAAACTTCCTCTTTTTGGTAAAAGAGGGTTTTTTTATAAGGCTTCCTTTTGACTGGAGTGGCTGTAGACTGACAATCTAAGGTAGAATTGTCAGCATCTAACTCGTTAGCCTTCTCCTGTCAGTTCTTGCCGAAGAGATTTTCTCCCGTACAAGGAATGTTGCCTAACTTGTCCTGTACCCAAGTCTCCAAGTCTGATGTCTGTAACCAGGCAATCCGTCGTGCACCAATGGCAATAGTAAAAGTTCTACTGATGCATTCGAAGCAGTCAAAGGCTGCACGATTGACAAACTTGGAGACATCCTGAGCATGCTTAACCAGAGTAAGAAAGTCTTGTCTCTTATCTGGAAGAAATGGGCTCATAAGTTCCAAGTCTCCTGTGATTTCTTTGAGGAACATTCCCATATATAGGATATATGAGCTGATCCTAGCTGAAAGCATGGAAGCCTGAAAAGTTCTGCGTCCAAAAGCATCCAGAGTCCTGCATTCACGACCTGGAGGATTGGATGCATGTCTTTTTGCACTTTTCATCCTGCGCATGGCTGACTCCACTACCACTGAATGGTGTGGCAGCTGAGTTTTCTGAAATCCAGGACATGGGGGGGGGGGGGGGGACTCGATACATAGTATCAAGTCTCCTAGAGTGAGGAAAAGTAGTCAGAGGTGTCTCCCACATTCTGAGCATCAGGTTATGCAGAATTTCATGGATAGGCAGAGTAGCTGTCTCCTTAGGAGCTTTAGGATATTGGAGGATTTCCAATTCCTTTGCTCTGGGTTCCTCTTCAGGAGCTACTATGATTGAAAGACCTTTAGCCATATCATGGATGAAATCCTGAAATGACATGTCCTCTGGAGGTGACATTCTGCGTTGGGGAGAAGAGGGATCCTCTAAGAGAAAACCTCCAGTGCCATCAGAATTGTCAGAGTCTTCGGAATCGGAGGAATCAAAGTATTCCGGACTCCGATGCTCCTGCAAAGCACGATCCCGGTACCGATCGAAGTCGGTACCGAGATGACCCAGTACCACTTTACCCACTCCAGCTGGAGGTGGAATGTGAAGAGTTACCATCGGGGCCGGCACCGTTGGTACCAGCATCACCGGTGTCGGTGTCGGTACCGGTGTCTATGTCGGCACCGGTGCCCTTGGGACCACCGGTACCGCAGCTGAGAGAAGAGCTGCAATACTGCGTTCGATAGCAAGAAATCTCTGGTCTATCGACGCTGCCGATGCCTGGGTGTCTGTACCGGTAAGAACAGCTGGAACCCTGAGCATGGCACAGGTAGTTCTTGCGAGGTTGAGGCCTCGGGAACATCCTGAAGCCCCATCGATGCTTTGGAAGCCGAAGCCTCCCACCGGGGCTGTTTTGCCGGTGTGGTTCCCTCAAGAGCAATGCCAATGGCCTCTCGATGTTTAGCAGGAGAGCTACCCTTTGAGGACCGGTTTTTGTGTTTAGTTACCCGAGATCCATGGGAGGAAGAAGAGTCCTTGACGATGTCAATGCAATGGATCTGGCGTCTGAAGAAAAGAGGGTACCGAGCTTTGCGGCCCGTTTCTGTCTTCCTCTTTTAGTCATCCCCATGCAGGAGAGACGTTCAGTTGGAGAATGATCAGGTCCTAAACATTTTAGACACCAATCATGGGTGTCAGTGACGGAAATGGTACCGCCACACTTGGTACATTTTTTTAAAACTAGTTGGCTTTTCCATGATTTTGGAAAAATGGGGCCTAATGCCCAAAATAGCGCCTAGCACCAAAACAGAAAGGTTTCTGAAAGAAACAGTCAAGTGTAGTTTTGTTTTGTTTTGTTTTTTTAGGAAAAGAACCGGCGGTACCGGTAGGTGTCGAGCGGTAGGCAAACGCGACCACAAAAAAGAATTTTAAAGACGGAATTTTCTGCGGTGACAGGGAAGAGGTCCTGTTGGCTCCACGGAAAATGAAGAAATGAAGAGGGACAGTTGGAAAGGCAGGAAGGCAGCACGCATGTGCCGAGGGTTGCTCCCAAAAGCGTTCCTATTGGACGCTGGGGAGCGTTCCCACGCAGGCTCCGTCGGTACAGACAATACCCATATGTGAGGACTGCATTCCTGCTTGTTCCTGGAGATCTGTTTTTCAGGAGTTAGTGCCAGTCGGTTGAAAAAGAGTCCCAGAATCCCAAAGAGTCCCCTGGAGCCAACAGGCTTATGGCTAAGGATTCCCTGCCAAGCTCTGCCTCCGCCAGGGCTAGTCCACGATCCAAAATGGCTGCAGTGCTTACCAGTGGGGAAAAAAGGCAAGGGGCCTTGTCGGGGGTCCTGAAGTGCCAAAAAAATGTGCCTCAGGCTGTGCAGACACAATGGGGGCAAAAATAAGCAGCTGCAGAGAAAAACCACTGGAGGGTCGCTGGATGCGTCGGGCCACACTGCCGAAACCTACAATGGCAAAATTAAAAAGAGAGACCATGAAAATAATGCACCAAAAAGAAGCAGGGCTGTAGTGAAAAGTCTAAAAAAAAAAAAAGAGAATCCCAGCACCAGCAAAGCATAATGGGGAAACCCTAGTAGGAAAGCCATGGATGCTCTTGAAATCCTGGAAGGCCCAGCTGCCAGAGACTTATTTTTTTTCTTACTTTGAAATTGCTTTATTGCAAAGCCAAATACTGCCCAGAGAACCAAATACTACCAATGGAGAAAAAGAAAAAAACAGAAAAAAATGTATAGCATGCAGATAAGAGCAGCAAGAGGGAAAGGGAGGCCTAAACCCAACTTACTGACCCCGCTCCCAGCTCTTCTTCCTGCCCACCAATGCTTGTACAGGAAACAGCGTGGACACAGGGTGGTTCTCCATTTCAGGAGATATGGGTGCCAAAAGACTGAAGAGAGGTATATGTGGTCCCTTTACACAAAAGCGGAAGTAAAGATGTAGTTGAAAACTACAGGCCGGTTAGTTTAACCTCTGTGCTGAGGGAACGCTGCTGAAAGAGAAAATAGTTAGGTTTCTGGAGTCCAATGGATTACAGGATCCAAGACAGCATAGATTCACCAGAGGTAAGTCTTGTCAGACAAATCTGATTGATTTCTTTGACTGGGTGACCAGGGAGTTGGACCGAGGTAGAGCCCTAGATGTGGTGTACTTAGATTTCAGTAAAGCCTTTGACACTGGTGACTTATAAACAAACTGAGCACCCTAGGAATGGACCCTAAAGTTACTGATTGGGTTAGAAATTGGTTGAGAGACGACAAAGGGAACAGATAAATGGAGCTCACTCTGAGGAGGAGGTGGTTACCAGTGGTGAAAACTAAGGTGATCTCCGGGGCAGTGACTTGAATCTTGTCCCTGAGATGGCCTGAGGCTTGCTTCCATTGTGCGCATGTGTTGATGGGCATATGGTATGACATGTACTGTTGAGGACATATGCTCAAGAAGCTGCAGCATTTCCTGGGCAGTCAGATGGTCTATGAGCTGCACCTGGGATGCCAGCTGAATGAGATGAGAACAACGGGACTGGGGTAGAAATGCCCTCAACTGTTGTGTGTCTAGGAGAGCTCTAATGAATTCTAGTTCCTGAGTTGGAGTGAGATGGGACTTTAGAAGATTTATGACAAATCCTAAATGCTGCAGTACCTGCATGGTACGAAGCAAAGATAGCCGAATCTCCTGGGAGATGTCTGCCTTTATGAGCCAGTTGTCTACGTAAGGGAAGACAAATATCCCTAGAGACCTTAGATATGCGGCTTCAACAGACATGCACTTTGTGAAGACTCTTGGGGGAGAGGCGAGTCCAAAGGGAAGGACTCTGTACTGATAATGTTTTCCTTGAAAGAGAAAGTGTAGATATTTGCTGTGTCCTGGATGGATGAGGATATGTGCGTACACTTCCTTTAGGTCTAGAGAACGGAACCAGTCCTGACTTTGTAGGTAGGGAAGAAGGGTCCATAGAGAGACCGTCTTGAACTTCTCACAGACCAGAAATTTGTTTAGGTTTCTGAGGTCCAGGATGGGCCTGTACACCCCGGTCATTTTTGGTATGAGAAAGTACGGAGAATAGAAACCCATTTCTTGCTGAGGTGTGGGGACCCCCTCTATGGCACCCTGTGATAGAAGAGAAGACGCATCCTGCAGTAGGAGAGCAGTGAGAGGGGGCCAAGTATGATATTCCCCTACTAGGGTGGAGGGGGAGTTTGGAAATTAAGTCTGTACCCCTCCTTCACTATGGTTAGTGTCCACTGCTCTGAGGTAATGAGATGCCACCTGCGGGCATAATGATGGAGTCTGCCTTCTATGTGGAGGGGGTGGGGGTCCTCCAGAGGCAGGGTGGCTATGTTCTCTAGGGAAAAGTAAAAAAAAAACAGGTGCAGACGATGGCTGCCGAGCTGGCTGAACCTTAGGTACCTGCAGCTTCTTCTGCTGTTTGGGAGGCTGTTGCCTCTAAGGACCTTGAGCCTGGTATTGAGCGGCAGAAGCATAGAAATTCTTTTTCTTATTAAAGAAGATCATCTTTGCAGTTGTCTTTTTTTTCTAGCAGGGTTGGCTGTAGCTCTGGACAGTCTATTCAGAGTGGTATTCTCTGATTCCAACTGACAAGCCTTATCTTGCCAGTCCTTGCCAAAAAAGGTTCTCACTTGTGCAGGGTATATTGCCCAGTTTATCTTGAACCCACTGCTCAAGATCTGAGGCTAGCAGCCATGCAATCCTGTGTGCACCAATGCAGATTGCAGTGGCTCTGCTAGTGCACTTAAATGCATCGAAGGTTGCTCTGTTAAACTTTGAGACATTTTGGGCGTGCTCGACTACAGCAAGCTAATCACCCCTCTTATCAACTGGCAGAAGATGGGCCAAGGCCTCAAGGTCCCTGGTGACCTCATTTAGGAACATACCCATATAGGAGTATATAGGCATTAATCCTGGCTGAAAGCATGGAAGCCTGGAAACATCGGCATCCAAATGCATCGAGGGTTCTGGATTCTCTACCCGTAGAGTTAGTAGAATGTGTCTTAGAACTCTTAATCTGACACATTGCCGATTCAAACCACCATCGAATGGTGGGGGATGTTGTGTTTTTTGGAAGCCGAGACATTCTGGTACTCAGTACACAGTATCAAGGCGTCGAGTATGGGGTGAGATAGTGAGGGGAGTCTCCCACATCTGAAGCATGAGATCATGGAGAATGCAGTGAACCAAAAGGGTGGCCACCTCCTTAGAAGCTGCTGGGTATTGGAGAAAGAGTAGTTACTCACCTGTAACAGGTGTTCTCCAGGAGCAGCAGGAATCAGTCCTCACATATGGATGTCATCGACTCCGATGAAGCCCTAGCGGAGCATTTCCCCAGCTTTCTATGAAAGCCTTTGGGAATGCAGGCACGCATGCACGGTTCCCTTCCCGCCTAAAGGTGCCATCTTACCTCAGTCAAATGACATAGCTAAGAACAGCACACAAAGATGAAAAAATTAAACTATGTACAACTGCAACTCCCAGGGGAGGAGGGAGGGTTGTGAGGACAGATTCCTGCTGCTCCTGGAGAACACCTGTTACAGGTGAGTAACTACTCTTTCTCCAGGACCAAGCAGGAAGTCAGTTCTCACATATGGGTGACTCCCTAGCTCTGGGCTACCGAGAAACCCAGGCTTAACAAGAGAACTCCCTCTAGTCCCAGCAGCAAAGAAAGGCTTTTCACTGACACAACCTCCACCGGTAGCCCAACAGAGGGCAGGAGTTGCCTAAACCTCAAAGAGATTCCAGAGTACTGCTTGGCCAAAAGCACTGTCCCTACGGGACTCCCTCTCCAGACAGTAATGGGCCGCAAAAGTCTGGCTTGAAGACCAAGTTGCAGCCCTGCAGATGTCTACCAAGGGCACAGAGCGGAGATGAGCCACTGAGGCAGCCATTGCCCTGACACGGTAGGCCGTGACCCGACCCTGCAAAGAAAGGTCAGCCGCCTTGTAAGCCCAGGTGATACAGTCAGCCACCCAGATGGACAAGGTACGCTTGGACACAGCCAACCACAAGTTATTAGGGTCAAAGGATACGAAGAGCTGAGTAGCCCTTCTATGCCCCTGTGTACGGTCAAGGTAGAAGGATAAGGCCCTCCTACAGTCCAGGGTATGCAGGACTGCTTCTGCCTGGCTTGCATGAGGCCTAGGGAAGAATGTTGGAAGAACCACCTCTTGGTTAAGGTAGAAGGAGGAGACAACTTTTGGGAGGAACTTTGGATGAGTGCTAAGGACTACCCTGTTCCTATAGAAGCGAGTGTAAGGCCTATCACAGACCAGGGCCTGGAGCTCACTCCCTCGCCTAGCTCAGGTAAGGGCTACTAAGAAGAGTGTCTTCCAAGACAGGAAGCGTAGAGGGCAAGTAGCCATCGGCTCAAAGCGTGGGCGAGTCAGTTGCTGCAAGACCACATTCAACTCCCACTCAGGAGCAGGACGACGGGTTGGAGGCTTGAGCAGAAGCAAGCCTCTGAGAAAGCGGGACACCAAGGGGTGAACCGACAGAATGTCCATCCACCAGTGAGTGGTGAGCTGCTAGAGCTGAGAGGTGGACCCGAACAGAATTGGACTTAAGTCCTTGATTGGATAAGTGCAGTAAGTACTGAAGCACTACTGGTACAGTACAGGAGAAAGGAACCTCTGTACGTAGCTGACACCACACAGAAAACCTTTTCCATTTGAGAGCATAGGTTTTCCTAATGGACTGTTTCCTAGAGGCTAGGACAACCTCCTCAACTTCCTGAGGGAGGCCCCAGGGAGCCAAAACTACCCTTGCAGCCTCCAGGCCATCAAATTGAGAGCCTTGAGAATGGGGTGCAAAAGGGAACCCTGATCCTGAGAGAGAAGGTCGGGTTGCAGCCCCAGAGGCAGTGGAGGATCCACCGCCAGCTGAAGCAGGAGCGGAAACCAAGGCTGTCTGGGCCACCTGGGAGCCACCAGTAGGACCGAGGCCTTGTCCTGGAGAATCTTGAACAGGGTTCGGGCCACCAAGGGCGTGGGAGGAAACGCATACAGGAGGCCCTGAGACCATGGAATCAGAAAAGCATCTGCTGCTATTCGCAGAGGATGCGGTTGCCTGGAGCAGAACTTTGGTAGTTGCTTGTTCAGTGGACTGGCAAACAGATCTATCAAAGGAAGACCCCATTTTAGGAAGATCTTCTGAACTACCAAAGGATGCAGCTGCCACTCGTGGGGCTGTAAAATCCTGCTCAACCTGTCTGCTAGGAAGTTCTCCTGGCCTGGAAGGTACACAGCCTTGAGGAGCATGTTGTGCTTGAGGGCAAAGGAGCAAAGGTCCTGAGCCTCCCGACAAAGGAGTCTGGACCCAGTCTCTCCCTGTTTGTTCACATAAAACATGGCCACTTGGTTGTCTGTCTGAACCAGGACAGACTGATGAGCCAGGGTAGGAGAGAAAGCTTTGAGCGCTAGTCGAATAGCCCTGAGTTCCAGGAGATTGATCTGCTGTGCCGCCTCCCAAGGAGACCACAGGCCCTAGGCACACTTGTTCAGACAATGAGCTCCCCAGCCCTGCTAGGAGGCGTCTGTGGTCAGCACCACTGTGTACCCAGGAATTTGAAAGGGTACCCCCCCTTTCAGAAGATTGGGTGGGTGCAGCCACCAGCTGAGGGAGTCCAGAAATGGTTTGGACACCCTTATTCTGTCTCTGAGGCTGCCTGTAGCCTGAGACCACTGACTCCGAAGG
The DNA here is from genome assembly GCA_033557465.1 of Ichthyophis bannanicus. Lineage (NCBI taxonomy): Eukaryota > Metazoa > Chordata > Amphibia > Gymnophiona > Ichthyophiidae > Ichthyophis > Ichthyophis bannanicus. The sequence goes on along the minus strand of CM066034.1, from coordinate 82,569,097 downwards.
CACCATTGTGCAGGCCACATATGGAGCCTGGCATTGGGGGTGACATGAACTGTCAAATCCATGTGGCCAAGCAGCCTCAGGCAGAGTCTGGCGGAGACCACTGACCCGCTGAGAAACTGATTTGCCAAGTCCATCAGTCTTTGGGCTCTGTCTGCTGGCAAGAATGCCTTTGCCAGGGCATAGTCCAGCCTTGCCCCTATGAACTCCAAGTTCTGGGAGGGGAGCAAAGTGGACTTTGCGAAGTTTATTACAAATCCCAAGCTTTGAAGAAGAGCAATAGTTCTGAGAGTGGCTTGTCGGGCCTCCTGGCACGTCTGACCCCTGTTGAGCCAGTCGTCCAAGATAAGGGAAGACAAAGATCCCTTGATTTCTCAGGTAGGCCGCCACCACTGCCAGGCATTTGGTAAAGACTCTGGGAACGGAGGTGAGGCCAAAAGGCAGTACTCTGTACTGATAATGGTTTCCTCCCACAATGAACCTGAAGTACTTTCTGTGGTCTGGATGAATGAGGATGTGAGTGTACGCATCCTTTAGATCTAAGGAGCATAGCCAATCTCCCTGCTGGAGGTAGGACAGAAGTGTTCCAAGAGTAAGCATCTTGAACTTTTCTTTCTCTAGGAACTTGTTTAGGTTCCTGAGATCCAGAATAGGTCGAAGGCCACCGGTTCTCTTGGGTACCAGGAAATACCTGAAGCAGAACCCTTGACCTTGGAAGTGGGGAGGCACAGGCTCCACCACCCTGTCCACCAACAGACCTTGAAGCTCTTGAAGGAGAAGATCTGTGTGCAGGGGAGGCCTTGGAGGCTCCCCTGGAAAGTATGGCGGAGGCAGTTGGTGAAAATGTAGTGCATAGCCCCTTTGGACTATGTTCAACACCCAACTGTCCCCCGTTATGTGGGGCCATTGGTGGGCAGAGAGGACGAGGCAACCTCCTGTGCAGGGTTGGGAGAGCAGGGACTGAGAGGCTATGCTCAAGGAGTCAAAAACCCCCACCCTCCTTAGTGGGAGCAGGGGCCGGAGGCTTGAGGGTCCTCTGCCTACGGGGCCCATTACCCTGCCCCTTGGCTTGCTGACCCTGGGGTGCAGCTTGCGCAGCCTGATACTGAGGGTACTATTTGTAGGCAGTGCCCTTCCTCAAGTAAAAGGGCTTCTTACCCGAGGCCTTCTTCTTTTGAAAAGGGGCAGAGGTCTTCCAAGACAGCCTTGTCCTTGTAAGGTGCTCAGTCTCGAGCTGTGCGGCCTTCTCGACCATGGGCTTGCCAAAACGGTTTTCACCTCGGCAAGGGACATCGACCAACTTGTCCTGAACCCATGGCTCAAGGTCCGATGACTGCAGCCATGCCTGGCGTCGAGCCGCGATGCTGGCTGCCGCAACTCGGGCCGAAGCCTCGAAGCCATCGTAGGCGGCGCGGGACAAACTTCGAGCAGTCCCGAATCCCCGAGGACAAGGACTTAAATCTCTGCAAGGGTTCCCCGGAGAGACCAGCAGAGAACCCGGCCAACTCCTTGGCCAGGTCTTGCAAGTACATGCCCATGTACAGCTGGTAAGACTGGACACGCAAGCAAGCATCGAGCCCTGGAAGCACTTTCTACCGACACCATCGAGGTTCCGGGCCTCCCTGCCGGGGGGCACCGCAGAGTGCATCTTCTGGCTTTTCAGACAATGCAGGGCCATTTCCATCACCATGGAATGGTGTGGTAGCTGCACCTTCTGAAAACCAGGGCTCTTCCGGAGTCGATAAATCAAATCGACTCGCTTGCTTAGAACCGGCGCCGAGGCCGGTGCCTCCCACTTACGGAAGAGAAGCCGTTCCAGCATCGGAGGAACCGGGATAGTAAAGGCCTTTTTCGGAGGAGAGTCGTACTGTAGGGCCTCGAGCTCCTCAGCTCGAGGCTCTTCCTCGGGGTCCGCCGGAATAGCCAACGCGGTGGCCATATCCCGGACAAACTCCGAGAACCGGGTGTCCTCCGGAGGGGATCTACTCTGGAGCTGAGACTGCGGTGAGTCCGAGGAGACGCACAGAGTCTTGAATGTGTCGGGAGACTCCTCATCCTCCGTCTCCCAGGCGGACTCATCTGACGAGGAGTCAGGGTCCGACCCCGCGGGGCCCTGGGGCACCCGCCCCGACGCCGGAGGCACTGGCGTTGATGCCCTCAGTCCCGAACGGGAGGTCGAAGGAGACTGTGACCGAGGTCGACTTCGAGCCATGATGGACTCGAGTATCGGCTCGATCTTCGGGGTCGACTTCGATGTCGATGTCCCGGTGGTCGGGGCAGATGCGCCAGACAGGCTGGCCATCAGTGCCCGCTGCTGCTCCATGAAGGCAGACAGTGCTCTCCAAGGCTGTCATCCTGAGACTCAGCTCGGGAGACGTAGCAGCCACCGACTCGGGCCCCGGCGGCGCCGGGCCCGACGTCGGCTCTCTGGGAAGAGAGTCCTCGAGGACCACAGGGCTTACGTGTCCAGCAGACTCTGGTTCCACGCGAGGAACTTTGGCAGGCTTCTCTTGTTCCACGGGCCCGGGCGACGGTTGGGGGTCTTAGACCTGGTCCTCGAGGAGCCAGGGAGCTCCTCCTTCGACACCCTCACGAGCCGCTTCTTCCTCTTGCGTTCCCGGTCAGGGGACCCCCTGTCCGAAGAGCTTCGACGGCGCTCGGGATCCAAATCCCGAGATGTCGAGGCCTCAGACGAGGTCCGGGCCCGGCCGGAGGCTGAGTCAGAGTAAAGCCTTTCTTTCTGCTGCTGACGACTTCACAGTGCCTTGGAAGACATCTTCCCACATGGTCCACACGTCTTAGGATCGTGATCAGGACCGAGGCACTGAAGCAGCAGTCGTGTGTGTCGGTGAGAGACATTAACTTCTTACACCGATCACACTTCTTGAAACGCTGGAAGCCATCAGGGAAAAAAAAAAGAGTCCCCGCGAGGTCAAAGGACCAGCCTTCCAGGGGAAAATCCAAAAAGGGCGCGAACGCCAGCCACGAAGGGCAAAAACCGAAAAAGAAGAATCGGGCTCGATACCGGTGTACCGAACCCGGCGGGAGGTGAACCGGCGTCGAACCGGGAAGAAAAAATAGCGAGAATCGCCGAAAAAATCAAACTTTTATCCGGGATGACAGGACGCATGTCCGGTGGGCTTCTCGGAAAAAGAGAGAGACTGAGGTAAGATGGCACCTTTAGGCGGGAAGGGAACCGCGCATGCGTGTCTGCATTTCCAAAGGCTTTCATAGAAAGCTGGGGAAATGCTCTGCTAGGGCTTCATTGGAGTCGATGACACCCATATGTGAGGACTGACTTCCTGCTTGGTCCTGGAGAATCACCAATTCCTCAGCCCTAGGCTCTTTTTAGATGTTACCGTTATGGAGAGCCCCTACCTAGGTCTCAAATAAACTCCTGGAAAGATATGTCCTCGGGAGGGAACATGCACCGTTCCGAAGGAGGAGAAGGCTCCGCCAGTAGACTTTGTAGTCGTCGGGTATTGAGTGGCTCGTCAGCAGAAGCCTCCGATTTTGAGGATTTGAAGTACCGAAGAGACCGGTGCTCCTGCTCTGCTATATATCGATACCTGTTGATATCTGTATCTCGGCGGGGAATATGCTTGGATGCAGCCTCAGAACTGGAAATGGACTTGAGGGCAGGCAAGGGTGGCAGTGAATCCAGCAGCATGTATTCCGAAGCAGTTTCCATCGGTACCTTTGGCAGTGCCGGAGTCAGTGGTACCGACTGTAGCTATTTAATTGGAACCAAAGCTGCCAATAGAGCCACCAAACTCCGCTCAATGGTCAGGATACGCTGATCCATGGAGCTCGCCAATGCTTGGGTATCGTTAACGGATATTTGTGCTACCATCCCAGAGCATGGCACAAAGAACTCTCCTGAGGTGGAGGCCTCGGGAGTAACCTGGAGCCCCTCGATGGCTTTGGAGGACAAGCCCTCCAGCTGGGGCTGTTTGGCTGGCCGATCTACCTCCAGGACAACGTTTGGGGCATCTCAATGCTTTGAAAGAGATCTACCCTTGAGGGATGACCTATCTGCGAGGAAGATTTGTGCTTCGATATCTGAGATCGCTGAGAGGAAGATGATGCCCTCAATGACATTGATGCTCAAGAAACCACATCCAAGGCAAAGAGCTCCAAAACTTCGTAGCCCAGTTCTGCAGGCCTCTCTGTCATCTTCTTACAAAGGGGACATTCTAATGGCTGGTTGTCAGGCCGAGGTATTTTAGGTACCTGTCATGGATGTCAGTAGCTGAAATGGTACTGCCGCATTTAGAACATTTTTTTTTTAAAACCACTAGATGGCTCTGCCATAGTGTCGGTAGACAGTATGGCAGGCTTAAGGCCCAAAATGGTGTCAATGCACCTAAAGAAAAAAAATTAACAGAAAGGAAAGAAATAAAAGAATCTGAGAACCGACGACAGACTGTTCTGGTGTCGACAGGAAGGCAGATGCTGACCACAAAAAAAAGAATAAAAATTTTCCGCGATGACAGATTGCCCCCATGGCCAGGAAGTCCTGTACTTGGGATTTTATCTTCTACGCCCTCTTGGCCGGCAGGTAGACATGCCCTGCCTTGGTGTCAAAGCGGGCTCCAAATATACTAGGTCCTGGATCGGGTTGAGCTTGCTCTTGGCTAGGTTGGCCATCCAATTGAGGCTCTGGAGAAAGACTACCACTTTCTGGGTGGCAGTGGCACCCTCGAGCTCTGATTTTGCCCTGATCAGCCAATCGTCCAGATACAGATGAACCAGGATGTCCTGTTACTTCAGAGCCACCGCCGCCACCACCACCACCACCACTACCACCATGATTTTGGTAAAGGTCCGAGAGTCAATGGCTAGACCTCATCTTTCCTGACCATCAAAATAACCAAGTGCAAGGTCTCCATGCGAAAGTATGGGACTCGCAGAGCCCGGTGTACATGTTTGAGGTCCAAAATGGGCCAGAAGGAACAGTCCCTTCTTGGGGACCACGAAGTAGATGGAGTACCAACCTAACCTGCATTGGTCGCTCGGAACTGGTACCACTGTCTTTAGGCAAATCAAGCACTGAAGCATGACTTGGACTACCTGCCTTTTTTTATAGGCCTTGCAGGGTGACTGAACAAAGGCTTTGGGGAGAAGAGGAGCAAACTCCAGAGCGCACCTCTTCGGATAACTTCCAGGACCTACTGGTCGGTGGTGATACTCACCCAGGTGGAACAGAACTGCTGTTGCAGACCCCTTACAGGCACTATTTCCACCTGAGCTCTCCTCTTTTCATTTGGTCTTTTTGTAGACAGCTGAAGGGGCGGAGTAATAGCCCCGATTGGAATCTCTGTAGCCACAAAATGGCTAACCTCTTTTAGAGTAGCGCCCTCGTTGACAGGGAGCAAACCGTGTCACCCGAAAGATCCTATAATTCCTGACTGAACTCTAGGAACAAGTTCCTTGCTTCACAGCTTTAGGCCAATCTTCTGGAAACTGTGAGCCCTTAGAATCTCCCAGATCCTTGATCAATTTATCCAAAGCCTCCCCGAATAGCAGCTTACCATTAAAGGGAAGCTTACTGAGCAGAGTCCTGGAAGAGACATCAGCCAATCAGTTTCTCAATCAGAGAAAGCATCGAATTGCAATAATGGAGGCCATAGTCTTAGATGAGACACGCACCAGATCATAAAAGGCATCCATCAGATAAGCAGAGGCCGACTTCAACTTGGCCGCTTCTGGCACTGCACCCTGCAGGTCCCCATCTGCCACTAATTCCTGGATCCATCAGATGGAAGCCCTAATAACATAGCTCTATAGGCGTTGATTTGTGGAGTCTAACGCACTCGTGTCAAACACTTGTTTCAACAGAGTCTCTAGTTTACGATCCTGAACATCCTTTGACGCCACACTTCCTTCCACAGGAAGGGTAGTCTTCTTGGTAAAGCAGAGACCAAGGCATCTATCTTAGGCATCCTGAAGAGGTCCCACTCTTCCTGCGGCATGGGGTAAAGCTGAACCATGGCTCTTCCTTTTAGCTCAGCGTCAGGCACCTCCTCCATTCCACCCCTATCATTTGTTAATTACCCGGTGAACCAAAGAGGCCCGAGAAGACTTGAGCCCCTGGAAGATCCTCTGCTGCAGGGGTTCATCTGCTGATAAAGGGGCCAGAACAATATTAAGTGCTACCAGTGAATGATTAATCAAAGCGGGTAGCTCCTCACTGTAGAAGACACTTATCACACTGGGGTCCTCCCCCTGCAGGATCTCACCCTCCTCCAATTCAGGCTCAGATACTTCACTCCAGAGGTCAGATGGGCCTTCAACCAGATCCTCTGAAACTGGTGACTGTGGAGGGCTCTGGTCAGACCAGGAATCAAGCTGAATTCGCCTCTTCTTTGGAGGGGGGTCCCCTGTTCTAGGTGCACCCTCCGGCAGGGCCAACTGGTCTTTGTTTCTCAGGGAGATGTGTCTGGCCATGAGAAGCGCTGCCCAGCTTCTGGAACAAGTAAGCCTAGTACAGCTTTAAAATGAAATCCAGGGAAAGAGACACTGCTATTAACTCAGAAGCCCTGGTATTCACTGTCCTCTGGTCCTGAAATCCCCTGCCCTGCTTATAAAGTCTTCTTTTCCTTGCCCTATGCTGAAATGGACTCTGGAGAGAAAATGGCTGTGGTTCCTACTAAAATGGCAGGAGACGCAAACTGAGGCAAAACAGGCTTCTGAGCTCCCGATTCCCCCGGCAAGAAAAAAAATGTTTGGCACACCTCCCCCGACGAAGGCAAGCTCGGCAGAGCCCCTGCACCACTAAACCACGGTTTCCTCCATATGCGGTGCAGGGAAGTGACTGCACACACAAACACCACCGCAATTAAATTTGAAGCCCCCTGACAGCCTGAGAAAGAGGAAAGAGCAGAGGTCACCGGAGAAGCAGAAAAAAAGGGCTGAAAAAGTTTCCCAAATTGCAGCGCTTAACTGAGAGAAAATGAAAATAAAATCTCAATAACCGGCAGTGCAGAAGGCTGTATGCTAAAATGTTCCCTTTTCGTTTTGCAGAAGATTTAAAGGCACAGACCACCAGAAATATCCTCAACGGTTCCTATGCCAAGAGGAGCTTAAGCTGTCCGGGGGGGGGGGATGGGACCAGGACCACAGAGTATTTTAACCCCTAAGCTGCACCATACCCACTGAAAGGCCCTGGTGCCATGGGCAGCAGACCCTGCCTCTTGATATCCCACTTGTAATGCTCATAGTGTAAGTGACCCAGCTCACCAAAAAGGAATATTAAGAATGTGCAGTTTGTCTGATAATCTCTCTTGCTTAGTTTTCCTGTCTCTAGTAAAAAAAACAATCAACCATTCCTTCAGTGAAGCTTAGTCATATGGAAGCTCCTCATTCAGCTGCTGAGGACTGAAACATTGATTAAGGAGCCTAAAGAGGGAGCACATCTACTGCAACATCACAAAGCTGACATGCTCAGTCCCCAGCTGCTGGTGGAGAGAGTTAAGCAATACGTACTAGACTGGGATGGAGGGATGATTAGGGAACTGAATGTTGGCATCACTGAAAGCTGCTCACGTCTGCCTCCACCTGCTGACCAGGGAGCATAACCCACTCATTTGGACTGGTCTAGCAGAATATTATTATTCAGCTGTGGTTGGTTTGTACTCTTAAATACTGGCCACAACTGAAAAAAAAAAACCCCAGATATTTAGTGCCAGTATTCATATAGTGGTTATATTCCGGCCTTTATCCGGATAACTTCAGGACTGTTTTTCTGCAGTCTCAAAGTAAAATATTATGTGGATAGTTATTTGGAAAGCAAACCGAATACCACCGCTGTCTAGGATAATTTAAGGGTCGCCCATGCTCTGATCATGAACTGCCCCAGCACTATCCAAATAGTGCCAAGGCAGTGTGGAAGGATATTCAGCTGCTGAATATGACAACGATGACTACTACATATCGTTTCTATAATGCTACTAGACATACATAGTCCTCACTGTCAAGACAAACAGAACAAACAAGAGAATGGGGCGTTTCACTGTAAGGAACCAATTAAAAAATACGACGACGTTAAGTAAGGTAAGGGGGGGGGGGTGTCAGGGTCCAAAAAGCAGCTTTGAAAAGGCAATATGTTTTCATGGAAAATTGGTTTTAAACAAAAATGAAGGGCTCTTGGTATATTATTTCTCTAAACAAGCTGTGTGTCTGTATGTGTATATAATGTGGGGGAGGGAGTGTCCCTTTATTCTTAAAAGGAATTAACACGCATTCTTTTCAAATGGGTTTTACTAGAGAGTCAAAATGTTTGTTTGCTTAGTGTATGATGTTAAGATGTTAAGGTAAACTTACTCGTCATTGTGACATGCAATTCAATTTTTTTTCTGTTTTCTTGAAATAGTCAACAGCAATACCTATGTACTCCCTAATATTGACATGTAAACTGCTTTGTAGGATAAGTGGATTGGAATTTAATTATTCACCTTTCCAAAACAAAGCCCAAGATGAATTACAAATTCAAACATTGACTGGAAGACTTCTAGGGCAGCGATGGCGAACCTATGGCACGCGTGCCAGCTGTGGCACGCGAAGGCCTTGCAGCTGGCACGCGGGAAGGTCCGCCATCGAAAAAAAAACAACAACCCTGTCTGCTGCCGTTGTCGGGGCCGCCGCGGCAGAATCGAGCGTGCCGCGGGGCCCCCCTGTACCCGGCACAGCCTCTCCTCCCTGTAGCAGCTCTCTCGTTGGAGCTGCAGTCAGACTCGCCGGCTTGCAGAGCGCGAAGGGAAGAGTTTCCCTTTCGCGACTCTGTTAAGCCCGCGGGGGCTGATGGGAACTTCCCATCAGCCCCCGCGGGCGTAACAGAGCAGCGAGGGTAAAACTCTTCCCTCGCGCTCTGCAAGCCGGCGCGTCTGACTTCAGCTCCAACGAGAGAGCTGCGACAGGGAGGAGAGGCTGTGCCGGGTACAGGGGGGCCCCGCGGCACGCTCGATTCTGCCGCGGCGGCCCCGACAGCGGCAGCAGACAGGTTTTCGTTTTTTTTTAATTTTCCCTGGGCTGGGCTGGGCTGGGCTGGGGGTGGGGGGTGGGGGTTAGGAGTGGTGATGGGCTGGGCTGGGCTGGGCTGGGGGGCTTAGGAGTGGTGATGGGCTGGGCTGGGCTGGGCTGGGCAGGGGGGGGGTTAGGAGTGGTGATTGGCTGGGCTGGGCTGGGGGGGGTTAGGAGTAGTGATGGGCTGGGCTGGGCTGGGGGGTGTTAGGAGTAGTGATGGGCTGGGGTGGGGGGGTTAGGAGTGGTGATGGGCACTGGGCTGGGGGGTTAGGAGTGGTGATGGACACTGGGCTGGCTGGGGGGGGTTAGGAGTGGTGATGGGCACTGGGCTGGCTGGGGGGGGGTAGGAGTGGTGATGGGCGCTGGGCTGGGGGGGTAGGAGTGGTGATGGGCGCTGGGGGGGGGTTAGGAGTGGTGATAGGCGCTGGGGGGGCTTAAACTAAAATTGAGTGATGGGGGATTAGGCCTGGGAGTGGGCTGACGAGGTTAGGACTGGAAATGGGCTGGTGGGATTAGGACTGGGAGTGGGCTATGGGGGGCTAGGACTGGTAATGGGTTGGGGGGGTTGCTAGGACTGGAAATGGGCTGAGTGGAAGGGGGCTTGAACTGCAAATAGCTGTTGGGGAGGGGGCTTGGAATGGAAAGGGGCTGAGGGGAAGTGGGGGGCTTGAACTGCAAATAGCTGTTGGGGACGGGGCTTGGCATGGAAAGGGGCTGAGGGGAAGTGGGGGGCTTGAAGAAGGGAATGGATGCTGGGTGAGACTGGAACTAGAAGGGAGCTGATGTTGGGGGAGGATTAGAATGGGATGGGGCTGGGAGAGTAAAATGGAGAGGGGAAAATATTTTGTGTAGGAGGGATGAAAAATCTACAATTGGCCAGGTATTGGGAGAGTAATTGGGGATTGAGGATGGAGGGGTAAAATTTGTGTGGATGAAATAGGAATGAGGAAAGAGCAAAAGGAGAAAGATTAGTATGTTAAAGCAGATGTAGAGAGAGAGAGAATGGAAAAAAAACTAGAAGAGAGAAGAAAGGACAAATGGACAGCAGACGATGGAGAGTTAGCAGAAAACATGAAGAAACCAGAAGAAAATGGCTGGACCAATTGCAACTGAAAAAAAATGCACAAAAGGTAGAACGATATCTCTTTATTTTGAATTTATTAACTGGAATATGTCAGCTCTGGGAAATGTGCATCATTAACATCTGCGCTTTGTTTGGTACAAGAGGAAATTCCTATTTGACGTTGCCACTTGTTCTCTTTCCCCAGTATTCACTGAAATGTATTGGTTTAATATTTGCAGTGTTGCCTTTTGATAGGTAGGGTATGGTGCTTTGTGAGTCCTGGTAATGCTGTCAGGATACGGCGGGTTTGCTATGGGTTCTAAATGGGCAGCGTTTGTAGTAGTTCCTAATGTGCCTGGCGGTTGGCACTGGATTATAGTAATGTAGAAATCTTTTAGTCTTTCTTTATCCATACACTCATTAAGAGACATGTTTACTAAAAGTTAGTGTATGGTAACATTATGCAAATATTTATGCAAATAAGACCACTTATGCAAATGACGTGCTGGCACTTTGAGGAAATTCTTTGGTTTTGTGCGGCAGTTTGGGCACTCGGGCTCAAAAAGGTTAGCCATCACTGTTCTAGGGCATGGTCTAACAAGTACCCATCTAACAATGTAAGCTCAAAACCTGAAGGCCTGAGGTTCAATACTCACTACATACAGCCATTAGGTAGAAATGTGAATCCTCAACTCACTCTAGACCTCTCCATTAAGCAGAAAGAAAAACAACAATAATCAACTTACCGGGTCAGTAAGCATAGTCCTCAGGTGAGATGCCAGAGCTAGCACTGCAAAGCAGTTGAAGAGAGCTCCATTGAGCACTGAGTACCAGAAGTCTCTGGAAGGGAGCAACATGACAAAAGTCACAACAAAGTCTGCGTAGAAGACCAGAAGCCAAGTGATAACTGCACAGACCATGCCACAGCCATCTCGGATAAACCAAACCCTATCAGCCATTTCCATCTCCACTGGAGAGGAATCATAATTATCATTTTCAGAGAGTAGGGGGTGATGCTCGATGTCACGGAACCGGTGTCCTAATGACTGCATGGTTTCCTCGATGAGCCCTAAGGAGATCAGAGAGAGAGAGAGAGAGAGATGATATATCTGTTCATATGAACCAAAAGCATAGTGGCTGTCAGTATTTATTATTAAAAGGGCTGGCCCAACCACTAGGCAAACTAGGTGGCTGCTGAGGGCAGCAATTTCTGGGAGGCGGCAAAGTGCACAGCATTCAAAGCTAAATAATAGATTTTGACGGTCAGAGGGGGAGTAAAGCTTAAGGTTTGCCTAGGGTGGCAAAGCATAGTTACTCACCTGTAACAGGTGATATCTGGGAACAGCAGGAATTTAGTCTTCACATATGGGTATCGTCAGTACCGACGGAGCCTGCGCGGGAACACTCCCCAGCGTCCAATAGGAAAGCTTTTGGGAGCATCCCACAGTGCTTGCGTGCTGCCTTCCCGCCTTTCCCAACTGCCCCTCTCCAGTTGAGTTGATAGCTGAGAAAGAGAAAGAGGGAAAGAGAGAAAGAGAGAGATAGAGAGATACAACTCCTAGGGGAGGTGTGTAGGTTGTGAAGACTAAATTCCTGCTGTTCCCGGAGATCACCTGTTACAGGTGAGTAACTATGCTATCTCCAGGAACAAGCAGGAATGTAGTCTTCACATATGGGGACTCCCTAGCTGCAGATGCCAGGGAGAAGGCCCCAGAAGTTGTGTGCCCTTGTGAAAGGGCTCCACTTCCCCCCATGGATCTCTGGCTTCCTACCAGGGATGGTGGGTAGGAGTTGATTAAGTATGGAACAGGTGTTGAAGAACAGCCTGACCAAACAAGGCATCCCAGCGGGAGTCCTTGTCTAAGCAGTAATGGGCTGTGAAGGTATGAACCGAGGCCCAAGTAGCTGCTCGACAGATGTCGTCGATAGACACAGAGTGAAGATGAGCCATAGAGGCTGCCATGGCTCTCACATTGTGAGCTGTGACATGGCCTTCCAAAGGAAGGTTTTTACTCTCATAGGCAAAAGAAATACACTGTGCAATCCAGTTGGACAGTGTTCTCTTGGAGACGAAGTCCCAAATGACTAGGATCAAAAGCAACAAAAGGTTGAGAGGACTTTCTATGTTGCTGAGTTCTTTGCAAGTAAAAAGCTAAAGCTCTTTTACAATCCAAAGTATGAAGATTGCTTTCTGCATTTGAGGCGTGAGGCCTTGGGAAGAATACAGGAAGATATACCGCTTGGTTTAAATGAAAAGATGACACCACCTTTGGTATAAAGTGTGGATGAGTCCTAAGGACTACCTTATCATGATGGAACCTTGTATAAGGAAGATCAGCCACCAATGCTTGCAATTCACTGATGCGACGTGCTGATGTGATTGAAATAAGAAAGATGACCTTCCAAGAAAGGAATGTCAAAGAGGTAGTAGCTAACGGTTCAAAAGGCGGCTTCATGAGCTGCCCAAGAACCAGATTTAAATCCCATGCCACCAGTGGTGGCTTAATGGGAGGCTTAGTTAAAAGAAGGCCTCTCATAAATCTTGCTATGAGAGGATGAGAGGAAATAGGTTGTCCATTCAGAGGCTTGAAAGAAGCTGCAATAGCACTCAAATGAACTCTCACTGAATTGGTCTTAAGCCCTGTATTAGACAAATGAAGGAGATACTCCAGTAATGATTCCAGAAGAATCGCAAGAGGGTCAAGACCCTTCTGCGAGCACCATATGGTAAACCTTTTCCACTTGAAAGCATAAGAGCGTCTTGTGGAAGGTTTCCTGGAAGCATAAAGGATATCCTTTATCTGCTGAGAAAGGTTAAGACCATGAAGTTCTAGGCTTTCAGCAACCAGGCCCTGAGATGCAGAGACTGGGTATTGGGATGCCACAGCATCCCTTCCTCCTGAGACAGGAGATCTGGAGCAGATCCCAACTCCAGAGACGGAGCTTGAGAGAGATGTAGAAGCAGAGGGTACCACACTTGCCGTGGACAATGTGGAGCTATGAGAATCATATGGCCTCTGTCTCTCTGAAGCTTGAACATGGTTTTGGGAATTAGGGGAATGGGTGGAAAGGCATACAGGAAGTCCTGACCCCAATGAAGGAGGAAAGCATCCCTGGCCTGACAACCCTGAGCCAAAATACTGGAACAGAACTGGGGAAGTATGGCATTCAGCGGACTTGCGAAGAGGTCTATGTCCGGTGTTCCCCAAATTTGAAAGATTTGGCCACCTGGTCTACATGGAGAGACCATTCGCGTGGAAGCAGAACTCGACTGAGTCTGTCTGCCCAAGAGTTTTGAATGTCTGGAAGATACACCGCAAGGAATTGAATCTGATGCTCTCTGGCGAGGGCCCATGGTCACAAAGCTTCGCTGCAGAGCGACAGAGCCTATTCCACCCTGCTTGTTCCCATAGAACATGGCTACCTGATTGTCCGTTTGAACTAGGACTGTCTTGTTGCTGAGCTGGGTGTGGAATACCCGAAGAGCAAGGAAGATTGCTCCGAGTTCCTGGAGATTGATGTGTAGATAGGACTCCTGTGGAGTCCAGGTACCCTAGGTAGAGAGGCCTTGCAGGTGAGCTCCCCAACCCACCTGTGAGGCATCTGTTGTCAGAGTGGCTTGGGGTGGGGGTTGTTGGAAAGGGGACCCCACCAAAAGTTTTTGGGGTGACTGCCACCATTGGAGGGACAAAATAAGACGATCCGTGTTTGTTATTTTGTCTGACAGACAACCTGATGCCTGAGTCCATTGAGTGGATAAAGTCCACTGGGCTGCCCTCATATGGAGGCGAGCATAAGGAACCACATGCACGGTGGATGCCATGTGGCCTAGCAATTGTAACATTTCCCGAGCAGTGAGGTGAGGCTTTAGCACTGCTTGGGAAGCTAACTGCACCATGCCAAGGCAGCGGGGCTGTGGAAGATAGGCCCTTGTCTGTCTGGTATCCAGCAGAGCTCCTATAAACTCTAGAGACTGAGTGGGAGCTAGGTTGGATTTTGGGAAGTTTATGACAAGTCCCAAATACTGAAGGATACACATTGTACGAGATAGGGAAATCCTGGCCTCTGGCTCTGACGGGGCTTGAATGAGCCAGTCGTCTAAGTAAGGGAAGACAAATATTCCCAGGGTGCGAAAAAATTCTGCCACCACAACCATGCATTTTGTAAACACCCTTGGTGCCGAGTCCAGGCCAAAAGGAAAAACTCTGTATTGGTAGTGCTTCCCTTGAAATAGAAAGTGAAGAAACTTTTGGTGAGTTGGATGGATGAGAACATGAGTGTACACATCCTTGAGATCTAGAGAACAAAGCCAATCCTGACTCTGAAGGTATGGCAGCAGAGTTCCCAGAGAAATCATTTTGAACTTCTCTTTGAGCAGGAATTTGTTCAATTCTCTGAGGTCCAAAATGGGTCTGTGTCCTCCTGTTTTCTTTGGGATAAGGAAATAGGGGGAGTAGAACCCTGTACCCTGTTGGGGAATGGGTACCTCTTCTATTGCCCCTTGGGTAAGAAGCAAAGTGACATCTTGACCTAACTGGGTGTTGAGAGAGGTCTGATCATTGTAGGAGGGGGCATGCTGAGGAAGTGAAGCTTGTATCCCTCTCTTACAATGGACAGAGTCCAACATTCTGCTGTTATCTGCTCCCATCTGGGGGCAAAATGGCATAACCTTCCTGGAATGGTGGAAGACTCTGGGCCGTTCAGGGCCAGGAAGACAAAGTTCTCTAGATAGGAGTCAAAGCCCCTGTGGAGGCTGAGTCTTCTGAGCAGGTTGAGGCTTAGCAGTTTTTGATTTTCTTTGCCTAGGCTGTTGCTGCTGTCCCTTTTGGGCAGACTGACCTACACGATGTCTCTGTTGGGTATAGGAGGGGTAAAACTTCTTCTTCTTACTGAATAATGGTTTCTTGTAGGATTTTTTCCTTGCAGGATCAGCTGTAGATTTAGACAATCTATCCAGGGTTATATTGTCAGCATCTATCTTATTAGCTTTTTCCTGCCAATTCTTGCCAAAGAGATTCTCTCCTGTGCAAGGAATATTCCCCAGTTTGTCCTGTACCCAAAGTTCCAAGTCAGATGCCTGGAGCCAGGCAATCCTATGTGCACCTATGGCAATAGCAGAGGTTCTGCATATGCACTCAAAGCAGTCAAAGGCTGCACAATTTATAAACTTGGAAACATCCTGAGCATGTTTGACAAGTGCAAGGTAATCCTGCCTCTTATCATCAGGAAGGAGAGGGCTCATAAAGCTCTAAATCTCCGGTGACCTCCTTAAGGAAAATTCCCATATATAATATATAGGAACTGATCCTGGCAGAAAGCATGGAAGCCTGGAAGGTTCGACGTCCAAAGGCGTCAAGAGTCCTACACTCATGTCCTGAAGGATTAGATGCATGTCTTTTTGCATTCTTGATCCTTCTCATAGCTGATTCCACCACCATGGAATGGTGTGGTAGCTGAGTTTTTTGAAATTCAGGACAAGGAGGAACTCGATACATGGTGTTGAGCCTTCGAGAGTGAGGAGAAGTGGTTAGAGGTGTTTCCCACATCCTTAAAATGAGATCATGCAGGATCTCATGAATAGGTAAAGTAGCTGCCTCCTTGAGAGCTTTAGGGTATTGTAAGATTTCCAATTCCTTTGCCCTAGGCTCTTTTTCAGGAGCCACTGTGATGGAAAGACCTCAAGCCACATCTCGGATAAAATCCTGAAAGGACATATCCACTGGAGGAGACATCCTACGTTGAGGAGAAGAATCCTCAAGAAGAAGTACTCTGGTATCGGCAGAGCTTTCAGAGTCTTCAGACTCATCCGAGGATTCGAAGTATCTCTGATCCCGGTGATCGTGCAAGGCATGATACCGGTACCGATCGAAGTCGGTGTCAGAGGGGTCCGGTACCGACTTGTCGATACCGGATGGGTAAGCTTGACTCGGTCCCAATAGAATACCTGCCAATGTCGAAGCAGTCGGTACCGTTACTGATGTCGGTGCTGGTACCGACTGAATTGTCTGAAGTGGTTTCAAGGGCATCAAGACCGTGAGAAGAGCCGCCAGACTGCGTTCAATAGCCAAGAATCTCTGGTCTATTGACGCTGCCGATGCTTGGGTATCGGTACCGGATGAAGCAGCCAGTACACCCCAGAGCATGGCACCAGTAGTTCTGCTGAGGTTGGGGCCTCGAGAACATCCTGGAGCCCCGTTAGTGCTTTGGAAACCAAAGCCTCCCACCGGGGCAATTTTGCCGGTACAAGTCCCTCAAGGGCAACGCCAGAGGCATCTCGATGCTTGGAAGGAGATCTACCCTTTGAGGACCAGCGAGATTTATGTTTAGTTACCTGAGATCCATGGGAGGAAGACAAGGCCCTGGAAGACGTCGATGCCACAGATGCTGCAATGGAGGGGAAAAAGGGTGCTAAGTTTAGCAGCTCGGTTTTGCCAACCCCTCTTCAACATCATCCCACAGGCAACACACTCTGAAATAGAGTGGTCAGGACCTAAACATTTGAGGCACCACTCATGGGTGTCGGTGATGGAGATGGTACCACCACACTTAGAACACACTTTAAAACCCGAAGCGGGTTTTTCCATGTTAGAGGAAAAATTGGGCTTAGTGCCCAAAATGGCGCGTGGCACCTGAAGGAAAAAGTAGCTGGAAGAAATTCCAGAAGGTTTTTTTTTTTTTTTTTAGAAAAGGAACCGGTGGTACCAGTGTAGCGTCGAAGGAAGGCAGACGTGACCAAAAAAAGAAGAAGAAACGGGAATATTTTCTGCAGTGACAGGAGGTGCGACCAGTCGGCTCTGTGGAAAACGAAGAACTGGAGAGGGACAGTTGGGAAAGGCGGGAAGGCAGCACGCAGGCACTGTGGGATGCTCCCAAAAGCTTTCCTATTGGAGGCTCCATCAGTACCGACGATACCCATATGTGAAGACTACATTCCTGCTTATTCCTGGAGATTACACTGAGCCAACTCTATGGCCAGCCCTGATTATGAACATAGAAAATTAGAAGCCAAAGACCTTAAACGAAAAGCGTAGTTACTCACCTGTAACAGGTGTTCTCCAGGGACAGCAGGAATCAGTCCTCACATATGGGTGACGGTTGGCACCAACAGAGCACACGCGGAGCATTTCCCCAGCTTTCAAAGAAAGCCTTTGGGAATGCCACTATGCATGCATGGTCTCCTTCCCGCACTGGGGTGCCATCTTGATCAGTCAGATGACATAGCTCAGGCAAAGGATAAAAAAAAAAAAAAATCCAAAAAAGAGTGGGCAACTCCTAGGGGAGGTTGATGGGTTGTGAGGACTGATTCGTACTGTCCCTGGAAAACATCCTGTCCCTGTGAGTAACTACACTTTCTCCAGGAACAAGCAGGAAGTCAGTCCTCACATATGAGAATCCCCAACTACAGGCTACAAAGAACCTGTAGAAAATGTCAGGCACAAGGAGAGCTGCAGCTCTTGCAGGTCCAAACAGGAAAACACTACACCAGATAGCACAGTTACTTACCTGTAACAGGTGATCTCTGGGAACAGCAGGAATTAGTCCTCACATATGGGTACGTCGGTACCGACGGAGCCTGCGCAGTAATGCTCCCCAGCTTCCCAGAATGAAAGCTTTTGGGGCATCCCACAGCGCAAGCGCGCTGCCTTCCCGCCTTTCCTACCAACTCTCCTCAGTTCAAGTTTAAAGCTGAGACAATAGAGAGAGAGAGAGAGAGTAAAGGAAAGACAAAGAGAGAGATACAACTCCTAGGGGAGGTGGGTGGGTTGTGAGGACTAATTCCTGCTGTTTCCAGAGATCACCTGTTACAGGTAAGTAACTGTGCTATCTCCAGGAACAAGCAGGAATAAGTCCTCACATATGGGGACTCCCTAGCTAAGATGCCTGGGAGATCCCCAAGGGTATGAGACCCAGAAGGGTTCCTCGTCTTCCTATGGATCTCAGGCATCCATTCGGGGAAGGAGGGCAGGAGTTGTTCAAGAATGGAACAGGTGTCTGAGGACAGCCTGACCAAACAAGGCATCCCGGCGGGAGTCCTTGTCCAAACAGTAATGGGCTGTGAAGGTATGAACCGAGGCCCAGGTGGCTGCTCGACAGATCTGATCGATGGACACAGAATGAAGATGAGCCATAGAGGTGGCCATGGCCCTCACATTGTGAGCTGTGACATGGCCCTCCAGAGAAAGGTTCTTACTCTGGTAAGCAAAAGAAATACACTGAGCAATCCAATTGGACAGTGTTCTTTTGGAGACTGGAAGTCCTAAATGAGAAGGATCAAAAGCAACAAAAAAGCTGGGAAGACTTTCTATGTTGCTGTGTCCTGTGTAAGTAAAAAGCTAGAGCTCTTTTACAATCTAGAGTATGAAAGTTCCTCTCTGCAGCTGATGCATGAGGAGCTGGAAAAAAGACAGGTAAATATACCTCTTGATTAAGATGAAAAGGTGAGACCACTTTAGGCATAAAGTGAGGATTTGTCCTAAGGACTACCTTATGATGGAACCTTGTATAAGGTGGATTAGCCACTAAGGCCTGCAGTTCACTGATGCGGCGAGCAGAAGTGATTGCAATAAGGAAAATAACCTTCCAGGAAAGAAATTTCAAGGAGGTAGTGGCTAATGGTTCAAAAGGTGGCTTCATAAGCTGACCAAGAACCAAATTTAAATCCCATGCCACCGGAGGAGGTCGAATGGGAGGTTTAGTTAAAGTTAGGCCTCTCATAAATCTTGCAATAAGAGGATGAGAGGAAACAGGTTGTCCATTGATAGGCTTAAGGGATGCTGCAATAGCACTTAAATGGACCCTTACTGAATTCGTCTTAAGGCCTGCATTGGAAAGATGCAGGAGATATTCTAATAGCGAATTCAGAGGAAGTGCCAGAGGGTCAAGACCCTTTTGAGCACACCAAATGGAAAATCTTTTCCATTTAAAGGCATAGGAACGCCTAGTGGAAGGTTTCCTGGAAGCATGAAGGATATCCTTCACTTGCTGCGAAAGATTGAAGTCTTGAAGGTCTAGGCCTTCAGTAACCAAGCTCTGAGGTGAAGGGACTTGGGGTTTGGATGCCCCAAAGTCCCCTCCTCCTGAGACAGAAGGTCTGGAGCAGCTCCTAAGTCCAGGGAGGGGGCTTGGGAGAGATGCAGAAGCAGAGGGTACCACACTTGGCGTGGCCAGCGTGGAGCTATGAGGATCATAGATCCTTGATCCCTCTGAAGTTTGAACAGAGTCTTGGGAATCAAAGGAATGGGTGGAAAGGCATACAGGAAGTCCTGACCCCAATGAAGGAGGAAGGCATCCTTGGCCTGAACTCCCTGACACGGAATTCTGGAACAGAACCGGGGAAGTTTGGCATTCCACGGACTTGCAAATAGGTCTATGTCCGGGGTACCCCATTCCTGGAAGATTCTGAGTACCTGATCCATGTGCAGGGACCATTCGTGTGGAAGCAGAACTCGACTGAGTCTGTCTGCTCAAGAGTTTTGAATTCCTGGGAGGTATACTGCCAGGAGATGGATTTGATGCTCTCTGGCGAAGGCCCATAATCTTAGAGCTTCGTTGCAAAGCGACAGAGAGCCAGTTCCTCCTTGCTTGTTTATGTAAAACATAGCTACCTGATTGTCTGTTTGAATGAGGACTGTCTGGTAGCTGAGGAGGGTATGAAAGACCTTGAGAGCTAGGTACACTGCTCGAAGTTCCAAGAGGTTGATATGAAGGGAGGTCTCCTGTGGGGACCAAGTGCCTTGGGTGGATAGGTCCTGTAGATGAGCTCCCCAACCTGTTAGGAAGGCATCTGTTGTGAGGATTGCTTGGGGCAACAAAGGTTGGAAGGGGGACCCCAGCAACAGATTTTGAGTGGACATCCACCATTGGAGAGACCAAAAGAGACGTTTGGAGTTTGCTATTTGGTCTGAGAGAGCTCCTGAAGCTTGAGTCCATTGGGTGGACAAAGTCCACTGAGCTGCTCTCATGTGTAGGCGAGCATAGGGCACCACATGTACTGTGGAAGCCATGTGGCCTAGTAGTTGTAGCATCTCCCGGGCAGTTAAGTGGTCCTTTGAATCTGGGAGGCTAATTGCACTAGACGTTGGCAACGAGCCTGGGGAAGATAGGCTCTTGCAGTAGTGGTGTCTAACCAGGCCCCTATGAATTCTAGGGACTGAGTAGGGGTGAGCTGAGACTTTGGGAGGTTTACCACAAGTCCCAGATACTGCAGAATGCTCCTGGTGCTGTCCAGGGAAATTTGGGCTTCTGACTGGGATGGAGCTCGGATGAGCCAGTCGTCCAGATATGGGAAGACAGATTCCCAGAGTGCGCAGAAATGCAGCAACTATTGCCATGCATTTGGTGAACACTCTTGGAGCAGAGGCCAGACCAAAAGGAAGGACTCTGTATTGGTAATGTTTGCCCTGGAACAGAAAACGTAGGAATTTTCTGTGGGATGGATGGATGAGTATATGAGTGTACGCATCCTTGAGATCTAGAGAACAAAGCCAATCCTGACTCTGTAGGTATGGAAGGAGAGTGCCTAAAGAGAGCATCTTGAACGTCTCCTTGTATAGAAATTTGTTCAATTCTCGGAGATCTAGAATGGGTCTGTATCCCCCTGTTTTCTTTGGAATGAGAAAGTAGGGGGAGTAAAACCCTGACCCCTGTTGAAGAAGAGGAACTTCTTCTATGGCCCTCTGGGCCAGAAGGGAGGTTACCTCCTGATCCAGAAGGTCGAGGAGAGATGTGGGAGAATTGAAATGTCTCACCATGGTGTAGGTAGGAAGGTCTGAGAAATGAAGTTTGTAGCCCTCTCTGATGATGGAGAGGGTCCACTGCTCTGATGTGATTTGCTCCCATCTGGGAGCAAAATGAGCTAACCTTCCTGGAATGGTGAGAGGTTCTGGCTGTTGTAGAGCCAGAAAGGTTAAGTTCTCTAGTACCAAGTCAAAACCCCTGAGGGGCTTGGGACTGCTGGGTTGCAGCAGCCCCTGCAGGTTTAGGCCTGGCCTGTTTAGGTTGCTGACGCTTAGTAGCAAAGCAACCTGTAGAAGACTGTTGAGCAGAAGTGGAAGGAAATCTGCCTTTCTTGTAAAAAGACTTTTTAAAAGATTTTTTCTTGGCCGGAGTGGAGGTAGACTTAGAAAGTCTATCCAGAGCAGCATTTTCTGCATCCATTTGAGTGGCTTTAATTTGCCACTCCTTGCCAAATAGGTTTTCAACTGTACAGGGCAGATTTCCTAAACCATCTTGAACCCAGGGTTCTAGATCAGAAGCCTGGAGCCAAGCAATTCTACGAGCAGCTATAGCAATGCCTGAGGCTCTGCTGGCACCTTCAAAAGAATCAAAGGCTGCCCTGTTGGAAAACTTTGAAATGTCTTGAGTATGCTTAAGCCAAAGAAGGAATTCATCCCTTTTATCTTCTGGAATAAAAGGGAGAAAGCTGTGCAGTTTTTCTGCAACCTCCTTCAGAAACATACCCATATAAAGGCTGTATGAATTGATTCTGGCAATAAGCATGCTAGCTTGGAAGATCTTCCTACCAAAAGCATCCAAGGTCCTGCATTCTCTTCCTGGAGGAGTAGAAGAGTGTCTTTTGGAACTCTATCCTCTTCATAGCTGACTGCACCACAATGGAGTGGTGAGGAAGCTGAGTTTTTTTGAAATCCAGGAGGAGGGAGGGACACGGTACATGGTGTCCAATCTACGAGAATGAGGAGAAAGGGTGAGAGGAGTCTCCCACAAGTCAATCAAATGTTCTTGAAGAATTTCATGAATTGGCAAGGTGACTGCCTCTCTGGGAACCTTAGAGTATCCCAAAATATCTAATTTTTTTGCTCTAGGTTCTTTTTCAGAGGTTACTGAAATAGAGAGTCCTTTAGCTACTTCTGTTATGAAGTCTTGAAAAGACAAATCCTCTGGAGGAGACATTCTCCTTTTTGGAGAAGAAGGCTCCTCAGGAAGGGTGACAGATACTGCAGGAGACTCATCCGATGACTCAGAATCATCAGAAGAATCGAAATATCGTCTGCCCGATTCCAAAGATCGATAGGCGTATCGATCGGTACCGACATCGGGTGTCCCCGGTACCGGGTCGGTACCGAGAAAGAGCCCAGGACAGGGAGCCGGAATCGGCATCCTGGCCGATGTCGATGCAGCCGGTACCGGTATCGAGGATGGTACTGGTACCGACAACATGGCTTGTTGCGGTACCGACGGCGCCGCAGCCTTGATGAAAGCCAGTATGGCCTGCTGCATGGATTGCACAGTGTGATCCATGGACGCCACGACTGCCTGGATGTCGGTACCGGGAGATTGTGCCGGTACCCCAGAGCAGTCTAACAGGTGATCGGTCAAGGCCGTGCCATCGATGTCAACCTGTAACCCCATAGGAGGAGCTTTGGAAGCCAGAGCTTCCCGCCGGGGTTGTTTGGCTGGGGCAGGATCCTCAAGGGCAAGCCCGGAGGCATCTCGATACTTAGAGGGAGATTTGCCCTTTGAGGACCTGCTAAAAGTATGTTTGGTTACCTGAGATCCATCAGGAGAGGAAGACCTGGAAGATGTCGATGCCACCGCCGGTGCATCCGTGGGAAACAGCACATGGAGCTTGGCTGCTCGGTTCTGTAACCCTCGTTTAGACATTAGAGAACAGGACTGGCAATCCGGGACGGAGTGTTCAGGCCCCAAACATTTAAGACACCATTCATGGGTGTGTGTCACAGAAATTGTACCGCTACACTTAGTGCATTTTTTGAAGCCAGAGGCTGGTTTTTCCATGAGGGAAAGTTTCTTGTGGGCCCGAAGGCCTAAGAAGAAAAATACACCAAGTGAGAGAAAAATATTATATTATATTATTTTTTTTTTTAGAAGTAAAGACCGGCGGTACCGGTCCGGCGTCGGGGAAGGCAGACACGCGACCAAAGAAATAGATTAAAATAAAGAACTTCTTCAGCGGTGACAGGAACACGACCTGCTGGCTCCGCGGAAAAGAAGAACTGAGGAGAGTTGGTAGGAAAGGCGGGAAGGCAGCGCGCATGCGCTGTGGGATGCCCCAAAAGCTTTCATTCTGGGAAGCTGGGGAGCATTCCCGCGCAGGCTCCGTCGGTACCGACGTACCCATATGTGAGGACTTATTCCTGCTTGTTCCTGGAGATAACTGGATATCTAATAAAGTAAGCTTCGGAAAAGCAAACTCCAATGTCATGTTTCTACAACATGACATTGGAGTTTGCTTTTCCGAAGCTTACTTTATTAGATATCCAGTTATCTATAATGTAGCCGCGACGGCGCTATAATTTTCACCACAAAATCGGGGCCACATTTTAAAGGTTCAATCTGGTGTAGTGAAATATCTCACTATTGAGACCCTGGCTACCTGCCTTTTTAACCTTATTACCTGATGACCTATTCGTGGTATTTGTCGATGATTTTAACCCCCTGAGGAAGGCAATCTGCCGAAACGCGTTGGGGATTATCAATAAAGGCCACTGTCTCATCATCGCTCTTGCCCTTTTGTGTTTTCCTGTAGAAAATGTGCCATGGCGAGCCGTGAGCAAACACTGGTAACCGAAAACAACCTGAGGACCCTGGATCTCCAGAAGACCACACTCCCAGTAGCCGCAGAAGGGTCGGAGTTGCCTAAACCCCGAACAGATTACAGAGTATAGCCTGGCTAAAGAAACTGTCCCGATGGGACACTCTCTCCAGGCAGTAATGCATCACAAAGATGGTAGCCGAGGACCAGGTTGCAGCTTGGCCGATGTCACACAAACACCGTATCTGTATGGGGTACCTTTCGTGGTTGCTCTTTCTCCAACTCTTGAGACTGCTGAGGGGAGCTGAGGGACTGAGCGCGAGAATGCTCAGCGTGTCCAGAGCCCCCGACAGGGTCCTCGAGGCCTCCTCCTTCTGCTCCCTTTTGGGGGACCCTTGCTCAGAGTGACACTGGAGCTGCGGAGTGGCCACGGGAGACCCTAGAGGCTGAAGGTCGGTGAAGCAGGAAGCTACCGGGGACACCAGGGCCGCCTTGTGGAAAATATCGTCCAATTTCTGCTTACAGCTCTGGATGGCCTTGGAGGACATTTTTTTTTTTACAAAGGGAGCAGAGCTCCAGGTTATGGTCAGCTCCTAGGCACCTAAAACAACAGTCATGGATGTCAGTAAGTGACATGCTTTGAAGCATCTGTCACATATTTTGAAACCAAAGGCCATGGGGGCAAAAAGAATCCCTGCAAGGTCGAAGACCTTTGGCTTGGCCAGTGGCTGAAAAGGGCACGAAACATGCTAGAGATAAACAAAAGAAAAAATGAGAAAAAAAAAAAAAACCCAGCAAAGTCCCGGGGCCTGCTGCCAAGGCAGTGCCACGAGGGACGGTGAGAAGAGGACTGGATAACCAGAATTAGAGAGACAATTATGAGACTTTTTCCGAGGTACAGGGACATGTGTCCGAAGGGCTCCACAGAAAAAGGGAGACTGATCAAGATAACACCCTTGGATGGCATTCCCAAAGGCTTTCTTTGAAAGCTGGGGATGTGCACTGCCCAGGCTCCGTTGGTGCACACGTCACCCATATGTGAGGACTGACTTCCTGCTTGTTCCTGGAGAAGCTCATGTTATCGCTGCTGCACTAAGAGACTGTAAATATTCCTTCTTGTTTCCATCTTTATCAGTCACTCAGGTAAGTCTGAAAAAATATTGGTATCACAGGTGTACTGCCAACAGCAATATAGCAGTTACTTACCTGTAACAGGTGATCTCTGGGAACAGCAGGAATAAGTCTTCACATATGGGTACGTCGGTACCGACGGAGCCTGCGCGGTAACGCTCCACAGCGTCCAAACAGAAAGCTTTTGGGAGCATCCCTCAGCACCTGCGTGCTGCCTTCCCGCCTTTCCAACTGTCTCTCCTAAGTTGAGTTTTATAGCTGAGACAAAGAGAGAGAGAGAGAGGAAAGGAAAGATAGATAGAGAGATACAACTCCTAGGGGAGGTGAGTGGGTTGTGAAGACTTATTCCTGCTGTTCCCAGAGATCACCTGTTACAGGTAAGTAACTGTGCTATCTCCAGGAACAAGCAGGAATGAGTCTTCACATATGGGGACTCCCAAGCTAAGATGCCTGGAGCCCTAGCATGTTGGAGATTGAAACATGCTACACCTCATATGGCCAGGCATCCTGAGGATGGAGGGTAGGAGTTGAAAAAGAGAGGAGCTGTAGAAAACAGCTAACCTAAGATAGGACTACAGGCAAGGAGTCCTTGTATGTATGATAATTATCATGAAATATATTGAAATGAACAATCACAATATGGACCTCACGTACTGGATTGCAGGAAGTAGAGAGGCTGATGGAGTCTACTGGGGATCCAGTAGAGGAATCTCCAAGGTGACCTCACTGAAGTGAAGGTGATGGTCAAAATATGGAAGAGACAGGTGACCCCAGGATTCAACTGGGGTAGTACAAAAACGGTAGGTCTTTAGTGGGAAGCTTTATGGAAAAAGCTGAAAACTCTTTTGGCTACAGAGTTACTCACAGTTAAGAGCAAAAGAGGAAGACTGACCGATTTGGACAAACTGGCCTAGTCCTTGAGGGAAGAAAGGGTATGGGAAAAAAACCCGTATTCCCAAAGGAAGGACAGATGTCTGAGGAGTTGAAACCTCAGATCTACTGAAGATCCACCATGTCTTTCCTAACTGGTGAGAGGTAGGAAGATATTGGAGCATGGAGCTTCAGGGATACCTAAACCTAGGGTTATGGTAGGAGCTGTCAGTACCACAGCAGTGGTTGTGTGCATAATACCCCAAACATACTGTGGAACAGTATGAACATGTGCAAAGCCCACTGTCTGGAACATATAGGAAGGTAAAACCTTTATGAGCATAGACAGTTAGAGAGATAAGTATGTAAATACATATCTACCTATAACGAAGCATCTCGACAGATACACAATATATATATATATATATATATATATATATATATATATATATATATATTGAGATCTAGAGGGGCATAACATATGCACACGCAGCTGACAGACATATGTATATAGATATATATACATATATGAATATATAGGTCTAAAGATAAATGTCTGCAATTAAGCAGACAGAGATATGCCTATAAGAACATTCACATGGGAGATGTGAAGAGGAAAGATTCATCCAACAACAAGAAGGTGGAACCTACTTGAGAAGATATATAGAGAATCTATTCCCCCTGGTTATGATGGTGCAGAAATGCTATCCAGTGAAATAACCAGGATGGTTGCGTGAAAAAATAGAGGATAATATCAGTCTGTAAACAGCAAGTCCTGAGTCCTGTAGAACTCTAGCATGGTAAATGGACAGAAAACGCATAGGATGAGATACCAGGTTGACCCACTTGAGGGACAAAAAGGGGTATCATGTGTTTTTTAGTTAAATATGTGCTGTCCATGAAGGATTAGGATACTATGAGGACAAGCTGCAAGGAAAAAAGAGCATATTCCCTGTAGGAATTGGACAACTCTTTAGTCTTTCACGTAGAGAAGGCTTATATCCTTTATTTTAAAAGGAGATAGTAGGGTGTGAAGAACCCTCACAGTCATGGGGAATGACTGAGGAAGCCTTTTTCAACCATATAGGATAGTCATTAGAGAAAAAACCCCATGCTCTCTAGCAAGGGCCCATAGTGGAAAGCTTCTCTGTAGGATTGCAGAGAGCATTATGCAGGAGAATTGGGAGATAGAACTGGCTGTTGGAAAAAAACCAGCAGCCACGTCAACTATGCTGCCAAACCCAAAGGAATTGGAGATGGCAAGAATAGAAGATAGTGTGATAAGCCAGAAGTGATAAGGATTATCCAAGAAAGATGTATGCACTGTCTTGGAATCACTACTAAGGCCAGACAGAAAGTAGTGGAGGACAAGACTGGAAACTTGTGGAAAAGTACCAGTAGTCCAATCACTGGAACTCCTACATGGGCAGCTGCTGAATAAGACAGCAGAGAGAATCTTTCTGTGTAAAACAGAAAGAACAGACAGAACAAGAGAAGAAATTCCTGTCCCTGTCTGATAAGCTGCCCAGGCAAAAGGAGGTAGTTTACTCAAGAGAAAAAACTCCACACTGGACTGGAAAGAAAGACTAGAAAGGCTAAAGAAGCCCTCCAGTGGCATGGTACCACTCGTACAGGGGAAACCCTGGATAAGAGGGTAGAGAAACAGGAGCTGAAGGGTGACTTACCATATGGTAAGTCAGTGGAAGGAAAAAGTTCATGTTGGTACAGAAAACTATCATGGGATAGTTGTTAAACCTCTCTTCTTGGCAGGAAGAAGAGGAGAAACCTGTGACCCATAGACATGAATATCCTGACAGCTCAGCATACTTAGGAGCAACTGGATGTGCTGAGGAAAGGAATCCATGTGTAGAGTTTTGAATGAAAAACAGTGAAAAACGTCTGCTGAGAAGAAGTCAACTGTAAGTTGTAAACTCCAAGAGGCAGAAAAAAGATTAATCAGAACCCTATGGTTGCTGGGTTTGTTTAGCCTGGCGAGAGTTTGGATTCTTCAGACCAGGGCGATGTGTCCCCTGCTTGGGAACATCTGTATGATGGGCAGAAGAGTAAAATCTTCTCCTCCTAGGGAAAGAAGGTTTGGTAGGGCATTTCCTACCTACTGGGGAAGGAGAAGGCTTAGGATAGCCTTCAGAAACAGGGAAGTCAGTGGACCACTGAGCAACCTGATGTAAAGACTCCTTATTGAAGAGATTTTCTCCAGTGCAAGGAGTATTACCCAGTCTTTGTTGTGCCCATTTGTTTAAGTCTGAAGCTTCAAGCCAGGCTCTACGTCGTGCCCCTATGGCTATAGCAGAAGTTCTGCTAACAGACTCAAAAGAGTCTAGGGAAGCACGAGTAAGAAACCAAGAGATACTTTGAATATGACTAAGTAGTAAGGAATAGTCTGCAGTCTTGGGCTCTGAAAGAAAAGAAGTCAAAAGATATAATTTCTTTGTGACCTCCTGAAGAGATAGACTCATATAAAAAATATATGAGAGAATCCTTGCTGACAGCATGGATGTCTGGAAGGTTTGACGTCCAAAGGCATCTAGTGTCCTAGACTCATGACCTGGTGGGTAAGAAGAGTGCTTCTTACTTTTCACCTTCCTCATTGCTGATTCCACCACAATGGAATGGTGGGGAAGTTGAGTCTTGAAACCCTGGAGAGGGGGGCACCTGATACAGAAGATCAGTTGCTCTAGAAGGTGAGGGTACCTTTAAAGGTGCTTCCCACATTCTTAGAAGAAGATCCTGCAAGGAATGATGTAAAGGAAGTATTATGTTTTCCTTTTCTTCAGTAGAAACAGAGCCTTGTGTAGGATCATGGCCAGGGATAGGAATAGCAAGAGATATTGCCATATCCAGGAGGAAATTCTGAAAAGAAGGATCTCCAAAGGGAACCGTCCCTGGACAGGTTAGACCTGAAGAACTAGCCTGGGCACCGGAGGATCTACTTGAGTATATAGGAATATAAGATCCTGTACGGTGCAAAAAAGGATCCTTAAGGGATGGATGCTGGTACTGGAGGTCAGGACCTGTGACAGTCAGTACTGCATCGTCCATGCCAGGTATCGACTCCAAACTTGGCATAGAAAGGAGCGACCCTGGTGAAAGAAGCATGGAAGGAGCTGGCCCCGATGCTACTGCGGATACCGGTACCGATACCGGTAGCACTGTAGGAATCGAAGGCGACACCGACATCGGAGCAGTCATCGGTGGCTGCTCAATCGGTAGAGAGGTAACCGAAGGCCTTTGGTAATCACCCTCGGTACCGAGCATCCGGTACCGGTAAGCATCGGTACCGAGACGTGTCGGTACCCAGTCTTCCAGACTAGAGATCGATTCCAGACTCAGCATCGAAGGAAGCGAGTCTATCGATGCATGTCTAGAGGGTACCGACATCGGTGGTAGTATCGGCGTTGATGCCGATACTGGAAAGTTAATCTTGAGCGTATCCACCGGTCCCGAAGGTACCGAGAAAGCCAGATGACGATCCCTGGTGAGGAGTGTATCGTCCAACACCAGTGCCGATGCCGGGGTATCGGTACCGCTCGAAGCGGATGCCACCACCGAGCATGGCTCAGGTATGTTCTGTGAGGGGTGAGCCCCAGGAACAACCTGAAACCCCTCATAGGCTTTGGAGGCCGAAGACTCCCACCGGGGTTTTGAAGCCAATGGACCCTCGAGGGCAAGGCCGGAGCCGTCATCATGCTGTGCATGAGACCTACCACTCAAGGGTTGGCTAGTCTTAACAGACTGTTTGTGGGTTACCTGATCTTGTGGAGAAGAAGAAATGGTCGGTGCCCTGACACTGGAAGGGAACCCAGTATCGAGGGAAACTCGAAATGGAAAATCTCTTCTCACAATACTGTAGCCTAATGGCTCCATAGGAAAACGGTCAGGACCCAAACAGGTTAGACACCAGTTCTTGGAGTCTAAAAATAAAACTGTACCGCCACAGCTTAGACATTTCTTAGGAAAAGAGGTTGGCGGCTCCATGATGGAGAGGCCTAGAAGGCCCAAAAAATTTAAGACAAAAAACTGAGGGAAAAAATTCCCTGGATTTAAGAAAAAGAAAAACACCGGCGGTACCGGTGGAGTCGGGAGACAGCCGCGACCACAAGAAAACAAAAGAATGAAAGAAAAATTTTCTGCGGTGACAGGACGTCCTGCCGGCTCCGCGGAAAAACGAAAACTGAGGAGAGACAGTTGGAAAGGCGGGAAGGCAGCACGCAGGCGCTGAGGGATGCTCCCAAAAGCTTTCTGATTGGACGCTGGGAGCGTTCCCGCGCAGGCTCCGTTGGTACCGACGTACCCATATGTGAAGACTCATTCCTGCTTGTTCCTGGAGATTAATTATTTAGTGGCAAGTTTACTAAAGGGTACGCTGGTAGCACATGTATGAACCACGGAACTAGCAATAAGGCCCACACTAACTTTAGGGTGGCACGTGCGTCCACCCCTCCACCACTAACTAGCGCATTGCTTACATGTGGCACCGCACTAATTGACCCAAGGGTGCACTTAACACCACCCACTGAAGTGGCATTAAATGCACTCACGCTAACGGCAATGGGTGTGGTTAGCATGTGCCCAAATGTGCAAGTTAACCATGATGCACTGTTAATTCCCAAGTTCCATCTCTAATCCATTCAGTCCCCACACCCAACAGTACATTCACTGCTTAGCACGTGGCCTCAGGCCGCTAACTTGGTGTGCTCAGCGTGTGGCGAAGCCCATGCTAATGATTAGCACATGTAAGTAAACATGCCCCTTAAACTTAACTGGTACAGTTGTATCACTACAAGTATTCCTAGCAACTTTAAGTAAATAACTTAAATAGCTAAACAAAACCTTACAACTAAGATGTGGACAGCAGCCCCGCAGCGAGATGGGTGCTACCCAGTCTTTTGCACTGAGTGTCACATATACGATTTTCTCCCAGGTGCTGGGGGGGGGGGGGGAATCTTACGTGTGCACTAGGTGCAAAGAGCCCTCTGCTCTCAGGGAACGAGTCCAAACTCTGGAAGCTAGAGTAGCAGACTCGGAGGACTTAAGGAAGACAGAGAGGTAAACAGACGGGACCTACAGGGACATAGGACATAGTGCATAAGAACATAAGATATGCCATACTGGGTCAGACCAAAAATCAAGTCCAGTATCCTGTCTCCAACAGTAGCCAATCCAGGTCACAAGTACCTAGCAGGTTCCCAAAAAGTCACAGGTTTCACGATGCTTGTACTGGGGCAAGCAGCGGATTTCCTGGGTCATCTCTCCACTGGTCAACAAATGTTTACAAAAGTCATGTTACTGAAATAAAAATAGTCATTTCTTCTCAATTTTTATATGCTGAACACGAATATGACAGTGAAATTGCAAAGTTGGCTCTAGTTTTTTTGTAATCTACAAGAATTAATGTTTACATCACGAAATGCATGTCAATAGTAAATATTTATTTATTTACATGCTCTTCTATACCGCGCTCCTCAGTATCAGTGCGGTGTACAAATAACAAAATTTGAAACGGACAAAGAAGCTGTATGCTTACATTATAACAGGGTAATATAACTCGAAAATATAACTAGGGAAACTATATACAGAAGCAACAACCATCATTAATGGTTGGGAAACTATTTACAATTTATACTAAATTTAATCATAAGCTGCTATTGATTTAATCATTCTTCAATATTGTCTAAAAGCATAGTTACTCACCTGTAACAGGTGATCTCCGGGAACAGAAGGCATTTAGTCTTCACATATGGGGAATCGTCGGTACCGACGGAGCCTGCGCGGGAACGCTCCCCAGCGCCCAATTAGAAAGCTTTTGGGAGCATCCCACAGCGCCTGCGTGCTGCCTTCCCGCCTTTCCCAACTGCCTCTCTCCAGTTGAGTTTTAAAGCTGAGACAACAAGAGAGAGAAGGAAAGGGAAAGAGATAGAGAGATACAACTCCTAGGGGAGGTAGGTGGGTTGTGAAGACTAAATTCCTGCTGTTCCAGGAGATCACCTGTTACAGGTGAGTAACTATGCTATCTCCAGGAACAAGCAGGAATGTAGTCTTCACATATGGGGACTCCCTAGCTGCAGATGCCAGGGAGAGACGCCAGAAGTTGTGTGTCCCTGTGAAAGGGCTCCACTTCCCCCATGGATCTCTGGCATCCAACCAGGGATGGCAAGTAGGAGTTGACTAAGTATGGAACAGGTGTTGGAGAACAGCCTGACCAAACAAGGCTTCCCGGCGGGAGTCATTGTCTAAGCAATAATGGGCTGTGAAGGTATGAACCGAGGCCCAAGTGGCTGCTCGACAGATGTCGTCGATAGACACAGAGTGCAGATGAGCCATTGAAGCTGCCATGGCTCTCACATTGTGAGCTGTGACATGGCCCTCCAGAGGAAGGTTCTTACTCTGATAGGCAAAGGAAATACACTGTGCAATCCAGTTGGACAGTGTTATCTTGGAGACTGGAAGTCCCAAATGAGAAGGATCAAAAGCAACAAAGAGTTGAGAGGACTTTCTATGTTGCTGTGTTCTTTGCAAGTAAAAGGCTAAAGCTCTTTTACAGTACAAAGTATGAAGATTCCTTTCTGCATTTCATGTATGAGGTCTTGGAAAGAACACAGGCAGGTAGACCGCTTGGTTAAGATGAAAAGGCGAGACCACCTTTGGCATAAAGTGTGGATGAGTCCTAAGGACTACCTTGTCATGATGGAACCTTGTATAAGGTGGATCAGCCACTAGCACCTGTAATTCACTGATGCGACGTGCTGATGTGATTGCAATGAGAAAGATAACTTTCCAAGAAAGGAACTTCAATGAGGTAGTAGCTATGGGTTCAAAAGGTGGTTTCATGAGCCGACCAAGAACCAGGTTTAAGTCCCATGCCACCGGTGGTGGCCTAATGGGAGGCTTAGTTAGAAGAAGGCCTCGCATAATCTTGCTATAAGAGGATGTGAGGAAATAGGTTGTCCATTTAGAGGCTTGAAAGAAGCTGCAATAGCACTCAAATGGACTCTTACTGAGTTAGTTTTAAGTCCTGCATTGGATAAATGAAGGAAATACTCCAGTAATGATCCCAGAGGCATCGCAAGGGGGTTAAGACCCTTCTGCGAACACCATATGGTAAACCTCTTCCACTTAAAAAGCAAAAGAGCATCTAGTGGAAGGCTTCCTGGAAGCATAAAGGACATCCTTTACTTGCTGAGGGAGGTTAAGATCAAAGATCTAGGCCTTCAGCAACCAAGCCCCGAGATGCAGGGATTGGGGATTGGGATGCCATAACATTACCTCCTCCTGAGAAGGATATCTAGAGCAGAGCCTAACTCCAGAGAGGGAGCTTGAGAGAGATGTAGAAGCAGAGGATACCACACTTGCCGTGGCCAATGTGGAGCTATGAGAATCATACGGCCTCCGTCTCTCTGAAGCTTGAACAGGGTTTTGGGAATCAGGGGAATGGATGGAAAGGCATAAAGGAAGTCTTGCCCCCAATGAAGGAGGAAAGCATCCCTGGCCTGAGAGCCCTGAGCAGGAATTCTGAACAGAACCGGGGAAGTTTGGCATTCAACGGACTTGCAAAGAGGTCTATGGCCGGGTTCCCCAAATTTGAAAAATCTTGGCCACCTGGTCTACATGTAGAGAGCATTTGTGTGGAAGCAGGACTCGACAGTCTGTCTACCCAAGAGTTTTGGATACCTGGAAGATATACTGCCAGGAGATGAAACTGATGCTCTCTGGTGAGGGCCCATAGTCGCAAAGCTTCGTTGCAAAGCGACAGAGAGCCTGTTCCCCCCTGCTTGTTCACATAGAACATGGCTACTTGATTGTCCGTGTGAATGAGGACTGTCTTGTAGCTGAGCAGAGTGTGGAACACTCGAAGAGCAAGGAAGATCGCTCTGAGCTCCAGAAGATTGATGTGTAGATGCATCTCCTATGGAGTCCAGGTGCCTTGGGTGGAGAGGTCTTGCAGATGAGCTCCCCAACCCACTGGTGAAGCATCTGTTGTGAGAGTTGCTTGGGGTGAAGGCTGTTGAAATGGGGACCCCAGCAACAGGTTTTGAGTGGACTGCCACCATTGGAGGGACAAAATAAGGCGATTTGTGTTTGCTATTTTGTCTGACAGGCATCCTGATGCCTGGATCCATTGAGTGGATAAAGTCCACTGGGCTGCTCTCATATGAAGGCGAGCATAAGGGACAACATGTACGGTAGAAGCCATTTTATTTATTTATATTTTATTTATTTGTAGCTTTTCTATACCACGCTATTTGACATCAGTGCGGTTTACAATTAACAATTTTGTACAGGGCAGGGGAGATGCCTTGTGCTTACATTGAACAGGACATGATAACTTGGATTCATAACATTGAACTATATACATCCAAACAAATGAGAGATTATTAGTGACACTTTTACATTATGAAAGCTGATGGGTAGTCGTGTTGGTGCAAGGTGTAGGAGTGCAGTTGGATTATGAGAAGTACAATAGGAATAAATGATGTTTAATGGCTTTCCTAAATTGTGTGAGATCTCCGATTGATCTGATATTGGCCTAGTAGTTGTAACATTTCTCGAGCTGTGAGATGAGACTTCAGCACTGCTTGAGAAGCTAACTGCACCATGCGAAGGCAACGGGCCTGGGGGAAGATAGGCCCTTTTCTTTTTGGTATCCAGCAAAGCTCCTATGAACTCTAGAGACTGAGTTGGAGTTAGACTGGATTTTGTGATGTTTATGACCAGACCCAAATACTGAAGGATACGCATTGTGCAAGATAGAGAAGTTCTGGCCTCTGACTCTGATGGGGCTCGAATGAGCCAGTCGTCTAAGTAAGGGAAGACTAATATTCCTAGAGTGTGAAGAAATGCTGCTACCACAGCCATGCATTTCGTGAACACCCTTGGTGCTCAGGCCAGGCCAAAAGGAAGCACCCTGTATTGGCAGTGCTTCCCCTGAAAAAGGAACCAAAGAAATTTTCTGTGAGTTGGATGGATGAGAACATGAGTGTACGCATCCTTGAGATCTAGAGAACAAAGCCAATCCTGACTCTGAAGGTATGGCAGCAGGGTTCCCAGAGAAACCACCAAGAATTTCTCCTTGACCAGGAATTTGTTCAATTCTCTGACATCCAAAATGGGCCTGTGTCCTCCTGTTTTCTTTGGGATAAGGAAATAGGGGGAGTAAAACCCTGTACCCTGTTGAAGAACGGGTACCTCTTCTATTGCCCCTTGGGCAAGAAGCATGGTGACCTCTTGATCTACAGGTTGAAGAGAGAGGTCTGAGAACTGAACTGTCTTACCATTGTAGGAGTGGGCAAGCGGAGGAAGTGAAGCTTGTACCCCTCCTTTATAATGGAAAGAGTGCAATGTTCTGCTGTTATTTGCCCCCATCTGGGGGCAAAGTGGCAAAACCTTCCTGGAATGGTGGAAGGTTCTGGTCCACTGAGGGCCAGGAAGGCTAAGTTCTCTAGATGGAAGTCAAAGGCCTTGTGGAGGCTGAGACTACTGAGACAGTTGAGGCTTAGCAGTCTTTGCTTTCCTTTGTTTGTTTGGTTGCTGAGTCTTCCGAACAGGCTGACCTGCAGAACGTCTCTGCTGATAAGAGGGATAAAACCTTTTCTTTTTGGAAAAGATTGGTTTTTTGAAAGATTTCCTTCTGGCAGGATCAGCTGTGGCTTTGGATAACCTATCAAAAGTGGAATTATCAGCATTCAACTCATTGGCCTTTTCTTGCCAAATTTTGCCAAATAGATTCTCACCTGTACATGGAATATTGCCCAGTCTGTCCTGCACCCAGAGCTCCAAATCGGATGCCTGGAGCCAGGCAATTCTACATGCACCTATGGCAATGGCAGAGGTTCTGCTTATGCACTCAAAACAGTCAAAGGAGTGGAGGAGTGGCCTAGTGGTTGGGGCAAGGTACTTCAGGCCAGAAGGTCGGGGGTTCAAATCCCACTAGAGGACAGCAACCTTGGGCCAGAAGGACTGAGGTTTCTAGTCCCACAGGTGCCCCTTGTGGTCTTGGGCAAGCCACTTAACCCTCCATAGCCCATGTTCCCTGTAAAATAGCTATCTCCAAGTTATAATGCCCTGTTCGATGTAATTTCAGTTTGTTCAATGTAAACCGCACTGATGCAGAATAGCACGGTATATAAGAGAACGTAAATAAAATAAATAAAATAAATAAAAAGCTGCACGATTAACAAATTTAGAAACATCCAGGGCATGTTTAACCAGTGTGAGAAAATCCTGCCTCTTATCCTCAGGAAGAAGAGGGCTCAAAATGTCTAAATCCCCTGTGACTTCCTTAAGGAACATTCCCATATACAAAACATAGGAACTGATCCTGGCAGAAAGCATGGAAGCCTGGAAGGTACGACGTCCAAAGGCATCCAATGTTCTACACTCACGTCCTGGAGGATTAGAGGCATGCCTCTCTGCACTCCTGATCCTTCTCATAGCTGACTCCACTACAATAGAGTGGTGAGGCAGCTGCGTTTTCTGGAAACCAGGACAGGGAGGGACCCGATACATGGTATCCAGTCGACGGGAGTGAGGTGAGGTTGTCAGGAGGCTTTCCCACATTCTTAACATGAGATCATGTAAGAACTCATGGATAGGCAAGGTAGCTGCCTCCTTAGGAGCTTTGGGATATTGGAGAATCTCCAACTCCTTTGTCCTGGGCTCTGTCTCAGGAGCCACAGTAATGGATAGACCTCGAGCCACATCCCTGATAAAATCCTGAAAGGAGAGATCTTCTGGAGGAGACATCCTCCGTTTGGGAGAGGAAGGCTCCTCGGGGAGAGGTATCCCGGTACCGACAGAACTGTCAGAATCCTCAGAGTCCTCCGAGGATACGAAGTACACCTTCTGTCCGGATGCTCCTGTAGAGCACAATACCCGTACCGACTGAAGTCGGTACCGGGGGGAATCGGTATCGGTACCGGGGGGCATGGCTTGACTGGGTGCCGGCAATGCAGACACCAATGTCGATGCTATCGGTACTGGTACTGATGCCGGTACCGGTTGAATTGTCTGACGCGGTTCCGAGGGCGTCGATGCCGCAAGGAGAGCCGCCAGACTGCGTTCAATAGCCAGGAACCTCTGGTCTATCGATGCTGCCGATGCCTGGGTATTGGTACCGGAGAATATCACCAGTACCCCAGAGTATGGCACCAGTAGCTCTGCCGAGGTTGAGGCCTCGAGAACATCCTGGAGCCCCGATAATGCTTTGGAAGCCGAAGCCTCCTGATGGGGAATTTTGCCGTGCAGAACCCTCAAGGGCAACACCAGAGGCATCTCGATGCTTAGAAGGAGATCTACCCTTTGAGGACCGGCTGGACTTATGTTTAGTTACCTGAGATCCATGGGAGGAAGCAGCAGCCTGGTTCTGTCGACCCCTCTTGGACATCATGGCACAAGCCATACACTCAGAAATGGAGTGGTCAGGACCTAAACATTTAAGACACCACTCATGGGTGTCGGTGACGGATATGGTACCGCCACACTTGGTGCACTTCTTAAAACCCGAAGCGGGTTTTTCCATAATGGAGGAAATTTTGGGCCTAAGCCCCAATTGAACTGTCTTACCATTGTGGGAGGGCGCATGCACAGAAAGTGCAGCTTGTACCCCTCCTTTATAATGGAACATGTCCAATGCTCTGCTGTTATCTGCTCCCACCTGGGGGCAAAGTGACATAACCTTCCTGGAATGGTGGAAGGCTCTGGTCCCTTGAGGGCCAGGAAGGCTAAGTTCTCTAGATGAAAGTCAAAGGCCTTGTGGAGGCTGAGACTGCTGAGACGTTTGAGGCTTGGCAGTCTTTGATTTCCTTTGTTTAGGTGGTTGCTGACCCTTTCAGACAAGCTGACCTGCAGAACGTCCCTGTTGGGAATAAGAGGGATAAAACCTCTTCTTTTTCGAGAAGAAAGGCTTCTTGAAAGATTTCTTTCTGGCAGGATCAGCTGTGCCTTTGGATAGCCTATCCAAAGTAGAGTTGTCAGCATCCATCTCATTGGCTTTTTCTTGCCAATTCTTGCCGAATAGATTCTCACCTGTACAAGGGATATTTCCCAGTTTGCCCTGCACCTAGAGCTCCAAATCGGATGCCTGGAGCCAGGCAATTCTTCGTGCACCTATGGCAATGGCAGAGGTTCTGCTTATGCACTCAAAACAGTCAAAAGCTGCACGATTGACAAACTTTGAAACATCCTGGGCATGTTTAACCAATGTGAGAAAATCCTGCCTTCTGTCCTCAGGAAGAAGAGGGCTCAAAACCTCTAAATCTCCTGTGACTTCTTTAAGGAACATTCCCATATATAAAATATAGGAACTGATCCTGGCAGAAAGCATGGAAGCCTGGAAGGTACGGCGTCCAAAGGCATCCAAGGTTCTACACTCACGTCCTGGAGGATTAGAGGCATGCCTCTTTGCACTTCTGATCCTTCTCATAGCTGACTCTACCACAATGGAGTGGTGGGGAAGCTGAGGTTTTTGGAAGCCAGGACAAGGAGGGACTCGATACATAGTATCCAGTCTACAAGAGTGAGGAGAGGTGGTAAGAGGTGTCTCCCACATTCTTAACATGAGATCATGTAAAATCTCATGGATAGGCAAGGTAGCCGCCTCCTTAGGAGCTTTGGGATATTGTAAAATCTCCAACTCCTTAGCTCTGGGCTCTGTCTCAGGAGTCACAGTAATGGACAACCCACGAGCCACCTCCCTGATGAAATCCTGAAAGGAAATATCTTCTGGAGGAGACATCCTACGCTTAGGAGAGGAAGGCTTCTCCGGGAGAAGTATCCCGGTACCGGCAGAGCTGTTAGAATCCTCGGAGTCCTCCGAGGACTCGAAGTACCGTCTGTCCAGATGCTCTTGAAGAGCCAGATATCCGTACCGACCGAAGTCGGTACCGGGGGTAATCGGTACCGGTGTACCAGCACCGGAAGGCATCACATGACTGGGTGCCAGCAAAGCAGATACGGATGTCAATGCTATAGGTACCGGTACCGATTGAACCGTCTGACGCGGTTCCGAGGGCATCGATGCCGCAAGGAGAGCTGCCAGACTGCATTCAATAGCCAGGAACCTCTGGTCTATCGACGCTGCCGATGCCTGGGTGTCGGTACCGGACGCAACCGGTACTCCAGAGCATGGCACCAGTAGTTCTGCCGAGGTCGAGGCCTCGAGAACATCCTGGAGCCCCGATATTGCTTTGGAAGCCGAAGCCGAAGCCGAAGCCTCCCGCCGGGGCAATTTTGCCAGTATGGAACCCTCAAGGGCAACGCCAGAGGCATCTCGATGCTTGGAAGGAGATCTACCCTTTGAGGACCGGCTAGACTTATGTTTAGTTACCTGAGATCCATGGGAGGAAGACGAAGCCCTGGAAGACGTCAATGCTACCGAAGCTGCATCGGAAGGAAAGAGGGCACTGAGCTTGGCAGCTCGGTTCTGTCAATCTCTTTTGGATATCATGGCACAAGCCATACACTCGGAGGTGGTCAGGACCTAAACATTTGAGACACCACTCGTGGGTGTCGGTGACGGAGATGGTACCGCCACACTTGGTGCATTTAATATCCGAGGTGGGTTTCCCCATAGTGGAGGAAGTTTTGGGCCTAAGGCCCAAAATGGCACGCGCAACTGGAAGAAAGTTTGGAAAAAGGATTCTTTTCTTTTTTTTTTTTTTTTTAAAGAAAGAAATAAGAACCGGCGGTACCGGTATAGCGCCGGGAAAGGCAGACGCGACCACAAAAAAATAAAGAATAAAGAAACAACGACCTGCTGGCTCCGCAGAAAACTAAGAACTGGAGAGAAGCAGTTGGGAAAGGCGGGAAGGCAGCATGCAGGCGCTGTGGAATGCTCCCAAAAGCTTCCTAATTGGACGCTGGGGAGCGTTCCCGCGCAGGCTCTGTCGGTACCGACGATACCCCATATGTGAAGACTACATTCCTGCTTGTTCCTGGAGATAAACTATATTGCCATGATAGGGTAGAAAAAATTGGTGGAGAGGTTGCACTCTATGTTAGAATGGGCATTGAGTCACATAGAATTAAGGTTTTGCAGGAAAGAAAATACACTGTAGAATCTCTATGAATAGAAATTCCATGTATAAAGGGGAAGGCGATGGCAGTGGAGTAGTACTACTGACCAAACGGCCAGAATGAACAGATGGATGATGAAGTGCTCAAAGAAATCAGGGAAGTTAACAAAAATTGCAACACAGTAGTAATGGATGATTTCAATTACTCCAGTATCGACTGGGTCAATGTCACAGCAGGATGTGCTAGAGAGATAAAGTTTCTAGATGAAATAAATGACTGCTTCTTGGAGCAACTGGCTCATGAACCGACCAGAGGGGAAGCTATTTTGGACCTAGTCTTTAGTGGAACAAAGGATCTGGTGCAAGAGAAGGGTTTTGGGGGTCACTTGGCAACAGTGATCATAGCATGATTGCATTTGATTTAATAAATGGAAGGACGGCAAGGAAATCAACAGTACTACCTTTTAACTTTCAAAAGGGAGACTATGATAAAATGAGGAAAACAGTAAAAAAAAAAAACACACTAAAAGAAGCAGGTGTAAAGGTTAAAGATTTAAATCAAGAATGGACATTGTTTAAAAGTATTATCTTGCAAGTACAGACCAGATGTATTTCATGCTTTAAGAAAACTGGAAGGAAGGCCAAAAATTGCAAATATGGTTTAAAGGCGAGGTCAGAGAGGCTGTTGTCAAAAAAAAAAAGAAGAATCTTTCAGGAAATGGAAAAAGCAGCCAAATGACGTACACGAGAAACAACATAAGCAATGGCATGTTAGATGCAAGGCATTGATAAGGCAGACTAAGAGAAATTGAAAAGAAGCTTGCCGTGGAAGCAAAAATGCATAATAAAAACTACATAAAGTACATTTGTGGCAAAAAACTCCAGAAGTCAATTGGACCATTAACCTAAGAACATAAGATATGCCATACTGGGTCAGACCAAGTTCCATCAAGCCCAGTATCCTGTTTCCAACAGTGGCCAATCTAGGTCATACATACCTAGCAGTTTCCCCAAAAGACACAGATTCCACAATGCTTGTATTGGGTCAAGCATTGATATCCTGGGTCCCTTTTTAATAATGGCTTATGGACCTTTCCTCCAGGAACCTGTCCAAACCTTTTTTAAACCCAGCTACACTATCAGTCTTTACTACATCCTCCGGTAACAAATTCCAGAGTTTGATTACATGTTGAGTGAAAAAATATTTTCTTTTATTAGTCTTAAATAGTTTACCCTGTAGCTTCATTGGATGATAGAAGGGTAAAAGGGGCGCTAAGTGAGGACAAGGCCATAGCGGAGAGTCTGAATGAATTATTTGCTTCAGTCTTTACTGAAGATGATGTAGGGAAGTTACCCATGCCTGAAATTGTATATAAAGGTGATGTATCGGAAGAATTGAAATAAATATCGATAAACAGGAAGATGTATTACAACTATTTGATAAACTGAAGAGTAGCAAATCACCTGGACCAGATTGTATGCAACCAAGGGTGTTGAAAGAACTGAAATATGAGACTGCAGACTTACTATTAGTGATCTATGAACTATCATTAAAATAATCTGTAGTACTGGAAGACTGGCCAATATAACAGCAATTTTTAAAAAGGGTTTCAGGGGTGATCTGGGAAACTACAGACCAGTGAGCCTGATTGTCAGTACTGGGCAAAATGCTAGAAACCATTATAAAGAATAAAATTACTGAACATGTAGATAATCATGGTTTAATGGGAGAAAGCCAACAAGGATATAGTCAATGAAAGTCTTGTCTTACTAATCTATTTTTTTAAGGTATAAATAAACAGGTAGAACAAGGTGAGCCAGTTGATACAGTGTATCTGGATTTTCAGAAAGCCTTTGACAAGGTCCATCATGAAAGACTCTTGGTGAAATTTAAAAGTTATGGGATTGGAGGCAGCGTAGTATTGAGGATCAAGAACTGGTTAAAAGATAGAAAGCAGAGAGTAGGGCTAAATGGCCAATTTTCTCAAAGGAGAAAGGTGACCTGTGGAGTATCCCAGGGATCTGTGCTGGGCCTGCTGCTTTTTAACATATTCATAAATTACCTGGAAATAGGAATTTCTAAAAGCATCCTCAATGTTTATGTTTATTAGGAT
Source organism: Ichthyophis bannanicus (assembly GCA_033557465.1). Taxonomy (NCBI): domain Eukaryota; kingdom Metazoa; phylum Chordata; class Amphibia; order Gymnophiona; family Ichthyophiidae; genus Ichthyophis; species Ichthyophis bannanicus. Next base: position 82,527,355 of record CM066034.1, on the reverse strand, counting down.
TTGATAAACCGCCCTTCCTTTATCACATCAAGGCAGTGTACAAAGTTAAAAAAATATAAAAGTTAAAAAGTAGGAAAAGAACGCCACTTTATAAAAGGAAAGGTTAAAAACATTGATACTAATGGATAAAATGGAAAGATAAGGGACAGGAGGGGAGGAGTCAGAGGCTCAGGGAAGGAGGCCAAGATGTAGCAACATGATAGGCAGGTCAAATGCAGTCTGGAAAAGATAGATTTTCAGCAGGAATTTGAATCTGGAGTAGCATTGTTCAAGACTGAGCGTAGTAGGGAGTGCATTCCAAGCAGCTGGGCCAAGAAAATAGAAGGTGGAAGAGCAAGCAGAATGTAGATGAGCATGTTGACTGAGAGAAGGTATAACCTGTACTATGTAGAGAAAAATAGGGTGAATGAGGTAACATGTCTGATAAGTAGCGTGGACGACACGATGTACCAGGGTGAGCAGTTTGTACTGAGATCGGTATTCGGTGGGAAACCAATGGTAATGAATTAAAAGGGGAGTAATGTGGTCAGAGCAGGAGTGTGCTAAAAGGTGAACAGCAGAATTCTGAATGTGCTGCAACCGACGGAGCTGAAACTGAGGGAGGTCTAGAAAAATGACATTGCAATAATCCAGTCTTGATATTACCAGAGAAAGGAGGAGGATAGTTAAAGAGGAACTGGAGAGAAAGGGACAAACCACATGGATTTGATGTAGTGAAATGAAAGACCGGAGAACAAGTGAGCTGAGATGCACATGAAAAAAAGGGGAAGAGTCTAGAGCAACACCCAGATAGCATAAAGCAGGCATGTCCAACTTCGAACAGGTCGTGATCTACTTTTTCTGGCCAAAAGTGCCTGTGATCTACCACCATGAAAATTAAGTTTCAAATTTGTTTCAAATTAAATTTTAACCCAAGTTGGAGGATTCCCCTCCCCCATTTTTAATGAACCTTCTTTCATTTACTTGGATGTGATCAGCTGTTAAGCAAATTAAGCAAAAACAAAACAGAGACTAAGATCCAGTAATAACTGTGAGGGGAAATGGAAAGAACATTTCTTCTTAAAATTTTATTGAGTAATAACTTTCTATAACTTTTACCGAGTAATTTGTGTTAAATTTAGGTCAAGTATTGATCCAGGCTGATCTTGCACGATCTTTAATATTTCGCTCTTGCTCATTAGTGAGACGTCTGAGCCTGCATTTCATCCACCAGCTTTTTGAAGTTGGGTGCATTCTGCGTGAGGGCCAGTCTCAGGGAATCCTGGAGATGTTCATCTGTCATGTTGGAACGTTGTGTATGCTGTCATTTTCAGATGAGAAAACGCAGATTCACACAAATAAGTTGAACCGAAACAGGAGTATACAGCTTCACTGCATCTTCTCAAGTTGGGAAATTTGTCTCTAGGCACTAGCTTCCAAAGCGATTCTTGTTCAGCACAGGTCTTGAGTAAAATGTCATTTTTAAGGGTTAATATTTCGTTTTCAAGAGATGGCTTGTTCAATGAGTAATTTTTACTGATAGCAGCTGCAGTTTCTTTAATGTCCACATCTACTTTGAAGTACTCCACAACTGTTCCAATTTTTTGGAAATCACAGAATCTATTCTCAAATTCCTGGATAACAGAACAGATTTCTGTCACATACTTCTCATTCTGAAAAACAAAATTTGGATATTGTCCCAGATGGTCCTGTGTATTAGGAAAATGATCAAAAGTGTTGTTTGCAAGGTCAGTCATCATTAACTCAAATTTGCTCTTGTAGGATGAAACTGTACTCATCTCACCAATGCATTTGTTTTTACCTTGTAGTTTAAGGTTCATATCACTTAGTTTGCCTGTAAAGTCAACGAGAAATGCCAGATCACATAACCACGCCTCATCTTCCAACTCTGCTTGGTCATCTCCCCTCTCCTTCAAAAAACTTTTCATTCAGCAAATCACGAAATCTTTGCAGAAATTTGTGCCTACTTAGCCACCTTACATCTGTGTGCAAAATGATTTCCGCTGCCCCTTCATCAAGAGTAAGATTGAAAAGCCATCTTTGAAGTGATCTTCCACAAACTGAATTTACAATTTTGAAAGTGATGTCCATGACAGTCTTTGAATAGAGTCTCTTGCTTACCAAAACTTGCTGGTGAATGATGCAGTGGTAAGAAAGGAAATCTTGGAAGTCGTCATGCTGTTTACAGAGGGCTATGAAACCGTTAACCTTACCTGTCATTGCCCTTGCTCCATCAGTAGTGATGGAAACAAGTCTATGCAATGGAAGATTACACTTTGTCACAAAAGAATGGAAAGAACTGAATATTTCCTGACCGGTAGTTCTCCCTTTTAAAGAAATTATTCCAAGTAGTTCTTCTTTAACACTGAAGTCTTCAAAAACCATCCGGATAAAGACTAGTAACTGGGCTATGTCTCTTATATCTGTAGATTCATCCAGTTGGAGTGAGAAAGCAACACAATTTGAAACACCCTCCAACAATTGTTCAGTTGTGTCTCCACACATCTTTTCTATTTGCCGCACAACGGTGTTTCTTGACAATTGTACATCTTGAATAGCAGCTATGATCTCTCTCTTATTTTTAAATCCTTCAAAAAGATTGTCAGCTGCTTCAAGAAAACAATCTTTTGCATTGCATTGCCCGAATGTGACCTTGGCTTCGCCATCAACTGTTGCTGAATAGCCAATTTTGATTTAAGTTCTTTGAACTTCAGTTTACGAATTTCACTTTTGGGTGGAAAATCAGCATCAAACTTATTGCTATGCAGAGCCTTATAATGACGTTCCAGATTACCCTTTTTGGGCAAGGACACTGGGAGGTTACAAATTAGACAACAAAACTTGTCTTTCACCATGATGAAGAAGTAGTCCATGTCCCATTCATCATGAAAGTGGTAGGTTTTGCTCTTCTTTGGAACACTCATCTTTGTTATACTGGGGTGGCTGGATATAAGAAGGCCAAATCTGCTAAGTTAGTATAAACACTGGCTGAATCTGCTCCGAAACTGTCACTGTCCCAAAGTATTAAAGATCAACAGGAACTGAAGACATCTGGATGATGTGCAATACAAGGACTGGAGATGCCAAAACCACACATGCAGTTCTAAAAGTAAAAATTAGAATTCATCATACTGGCACCAATAATCAAATACCACCAAACAATCATCAAAAAAACTCAAACACCTGTCCAGCAAACCAGATAAAATCAAATACCGCCAAATAAGTTCAAATACCACCACATGCGATTTAATAAATTCTGCACGCAGTGTAGAACCAACGCAAAGGCAAAGCAAAATAAAATTGCAGTGTAGAATCAATGCAAAGGCTAAGCAAAATAAAACTGCAGAGGCAAGCAAAAGTCACAGTGGTTTGAACCAATTCTAAGGCAAGGCATAGGCAAGTTAGAACAAAATTGGAAAAGCTCACCAAAATCACCAAATTCTTGACACTTTGCTGTGTCTGCCCGAAAACGTTTAATGAAAGCTAACTATAAAGCGACCAATGACCAGCACACGACACAACTAATACAGTAAGTGTATTCAGGTAAAGCCTGGGCGAATGGATATCGCCCGGTATATAGCACACTTCTAAGGGGTGTTGGGGCGGGGGCAGGAATGGGTGATTCTGAGAGGCAGGAGACCAGGTATTACGCCGGGCCTGTGGCATCTCGTTGCGGGGCGCAGGCAGCGGCCCCCTGGGCTACCCACAAACTATTGGCACGAAAACAACAAGCACCCCCAATACACCCGCAGGCAAGATTCCCGCAGGCAGGGAAAAAAGACAGGCAAAGGGTCAGCAGCGGCAGCAAGCCCTCGGCAGATGACCTACCGACACAAGCTCTCTCCTAGCGACGGGGCGAGCTGCTGGAGAGATGGAGCCAAGTGGGGCTGGTGATCTAGCTCTGACCCCTCCGCGGTCTACAGGTAGATCGCGATCTACCTGTTGGACATGCCTGGCATAAAGAATCAACCAGAGGAATCGAAGAACCAGAACGAGTGGGAGCTAAGAATGGGGAGGAAACACCAAAATAGAACCAAATGACAGCAAATTTTGAGGGATTGAGGGGGACAAAATTTTCAGACATCCAAGTGGAGATGCTAACAAGACAGGAATTAAGGGGCAAGAAATCAGGGGTAACAGGATTTCTATGGTAGAGGAGGATATTTGCATAATAATGAGAACAGATACCGTGCTGCTGAACCAAAAGAGAAAGAGGGGCCAGAAAACATTGAAAAGGAGGGGTGCCAGGACCAATCCCTGAGAAACACCACAGTGCAGGAAGAGAGAGACTGGAACCAATAAAGTACAGAACCCAGAAGGTCAAGATCATGAAGCCATGAAAGGAGGACGACATGATCAACCAGGCCAAAAGTCAAAGAAAGATCAAGAGAAACTGCAATAGAGATGTCACCGTCATCATGGGATTCATGTATTTCACTCAGGAGAGAAAGCATAGTTAGTTACTCACCTGTAACAGGTGTTCTTCCAGGGACAGCAGGAATCAGTCCTCACATATGGGTGACGTCGGCGCCGACAGAGCCCTCGTGCAGAGCAGTTTCCCCAGCTTTCAAAGAAAGCCTTTGGGAATGCCTCGCGCATGCGCGGTCCCCTTCCCGCCCAAGGGTGCCATCTTGCTCAGTCAGATGACATAGCTAAAAAGACAGCAAAAAGAATAAAAAGCAATGATAGGACTTCAATTCCAGGGGAGGAGGGAGGGTCGTGAGGACTGATTCATGCTGTCCCTGGAGAACACCTGTTACAGGTGAGTAACTACGCTTTCTCCAAGAACAAGCAGGAAGTCAGTCCTCACATATGAGACTCCTTAGCTACAGGCTACCGAGAACCTATAGCTGAAAAAAGGCTCCCTCTAGGCGAGCCGCAACAGCAGCGAGAGAACTTTCTCCGAGAATGCATCCCCCATGGTAGCCTCACACCAGAGGGTCAGAGTTGCCTAAATCTCGAATAGATTCCGGAGTACCGCCTGACCGAAAATGCTGTCCCGTCGGGACTCCCTCTCCAGGCAGTAATGGGCTGCAAAAGTCTGGCTTGAAGACCAAGTTGCGGCCCGGCAGATGTCTTCCAACAGAACAAAGCAGTGATTAGCCACTGATGTGGCCTTAGCCCTGACACAGTGGGCCGTGATACGACCCTGCAGCTGAAGGTCAGCTGCCCTGTACGCCCATGCAATGCATTCCACCACCCAGGTGGATAACGTGCGTTTGGAGACCAGTAGACCTGGTTTACTAGGGACATAAGAGATGAAGAGCTGAGATGCCCTGCGATGCCCCTGCGTACGCTCCAGGTAGAAGGCGAGCGCCCTCTTACAGTCCAGGGTATGCAGAACTGCTTCTGCCTTGTTGGTATGTGGCCTGGGAAAGAAGGTGGGAAGAACCACCTCTTGGTTGAGGTGAAACGAGGAAACCACTTTTGGGAGGAATTTGGGGTGCGTGCGGAGCACCACCCTGTTCTGGTAAAACTGTGTGTATGGCCTGACACTAGAACTTGCAGCTCACTCACATGCCTAGCTGACGTGAGCGCTACCAGGAAGAGCACCTTCCAGGAGAGGAAGCGCAGATGGCAAGTTGACATCGGCTCGAAAAGAGGGCGAATAAGTTGCTGCAAGACTACGTTGAGATCCCACTCCGTCGCCGGAGGGCGGATTGGAGGTTTCAACAGGAGCAAGCCCCTGAGAAATCTGGCCACCAAGGGGTGAGCCGAGAGAGGCTGACCGTCTATCGGCGCATGGTTAGCCGACAAGGCACTCAGGTGGACCCTGACTGAGTTAGACTTGAGGCCCAGCTCAGAGAGATGAAGCAGGTACTGTAATAACATGGGAGCCTGAGATAAGGGTTCCACAGCATGTTGGTGACACCACACTTGGAACCTGTGCCATTTACAAGCGTAGGATTTTCTGGTGGATGGTCTCCTGGAGGCTAACACTTCTTCCACCCCTTCAGGTAAGAGAAGAGGCGCAAGGCCTACCCTCTCAGCAGCCAGGTCATCAAATGGAGGGATCTGGGATTGGGGTGCACGAGGGAACCCTGCTCCTGGGTGAGGAGGTCGAGCTGCACCCCCAAGGGGAGAGGGGTTTCCACCGCCAGTTGAAGTAGTGGGAACCAAGGCTGTCTGGGCCACCTGAGCGCTACCAGGATCACCCAGGCCTTGTCCCTGCAAATCTTGAAGAGAGCTCGTGCTACCAGAGGCGTAGGCGGAAAAGCATACAGGAGGCTTCCCGACCAAGGGAGAAGAAACGCATCGGCTGCTACCCTGAGGGGGTGTGGCTGTCTGGAGCAAAACCGGGGCAACTGATGATTCTGTGGACTGGCAAAGAGATCCATGGATGGGAGGCCCCAGTGGTTGAAAATCTTCTGGGCAACCTCCCTGTTCAGTTGCCATTCGTGGGGTTGAAGAACCCTGCTCAGTTTGTCTGCCAGGCAGTTCTCCTGGCTCAGTAGGTAAACTGCATGGAGAGACATGTGTTGAGCTGCGAAGGAACAGAGATCCAGAGATTCCTGGCAAAGGATCCGCAACCCTGTGCCGCCCTGTTTGTTCACATAGAACATAGCCACCTGGTCGTCCGTCTGTACTCGGACAGACTGGTTGGAGAGGACAGGAGCAAAGGCTTTTAGAGCTAAGGGAATGGCCCGTAGTTCTAACAGGTTGATCTGGAGTGTGGCCTCCTGAGGAGTCCACTGACCCTGAGTGCAAGAGCCCTGACAATGGGCTCCCCAGCCCATCAAGGAGGCATCCGTGGTCAGCACCCTGGTATGCACGGGGAGCTGGAACGGTACCCCTTGCAGGAGGTTCCCTGATTGTGACCACCACTGCAGGGACTGCACCAGGGGCTTGGATACTGCCACTTGGTCGGCCAGGCGTCTCGTGGCCTGTGACCACTGGTCCCGCAGAGCCCACTGAGCTGTCCACATGTGCATGGCATGCAAAAAGAGTAACATGAACCGTTGAGGCCATGTGGCCGAGCAGGCGTAAGAACCTCCGTGCTGACACTTGGGGTACTTGACTTACCATGCCCACCTGAGACAGCAGGCGGTCTGCCCTGTCTAGTGGCAAGTAGGCCCTGGCTTGCAGGGTGTCTAGCCTTGCTCCGATGAATTCCAAGTTCTGGGTGGGGAGCAAAGAGGACTTTGCGTGATTGATGATGAACCCCAAATGCTGAAGCAGAGCAATTGTGCGAGCTGTGGTGTGGTGTGTCTCCTGAGCTGACTGGCCCCTTATGAGCCAGTCGTCTAGGTAAGGGAACACAAAGATCCCCTGGTTCCTGAGGAAGGCCGCCACCACAGCCAGGCACTTGGTGAAAACCCTTGGAGCGGAAGCCAGACCAAAGGGAAGCACTTTGTATTGGAAGTGGTTTCCTCCGACCACAAACCTGAGGTATTGTCTGTGGTCTGGATATATGAGGATGTGTGTGTAAGCATCCTTTAGGTCCAAGGAGCATAGCCAGTCTCCCTGCTGGAGGTAAGGCAGAAGTATCCCAAGTGAAAGCATCTTGAACTTTTCCCTCACCAAGAACTTGTTGAGATTTCGCAGGTCCAGGATGGGGTGAAGGCCTCCTTGTCTCTTTGGTATCAGGAAATACCTGGAGTAAAAGCCTTTCCCCTGCAGGTGGTGGGGCACCGGTTCCACCACCTGATCCTTGAGAAGACCAGCCAACTCCTGCAAGAGGAGGTTTCTGTGCAAGAGGGGTCCCAGATGCTCTCCTGGGAAATAGGAGGTAGGTACTTGGCTGAAATGGAGAAGATAGCCGTCTTGGACTATCCTTAGAACCCAAGTATCGGATGTAATGGCTGGCCACCTGTGGGCGTACAGGGACAGCCGACCTCTTGTGCAGAGTCAAACCACTGGTGGGAGAGGAGCTATGCAGTGGGAATCAAAAACCCCTCCCTGTTGGGCAGGAGCCGGAGGTTTGGGGGTTTGAGGCTTACGAGGGCCATTCCCCCGTCCCCTGGCATTCTGCCCCTGCTGGGGAGCTGGGGAGGCCTGGTAAGTGGGGTACTTTCTGTAAGCCTGTCCCTTCCTTGGGTAAAAGGGCTTCCCCCCCCCCCCCCCGAGGCCTTCTTCCTGTGAGGAGGAGCAGATGTCTTCGACAGCCTTGTCCAGGTCAAGTACTCGGACTCGAGTTCAGCAGCCTTTTCGGTCATGCCGAAGAGGTTATCGCCTCGGCAGGGGACATCGACCAACTTGTCCTGTACCCATGGCTCAAGGTCAGACGACATGAGCCAAGCCTGGCGTCTTACACCAATGCCGGCTACGGCCACCCGGGCCGAAGCTTCGAAGCCATTGTAGGCTGCTCGAGACAAATTTCGAGCACTCTGATCACGGTGGACAGGGCCTTGAAGCGCTGCAAGGGTTCCTCGGAGAGGCCAGCAGAGAACCCGGCAATCTCCTTTGCCAGGTCTCTTAAGTACATGCCCATGTACAGCTGGTATGTCTGGACACGGCATGACAGCATCGAGCCCTGGAAGCACTTTCTGCCGAGGGCGTCCAGGTTCCGGGCCTCCTGGCCAGGAGGCACCGAGGAGTGCGTCTTCGGCTCTTGAGCCTTTGCATGGCCGATTCCACAATCATGGAGTTATGCGGCAGCTGAGCCTTTTGGAACCCGGGGCTCTTAGGGACTCGATAAATGGAATCGACCCGTTTGCTGAGGACCGGCACCGAGGCCGGGGACTCCCACATGCGGAGCATTAACCGTTCCAGCATCGGAGGCACCGGTATAGTAAGGGCCTCCTTCGGAGGAGAGTCATACTGGAGGGCGTCGAGCTCCTCAACTCGAGGCTCCTCCTCGGCATCTGCAGGGAAAGCCAAAGCTTTGGACAGCTCATCTCTATCCACCTTGCTATTCAATGTCTATATGCAACCCATTTGTGATCTCATCCAATCATTTAATATCAACTGCCTGGTCTATGCCGACGACGTCTTGATGTACATGCCAATTTCGACAGAACATCTTGAACTATCCCCACTTATCAGGTGCTTTGACGCTGTCACAGACTGGCTAAATGCACAAATGCTTAAGTTAAATTTCAAAAAGACAGAAGCCCTCTTCGTAACCAGGAATCCGGCTTTTACTCCACCCCTGTCTATCAAGGTTTGCGACGCAGAGATCATATGCAAGACTACAGTAAGATACCTAGGTGTAACGCTTGATCAGCAACTTAATATGAAGGCTCATATCAAAAACATAAAGTCGGTGTACCATAAAATCCGGACCCTCCGCAATTTGCGTCAACTGTTAGAACCTGATGACTTCCGAACTGTCTTTCAGGCCCTAATAATGCCTCACTGACTATGCCAATGCGATCTTGTATGGTCTACCTAAGTGCACGACTAACCCCTTACAACTTGCAATGAATTCAGCTGCAAGAATCCTTCATGGAGCCTCAAGAAGTTCTCATATTACCCCAATACTAAAACAGTTGCACTGGCTACCCATACAAGCCAGGATCTCATTCAAGATCCTAATTATGACCCATAAAGCCATTAATAAATACCCTGCTACTGCCATTACTGATCTAATTTCAATCACACCTCCCAATCGAGCAAGGAGATCGAATGCCGCAAATACTCTCATATTACCTAAGGCAAGCACGAAGTGTTCTCAATTCACTAGATCCAGAGTCTTCTCCTTCTTTGCTCCATCCTGCTGGAACGCACTACCAGCAACTATCAGAACCATCAGTGAACTTTCCCAATTTAGGAAGGCACTGAAACGGCACCTCTTTCTTCATCACTACGATGATGCTGTCTTCTCCCCACACTCACCCACTCTCACATCTCAATGCAGCATCTCAAACTCATGCACGTCACATTCCCAGACTGATCACTCGCAATCACACCTTCCCCTCCAACCACCATGAGAAACTTATGCAGTGCCGCATAACTCATTATATTGTTGCATAAAGTAGACTGTATTTATTCATCATGTCTCCTTGTTAAGGGACTGGTTATTTATACCCTATTTTACCTGCTTAATGCATACCCAAGTTTAATTTTCCTGTTTAATGTATACCCAAGTTATTATACCTGTTTCACTGTAAGCACAAATCACGAAATTGAGATGTGCAACTCTTATGTTCATTGTAAACCGCACTGATGTCAAATAGCGTGGTATAAAAGAGACTGCAAATAAATAAAAATAAATAAATAAATATCCCTAACAAAGTCCGAGAACCTGGTGTCCTCCGGGGGTGACAGTCTGAGGTTCTGAACCCGGGGAGTCCGAAGGGACGTACTGGGTCCAGTGGGTATCTGGCGAGCCTTCCTCCTCCGTCTCCTAAGCCGAGCCCTCCGAGGACTCCTCGATGGGCTCCGGCCTTGAGGGCTTCGAGCGCGCCCATCCCGACGCCGATGGCCCCTGCGACGACGACCTCGGTCCCGAACGGAAGGTCAAGGGAGACCTTGGCAGAGGATCGACTCGAGCCCGCATGGACTCGAGGATCGGCTCTGCCTCCGGGGTCAACTTAGACGTTGAGGTCCCGGTGGTCGGGACAGATGCGCGGGTCAGACCGGCTATCAGCACCTGCTGCTGGTCCATGAAGGCAGACACGCTGCTCTCCAAGGCCGCCAACCTGAGACCCAGCTCAGAAAGCTCTGCAGCCCCCGGCTCGGTTCCCGACGCCAGGCTCAACGCCGGTTCTCCCGGAGGAGAGTCCATGGCTGCTCCTTGTGGCCTTGGGCAAGCCACTTAACCCTCCATTGCCTCAGGTACACTTAGATTGTGAGCCCTTCGGGGACAAGGGAATAAAAAGTACCTGTTAGTATATACCTGTAAACCGCTCTGATGCGTAAGTAAAGGGCGGTATATCAAATGCCTAAACCATAACCATAACCATATGAGGACAACAGGCATTACCTTGTCCGACACCTCCGGCTCCGTATTAGGTATTTTGGCAGGCCTCTCCGACTCGGCGAACCCGGGGCAGCGTTCGGCACTCCGCGACCTGGAACCTGAGGGCCCCAGCTGATCAGAGTCCTCCAGAGATGCAGCCCTAGCGGGTTTCTTCTTCTTACAGTGCTCCCGGGTGGAAGACCCCCGCTCAGAAGACCCCCGACGGTGTTCAGGTTCAGATTCCCGAGACGTCGAGGCTTCTGACGAGGTCCTGGCACGGACGGAACCAGACTCAGAGAAAATAGTCTTGCGCTGGTGCTGCCTGCTCCTCAACGCCTTGGAGGACATCTTGCCACACGGACCGCAGACCACTGGTCATGGTCGGGTCCGAGGCAGCGGAGGCAGCAGTCATGGGTGTCAGTAAGGGACATAAGTTTTTTGCACCGATCACGCTTAAACCCGCTGGCAGCCATCTGGGAAAAAAGGGCCCCTGCAAGGTCGAAAGACCGGACTGCCAGTTAAAAGAAAAAGAGCGTGAACGCTAGTCACTAAGGACAAAAACAAAGTTAGTCGGACTTGATACCGGTGTACCGAGCCGAGGCGGGAAGGGGAACCGGCGTCAAACCATTACCAAAAACAGTAGAAATAGTAAAAAAATAATCAACTTTTTCAGAGGAAAATGGGACAACGTCTGTCGGGCTCCGCGGAAAAAAGAAGACTGAGCAAGATGGCACCCTTGGGCAGGAAGGGGACCACACATGCGTGAGGCATTCCCAAAGGCTTTCCTTGAAAGCTGGGGAAATTGCTCCGCACAAGGGCTCCGTCAGCGCCAACATCACCCATATGTGAGGACTGACTTCCTGCTTGTTCCTGGAGAAAGAAGAACCGTTTCCGTGCAGTGTAGGGCAAAATCCAGAGTGGCTGGGGTGAGGAGCATGAACCAAATCAAAATGTGCTGAAAGGGAAAGGAAGGGTGGAAACCGGGCAGTAGTGCACGGTGACTGCAGGATCAAGGGCCAAATTCTTTAGGATAGGGCATACGCGGGCATGCTTCCAGAGGGTGAGGAAGGTGCTCGAAGACAGACTGTTATTGAAGATTGATAGAATAAGAGGCAGCAGAGCCAGTGATGAAGAAGTGAGCCAAGCAGAGGGGATGGGGTCAGATGGAGAAGTAGTCTTACGGGATGAAACAATGGCCTTGAGGAGTTCAGCAGGAGTAACAGGGGAAAAGGAGGACCATGTGTGGAATGAAACAGGATTGTGAGGAAGATAGAGCGGGAGATCAGCAAAGGGGAGCAGTGGAGAATAGGGAGGCAAAGGGGAGGGACAGTTTGGAAAACAGGATTAAAGAGAGGACCGTATTCAGAAAGAAATCAGCCAAATAATGTGGATTTTGAGATTGGTTATGAGTAGATGTACTAGAAACGGACCGCAAAACAGAATAGAGTTGCCTAGTGGAATTTGAGGAGGAAGAGATCAAATGTGAATAATCATCTTTTTTGGCAGAATGAAGTGAAAGGCGATACTGATGATGAATATACTTAACCCGTTTTGGACTGCTCGCATATTCTCTCTCTGTTCTGGACGATTTATTAGATTTGTTACACTCAAACAACTATGAAATACCGGCAATAATAAAAAATATTAAAACTTTGCAGAAAATAGAAGTTTCACATAGTTTATGTTTTTCATACACTGGTCCAATATAGTATACTGTCTGTCTTCAGAAAAGATAGGATTCAGTTCCAATATTCATTGACATAAACATACTGTATGATACTATTGAAACTGCAGTTTTCATTTAACACACTTTATTATGATATAATATAGTTTTGTCAACAGTCCATTCTGACAGCGGAATATGATACACGTGAAAACACTTCTGATGCAGTGCGTCGATATTGCACCATTGAAACACCTAGAACAGAATGCTTGACAGCAATTAATTTCAACATATTAGCCCAGCGTATGAAAAACATACAAGGCCAATATACGCACCAATAACTCTGACACTAACTTACAGTTATCTAAAACTATTTTCTAAAATCTACAAATACTCTTATTTGCAAAATAGTAGCTATTACAGCTATAAGCTACTTACTATTTTTTGTGATCTTATGTTAAGCCGCCAGTACCGTCAAAATTAGCAAACATCAAATACCTATTAAACTAACTAGATCTCAGATAAAAAATCTGTATATAACCCTTTTTGACATAACGATAATAGCTAAACATAGTTCCATTGAATTTATAACCATTAGTAAACAGTTGAGTAGTAAGTATGGAAACCTTATGTATGTAAAACATACTCTGGTCTAAAATGGGTTAAAGCGACAAAGAGAATCTGGAAAGGGATGCTTCCTCCGACGACACTCTGCCTGACAAGAGTTGTCGGCGTAGAAGGCGAGGGTCAGGATGGAACCGGGGACATTTATGCTTATGGGTTTGGGTATGAGGGCAGGAGAGGGCAATGTTGTCGAGAGCAGTAGATAGGGCAGAAAACCAAAGTTGAGCCTGAGCATCAACTGAGAGAGAGAAGAAATCTGAGGGGAAGATAAAATCTGAGGGGGGAAAGAGCTCAAGAGAGTGAGAGGAGATATTTTGACTAAGTAAACGAGAGTATGATTCAGAGAATTTGGTGAAGGGAAGGTTGTAGAAGGATGGATCTGAGCAATGAAAAGTATACAAGAATGGTCCGACCAGGGAACTGGGAGAGCAGAAAATGATGAAAGAGCTAACTGTAGGGAGGGAGAGGTAAGGATAAGGGTGAGAATATGGCCAGCAGCATGCGTGGGGACCATTACATGTTGCTTCAATGAGAGATATGAGAAAAGCTGGATCAGGATGTTATCATGAGGTGTCAGTGGGGCAGCATAGTGTGCATTCAAGTCACCTATGATCAGGAAATGGGACTATAGAAATGAGATTTCATGGTCTGGAGAAACAAATACCAAAGATGTGGATGAAGGGCAGGGGAAGTGTAGATTAATAAAATATACAAGGATGGAAAGCTATCTAGTCGCAACAAGAGACACTCCAGATAATACAGAGCTGAGGAGGAAACCTCAGAGATCAAAAAAGTGGACTGGAGAAGAGCCACAACACCTCCACAATGCAACCCACCCCTGGGTGTGGAGAAAGCCACATAACTAGGGGAGGAGGCATCAGTTTAGGAGCAACTCCTCTCCCTCCCTGAGCCAAGTTCCTGTTAGGAAGAGAGCATTGTGTGAAGATTGTGTGAAGAAAGGAAGTCTTGGACAAGGTTAAATTAGACTTACCTGATAACTGTTGTTCCTTTAGGAACTCTAGTCTAGTCCTGGACCTCTGGGTTTATGCTCCTCCTCCAGCAGCTTTGGAGACTGAGAAAACGCCAGTAACCTACTGGCAAAACAGACTCACCAGAGCAACAATTAAGTAGTAAAACTAACTCTTTTTTTTTTTTTTAGAGAAACAACATTAACAGCAAATTGGCGCTCACCCAGTTTACCTGACCAGCGACTAACAACTCCGTAGGCCTGATCTCCAACAAATCTACTTAGCTCCTTATTTGTTTCTCCAACATGAGCCCGGACCTCCAGGCTCACCAGTCCTCCAGCTGCTTGGAGACTGAGACAACTGGTGAGAGGCGGAGGATTCGGAGTGGATATACTGGTGACATCACAAGAGTGTGGCTTTTTCTCAGTCTCCAAAGCTGCTGGAGGAGGAGCATAAACCCAGAGGTCCGGGACTAGACTAGAGAGACGATAAGGAAGAAGGGGTTTTGCCCGAAGAGATCTGGATTAAGTAAGGCAAAGCGCAAGGGTATAGGAAAGGGAGATACTATCAGCGATTCTTCGGCGAAAGTAAGTGGGCAAGCTAACAAGTTCTGAGGCACCCAAGTTGAACCAGGTAAGACCGAGAAGCGAGGACCAGCAGGACGCTGGCCAAGCCAAACCAGGATAGAGGACATGATCACAAAGGTTAAAGTTAGGGATAGTAGAAATAATGTTGCAAGCGCCAAGGGCTTACAACAAGAATACTCACAAGAAGAGTTGGTAGTGGCACAGTACTGTAGGTGGTTAAGAGGACTTGATTTCTGCCAGGTCCCCGGAATTGCTCCAAGGAGCTCACCCAAGGAGCATGACCTGGTCCTTGAGTGTGCACTGTCACCACGTGGAATGCTTTATACTGGTGTCCAGGTTCCTTGTGATGCACGGCCACGTAAGTGCCGGGTGGGCAAATGGGAGGAATCAGCATCAATGACTGCCTTCTGAATCTTACTTTCAGACAGATAGTGCTTCCTGCTTGCATTAACTTTACCTAGCCCAGCAGCACTTCAGAGCTTTCACAACAGGCCTTGGTTCTCCAATGTTGTGCTTTGCCCAGTTTGTAACCAGGAACATTAGTAGTACCAGGACCCAAGTTTTAAAGGGACCACTATACTGCCAATTTTTTTTTAATGTTATGGCACATGCATAATGGCAGTTGTCAGGAAGCTTTGACAATATTTACAATTAACAATATAATTTAGTAGAGAATTCTCATTTTGCATGCATTCTTCCAATGTGAATAAGGATACTCTTTAGAACCTTTCAACAACATAAGAATATCTCATTTCCTGAGAAATTCAAAGATTGCTTCATGATGTAAGGTTGAGCATGCATAGCAAAAAGAAACCTACCTCTCTAATGTTGTAAATATTATTCTGGCATCATGGCCTCCTTTTGGGCTTCAAGATATGCAGTGTCATAGCTGACTTGATCTGGAAAGACATCATCAAAATAACCAGTGGGTTCTGCAGTTTCAGGGAAATGTAATAAACATTTCTATCATGGTGAGTATTTGAAATCAGATGACCTAGCTACACCACCTTCTCTCCCCATCTACCAAAGTACCAGAAACTGTAATAAACACCTCCTAAAAGAAAATAAAACTGCATATTAATACTGGCCAGAACCCTACAAAATACCCCTGTATTTAACTCACTGAAGGAAGGAATTAGAAAATGCAGACAGATGTATTTAAAAAAAACCAACATCTTCCACTGTGGATTTAGAACAACTTTCTTTTTCCTTTACACAAATAATGGAAATCAAATATTTCAATTACTCCACCCTCTTAGGGGTTGACATTACATATCATACAGTCAATTTCCAAAAGCATCAAACTGGTTACCAGCGCCTGCTAACTGGATAAATACTGGTGAGAAGTATATTCAGCAGCACTATACAGATAATACCAGGGCAGTCTGGAGAGTTTTCCAGTGGCGCTATATGGCTAGCTAAGGACAGAAAAAAGGTATCCTAAATGGCTACCTGTATAGTGGTTCTGAGAACTGCCACTATATGGCTAGCGTTGGCGCAGACGACCGAATCTGGATAACCTACCACTAGCCGGATACTGCCACTGAATGTGTGGATTTCATTTAGCCACCAGGGACAACATTTATAAAAAACACTGCTGCTAAATAGTGAGCCATATGCTCCCTTTAAAACAGCAATTCACAGGTAAAGAGTGTATTTATTATATATAAATATACACATACAACCGAATGCTTGCAGGAAAGAAATCTTCCATAAATTTTTAGCTGTATTTTCCTAAATTGGAACTAAAATCTCTTTCCAGAATTTCCTCCTGGCCTTCTTTTCCTGGTTCCTATATATAAACATCATAAATAATATTAGTTGTATTTGACGCAACTAGAAAGCTGGCCATGAAATGCCTTTCAAAACCCCCTGAACATGGCACAAGTTAGAGCAGACTCAACAAATCCTAGGCGCCAGGTCACCATAGCAATTTAAAAAAAAAAAAAGCAGACCTGGCACTGGCACTAGAGTTGCCAACTGGTCCAGATGCTTCATCTGGTCCCAACAAGCTTGATCTGGTCCGAAGTTTACTGCGTTGCATTCAGGGATATGTTGTTCTGATCTCTCTAGTGTACTCCATAAGAAAAGCAAAACTATAAGTCCCTGCATGCAACAGGGTAAACCCACGACTGGATGAAGCCAGTTGGCAACCCTACCTGGCACCTGGGGCTTGGAACACCTGTGGAGCAGCTTGAAAAACAGGACCATACCTGGCTGCCACTGGGGGATCCTTTTTGAGAACCTGACAGGTACAAGTAACCTGAATTGGCCACTGTTGGAAACAGGATATGGGCTTAATGGACTTTGGTCTGACTCAGTATGGCATTTATGTTCTTATATCCAATCAACCCTGTTTCCAACAGCAGCCAATCCTGGGAACCCAAAAAGTAGAGTATTTCCATTATGCTTACCTACTAAGTCATGAGAAGATATTACCTGCTTTCAAGGAAATGCCCTGTTACAAATTCTGTTTTGCCGTTTGCAGAATTCTAACTTCTACTGGTATATGTGCAACATGATTTGGCTTTCTGAAAACACATAGGGAGAGCATGCGTCTCAGCAACAAAATGTAACACAGCTTCTTGGGGGTATCTTCCTTTCTTAGGTCCTGCAAAGCACATGGTTGCTGTTTTATAAGAGAATACAGAATTGTGATTTTTCCAACAATGGATATCCGCTTTGCTTATATCAAATTTATGCCCCGCTGCTGTTTCTGTGCTCTTCTGCATAAACAATGTTTCTTTTTAATGCTGCATCATATAGTGTAACCTTTTTGAAGACATTTTGAATGCCAGTCAAGGACTGAAATTTTACTGTAATTAAGAACTTGACATGTGAAAGGCGGCTACAACCAAGTTAGCTGATGCATCAGCCATCTGATGACTAGCAACTTCCTTTTGACAGTCATCACTGACTAAGACTCATCCTGATTTCAGAGACACAGAAATGTGAAAAAATGTGCATCTTAGAATCGAGGAAATACAGTATATCATTCCTTTAACAGGACCAAACAGCAAAGGAGTAAGTGAGACTCCTGGCCAGAGTTCTATAGGAAACCCAGGAATGAAAAGGGGTCTATGGCTTGGCACAGAATACAGTAGGCTGCACCACTGTCTGTTTCTTTCCCTTACTTAAAGCCGTATTTCCGACTATTAGCTCACTTTACATACACAGTATGTTGGTTATGAATTTACAGGCATGTCTAACCCTGAACGCTAGGCACTGGTTAATATTTCAGGTTTATTGCAGCAAAGCGTAGTTACCCACCTTTAACAGGTGATCTCCGGGAACAGCAGGAATTTAGTCTTCACATATGGGTATCGTCGGTACCGATGGAGCCTGCGTGGGAACACTGCCCAGCATCCAAAAGGAAAGCTTTTGGGAGCATCCCACAGCACATGCGTGCTGCATTCCTGCCTCACTGCCTCTCTCACTTCAGTTGAGTTTAAAGCTGAGCCAAGGAGAGAGACAGAGAGAAAGATAGAGAGACAGACAACTCCAAGGGGAGGTGGGTGGGTTGTGAAGACTTAATTCCTGCTGTTCCCGGAGATCATCTGTTACAGGTGAGTAACTACGCTATCTCCAGGAACAAGCAGGAATGTAGTCTTCACATATGGGGACTCCCCAGCTGAAAGATACCAGAGGAATGACCCCAGCGAGCTGTGAACCCGTGTGAACAGGGTCATACTTCCTTCCATGGATCCCTGGCATCCTACCGGGATGGAGGGTAGAGTTGCATTAAGTCTGAAAGAGATGCTGTAGGACAGCCTGGCCAAACGAGGCATCCCGACAGGAGTCCTTGTCCGGACAGTAGTGGGCTGTGAAGGTATGTACTGAAGCCCAAGTAGCCACTCTACAGATATCATCTATAGACACAGAGCGGAGATTAGCAACCAAGGCTGCCATTGCTCTGACATTATGAGCTGTAACATGGCCCTCAAGGGAAAGACCTTTACTATCATAAGTGAAGGATATGCAGTTTGCAATCCACTTAGATAGGGTTCGTTTGGAAACTGGAAGTCCCAAATGACTAGAATCAAAAGCAACAAAGAGGTGAGAAGACTGCCTATGTTCAGTTCTTTGAAGGTAAAAAGCTAAAGCTCTTTTACAATCTAAGATATGAAAGTTCCTTTCTGCACTGGAGGCATGAGGCCTAGGGAAGAATACAGGAAGGTAAACCGACCTGTTTAAATGAAAAGACAAAACCACCTTTTTTGAACACCATATTGAAAATATTTGCCATTTGAAAGCGTAGGAACACATTGTGAAAGATTTTCTCGAAGCTTAAAGGATATCATCCACCTCTCTCAGCAAGTGAAGATCTAAAGGCTCTATGCCTTCAGCAGCCAGGCCCAGAGGTGCAGGGACTGAGGACTGGGATGCAGAAGCTTCCCGTTCTCCTGGGAAAGGAGATCTGGAGCACATCCCAACTTAGAGGAGTTGCTTGAGAGAGACGCAGAAGCAGAGGGTACCACGATTGCCTTGGCCAACGTGGAACTATGAGAATCATATAACCCCTGTCTCTCTGAAGCTTGAAAAGATTTTTGGGAATTAGGGGAAAGGGTGGGAAGGCATAGAGGAAGTCCTGACCCCAATGGAGCTGCCGTTTGCTAGACAGTATTGAGCCAGAATACTGGAAAAGAACCGGGGAAGTTTGGCATTCTGTGGACTTGTAAAGAGGTCTATATCTGGTCTTCCCCAGGTTTGGAACACTCGAGCCAGTTGGTCTGACTGGAGAGACCACTCGTGTGGTAGCAGTATTCGACTGAGCTGGTCTGCCCACAAGTTTTGAATGCCTGGAAGGTATACCGCTAGAAGGTGAATTTGGAGCTCTCTGGTGAGGGCCCCTAGTTGCAAAGCTTCATTGCATAGCGACAGAGAGCCCATTCCGCCTTGTTTATGTAAAACATGGCAACCTGATTGTCGGTTTGGACCAGAACTGTCTTTTGACTGAGCTGGACTTGAAATGCAATTATAGCATTGTAAATGGCTCTTAGCTCTAAGAGGTTTATTTAAAGAGAGGCCTCTTGTGAGGTCCAGAGACCCTGAGTGGAAAGATCATGCAAGTGGGCTCCCCAACCCAGCTTGGGCGCATCTGTTGTCAGGGTGATCAGGGGCAGTGGTTGCTGGAAGGGGGAACCTAGCAGGAGGTTTGAGGGACTGCCACCACTGTAGGGACAAAACGAGACATGTCGAATTCTTGATTTTGTCCGTTAAGCGACCTGTGGCTTGTGTCCACTGCAAAGAGAGGGTCCACTGAGCCGCTCACATGTGTAGGCGGGCATAAGGGACCACATATGTACAGTGGATGCCATATGCCCCAGCAGTTGAAGCATTTCCCGGGAAGTTAGGAGGGTTTTCTTTACTGCTTGGGAAGCCAATTCTATTATTCGTAGACAGCGCGGCTGTGGCAGAAATGCCTTCGATTGCTGTGTATCTAAGCGAGCCCCTATGAACTCTAGGGATTGAGAAGGGGTGAGTTGAGACTTTGGGTGGTTGACTACCAGACCCAATTATTGGAGAATTCTCATGGCACGAGAAATAGCTCGTTCTGTTTCTGGAGCTGTTTGTGCTCTGATGAGCCAATCGTCTAAGGAGGGGAAGACAAATATCCCCAGAGTTCTCAGGAATGCTGCTACTACAGCCATGCATTTTGTGAAGACTCTTGGGGCAGAGGCCAGCCTGAATGGAAGGACTCTGTATTGGAAGTGGTTTCCTTGAAAGAGAAATCAAAGGTACTTCCTGTGATTTACATGGATGAAGATATGCGTGTACGCATCTCTTAGATCTAGAGAACATAACCAATCCCAATTCTGAAGGTATGGTAAAACAGTTCCGAGGGAGATCTTGAACTTTTCTCTGAACAGAAATTTGTTCAATTCTCTGAGGTCCAGGATAGGTCTGTATCCCCCTGTCTTCTTTGGGATAAGAAAATAGGGGGAGTAGAACCCCCTCCTCCGTTGGGATATGGGTACCTCTTCTATTGCTCCCTGAGCAAGAAGTGAAGAGACCTCCTGACACAGGATGTCAGTGACAGGGCCTTGAGAATTGAATTGTTTTATGATTGTAGGTGGGGGCATGCTGAGAAAGTGAAGTTTGTACCCCTGTCCTACAATGGACAGAGTCCAGTTTTCTTTTTCCATTTTAATTTTTATTAACCATTTCCATGCACATTACAAACCAGTTCGTTCTCAACATTATACAATTTACATAGTCATTACATCATGTATCCTGTTTATTCCCCAGCTTTTTATTTCCCCCTTTCTTTGTATCCCTCCTTATACCTCCCCCCTCCTCCCTCCCCCCCCCCCTCCGCTCTACATTCATACTGTGATAAGGAAGCTTCTCAGGACCTAGAAGAGAGGGGTAAAAAGAACAAATTTACCTTAATAAAGGGACCCATTTTAAAAGGTCCAGGACTTAAAACTCCATTTGCTCCTAGAAAGCCAGTAATTCCTGGCTACAAGGAGGAACAGAGTGCCCCTAGTGGTAGAAAGGATAGGGAATACAGGCTCAGGGTAAGGAACCCTTACATCACTGCATCCCCTAATCACACAGCTGCCACGAAGGAGTTTGATCTTTCTTACCTGAGAGGGGAGAGGGTGGAGCAGGAGCCTGAGGGGTTTAAGTTTAGCTCAGTTAGGTCAGAGAGACCAGGCAGTCCAGCAGGAGAAAGCAGTCGAGCAAGAGGAGAAGCAGGAGCAAGAGGACAAGGAGGGACAAGCAGGACTCGTGGAGAGAAACTGGAAGGACTCCTGAGACCAGAGAGTGCTGCAACTGCTAACCAGAGGGATAGAAAGAGCAGAAGTTTTGCCTACTCAAGGAATGGAGCAGTGAGAGCCAGAAGCACTAATTGGAGAACAGGACATGCTAGATGGTGGCCAGAGCATGTAAGGAGTGAAGCTACTACAGGCTTTGATCAAGGTATGAGCCCCAGAAGCTTAGCTAATAAGGAGCAATACGTATTTGCCAGAGACAGCCTTAATCATAGTAGAAGGCAGTCAAGTAAGCTATCTGAATCTGAACCAGAGAGTGAACCCATGGAATTGAGAGAGCCAGATTTACCTTGTGATGAAGAGGTCTCATACATGGACTGCTCTGCATGCCAGTCTGCCAATTAAGAATGGTTGCAAGGGGATGTCAACCGTAAAGAGAAGCCTCCAGTGTCCAAAGCCCTGAGAGCTGTGTTAGCTTGTTAATGTTCTAAGCTCAGGCAAAGTGTGAGGCAGTGCAAAGCTGAATCTTCCTGATTGTCTTTTGAGAAACAGCTGTGAGCAGTGCAGAGCTCAGTTTGGTTGCCCTTTCAATTGAAGGAAGTAAGAAATGCTTTTGTTTGTCTAAACTGCTGAGAAAACCTGGAAAAGAGTTTTTATCTGCTTGTATGAAGTGGACTATCTGTATGAAGTACTGAGTTTAAGCATACAAGATAGCCAGGTATTTGTTCTGGACTGGAAAGGGAAAAGAAACCTGGTTTAAAAGTTTCTGTCTGTTTGTTTTGATCTGCACTGCAAAGCTCTGCTGAAAGCAGGTGCAGTTAATTAAGCTGAGGAAAGTTGTTTGTTTCAGTTCAAGTTATCCTGTAAAGAGTTACAAGAATTCCTGGTGAAAATATCTTAAAAGGTGGATCTGTGAACCTTAGCGTGTCTTTCTGTACTAATGAATAAATTGTACTCACTCAAACACAACTACAAATGAAGGTGTTTTTTTTTCATCTGAGCCCAAATGATATCTAACTGAACTACCTTGCCCAGAATGCATTTAAAGGCATCCAGTTAGAAAAGGCCAGAAAGTTGAAGCACCACAGTGGCAAAAATAAACCCACGCCCCTCCATACTAGTGTAAGGGGCTAAGGGTGTGACAATACCTTCCTCTTCCTCTCATCTGGCCACTCGTACTCATTGTCTCTCTTTTCACCCTTTCACCATTAACTCATCTCGCCAATCTATATCTCCAAGGATCTGAACTAAGTTTCATCCATTCCGCCGTCCTTTATCCCCCTCTCTCCAGCCTTCCACGATTCCAACCATTTCCACACTCTCTTCCATTTATCCACTCTTCCCCCCTTCTCATCTCCATCAATCTATGCATCAAGCTGGCCTCAGCCACTCTTCTGACAAAGCCGGTCAGCTTAGGTAGGTCCGAACCCACCCAATGCTGAGCTCTCTCGCATCTTGCTGCAACTATACAGTGATGCAAGACCCCCACCTTCCCTCTTTGGGACATCCTCCTCCAATTGATGCAGTAAGCAGGCCTCTGGCTTCCTTTGCAATCTATATCCAGTCATTTCAAAAATCATTTCTATAATCATTGCCCAATATGCTTTGCCCAATATGCTTCTCACATTTCCACCACATATGTAACCAATCTCCTCGCTCTTGGCACCCCCTCCAACATTGATCATTGTGTCCCACTCCAGCTCCTTTTTTACGTGCCAGTACCAACGATATAGCACTTTATAAGCATTTTCTTTCACTTGTGTGGTTATGGATATACTGGCCACTGTCTGTAGTATCTTATCCCACACCTCTTCATTCCAGTTTACCCCCAGATCCTCCTCCCATTTTATCATAAACCCCAGTTTACTTCCCCCTCCCTCCATCAATCCTTTGTAAATTCTGGACAAAGCTCCTTTTTGGCCCATATGGCCTGAGCAAAGCGCCTCAAACCACCCTCTATGTTCCCATAAATCCTTCCACACCTTCCATTGCCTCAAAAAATGGCTCAATTGTAAATATGCATAATAATCGCTATCTCCCAGCCGGTACAAGTCCCTGATGCCCTCAAACTCCAGCATGCCCTCCTTGCTCACTATTTGAGAAATCTGTGCAAGCCCCACCTTTGCCCATCTGTGCAAAACAGTTAGCCCTGGTCCCTGAGCCCTATCAAAACATGCCTCCAATGTCATTCCCTGTATGTATTCTTTATCTTGTACTAATTGTTTTCTATTCTGTCTCCACACCCTCAAACTGTGGGCTATTATGGGGTGTTGGTGTTTAATTTCAGTGCTATTACCACCCCTCCAAACCATTCTTGTCCAATCTCCCCCCACTTACCGAGTCTTCTTCCATTTGAACCCACTGTTTCTGTGTCCCGCTGTGCCACTCGTATATCGTTTTCAGTTGAGCAGTCTCATAATATTTTCTAAAATTAGGTACCCCTAACCCTCCCTCTCCCTTGGCTCTTTGCGTTACTGCCATAGCTACTCTTGGCGGTCTATTCGACCATATGAATCGAACAACAAGTCTTTGTAGTTTTAACTTTTTAGGCGGTACCAGTATTGGTAGCGTCTGGAACAGGAACAAGAATCTGGGCAGTAACATCTTTATTGTGGCTATGCGTCCAAACCATGAGAGGTATCCCCTCCCCCACCTATCCAACAAGCTCTCTAACTGCCCAAATAGTTTCAGATAATTTAGCTTGTATAGGGCATCTATCCTATTACTAATTTGAATTCCTAAATATCTAATTTTTTCTCTAGCCCATCTGAATGGGTATTTCTTCTGCAGGATGCCCTGCGCATCTCCATTTAATAAGTTTAATATTTCCGATTTTGTCCAATTAATAGTGAAACCCGAAAGCCTTCCATATTCTTCCAATTCCCACATTAATATTGGTATAGAGAACCGAGGTCTAGCTACACTCAATATTATGTCATCCGCAAACAGTGATATTTTATATCCTCTCCGCCCTACCCTTATTCCCTTAACATCGGCCCTCTCTCTCACCCTCTCCGCAAATGGTTCCAAAGATATAGCAAAAAGTAGGGGTGATAGGGGGCAGCCCTGTCTCGTTCCTCTCCCTTGCCCAAAGAATTGAGAGTAGGCCCCATTAACCCTAACACATGCCTTCGGATTATGGTATAGTGCTTTTACCCAACTTAAAAATTCTTCCCCCAATCCCATTCTTTCCATTACCTGGAAAAGAAATGGCCATGACACCTGGTCAAAGGCCTTCTCCACATCCAGCGACAACAGCAAGGCCTCCTCCCTACTTTGTTCAGTGGACCAAATCATATTTAAGATCTTTCTAATATTATCCGCTACCTGTCTACCAGGAATAAATCCCACTTGATCCAAAATGTATCAACTTCCCTATCTTCTTGTTTAAACGCGTAGCGAGTATTTTCGCTAGTAATTTGGCATCTATATTTATTATTGAGATAGGTCAATATGAAGAGCACTCTTGTGGATCTTTTCCCTCTTTATGTATTACGGTTATTACCGCCCATCCCATAGTATCCGCTAATCTACCTCCCTCCCGTGGGAGATTAAATAATCTCACCAAGGGTTTAGTTAATATCTCTCCAAAACGTCTATAAAACCTCACTGTGAGCCCATCTAACTCCGGAGCCTTATCTATTTTCAACTGTTTTATAGCCCGTTGTATCTCCTCTGCTGTTATAGCCTCGTTTAATTCTTTCTGTTCCCCGTCTTCTAATTTCGGTAACTGAATTGAATTAAGGTAACTCTGAGCTCTCTCCCTCTGTGGAGGGTCCCGTGCTTTATATAACCCCTGATAGTATCCTCTAATCTCCCCGTCCTTATATACCCGCTCCCCATCCGGATTCCGAATTTTCATTATATAAAAGAATGCAATTTCCTCTGCTTCAGTTTCTGAGCCATATATCGCCCCGCCTTATTACCTCCCTCAAAGAATTCCTGTCGCAACAACTGCATATGATATCTTATCTTTGCAGCCTGTAAGTCATTTAACTGTGCTCTTACAGCCAGCCCCTGGTCTCTGTATTCTCCTTGCTTCCCTTGCGCATCTAGTTCTTCCAATTCCAGCAATCTTGTTATCAGTTCGCTCACTTTCCTTCCATTTTCGCGCCCCCATTTAATTAAAATTCCTCACACTACTGCCTTGTATCCATCCCACACCACTCCCCAAGTTACCTCCCCATTATCATTCCAATGGAAGTATTCCCTCGTTTCCCTCTCGATGTCCTCTCTTACCCTTCCATCTTCTAATAGAGATTCATTAAGTCTCCAAAACTGTAAGCCCTTCCCCCTCTCCCTCTATTGTCAATCTGACTTCCACTAGCGCATGATCTGACCAAGTAATCGAATCCATATCCGCCCACTTAATCCTATCTCCCATCTCTTTCGATACCCAGATACAGCACAGTTATTTACCTGTAACAGGTGATCTCTGGGAACAGCAGGAATAAGTCTTCACATATGGGTACGTCGGTACCGACGGAGCCTGCGCAGGAACGCTCCCCAGCTTCCCAAAAAGGAAAGCTTTTGGGAGCATCCCACAGCGCCTGCGCGCTGCCTTCCCGCCTTTCCTAACCGCTTCTCCTCAGTTCGGTCTTAAAGCTGAGACAAAGAGAGAGAGAGGAAAGGAAAGACAGATAGAGAGATACAACTCCTAGGGGAGGTGGGTGGGTTGTGAAGACTTATTCCTGCTGTTCCCAGAGATCACCTGTTACAGGTAAGTAACTGTGCTATCTCCAGGAACGCGTAGTTACTCACCTGTAACAGGTGTTCTCCAGGAGCAGCAGGAATCAGTCCTCACATATGGGTGACGTCGGCGCCGACGGAGCCCTCGCGGAGCAATTTTCCCCAGCTTTCAAAGAAAGCCTTTGGGAATTGCAGCGCGCATGCGCGGTCCCCTTCCCGCCCAAAGGTGCCATCTTGGCCAGTCTAATGACATAGCAAAAAGACAGCAAAAAATTTGCAAAAACTAAATCATATGACTGCAACTCCAAGGGGAGGAGGGAGGGTTGTGAGGACTGATTCCTGCTGCTCCTGGAGAACACCTGTTACAGGTGAGTAACTACGCTTTCTCCAGGACCAAGCAGGAAGTCAGTCCTCACATATGGGACTCCCCAGCTTAAGGCTACCGGAGACCCTAAGCACAAAAATGAGCTCCCTCTAGCTCAGCAGCACAGAAGGAAGGAATCTTCTCTGATTAATCTCCAACCGGTAGCCCAACATCCGGGATGGAGGGTAGGAGTTGCCTAAACCTCGAAGAGATTACGGAGGACTGCCTGTCCGAAAGCACTGTCCCTGCGGGACTCCCTCTTGAGGCAGTAATGGGCCGCAAAAGTCTGGCTCGAAGACCAAGTAGCGGCCCGGCAGATGTCTGCCAATGGAACAGAGCGGAGGTAAGCCACTGACGCAGCCTTCGCCCGAACCCGATGAGCGGTGACTCGACTCTCCAACGAGAGGCCTGCCGCCGCATAAGTCCAAGCGATACAGTCAGCTACCCAGATGGACAGAGTGCGCTTGGAGACAGGGAGCCCCAATTTATTAGGATCGTAAGACAGGAAGAGCTGAGCCATCTTACGGTGCTCCCGCGTACGATCGAGGTAGAAGTTCAGCGCCCTCCTACAGTCCAGGGTATGCAGGACCATTTCAGCTCGGTTGGAGTGTGGCCTGGGAAAGAAGGTCGGAAGCACCACCTCCTGATTGATGTGAAAAGGGGAGACCACTTTTGGAAGAAACTTAGGGTGAGTCCGCAGGACTACCCTATTCTTGTAGAACCGAGTGTAGGGAGGATCAGACACCAGGGCCTGCAGCTCACTAACGCGTCTAGCGGAAGTGAGGTCTACCAGGAATAAGGTTTTCCAAGAGAGAAAACGGAGAGGACAGGTAGCCATGGGTTCAAAAGGCGGGCAGGTGATCCGCTGTAAAACCACGTTCAGGTCCCAGTCAGGGGCTGGAGGGCGCAATGGTGGTTTGAGGAGAAGGAGGCCCCGGGAGAACCGAGCCACGAGGGGGTGGCCGGAAAGAGGCCTGCCTTCCACTGGCACATGATGTGCTGAAATAGCACTGAGGTGAACCTTGACCGAGTTGGACTTGAGCCCAAGATTGGAGAGGAAAAGCAAGTACTGCAAGACCACCGACACCGAGCAGGAGAAGGGATCTTGAGACTGTTGAGCACACCAGTTGGAAAAGCGACGCCATTTAAGGGCGTAGGATTTCCGGGTAGAGGGTCGCCTGGAAGCCAGCACGACTTCCTCCACCTCCGGAGGCAACAGGAGGGGAGCAAGGACTACCCTTTCAGCAGCCAGGCCATCAGATGAAGAGATCTGAGGTTGGGGTGTAGGAGAGACCCCTGATCCTGGGTCAGGAGATCGGGTTGAAACCCCAGAGGCAACGGGGTATCCACCGCCAGCTGCATCAGAAGCGGGAACCACAGTTGCCGGTGCCACCGGGGAGCTATCAGGATCACGGAGGCCTTGTCCTGGAGAACCTTGAAAAGAGTTCGAGACACCAGCGGCATGGGAGGAAAGGCATACAGAAGGCCCGTGGACCATGAGAGCAGAAAAGCATCCGCCGCTACTCGGAGGGGATGCGGTTCCCGAGAGCAGAATCGAGGAAGTTGCCTGTTCAGAGGACTGGCAAAGAGATCCAGTGTGGGGAGGCCCCACCGTAGGAAGATTCGTTGAACCACCAACGGGTCCAATCTCCACTCGTGCGGTTGGAGGGTTCTGCTCAGTTTGTCTGCCAGGTGATTTTCTTGACCTGGGAGATAGACAGCTTTGAGGAGGATTCCCCGGCTGACGGCCCAACCGCAGAGCTTTTGTGCTTCCCGGCAGAGAAGGAAGGAGCCCGTGCCCCCCTGCTTGTTCACGTAGAACATAGCAACTTGATTGTCCATCTGGACCAGCACAGACTGGTGAGACGTGAGGTGGGAGAAGGCTCTTAGAGCCAGGCGAATGGCCCTGAGCTTCAGGAAGTTGATCTGCTGGGCAGATTCCCACGGGGTCCAGAGACCCTGAGTACATGACCCCTGGCAATGTGCTCCCCAACCCAGGAGAGAAGCGTCGGTCGTCAGAACCTGAACCGGCAGAGGAGACTGGAAAAGCATTCCGAGCACTAGGTTGAGTAGGTGAAGCCACCATCGTAGAGAAGAGACTAGCGGGCTGGAGATGCGTACCGAGTCCGCCAGTCTCCCCGAGGCCTGACGCCATTGAGAGCGAAGGCACCACTGAGCTGGCCGCATGTTCAGGCGGGCACTGGGGGTCACATGGACCGTGGACGCCATATGGCCGAGCAGTTTCAGGAAGAGCCGGGCCGAGACCCGGGGATGGCTGCGAAAACGGCTGGCGAGAGCCATGAGCCGTTGAGCCCTGTCGAGCGGCAGAAAAGCCCGCGCCTGAAGCGTGTCCAATCTGGCGCCGATGAACTCGAGGTCCTGAGAGGGGAGCAAAGTGGACTTTTCGAAGTTTATGACAAAGCCCAAGTACTGGAGCAGAGCCACAGTACGCTGCGTGGCGTGAGTGGCCTCCGTGGCGGACGGAGCCCTGATGAGCCAGTCGTCCAGGTAAGGAAAGACGAAGAGGCCGCTACCACTGCGAGACATTTTGTGAAGACTCGTGGTGCGGAGGATAGGCCAAAGGGCAGTACTCTGTATTGGTAATGATTGCCCGCCACCACAAACCTTAGGTATTGTCGGTGGCTGGGGTGGATGAGGATGTGAGTGTAGGCATCCTTTAGATCCAAGGAGCATAGCCAATCTCCCTGCCGGAGGTAGGGCAGCAGGATTCCAAGGGTAAGCATCTTGAACTTTTCCCTCTCCAGGAACTTGAGGTTCCGCAAGTCCAGGATGGGTCTGAGGCCTCCAGTTCGCTTTGGTACCAGGAAATACCTGGAATAAAAGCCGTGACCCCTCAGGTGGTGGGGCACCGGTTCCACTGCCTGTTCCCGAATAAGACTTGCCAACTCCTGAAGGAGTAAGTCCCGGTGAAGAGGGGGTCGCAGAGGCTCCCCTGGAAAGTAGGGGGGAGGTACCTGGTGGAAGTGTAGAAGATAGCCCTCTCGGACTATGTGGAGCACCCAGGTATCTGACGTGATGTTGGACCACCTGTGGGCAAAGTGGACCAGCCGGCCTCCCGTGCTGAGAGAAACCAGCGGAGGGGGAGAGGCTATGCTGAAAGAGTCAAAAGCCCCCACCCTGCGGAGCAGGGGCTGATGGCACAGGCTTGGGGGCTTGCTGCCTACGGGATCCGTTACCCCGTCCCTTGGCCTGCTGACCCTGATGGGGAGCTGCGGAGGCCTGATAATGAGGGTAGTGTTTATAGGCAGCCGCCTTCCTCGGGTAAAAGGGCTTTTTCCCCGAGCCCTTCTTCTTCTGGGAAGGGGCAGAGGTTTTCATGGAGAGCCGAGTCCTGGTGAGAGTCTCTGTCTCGAGCTGTGCAGCCTTCTCGTCCATAGGCTTACCAAAGAGGTTTTCACCTCTGCAGGGGCCATCGACCAACTTGTCCTGCACCCAGGGCTTGAGGTCGGATGACTGGAGCCAAGCCTGGTGGCGGGCTCCGATGCCGGCTGCGGCCACTCGAGCCGATGCCTCGAAGCCATCATAGGCTGCTCGAGAAATGAACTTAGAGCACTCACGAATACCAGTGGACAAGGCCAGGAACCTCCGCAAAGGTTCCTCGGAGAGACCAGCAGAGAATCCGGCTAGTTCTTTAGCCAGGTCCCGGAGATACATGCCCATGTAGAGCTGGTAAGTCTGGACCCGACAAGCAAGCATAGAGCCCTGAAAACACTTCTTACCGATGCCATCCAGGCTGCGGGCTTCCCTGCCGGGAGGCACCGAGGAGTGCATCTTCTGGCTCTTGAGCTGATGCATGGCCGATTCCACCACCATGGAATGGTGCGGCAGCTGTGCTTTCTGGAAGCCAGGGCTCTTGCGGACTCGATATATGGCATTGACCCGCTTGCTTAAGGCCGGCGACGACGCCGGACTCTCCCACATGCGGAAGAGAAGTCGTTCCAGCATCGGAGGAACCGGTACAGTAAAGTGCTCCTTCGCAGGAGAGTCATACTGGAGGGCATCGAGCTCCTCGGCTCGAGGCTCCTCCTCGGGATCCGCAGGGAAGGCCAAGGCCTTGGCCATATCCCTTACGAAGTCCGAGAACCGGGCATCCTCCGGGGGGGACTGTCTCCGAGGTTCGGACTCGGGGGAGTCAGAAGGGACACACCGAGTCCGAAAAGAACCAGGCGACTCATCCACCTCGGATTCCCAGGCGGACTCCTCGGAGGAGGAGTCAAGCGGCTCCGGTCGGGCGGGCACAGACGCCGTCCGCCCCGACGCCGAGGGGGTCGGCGTCGACGACCTCGGCCCCGAACGGGAGGCCGAAGGCGACATCGACCGAGGATCGACTCGAGCCCGCATGGACTCGAGGATCGGCTCGGTCTCCAGGGTCGACTTAGACGTCGACGTCCCGGCGGTCAGGGCAGAAGCGCCAGCGAGGCCAGCGATCAATGCCCGCTGCTGGTCCATGAAGGCAGTCAAGCTGCGCTCCAAGGCCGTCAACCTGAGTCCGAACTCAGGAGACCCAGCAGCCCCCGACTCGGGCCCCGACGGCATCTGGCCCGACGTCGGACCACTCGGAGGCGAGTCTACGAAGACAACAGCACTTACGTGAGCAGAGGAGTCCATCTCCAGACGAGGCTGTTTGGACGGCCGCTCCAGCTCCAAAGACCCGGGACGGCTGTCGGGGCTATGCGACCTGGCCCTCGAGGAGCCAGGAGCGTCCACCGACGCCGCCCTCGCGGGTTTCTTCTTCCGCTGATGTTCCCGGTTAGGGGACCCCCTCTCAGAAGAGCTCCGGCGGTGTTCAGAGCCAGATTCTCTGGACACCGAAGCTTCTGACGAGGTCCGGGTACGGCTGGGGTCAGAGAAGATTCTCTCCCGCTGATGCTGCAGACTCCGCAAAGACTTCGCGGACATCTTGCTACAGGGCCCACAGATCATTTCTTCATGATCGGGGCCCAGGCAACGGAGGCAGCAATCATGTGTGTCGGTAAGAGACATCAGTTTCTTACACTTAACACACTTTTTAAAACCACTGGCGGCCATCGGGGGAAAAAGGGCCCCTGCGAGGTCGAACGAGCGGGCCGCCAGGGAAAAATGAAAAAAGGCGCGAAGTTGTCGCGAAGGACAGAAAAAAACGAAAAAGAAGGGGAGGCCTCGCAACCGGCATCGCAAGGCCGGACGGAAAAAGGACCGGCGTCGAACCGAAGAAATACTGAAAATAATAAGGAAAAATCAGCTTTTCAACGGTGACTAGTAGACAACGTCTGTAGGGCTCCGCGGAAAAAAGAAGACTGGCCAAGATGGCACCTTTGGGCGGGAAGGGGACCGCGCATGCCCGCTGCAATTCCCAAAGGCTTTCTTTGAAAGCTGGGGAAAATTGCTCCACGAGGGCTCCGTCGGCGCCGACGTCACCCATATGTGAGGACTGACTTCCTGCTTGGTCCTGGAGAATGAGTCTTCACATATGGGGACTCCCTAGCTAGCGATGCCTGGGAGATCCCTGAGGTTATGAGACCCTGGGAAGGGCTCTACCTCCTCCTATGGACCTCAGGCATCCATCCTGGGAAGGAGGGCAGGAGTTGATTAAGAATGGAACAGGTGTTTGAGAATAGCCTGACCAAACAAGGCATCCCGGCGGGAGTCCTTGTCCAAGCAGTAATGGGCTGTGAAGGTATGAACCGAGGCCCAGGTGGCCGCTCGACAGATTTGGTCGATGGACACAGAATTTAGATGAGCCACAGAGGTGGCCATGGCCCTCACATTATGAGCTGTGACATGGCCCTCCAGAGAAAGGTTCTCTACTCTGGTAGGCGAAAGAACTACACTGAGCAATCCAATTGGACAGTGTTCTCAGAGACTGGAAGTCCTAAATGAGAGGGATCAAAAGCAACAAAGAGTTGAGAAGACTTTCTATGTTGTTGTGTCCTTTGTAAGTAAAAGGCAAGAGCTCTCTTACAATCCAGAGTATGAATATTCCTCTCTGCACTTGATGCATGAGGAGCTGGAAAAAAGACAGGTAAATATACCTCTTGATTAAGATGAAAAGGTGAGACCACTTTAGGCATAAAGTGTGGATTGGTCCTAAGGACTACCTTATCATGATGGAATCTTGTATAAGGTGGATTAGCCACTAAGGCCTGCAGTTCACTGATGCGGTGAGCTGAGGTGACTGCAATAAGGAAAATAACCTTCCAGGAAAGAAATTTCAGGGAGGCAGTAGCTAAGGGTTCGAAAGGTGGCTTCATAAGCTGACCAAGAACCAGATTTAAGTCCCATGCCACCGGAGGAGGCCTAATGGGAGGTTTAGTTAAAGTTAGGCCTCTCATGAATCTTGCAATAAGAGGATGAGAGGAAATTGGGTGTCCATTGATAGGCTTAAGGGATGCTGCAATAGCACTTAAATGGACCCTTACTGAATTCGTCTTAAGGCCTGCATTGGAAAGATGCAGGAGATATTCCAATAGAGAATTCAAAGGTAGTGCTAGAGGGTCAAAACCATTGTTAGTACACCAAATGGAAAACCTTTTCCATTTAAAAGCATTGGAACGTCTAGTAGAAGGTTTTCTGGAAGCATGAAGGATATCCTTCACCTGTTGAGAACGATTCCAATCCTGAAGGTCTAGGCTTTCAGCAACCAAGATCCGAGGTGAAGGGACTTGGGGTTTGGGTGCCACAAAGTCCCCTCCTCCTGAGACAGTAAGTCTGGAGCAGCTCCCAAGTCTAGGGAGGGAGCCTGAGAGAGATGTAGAAGTAGAGGGTACCACACTTGGCGTGGCCAGCGTGGAGCTATGAGGATCATAGATCCTTGATCCCTCTGGAGTTTGAACAGAGTCTTGGGAATTAAAGGAATGGGTGGAAAGGCATACAGGAAGTCTTGACCCCAATGAAGGAGGAAGGCATCCTTGGCCTGAACTCCCTGACACGGAATTCTGGAACAGAACCGGGGAAGTTTGGCATTCCACGGACTTGCAAAGAGGTCTATGTCCGGGGTTCCCCACTCTTGAAAGATTCTGAGTACTTGGTCCATGTGCAGGGACCATTCGTGTGGAAGGAGAACTTGACTGAGTCTGTCTGCCCAAGAGTTGTGGATTCCTGGAAGGTATACGGCCAGGAGATGGATTTGATGCTCTCTGGCGAAGGCCCACAATCTTAAAGCTTCGTTGCAAAGCGACAGAGAGCCAGTTCCTCCTTGCTTGTTTATGTAAAACATTGCTACTTGATTGTCCGTATGAATGAGGACTGTCTTGTAGCTGAGCAGGGTATGGAAGACCTTGAGAGCTAGAAAAACTGCTCGGAGCTCCAAATGGTTGATATGGAGATAAGTCTCCTGTGGAGACCAAGTGCCTTGAGTGGAGAGGTCTTGCAGATGAGCTCCCCCAACCTGTTTGGGGTAACAACTGTTGGAAGGGGGACCCCAGCAACAGATTTTGGGTGGACTTCCACCACTGGAGAGATCAAAAGAGGCGCCTGGAGGTTGCTATTTTGTCTGACAGAGCACCTGATGCTTGAGTCCACTGGGTGGACAAATTCCATTGAGCTGCTCTCATGTGAAGGCGAGCATAGGAGACCACATGCACTGTGGATGCCATGTGGCCTAGCAGTTGCAGCATCTCCCGAGCAGTTAAATGGCTCTTTGACTGAATCTGGGAGGCTAACTGCACCAGGCTTAGGCAACGGGCCTGAGGAAGATAGGCCCTTGCAGTGGTAGTATCTTGCCAGGCCCCTATGAACTCTAGGGATTGAGTAGGGGTGAGCTGGGATTTTGGGAGATTTACCACAAGTCCCAGATACTGCAGAATGCGCACTGTGCAGTCTAGGGCAGTCTGGGCCTCTGACTGGGATGGAGCTCGGATGAGCCAGTCGTCCAGGTATGGGAATACAAAAATTCCCAGAGTGCGTAGAAATGCAGCTACTACTGCCATGCATTTGGTGAACACTCTTGGAGCAGAGGCCAGACCGAAAGGAAGTACCCTGTATTGGTAATGCTTTCCTTGGAAAAGGAAACGGAGGAACCTTCTGTGAGAAGGATGGATGAGGACATGTGTGTACGCATCCTTGAGATCTAGAGAACAAAGCCAATCCTGACTCTGAAGGTATGGAAGGAGAGTACCTAGAGAAAGCATCTTGAATTTCTCCTTGCATAGAAATTTGTTCAATTCTCTGAGATCTAATATGGGTCTGTAGCCCCCTGTCTTCTTTGGGATGAGAAAATAGGGGGAGTAAAACCCTGACCCTTGTTGAAGAAGAGGTACTTCTTCTATTGCCCCTTGGGCAAGAAGGGTAGCCACCTCCTGACCTAGAAGGTCGAGAAGAGATGTTGGAGAATTGAAGTGTCTCACCATGATGTGAGGAGGAAGGTTTGAGACATGAAGCTTGTAGCCCTCCCTTATGATGGAGAGGGTCCACTGCTCTGTTGTAATTTGCTCCCATCTGGGAACAAAATGAGCTAACCTTCCTGGAATGGTGAGAGGCTCTGGCTGTTTTAGAGCCAGAAAGGCTAAGTTCTCTAGCATCAAGTCAAAAACCCTGAGGAGGTTGGGACTGCTGAGTTGCAGCAGCCCCTGTAGACTTAGGCCTGGCCTGTTTAGGTTGCTGACGCTTAGTAGCAAAGCGACCTGTAGATGATTGTTGGCCAGAAGTAGAAGGGAATCTGCCCTTTTTGAAAAAAGACTTCTTGAAAGGTTTTTTCTTGGCAGGAATGGAGGTTGACTTTGAAAGTCTATCCAGAGCAGAATTTTCTGCATCCATTTGAGTGGCCTTTATTTGCCACTCTTTGCCAAACAGATTTTCACCTGTACAGGGGAGATTTCCCAAACCATCCTGGACCCAGGGTTCTAAATCAGAAGCTTGGAGCCAAGCAAGTCTGCGAGCAGCTATGGCAATGGCCGAAGCTCTGCTGGCACCTTCAAAGGAGTCAAAAGCTGCACGGTTGGAAAACTTTGAAATGTCTTGAGTATGCTTGAGCCAAAGAAGGAATTCTTCCCTTTTATCCTCTGGAAGAAAAGGGAGGAAAGTGTGCAGTTTATCTGCAACTTCTTTTAGAAACATACCCATGTAGAGACTATAGGAATTGATTCTGGCAATGAGCATACTGGCCTGGAAGATTTTCCTGCCAAAAGCATCCAAGGTCCTGCATTCTCTTCCTGGAGGGGCAGAATAGTGTCTTTTTGCACTCGTTATCCTTTTCATAGCTGACTGCACCACAATAGAATGGTGGGGAAGCTGTGTTTTATGAAACCCAGGAAAAGGAGGGACACGGTACATAGTGTCCAATCTTCGAGAATGAGGAGAGATAGTAAGAGGAGTCTCCCATAAGTCAATCATGTGCTCATAAAGAATCTCGAATTGGCAAGGTGACTGCCTCCTTAGGAGCCTTAGAATAACCTAAAATATCCAATTTTTTAGCTCTAGGCTCTGATTCAGAGGTTACTGAAATAGAAAGTCCTTTAGCCACTTCTCTTATGAAGTCTTGAAAGGATAAGTCCTCTGGAGGAGACGTTCTTCTTTTTGGAGAAGAAGGCTCTTCAGGAAGGGCTATGGATACTTCAGCAGACTCCTCTGATGTATCAGAATCATCAGAGGAATCAAAATATCGCCTGTCAGGGTGGTCTTCTAAAGCTCGGTACGCGTATCGAGCAGTATCGACATCAGGCGTCGTCGGTACCGGTTCGGTACCGACGAGCATCCCTGGACAGGGAACCGCTGCAGTCGGCATCCTGGTCGATGTCGATGCAGTCGGTACCGGTACCGACAACGGAGTTTGTTGTGGTATCAGCACCGTCGCAGCTTGAATGAAGGCCATGATAGCCTGCTGCATGGATAGAACATTGTGATCCATCGACGACATGAATGCCTGGAATTCGGTACCGGAAGGTTGCGCCGGTACCCCAGAGCATTCTAACAGGTGATCGGTCGAGGCCGTGCCATCGATGTCAACCTGTAACCCCATAGGTGGAGCTTTGGAAGCCGGAGCTTCCCGCCGGGGTTGTTTTGCCGGTGCAGGATCCTCGAGGGTAAGCCCGGAGGCATCTCGATGCTTGGAAGGAGATCTACCCTTCGAGGACCGGCTGGATTTATGTTTGGTTACCTGAGATCCATGGGAGGAAGAAGCAGCCCTGGAAGACGTCGATGCCACTGAAGCTGCATCAGAGGGAAACAGCACATGGAGCTTGGCTGCTCGGTTCTGTAAACCTCGTTTAGACAAAGAACAGGACGGACAATCCGGAATGGAGTGTTCAGGACCCAAACATTTAAGACACCATTCATGGGCGTCAGTAACAGAAATAGTACCGCTGCACTTAGTGCATTTTTTAAACCCGGAGGCTTGTTTTTCCATGAGGAAAAAATTCTTTGTGAGGCCTAAGGCCCAAAGAAGAAAAACACACTAAGTGAGGGGAAAAACAAACAAAAAAAAAAAATAAAATAAAAATATATATATATATATATATATATACACACATATATATACATACATATATATACAGTCAAACCTCGGTTTCCATGATTAATCCGTTCGAAAGAGTCTGACTAAAACCGAAACGTATGAACACTGAAGCAATATTTACCATAAGAAATAATGTAAATCCAATTAATCCGTTCCAAACACCCAAAAATATTCACAAAAAATACATTTTATAGAGAATAACTATATTTTTACATACAGAAAACAATGAGAAATAAATATAAATGACTAATGAAATGGATAAATGAACATTTAACATCACTGAAAGCAAGCTAAGTACAGTACTGTACAGTACAGTATGTTAACATCTGGCCTTAGCCACCCCTGACAAGCTGCTGTGCCCAGCTCTCTTCGGAATCACATTGGATTCAGCCCATTAAAATACCTTTACATTATCTGCTCAATGCTTCAGAATGGCAGAAAATCTTAATGATATAGCTTCAGACGTACCCTGCAAGAGAAAGAACTGCCTCCCACATTCATGCAACATCTCCTGCTTACATTGACAGCTTTTCTTCCCTGCTACCTCTGAACCTGAGGGAGCGCTCCAGAGAACGCGCAGGCGGTGGACGAGATCGGGGCCTTCCTCTCTGCGCAATCCTTGCCTCTCTAA
The DNA here is from genome assembly GCA_033557465.1 of Ichthyophis bannanicus. NCBI lineage: Eukaryota > Metazoa > Chordata > Amphibia > Gymnophiona > Ichthyophiidae > Ichthyophis > Ichthyophis bannanicus. Next base: position 82,489,817 of record CM066034.1, on the reverse strand, counting down.
CTCTGACCAGGCTCGAGAATGTGTTTCATTTACGTGCTCAGCTGGCTTTCGCTTCTCATCACGCTGGCGATCGGTGAGTCCGGGGGGCAGTGCTGCCGGGACCGGGTGGGCGTTCTGGCAGTGTATACAGACCGGTGTGCAGCGCGAGGGTGTATGTATTTACAGTACTGTACTTTACGAAAACCGAGGCGATGTACGAGAACCGGGACAAAATCTCAGTCAAAAAAGACGTTGAAAACCGAAGCGTATGAAAACCGGGGCAAATGAAAACTGAGGTTTGACTGTATATGTATGTATATATCTATATATATCTATATATATATATATTTTTTTTTAATATAAGAAAAGAAAGAAAAGACCGGCGGTACCGGTCCGAAGTCGGGGCAGACGCGCGACCAAAGAAATAAAATAAAACAAAGAACTTCTTCAGCGGTGACAGGAACACGACCTGCTGGCTCCGCGGCAAAGAAGAACTGAGGAGAGGCGGTTAGGAAAGGCGGGAAGGCAGCGTGCAGGCGCTGTGGGATGCTCCCAAAAGCTTTCCTTTTTGGGAAGCTGGGGAGCGTTCCCGCGCAGGCTCCGTCGGTACCAACGTACCCATATGTGAAGACTCATTCCTGCTTGTTCCTGGAGATCATCTATTCTGGAATATGATCCATGTACCAGTGAAAAATAAGAATTGTCTCTTCCCCAGGTGGTGGAATCTCCAGGCAGCAATCAAGCAATGGTGCGCTACAAAATTGTGGTAGCGCTTCCTATCCGCCCTCTTACCCTCCCTTTTCCCTGAGACGTCTCTCACTGGCTTCCACGTTAAGTTGAAGTCTCTTCCACAAATGAGGTGACCCTCCCCCAATTTCCCCACCTCTTCATTCAGCTTTGTCCAGAATTCACTTTGCACCCCTGTTGGTGCATATACATTTACTATGCAATACCACTCATTTCCCACTTTTATCCGCAATAACACATATCTCCCCTCTTTATCCCTCATCACATTTTGCAATTGCATCTTTAATTTAGCATCAATCAATATGGCCACCCCCCTTTTTTCTTTTCCACTGTGTTAGATGCGTGTATACATACTCCATATCATCTGGGTTTAACTAGATATTCTGTCGCTCTGGTCAAATGCGTTTCCTGTATAAGCACTAGCTCTGCCCTTTGGCATGTGATTTCTTTATACAATTTTTGTTGTTTAAACGGTGAGTTAAGACCTTTTACATTTAGCGATACTATTTTTAACTCACCTTTATACTTTGTATCCCCCTGCTCTGTGTCCTTACCCCTGCCCCACGTCCCCTCCCCTCCCTTCCCCCCTCCCACCCTACCTCCCTTCCCTCTCCCACCCTTCCTTCCTTCCTGCCTCCCTTCCCCGTCCCCCGTCTCCTCGAGGGAGACGCACCTTCCATTAATGGTGACTATCAATCAGACCACAGCCTGCCTCTGCCCCTCTATCCCAGCTTCCCCCTCATTCCTTATCCCTTCATCTCCCACCTGGTCCTCCCCTCCCAGCTTCTCCCCCCTATGACCCCATGCTTGCCTATCCCCCCTTCACCCCGGTCCTCCCTCTACTCTAACCCCAACTTCCCTTCCCAAGATAACAGTGTTGCAAAACATTTTCATAGACAGATCCTTACTCCACCCCTTCCATTCTTCCCTCTCTCCTCCACCACTTCCCCCACTCCTTCCTCCTGCCGTGCTTGTCTCTTTTCGGCACGCTTCCTCTCCGCTCTGCACGACCATGTGCATGCAGACTGGAGTTGCCCTCTGCTGGTGTGCTCCGTTCTCCAGTGCTTTCTACTGCCTGCACAGCCTCCTCTTAACTCTCGGGAGTTGCAAGATCTACTTCCCTTGCATTACCTCGCTCAATTTCGCTTACAGGGATACTTTCCCCCTGTTATTTCAGGCTTTGGTGGCGGAGCTCTATCACACCGCCGCCATCTAGCCGCGATGACATCACTGGAAGTCCAGAGTCCAGTTTTCTGATGTTATTTGTTGCTATCTTTTGGTAAAATGGCATAATCTGCCCGAAATGGTCAAGGGTTCTGGACCCTTCAGAGGCAAAATGGTTAAGTTCTCTAGGTAGAAGTCAAAGCCCCTGCAGAGGCTGTACTTGCTGAGCCGGTTGAGCTCTTTGAGCTTGCGACTTTCTTTGTTGTCTAGGTTGCTGCCCTTTCTGGGGAGCATGAACTGGACAGTGAATTGAATGGAAATAAGAGTGGTAAGATTTTTTCTTTTTGTTAAAGAAAAACTTCTTGCCTGTTTTTTTCTTTGATGGGTTGGCTGTAGACTGATAGTCTATTCAAGGTGGTATTGTCAGATTCAATATGATTAGCCTTGGTCTGCCAATCCTTCCCAAATAAGTTTTCACCTGTGCAAGGTATGTTTCCTAACTTCTCTTGCACCCACTCCTTTAAATCTGATGCTTGGAACCAGGCAATGCGCCGTGCTCCAATAGCAATAGCAGCTAGCATAGAGGATTGAAAGCATCGATGCCCAAAGGCATCGAGTGTCCTCGATTCACGGCCTGGCGGGTTGGAAGAATGCGTTTTAGCACTCTTTATTCTCCGCATGGCTGATACCACTACCATGGAATGGTGTGGTAACAGAGTCTTCTGAAACCCTGGAGAAGGTTGGACTCGGTACATGGTATCGAGGCGTCAAGAATGCGGTAACACCATTAAGGGAGTTTCCCACATTCGGAACATAAGATCTTGAAGGATCTGATGAATGGGCAGCATCGCTGCCTCTTTGGGAGCCACAGGGTATTGCAGAATTCTTAGTTCTTCTGCCCTAGGTTCCTTCTCAGGAGTGACCGTGATTGAAAGCCCTTTAGCTACATCACGTATGAAATCCTGAAAAGACATGTCTTCTGGAGAAGACATTCTGCGCTCAGGAGAAGGAGATGGATCCTTCAACAGAATTGCTCTTGTATCGGTAGAGTCATCGGAATCGGAAGACTCATCGGAGCTTTGCATCGATCGATGCTGGTACCGATGAATATCGGTGCCGTGGCGTTTCGGTTCCAAACCCTCAATGCCAGGAGAAACTCTCGAGGCTCGACATGGGAGGAAGCCGTCCCACCTAAGTGGGTGCCACTGGAGCCGGTACCGATGTTGGTACCGAGCTCATTTGAACCATCTGTAGCAGTCTTAGCGGTACCGAGGTAGCTAAGAGGGATGCTAGACTGCGTTCAATAGCAAGGATTCTCTTATCCATTGCTAATGCCGATGCCTGGTCGGTACCGGTGGAAGCGGCTAAGACCCCAGAACATGGCAACAGAGGTTCTGCAGAGGTGGAGGCCTCTGGAACATTTTGAGACCCCGTTTGTGCTTTGGAGACCGAAGACTCCCACCAGGGCAATTTTGCCGACCTCGAGGGTAGTGCCAGTGGCATCTCGATGCTTTTCAGGAGATTTACCCTTCAAGAACCGGCTAGTCTTTACAGACTTTTGTTTAGTTACCTGAGATCCATGAGAGGAAGATGAAGCCCTGGAGGACGTTGATGCAACTGACGTCGTATCAACCGTGAAAAGAGAACCGGCATTTGCAGCTCTGTTCTGCAGGCCTCTTTTGGTCATCTTTCTACAGGAGACACACCCCGCTGGACAATGTTCAGGACCTAAACATTTGAGCCACCATTTGTGGGTGTCTGTGACGGAAATAGTACCGCCACAGTTTGAACATTTTTTTAAAACCACTATTTGGCTTCTCCATGTCTGGAGATTTTTGGGCCGAGTGCCCAAAATGGTGCCTCACCCCAGGAGGGGTGAGGCACCAAAGAAGAGTTTTGGGGGGGGGTTTGTTTTTGTTTTTTAAAGAAGAAAATAAGAAAAGAGAACCGGCGGTACCGGTAGGCGTCGAAAGAAAGCAGACGCGACCACAAAAAACAAGAAAGATGATAAAACGTTTTCTGCGGTGACAGGAGAGATGTCCTGTCGGCTCCGTGGAAAATGAAGAACTGAAGTGAGAGAGGCAGTGAGGCGGGAAAGCAGCACGTATGTGCTGTGGGATGCTCCCAAAAGCTTTCCTTTTGGACGCTGGGGAGCATTCCCGCGCAGGCTCTGTCGGTACCGACGATACCCATATGTGAAGACTACATTCCTGCTTGTTCCTGGAGATAGATATTTTACCTTCATTCAGATTCATGAAGGCACAGTTTAGATAGCATCTGGAGAGGAGAATTTAAACGTCCAGGTCAGAATGTGGAAAAGTTCCATAAGGTGCAGGACTAAATGATTATGTCTCCCCACAATCAGAGGGAACAGCGATTTAAAAGAAAAGCTGCATTTGGGTAAACAAACATGTTAAAAGAAGTCCACATGTGTATGGGAGCACCTTTCTAAAATCACTGCTCCTTGATGTGAACACATACCCCAATTCTGCAGCATCAGTCTCCACTTCAAATCACTCCCAACAGGCAATCTCCTCCAGAGAAACTTTTTCTGTAAAAAAGTTGCATTAGCATGAAGCAGTTGGGAAGGAACCTTCTATAAAAGGTTTATAGCCTCAAGGCGGAAAAGGAGAAAATTTCACTCAGATTACTTCAGAAGAAAAATCGATCAAAAGGATGTATCTCAAACTGTAAAGACTCTAATCAAGCTGCTCCATGTCCAATACTAAAATTGGAAATTCACAGAATGCTTGCCCATTTGTAAACCTTTTTGAACAGCTTTGGGAAGATCAGCAGAAAAGTATGACAAAGCAAGCTACTATGATAATTCACACTTTCTTAAGAATGATCCTTTTATATCATCACCTCATGCCATGCCAGGGCAACTTAATAGATTCCTTACATACCAAGATCTATTCATCTGCTCCATTCACTCAAAGACATTAGTTGCCTGAGGACCTCTTTAAAAGGTTGTTCTTATGATCCATGCTCAGCTTACTAAAGAGAGTAGTTTCGGCCTTATGGAAATACTTCTGGCAAATTATAGGCCTATTTCAAGTGTGCCCTACTTAGCAAAATTAATTGAACAGGTTGCAACAACACAACTTGAATAATATCGGCAAAAGTACAGTACCTACCAATCTGGCTTCCGTTTAGGCTTTAGTACTGAGATTTCCCTTCTAGCTTTCAATGATGACTTGAGAAAGGGACTAAATAGAGGTTTAGACTCCTTAGTCATTTCATTATATTTATCTGTTGCTTTAGTGGACCAGAATATCCAAGGCCTCCTTTTTACTAAAGTCTGCTAAGGTTTTGCACTTGACATGCATTACCAACATATGTTAAGTGCAAAGCCTTCGCATTAGCTGTTGGGGGCATAACCAGAATGTTCCCAGCAGCAAACACGCAACTGCATACTATAATGAGCAACACACAACGTGGGTGAACCTAACGATATCCATAAATGTGTTATTAGGTACACCCATGCTAAATGCCATGTTAGCTACACTTGTGTGCTAATGTGCTCTTCATGTTCGTGCTCTGCTTCTAAGCCACCCACATTCTACAATAGTGCACGGGAGCCAGTTAACGTGCATTTTAGCAGATAGTAACTGGCCTACTGGTACATTAGAGTTCACCATGGTCCGTTACTGTACATTGTAAATCACATTAACTGGTACTGAGCAAACGGGCTCTTAAGTTTCCTGTCTCCAAAAGACTTACTCTATTTAATGCACCTTAAGGCTTAATGTTAACTCGCCTTGTGCTACTACTGAAAAGGTGTGAGCTAAATTTAAATAAGCCAAACATTTTCTGATCCACAGACCGCAGATGCATAAAGTGAAATGCACTTTATGTAAATTATTCACTTCCTTCTTGAGTCAAAGATCTCAACATTTTAAAATCTATCAGGAGACTTCTGAGCCCTAGGAATCAAGTAGTAGAGTTTCTCAGGGCTTGGTGCTTTCCTTGTTATTGTTTAATATTCAGTCATTAGGAGGGCAAACAATAATTGAAGGGAAATTCGGGGCAGATGGGCACGAAGGGGGGGATATGGAATTTTATTTTATTTTTTTTATTTAATAGTTTCTTCTATACCGCCCCTTCCAGAGATCAAGGGCGGTTTACATTGAACAGTTAACAAATTTTGTATACTTCTGTATACTTTACATGGAACATGGTATTAACTATATGGAACATGGTTTTAACTATATACAGGTAATAATTACAAAAGGTTATTTACAAGAGCAGTAAAAACAACAGATTGGGTAAGAGCAGTAAAAACAGATTGGGAATGGCCGGAAAGTAAATGCTGGGCAAATGGACATAAAGGGGAGAAGGTATGGAATGGCTGGAAGAGAAATGCTGGTCAAATGTTGCACATGAGGGGGCAGAGGGTAGATGTTAAATAGAAAGTGTGGAGGGAATGACACAGGACAGATGCTGGGCACAAGGGGGAGGAGGTGAAGTCAAATATTGGACACAGTGTGGGGGGATGGAAGGCAGATGCAGAGCAGAGGTAGGGGGATATGATGCTGGACACGGGGTAGGGGCCATAAAGGGATGGAGGACAGATGCTAGACATGGAGTGGGGAGAGAAGGGGATGTTGGATATGGGGTGGGGGGTAAAATGGGGAAATTCTGGACATGGGGAAGATAGGATGAGAAAAAGGGGAGAAGCAGGAGATTGAGGAGAGAGGGAGAGAGAATACAGGGCAGGGCAGGAGAAACAGGAATAGATGTTGAACACAGAGGATGGAAAAGAAAAATAGAAAGGAGTTAGTTAAGGGCTGAGGAATAAGTGGCTGGGGAAAGACAGAGACGGAGTGTGAGGGTTGTACAAAGAGGGAGAATGAGAACTGGATATAAAGAAAGAGAAATGAAATCCGAGTTGATAAAGATAGAAAAATAAATGGAAGAAAGTTGAAAGGAAAAAAAACATCAGATGTATGCAGAGGAGCAAGTGAAGAAGACAGAAGGGAGAGAAATGACAGGTGGATTGCAGATCTAGAAAAGAGTTAAGGGAAGACAGAGGCCACAGAAACCAAATACCAGGACCAAGGCAATTAGAAAAATAAAATAGCTAGACGATAAAGGTGGAGATTTTATTTTCAGTTTAATAACTGGAATATGTCAGTTTTTGGATTTTATATATGCAATGTCATATTTATATTCTGTACAGTACAGGGGGAAATGCATCACTGTTTCTATTTCTTGTGTTGCACTGCATGCAGAGCCTAGCTTGTTGGGGTTCCAATTTAATTTTGTCTATATATTTCTAATTTGAGTTTATCATCATTTATTCTGTACTTGGTGAGGGTCTGTGTTCTGCTTGTGTATCCAAGAACATGGGTTCTGTTAACATGGTGTTGCATTGTTGGATCTGTAGTAAGGAGAAATTAGGCCTTACCTGCTAATTAAATATGGTATATAGTAAAAGCATATATATAGTATAATGTTGATTGTACATAGTTATCCCTGTTATTCCATGTTATATATTCCCTTGTTCTCTGTAAACTCAATGTTACCTGTATGCATTGCAGTATATTTTGTTCGATGTACACCGCACTGATTTTAATAGCGCGGTATAGAAGAGATGTTAAATAAATAAATAATTGTCTTTCCTTGAGTTCTCTCTGGGCCAGTCCAGGAACCGTAGGGGTAGTCAACCTCCTCCAGCAGCTGAGGACTGAATTTCAAAGTCTTGCTGACAGCCTGTCCGGCTCCCTCTGGTGTCAGAGACTCAGTCCCCTACTGTCCAAGCAGTCGCAAACACTTCAATGCAACCAACTCTTGAAACTAAACAAAAACACCTATAGCCTCCTATGGGCCTCTTCTCACACACTGTATGCAGTGTTGGATTTTCGTAGCCACTTATTGTAATTTGTTTTTGTGTTTTTGTTTTGTTTTTCATAGCGGCTACTAGTCCTCCCCCCAGCATCTGGAAAGGGAACTCCAAACTGCAGCCACTCCGAAAGGAACCACCTACAGAAACTCTCCTCTCTTGACCACTAGATTCCCCAGGGCCCTTCAACTATGCTTAAGCCCCTGAAACTTATGCCTTCTTGTTAAGGAAGGAACTCTCGCAGATCCAGTGGGTGGGACCTGGACTGGCCCAGAGAGAACTCTAGAAAAGACAATTAGCAGGTAAGGCCTAATTTCTCCTTCCTCTTCGTCTCTCCGGGCCAGTCCAGGAACCGTAGGGAAGTACCAAAGCAGTTCCTAAAGATGGGAGGGACCTGCGAGCCCCCCTATTAAGGCCAAGGCCCCAACATTCGCGTCTCCCCGTGCCTGTACATCCAAACGATAGTGTCTAGTAAAGGTATGCAGAGACGACCAGGTCGCAGCCCGACAGATATCCACCAGAGGCACCAACGCAAACTCCGCCCAAGAAGTCGCTTGTGCTCTAGTGGAGGCAATTTGCCCTTTGCCTCATAAGCTGCACTGACCGCCCGCTTTACCCACCGGGCAATAGATGCCTTTGAAGCAGCCTACCCCTTACGAAGTCCCCCAAAAACCACGAATAACCTGTCCGACTTTCTAAAAATCTCAGTCCTACAAAGATATCGATGCAGCACTCTACCCAGATCCAACTTTCGAAGAGCCTGACCCATGTCACTGCCCTCGTTATGCAGAAAGGTTGGAAGCGAAACGGTCTGATTCAGATGAAAACTGGACACCACCTTAAGTCAAAATGACGGCACCGGTTGAAGCACTACCTTCTCCTTCATAAACTGAAGATCCAAGACTCTCCTAGCCAAACACAAGACAAGGAAGACTGTCTTCCAAGAAAGCTCTCTCAGACTCACTGCTGACGCCGGCTCAAACGGTGGTTGTGTTAAGACATCTAACACTAAATTTAAATCCCACGCCGGGACAACCGATCTTAGAGGATGTCGAATAATCTTAACAGCTCTAAGAAAACGTTGTATATCTGGGTGAGCTGACAACACGTCAAGGCAGCCAGATGAACCTTGAGAGTGCCGAGTGCCAAGCCCTTTTCTAGCCCCCTTTGCAGGAAAGCCAAAATAATCTGTAAGGATGTGGAAAAACAGCCTCACATTACCTTCTCCACGCCAGCCTTCAAAAATGCGCCAGATGCGGATATAAGCCAGCGAAGTAGATCGCTTTCTAGACTTCAACAAGGTAGCAATTACAGACGGCGAGTACCCCTGGCACCGGAGCCGCTCCCTCTCAATAGCCAAGCCGTAAGCAAGAACCGATCCACCTGTGGCATCAAACACCGGACCCTGACTCAATAGATTGATCCAACTGGGAAGCCTCCATGGGTGATCCACAAGCAGTCTGACCAGATCGGCATGCCTGGGCCAATCCGGAGCAATGAGAATCATGTCTCCCTCGTGCCCCGCAATTCTCCGTATCACCCGGCCGATCAAAGGCCACGGAGGGAACACATACAGCAGCTCTCCTCTCGGCCAGGGCTGAACTAGACCATCGAGGCCTTCCGACATATGTACTCTGTATCTGCTGTAGAAGTGAGACGCTTTGGTATTCCCAAGGGTAGCCATGAGGTCCATGACTGGCTGCCCCCAACGAAGCGTAATCTCGTGAAAAACCGCTGCGTTTAGTTCCCATTCTCCGGGATCTAGGACATTCCAACTGAGATAGTCGGCCTGCACGTTGTCTCTTCCGGCAACATGCACCACCGAGATGGCCAGAAGATGGGCTTCCGTCCACTGCATCAAACTCTGACTCTCTTCCAACAGGGCCACACAGCCTGTGCCTCCTTGTCTGTTGATATAAGAGACAGTTACCGCATTGTCGGAGAAAACGCGAACCGCTACCCTCGAACCAGACTGATGAACTCCTGAAGCGCCAAGCTGACCGTCCTCATCTCTAGGCGATTGACCACAAACAAACAATGCACCTCCCAGCCCGATAGACTGGCGTCCGTAGTGACCAGCAACCACTCCGGCTCCAAAAGCGAAACTCCCACGCGAACCCGACGGGGGTCCAACCACCATTGCAGACTGACCCGCAAATTCTCTGGGCATGATAGTCTCTGGGCCAGGGAGTGATGCTGCGGGGACCACCTGGACAACAGCACCTGCTGAAGTGGACACATATGAGCTTTGGCCCACGGCACCAAATCTAAGGCCGCCGCCATGGTTCCCAGCAGTTGCAGGTATCTCAATGCTGTGGGCGCCTGCAGGCGCAAAAAGGCTTTCACCTGTTTCCAAAGCTTCTGTACCCCGTCGTCGGGCAGGAAAACTGAACCTTGTTCCGTATCGAATAAGGCTCCAAGATAAGTCAGCTGCTTCATAGGACGTAGATGACTCTTGGACTGGCTTATCACCCAACCGAGCTGTTCTAAAAACTGAACCACCTGCTCGGTCGCCGTGACCGACTCCGTCTGGTTGATACAGGCAGGGTCTCAATCGTCCAGGTAAAGATGTATCTGAATACTCTCTTTCCGCAAGGCCGCCGCAACCACCACCATCACCTTTGTGAAAATATGCGGGGCCGTAGCCAGACCAAGCGGCAACGCTCGGAACTGGAAATGGCCCATGGGCACGGCAAACCTTAGGAATTTCTGATGATCTGGCCTGATCGGGACATGGAGATATGTCTCCGTCAAATCTATGGAGGACAGAAATTCCCCGGGCTTCACCGCCTGAATAATGGACCTTAGGGTCTCCATACGGAAACGTGCTTGAGATCCAGAATGGGGCGAAAAGACCCCTCCTTCTTGGGAACTACGAAATAAATCGAGTATCGACCTAATCCGTATTGGTCTCTGGGGACCGGTACCACCGCATGTAGCTGGAGCAACCGTTGAAGCGTATCATTTACTGCCTTCTTTTTCCCTAGAGATCCACAAGGAGACCTTAGAAAGGCCTCTGCCATGGGCTGAGCAAATTCTAGCGCATAGCCCTCGCGAATGATTTCCAGGACCCATTGGTCCGACATAACGTCAGCCCAGATGGAAAGAAACGTCTGCAACAGTCTTCCCACAGGGGACTCCGCCTGAGCCGGCCGCCCTTCGTTGGAGTTTCTTGGGGGCGTTCTGCTGGGAACTAAAATATCCTCTGCCGAACCCCCACGCTCCTCGAAAGGACTGCCCCCGAGCCACAAAGCGGCCTCTTTGATAAGGCGCAAATCGAGAACCACGGAACCTGTGAAGGTCCCTACCTTGCCCTCTTGCTAGAGGCCCGGGTCGAGCTCCCCTCGAACGATCCTCCGGGAGACGACACTCCCCTTGGAATCTCCCAAATCCTTAACTATCTTTTCGAAGGCCTCTCCAAAGAGCAGCTTAGTCTTGTAGGGGAGCTTGCTGAGTCGAGCTTTAGAGGATGCATCCGCTGCCCAATTCCGCAGCCAGAGAAATCTCTTCGCCGCATTCACCGACGCCACGGACTTCGCCGAAATCCTGACCAAGTCATAAAAAGCATCTGATAAATACCCCGCTGCTGATTCTAACCTTGCTCCTTCTGAGAACGTGCCAGCATCCTTGTCGGCAACTGAGTCACCCTGCAGCCATCGAACAGAAGTTCGAGATACATAAGCTCCACAAATGGAGGCCTGGAGCGACAGTACACTCGAATCAAACGCTTGCTTAAGCAGCGCCTCCAACTTACGGTCTTGCAGATCCTTCAGGGCAACACTGCCTTCCACTGGAATGGTAGTCTTCTTTGTCACTGCTGCCACCAGCGCATCGAACTTGGGAATAAGCAGCAAGTCCTTGTCTTCCAGAGGGACTGGGTAAAGCCGCCCAATAGCCCGGCTACCCCTCAGAGAAGCCTCCGAACACTCCCATTCTGAATCAATCATCTGTCTAATAACCCTATGAATCGGGAAGCAACGCTGCTCTGGCTTAAAGCATTGGAGTAAGGGATCCTCTAACGGTTCCTCCTGTACTACTGGTAAAGAAATATTTAAAGCCCCTAGGGACTGGGCAATAAGAGCCCCGAGCTCTTCTTTGCAAAAAACCCTAAAGACATTAGGGTCTTCGCCTGGTACAAGCTCACCTTCCTCTAACTCACCGAGTGCCCAGGAATCCAAGGCCCCTTCCGAGAGAACTTCTCCCTCTTCCGTTTCCTGAGGCACAGAGCAATGCTCCCCGAAAGATTTGGAGCCCAACTCTGCCCTCATAATCTTAGTAGAGGGACCTTCTCCCAGATCCTGCAATAAGGCTTCCCCCCTAGGAGCGCCCACCATGCTTGGTGAAGCAGATTTTCCCAGCCCTGTTCTAGTTTTAAAACATAAGTCTTATGTAATGATAGGATAAAATACGCTGAAAACAGATTCCAAGCCGCCCTGCAAATCAGGAGGGGAACCCTGCACTTTGTCTACCTCTGGGGAAGACCTCTTCGTCTTAGTTTTACATTTTGCAGGCTTGCCTGAAAGCGCGGGAGCAACTGCAGCCACAGCCAAAATGTCCGCCGTTCCTGCCTTCTCTTGTGTCAAGAATCACCTCTGATCCATCACCTGACACTGATTTAGTGTCCATCGTGCCCCCGAAGAGCGTTCCACACAGCTCCCCGTGAGAAAACAGATCCTACAGATGCTGGGACCCGACAGCCCTCGCCGACTCCCGCACTGTGCACACGCTGCCGATCCAGCCAGCATGCACCTGAAAAGAATAAAAGCAAAATCGCAACGTTCTTCCACAACTGGACCCAAACTGCGACGGCGAATTGAAGACCTCCGCTGCCTACCTTTAACATAGTTTGCGATCTGCTGACCCCCTTCACTACCGCTGCTCGCGGGTGAATGATAGAAGTCAATGAGGGCAGAGGGCTGCAATCTGGAGCTCCAAGATCATCTCACTCTCCCACTGGGGATGACTACTGGAGCTTTACCTGAGGCAGGCTTTGCCTCTAGCGCCAAGCACTGTTCCTTTTTTTTTTTTTTTTAGTCAATACCACTCTGCTCTGCCACCCAGCCAGAAAAACCAACAATTTAACAGCACTTTAACAACCTATTCCTCCTTTTCATTCAGGAGCCTGTCAGCCATGTCCTATCCAGCTGCTGAGGACTGAAAGACTGAGTCTCAGACACCAGAGGGAGCCGGATAGGCTGTCAGCAAGACGTTGAAATTCAGTCCTCAGTTGCTGGAGGAGGGTGACTACTCCTACGATTCCTGGACTGGCCCGGAGAGATGAAGAGGAATTGGGCTTGTTCAGTTTTCCGAATACATGTAAGAATGTTTTAAGGCCCACTGCAATATTTATGGTGCTGCTCTTTTCTGGGTAGGCTCCTTATTGTGTTAATTTTAGAAGCTAGTGTCATTACAGTATGGTATATCAGTCAGTGACTTTTGTAGGGTTTTGTGTTAGTTCACAATCTGCCTGGTACTGGAGAGGCTGAGATGACACCGGAATATGGAAATTACACTTACCTGGTAATTGTTGTTCCTTGAGGAAGTACAGTTCAGTCCTCCACCACTGGGTAGTGCACCTCCTCCTGCAGCATGGAGACTGGATAAGTCAAACTTGTGACATCACCGGGTATATCTTGCTGGTCTTCTCCCATCATTCCCCAGTGACCTACTGACAAAGCAGACTCAAAGGAACAACAAATGAGCAGTTAAGGAATTAAATACAAAACTATGCTTAAGCCCCAACTTTTAAACTGCAGTGCCCTGAAATAAACGGCAAAGAACACCCTCCTCCTCCACCCCATCCTCTTGCCCGCAGACCATAGCAAGACCGACAGAGGGAAGGAAGGAGGACTAAAAGATCACAGAAAGAAGCTGCTCTCGTGATCATTGGCATAACATAACACGCTGCCTACTTATGGGCCAGCAAACCCCCCCCCCCCCCCCCAAACCGACGCCTCGCGTCTGAGACATTCATCCCTGGGCGGGAATGAGGACTGAACTGTACTCCCTCAAGGAACAACAATTACCAGGTAAGTGTAATTTCCATTTCCTTATCGGTCCTACAGTTCAGTCCTCCACCACTGGGATGTAACAGAGCAGTAATCCTTGGGAGGGACCCTTACAGCCATAGCGCCGCACCGCCGACCCGAAACAGGCAACGCTCGGCACCTGAACTGCCAATGGTGCCAACTGAAAGTATGGCAAGACTACCACGCCACCATTCTGTAACTTCTGCGCAGCCAGAACCACCCACCGTTCTGTTCAGGAAGTTGTCTGCCCTCCAGACAAGGGAAATCGCAATCCCACAAATTCCTGACTCCCAGGTAAGAACCGAGCTTCAACCAATGCCTTCCTGGTACCACTGAACATTGACATTAGACTGCCGGGAGGAATTTGGCAGACCCCGAAAAGACCAAGTACCAAACCTTTTTTTTTTTTTTTTTTTATTGTTGTTTTTGCAGTTAAAGAATCCCCAATACTTAACCGTGTGACCGCGGAACTCTGTTTACGGCCAAGAGACGCAGACTGGTAACGAAAACCTTCTCTTCCAAGAACCCCCCAAAAAAGAGAACAAAACCAACAGCTTCAAGAGAAGGCAGAACTGCCAGGGTTAAGAGGGAGACCACTTTCTGTAGACCAACTGTCCCCGAAGAACAAGAATGGTTCTAACCAATACCAGTCTTGCCAACCAAGCTCAGCAAGCCAAGCAGCTAGCCACGAGACCACTGTCTCTCAAAACCTAGCCTGCAACTTGACACCAGGGCTCGAAGATTCACCAGCGACGGCCCCCCCCCCCCCCAGGATGCAACTGAGGCCCCACGAAGAAGCCACCATCCTGCGGACGGGTCGCGACCGGCAACCCCGAGACCCATAGAACTTGAAACCGCTTAAGACGGGATCGGCCTCCGAACAGAGCAAACCTGGACGACACGCCATACCCGCTCCTGCAACAGGGAATGGTACGGCCACCTGCTTTGACGTAGGTTTGTCACCCGAGATCCATAATAGGCTTACCTTCTTAACCTAGCCCTTTTCGAATAATAGGTCGTAAGAGAAGAACTAATCGCCTGCGATCCAACAATAGAAGCCTCGGTCAACCGAGTCGCCGCCGAGGAGCACTGCCGAGGAGTCCCGTGTACCTGCCGGGCCAGGTCGGCTCCCCACAAGCACCTAGGCCAATCAACGCATCCACAGCACACTCTCTGGACACGGCTGAACGCGGTGCTTCACTTGCCCCATGAGCACCACGTCAGGGTAAGAACATTGCGAAGGCGGTTGCTGAACAAAATTGCATAGGAGCAACGATGCCCTCCGATATCCTCCTTCGCCTACTACTGCCACCAAAATACTCGCTTCAGCCAAAGAAAGAGCGCCCTGGTGGCCAGGATCGGAGGGCCTCTCCGACGCCTGTTTGTATGAAAACTGCCTTGACGAAGCTGCCATTTAACGGCAATTCTCTGGACTCCACCTGAGAAAAATTCCTGCCTCACACTTGATGTACACCTTGTATGACCACACAAACCCCGAAGATGAGACTCCCTCTACGCGAATGGAGCCCTAGACTCCTCTATCATAATCGCCCTGCTTGTATCCTCACACCAATATAGAAAAACCACTGCGATGTATCTGCCGGACAGTCCTGATCCTGTTGCATCCTTCACTCCGAATTCAAACGTTTGAAACGCCAGAGCAAGCTCACTCAGCTGCCAATGCCTGCTTGACCCAAGGCCTCCTTGCTCTTTCCAGCTTCCTGTGGGAACGGAACCCTGTAATGAACACACAAGCCTGCGCGTATCATCTCCATCAACAGCGGAACCCACTGCGCCAGACCCAGTGGCGTGCCTGCCTGCCCGATCTCTTTGAGACAGTCCCACCATCAAGGGACTCCCTGACCTGCGCGAGACATGGAAACTGTTTGCTTAGAGGACCATTCTGGCCCGACCCTCACTACAAAGTACTTTTTGTAAGGGACGCCCGGATGCTCCGGCTCACGGAGCCACCCTAGCAGAAACCCTGTTCCCCCTGGAACATCACAACGTACTAATAAACCCTGTCTGTGTCCTATCCAGATCTTGAGACACACCAAGGTACTTTTGACCGCCTTGAGCACGCCAGTGCGTCTGAAGAAACGTTACCTTTCTGGGCGTAATTCGTACCCCTTCAGCTCTGGACTTAGGTCGAACACCCCTCGCGGAGGCAAGGAAACTAACACACCTACACCACGCCTCAGACTAGTAGTGCAGAGAAAGAACCAAGAATCTGCAAAGTCTGAGAAAATTGCTTTAAAAACTGCTCAACAAGAAGTTTTTATGAATTCATAAATCTGTCATTATTCTCCTGTGTTCTGAGGATAGAAATGTTTCAATACTTGCATTCCGAGAGCTAGAAACAACCTTGCAGCAGAGAAGTATCTATGTTTGAGACTAGGCCATTGTGAAACTGACCCGTGAAGGGGGAACAGGGTGCTAGGCCCAGAAATGGTCCCTGACTGGACAGGTGTAAGAGGCATTGGGAGCAATAGAAAGTTTGCCTGTACCCAACGGAAGAAGGTGGTATATAAGGAATTACTTCCTGGACTCCATTGCTCAGTCCTTTTTGAAAGTTACGTTGTCTGAGCCTTGTGCAACATAAATTGGCTGGGAACCTGCAACCGACTCCTGGGATAATTCATTGTGTGCACTTCGCTGCAACAATTGCTTACTGTATACTGAAACGTAGGTGTCTGCACATACTGCTAGCTGAGGCCAGACTAAACCCAGGTAAAGAGACTGCCCCGGCTCTTGTTCTGAAGGCCACCTCCAGAGAATCCCACCTTAGTAAGGACAGGACAACGAAACAGCAACAGTGCTTTGCCTTAGCGTACCGAACATACAGCCCATGGAACGGATAAAGAAATAACAGGCCTATACTACAATATATAATATATATTAATAAAATAAAATCATCAAAATAAATGAAATGACTATCATTTGACGAATGTCATCTACACGCAGGGCCTGTCAGCGCACCCGAAGACAAGGCCCCATCGCTGCTCTCGTGTTTTGTTTTTTTTTCTCTCTAAACAGAGAAGTGGAAAAAGAAAACCCAAACCAAAAGACACTAAGCCCACCGGCTTCCTTAAACAACTGCCCCCCAGGAAAGAGAGAGGCTCCACGAGAGCCCAGTTGACTGTAGGAATTGCTGCACGCGCTGACTCGCCGAGCCGTGCTGTCCCTGCTACGCGAGTAAAAGGCGCGGAAAACCACCAAGAACCATCTACATATCACAAATCCAAAAGTTCTTTAGTCTTCCGTCAATCTAACCTGAATTTAACAGAAATGAAAATGAAACAAAAATTAAAGTAAAATAATTTACAGTAGGTTAGACTAGATTAAGTTAAGTTAAATAAGCCAAATTCATACGGAATTTAAGCTCCTGGCAATGAGCTTCATCTGCCCCGCGGCCAGAAAAAAGTGCGGGAAGAAAAGCCCGCCAAAACGCAATGGGCCTGATTTACTGCCGCATCGGGGATCGCGGTGGCAAACTCCTCCAGCCGAGCTGCAGCTCCCGAGGCCCTTACCTGCCTATCGGGAACTGCAAGACAGCAATTTTGACCTCGCCGATGCGATCGGCAGCCCTGCTATCCATGACACTGTCCACACAGTATTGTAAGCATCGGTCGCGGAGAGCGCTCTCATACCCCGACTGCTCAGCCAACGCCAAAAATAGCATGTTGCGATCACCGGAGCTGACATCAGAACGTGCTGCCCTACTGCACACCTCCCCTTTGTTCAATCTAGGAGGGGAGAGCAGCTCACCAAAAACAGAGAACTTGGGAGGTGAAGGGCATCAACTTAAGCAGGACCAAGCCTCGCCAGGTCTTTTTTTTTTTTTTTTTTTTTTTAAGTAACAGCACAAAATAAATGAATAAATGAATAAAGTAGCTGAAGGTGGAGTGGGTGGAAAACCGAATTCAACCAAGTGTTGCCTGCAGATTGATAATGAAGGTCAAGTGGCAGAAGATACAGCCAACCAAATGAGAAAGCAAGCCCATGCACCAGTCCAGGTCCGGCATGGTCCGCAACCCAATGAATGGTCCGGCTCCACGCCTTCAGGGATGGGCGGCCCTAAAAACACCCGCATGCATTGTATTACCACTATGTTCATGTTCATTTATTTGCTTGACCGCCCTTCATTAGTAGGCAGAGCGGTTCACAATAAAAAGTATAAACAGAGTGGCACAAGGCCGGAAACGGGAAAGGAAGTTACAATTAAAGTAGAGAAAGAGATAGAGACAAGAGTAGGTAGGGCAGAGGGAGGGAAAAGAGGGTCAGGGCTAGGGAGGGGGAAGGTCAAAGGCAAGGGAGAACAAATAAGTTTTAAGAGAGCGTTTGAAGGTAGGGTAGTGGGGTTCGAGACGGAGAGGGGGGGGGGGGAGTTCCATAGGGCAGGGCCTGTAAAGAAGAAGGCTGAGGAGCATGTGGACTGAAGGTGAGCATGTGAGGGGGATGGTAGAGCAAGTCTGTTAAGGTGGAAGGAACGAGGAGTGTGCCGAGGAGTGTGGAAATGGAGTAAATCAGCCAGATATTGAGGGGTGGAAGTATGCAGTGCCTTGTGAGCTAATGTGAGGAGTTTGAATTGAATATGGAAGGAGACAGGAAGCCAGTGAAGTCGGAGAAGAAGGGGGGTGACGTGGTCTCTAGCGGAAGAGTGGGTGACAAGACGGGCGGCGGTGTTTTGGATGCATTGTAGCCGTGAGAGCTGCAGTTTGGAGATGCCAGAGAGGATAGAATTGGAGAAGTCAATACAAGAAATAACAAGAGTGAGTAGCAGAGTAGTTAAGGCAGAGGGAGAGAGGAAGGAGCGAATAGCACGAATCTGACGAAGGTGAAAGAAAGAAAGTCTAGAAACGTGAGAAACATGTGCTGAGAAGGAGAGATCTGAGTCAAAAAGAACCCCGAGGTAACGAAAAGTAGTAACCAGCGGGACAGGTGCATTAGAAAAAGATGGGGCCAAGGGGGGGGGGGGGGCTGGTGACCGTGAGAGAACCATATGGCTATGGTTTTCGAGAGGTTAAGATGCAAACAGTTTTGTGTTAACCAGTCAGAGACAGCAGCTAAGCAAGCGTTCAGTGGAGCTAAGTCAGGGGAGACAGGGGAGGTGTGGTGGAGGAAGAGAATATCGTTGGCATAATAAAAGGCTGTAATTCCAAACTGTTGAATAAGTAGTGTGAGAGGAGTGAGAAAGATGTTGAAAAGAAGAGGAGCTAACACAGAACCTTGAGGGACCCCGCAGACTAGGGAAAAAGACTCGGAGGGGGAGTGGGACGGAGACGAAGGAGTAACAGCAGCAGAGCGAGAATAGAGGAAAGAGTGAAACCATCGCAAAACAGTACTACGAAGGCCGATATCATGCAAGCAGGACAGAAGGAGGGAGTGGTCAACCAAGTCAAAGGCAGCGGAAAGATCAAGTGCTACCGCCACCGAGATATCACCCCGGTCGTGGGCAGTGTGCAGGGAGTTAGTGAAAGCTAGAAGAACAGTCTCGACGCTGTGCTCAGAGCGGAAGCCAGATTGACGAGGGTGAAGGAGATTGGTGGAGTCCAGATGGTGAGTAAGTTGTGCAAAAACAATTTTCTCAAGTAATTTAGAGAGGAAAGGAAGATTAGAAACTGGACGATAGTTATTGGGATCAAGAGGGTCAAGAGTAGATTTCTTAAGTATTGGACGGATGAGGGCGTGTTTCCAGGGGGTGGGAAAAGATCCAGAGGAGAGACTAGAGTTCAGCATAGTTCGAAGGTAGGGAAGGAAAGATAGAGAAGGAACAAGCAACCAGGAGGATGGAATAGGGTCAAGAGAGCAAAAGGTTTTATTAGAGGAGGTAATAAGGTGGTGAAGTTCTATAGTAGAGGTTGGTGAAAAGGAGGACCAAGTGTGAGATAGCGGAGAAGTGGGGGGAGGAGATGCAGCTGGAGGAGGGGAGGAAAGAGGTGGGGGATGGAGGGGCAAGGAGGCCCTCAAGGTAGAAATCTTGTTGGAAAAAGCCAAAGCCAGGAGAGAAGGGGCGGGAAGAGGGTGGGCAGGTTGGGCTGGAGTAGAAGGGTGAAGGGAGGTAAGAAAATTGAGTGTGGAGTATAAATGGCGCGTCTGATTAGGGGCAGCGGCGATAGCAGCAGAGAAGAAAGAGGCTTTAGCGAGGTGAACCTGGGAACGGTAATAGGAGTGTTGAGATTTGAAAAGAGAAAGAGAAATCGGTGATGGAGATTTGCGCCAACGTCGTTCGGCTCGGCGAAGTTGGGATCGGAGCAAACGGAGACCAGGATGGTACCAGGGGTGTGAGGGTCGACGAGTAGATGGACGCGGACGAAGGGGGGCGACATGATCGAGGGCAGCGGAGAGAGAGGAAAACCAAGTAGAAGCTTGAGAGGTAGGAGACAAGGAGGGGAAGTCAGCGGGGAGCAAGTCCGTGGCTGGAGGGAATCGCTGGGCTAGGGAAGGAGTGATGGAGCGGGAGAGAGGAGGAGGTGAAAGGGACTGTCGAGACTCCAGAGTGGTAACAGGAGACTGAAAGGCAAAAATGATCTGACCATGGAAGAGAAAAGGAGGACAGGTCGGAGAGAGAGAGCGTGGAAGATGAGAGAGTCAAAAGGAGGTCTAGGGTATGGCCAGCGGAATGGGTAGGAAAAGAGACATGCTGAAGAAGAGAGAGATCATGGAGGAGGGTAAGGAAAGCATGGTCCCTGGGAGAAGAGGGGGAATCAAGGTGCAGGTTGAAATCACCAGCGATGAGGAGGTGGGGGAAGAGTAAAGAGAGATCAGAGAGGGAACGAAGGAGAGAGTCCCAAAGATCGGGATGGAGAACTGGGGGCGAATAGATGAGAAGAACATGAGTTGGAGGTGTGGTATGTAGATGGAGGAGGGGGGCCTCAGGGTAAGAGAGAGATGGCGGAAAAAGCTGAGTGAAAGTGAGGGAAGGGGCGAGAATAGCAGCCACCCCCCCACCCGCGCGGCCGACGCGGGGGACAGAGGCTGCCGAAAAGCCGGGAGGGAGACAACTGTTGAGGGCATCCTCCCCCTCCTTCAACCATGTCTCAGTGAGGAGAGTGAGATCAAAAGAGGATTGGGAGATAAGATCCTGAATAAGTAAGGACTTAGATCTGAGAGAACGGCAGTTGATAAGACCAACCTTGAAGGCAGCCGGGGAAAGGGCGGAGGCAGTGAAAGGAAATGAGACGGTAGGAGAGGAAGGGGGGCAGGGGGGCAGGGGAGAAGATTGGCAAAACAGCGAGAGCGATGACAGAGCTGCGGGGACGGACGGCGCCCCCAATGCACCGGTATGTGTGACATAGAGCGGGGAGGAGATAATACAGAGGAGAGCAGAGAGTACAACGTGTTTGGTACCTGAGAAGGCCAGAGAGGAGTGCAGGAGGCAGACGAGGGTGGAGGTATCGTGTTCCCGGGTCCGGTCGAGGGAAGAAGGAAAATGGCTGGAAGAAGACAACAAGAAACGTCCTGCGCTTCCGGAGCGGCCCCAAGGAGTGCACCTAAGGAGCACACCGTGCTCCTTAGGCACGCGCCGCAGCAACAAGCGCCATAGGCGCTTCAAATTTATAGTAGGAGGTCTGAGTACCTCTGCTAGTGCGGCCACGGGAACGCGGTCGCGTCACTGTAGGGGGCGGAGTCAGGCTGTTAGAGGAGACCAGGCAGCAGGAGCCGGATGGGCAGGCTCTCTGCTAGTGCGGCCGCAGGAACGTGGTCGTGTCACTGTAGGGGGCGGAGTCAGGTTGTTAGAGGAGACCAGGCAGCAGGAGCCAGATGGGCAGGCTCTCTGCTAGTGCGGCCGCGGGAACGCGGTCGCATCACTGTAGGGGGCGGAGTCAGGCTATTAGAGGAGACCAGGCAGCAGGAGCCGGATGGGCAGGCTCTCTGCTAGTGCTTGTTTCTCCCATATATCAAGATCCAAAATTATCCCTTGATTGCAAATTGCATTAACCTGAGAGCATGAAGCCCAATCAAACCCCTGTAGAAAACTCAGCTGCACCGGCTTTCCACCTTCAGTGTTGCAAGCACCAACGGGTGCACTCGCGCTTGGCTGAACCAACCGTATCTTAGGCCATACCTATGCAATTGGATATGTGTACCCTCTATTGTTGTTTATTTTTTATTTTATTATTTTTTTTTTAACCATAGCCCACGGCTCCCCAACCTAGAATAACAAGGATGGACTAATTAATAAGCAATAAAGGAACAAATAACCTCCGTCTTAACTGTTCCTGCCGACGAGAGCTGCGCTACAGCAACCCCCGATGTGAGCTGAGCCGCCACGCGGCAAAACCTGCGGGTACAAAATGGCTGCCGCTGTTAGCGGTCCTGAATTGGCACCAAATATCGTTCCCTTACCACGAAAGGAACGGTTATCTGGCTCACTGTCCGCTGACAGCGCGGACCCCCTGCATTAAATCCTCGCACAATGAACCCAAAAGGATTTCTTACCGTGCCTTGCACCTCTCCAGCTCGCGCGGCACTGCTCCACACAGGAGTAAGTTGCCAGCCGCAGAGCGATCTCACCTTTCTCCTGCCCCTCATCCCGGCGCAGCACAGCAATGCGGGACCAGCAGAGAGGTACGTTGTGCGTGTGTTGCAGGGCTCCCCTCCGTACAGTCAAGGAGGGGAGAACTGCCAGGGGAAACTGGACCACCGCTCAAATAACTAAAGAGAGAAGAGCAGCCAGACCACAGCCGAAGCAAACGCCGCTACCGGTTTCCTCTTTTTTTTTTTTTTTAAACATCGGCACTAGAGAGATGACCTAATCTAGATGAAAGGAAAATAAATCAGAGAGATGAAAGCAAATTTAAAAGCCTAAACCAAAGAACTACCCTAACTGCTCCTTATCTTCCCTTTTAGTGAGCCCAGCACCTAGGCTCACTACATCCTCATGCTGCATGGAGACTGGACACACTGGGGAATGATGGGAGAAGACCAGCAAGATATACCCAGTGATGTCACAAGTTTGACTTGTCCAGTCTCCATGCTGCAGGAGGAGGTGCACTACCCAGTGGTGGAGGACTGAACTGTAGGACCGATAAGGAACAGACAATTTTTCTTGTATGTTGAGTTCTATGGTGAAATCTCCTAGTTCTGCTCTACGCCTATTGTTGGAGGTGAGGTTTTGTTGGACGCAAAATAGCTATTGAAAGAGAGAGAACCATAGCACAGCTTTTAACACCAAAATAAAATTAGTTATAATTTAACTAATTTTATTTTGGTGTTAGAAACTGCACTGTTTCTCTTTTACTTTTTGTCCCTTGGCATGTCAGCACCTTACCATCTCCTTTGTTTTTTTGCAGAATATATATTTATAGGTATCAGCATTTTTTTAGTGCTAGATAAATTGCTAGGAAACCCACAATACTATCTTTTAACTTTCAAAAGGGAGACTATCAAAAAATGAGGAAAATAGTTAAGAAAAAACTAAAAGGAGCAACTACAAAGGTTAAAGATTTACATCAAGCATGGCTGTTTAAAAATACTATCTTGGAAGCCCAAAGCAGCTGTATTCCACTCTTTAAGAAATGTGGAAGTCAGTCCAAAAAACTGCCAGCATGGTTTAAAGGTGAGGTCAGAGAGGCTGTTGTAGCCAAAAAAGCATCTTTCAGGAAATGGGAAAAAGGAGCCAAATGATGAAAACTGGGAACATAAGCACTCGCAAGTTAAGTGCAAGGCATTGATATAGCAGACAAAGAGAGAATTTGTAAAAAAGCTTGCTGTGGAAGCAAGAACACACAATAAAAAATTTTTCAAATACATTTGTAGCAAAAAACCTGTGAGAAAGTCAATCGGACCATTAGATGACAGAGGGATAAAAGGGGCACTAAGAGGGGATAAGGCCACAGAGGAGAGATTGAATGAATTCTTTGCTTCGGTCTTTATTGAAGATGTAGAGAAGTTACCCATGACTGAAATGGTATTTAAAGGTGATGTAAGAATTGAAAGAAATGCTGATAAACTGGGAAGATGTATTACAACTATTTGATAAACTAAAAATTAGCAAATCATCTGGACTGGATGGTATACATCCGAGGATGTTGAAAGAACTGAATATGAGATTGCAGACCTACAATTAGTAATCTGTGAACTAATCTTTAAAATCATCTGTAATACCTGAAGACTGGTGAAAGGCCAATGTAACGACAATTTTTAGAAAGAGTTCCGGGAAACTACAGGCCGGTGAGGCTGACATCGGTACTGGGCAAAATGGTAGAAACCATTAAAAAGAACAAAATTACTGAACATGTAGATGACAATGATTATTATTTTTTTGAAGGTGTGAATAAACAGGTAAACAAAGGTGAGCCCGTTGATATAGTGTATCTGGATTTTCAAAAAGCATTATACAAGGTCCCTCATGAGGGACCCTTGGCGAAACTAAAAAGTCACGGGATAGAAGGGCAGTGTACTATTATGGATAAGGAACTGGTTAAAAGACAGAAAGCAGAGAGAATTTTCCCAATGGAGACAGGTGAATAGTGGAGTACCCAAGGGATCTGTTCTGGGTCCGCTGCCTTTTTAACATATTTGTAAATGATCTGGAAATGGGAATAATGAGTGAGAATCAAATTTTCAGATGACACAAATTTATTCAAAGTTGTTAAAACCCAAGAAGATTGTGAAAAATCGCAAGAGGACCTTGAGAAATTGGAAGACTGGACATTCAAATGGCAGATGAGATTTAATGCGGGCAAGTGCAAAGTTATGCATGTAGGAAACAACCACCTAAACTATATTTACACAATGCAAGATTCCACATTAGGAACCACAACCCAGGAAAATGATTTAGGCATCATCGTGGATAACACGATGAAACCCTCCACCCAGTGTGCAGTAGTGGCCAAGGCAGCAAATAAAATGCTAGGAATCAAGGAAAGGAATGGAAAATAAAACAAAGGCTATTATAAGCCTCAGTATCGTTTTATGATGCGACTGCACCTTGAATAGTGTGTGCAATTCTGGTCACCGTATCTTAAAAAGGATATAGCAGAATTTAAAAAGGTACAGAGAAGAGCAACAAAAATGGTCAAGAGGATGGAAGGATACTCCTATGAGGAGAGGCTGGAAAATAAAACAGCTGAGGGGAAATATAATAGAGGTCTAGAAATTAATGAATGGAGTGGAACAGGTAAACGAAGATAGATTGTTTATGCCATCAAAAAGTAGAAAGAATAGTGACATGCAATGAAGCTACAGTGTAACCCATTTTAAGATTAATAAGAACAATTTTGTTTTCACTCAACGCATAATCAAACTCTGGAATTTGTTACTGGAGAATGAGTGGAGCAGTAGCCTAGTGGTTAGAACACTGGCTTGGTAACTAAGCAACCAGGGTTCGATTCCCACTAGCACTCCTTGTGGCCTTGGGCAAGTCACTTAACCCTCCATTGCCTCGGAAGAAAGGCCTGGCAATCTACTTCCGGTGACACTGCCAAGAAAACCCAGGAGCTTCTGGGTCGCCAGGAGTCAGGACTGACTCAAAGGCACACATTGCATTTTGTAGTAAAAGCTGTTAGTGTAACTGGGTTCAAAAAGGGATGGAGAAGTTCCTCGAGGAAAGGTCCTTAAATCATTATTAAAAGAGACCCGGGAAATCTACTGCTTGCCCCAATACAAACATTGTAGAACCTGTGTGTCTTTTTGGGAAACTGCGAGGTACTTGTGACCTGGAATGGCCACTGCTGGAAACAAGATACTGGACTTGATGGACCTTGGTCTGACCCAGTATGGCATTTCTTATGTTCTTAATTATACAGCAACTAAATGAGAACCTCTGCACCCTCCTTTGAGTATCTTGGAGCACCAAATCATTCCTTGCCTGTTTGATATACTGGCTTGCTATCTATCTAGAGTCTTTTCATAAGATAACCATAATTAATACATAAATATGCAAATTTATGTAAATATGAAAATGAATATGCAAATGCAATCTCACTCCTTGCCCCACACACACACACACAAATGAAGCAGTTAAACTACATCCATGTTAATCCCAAGTCCATTAAAAAAAAATCAGTGCTGGCTATGCCATTCATGTGTCTCCTCTTCCTTCTATCATACAGCATGTGGAAACCATAGGAGGGCTTTGTCTGGTTTCAGCTTTAAATTTTGAAAGCTAGAGGTCAAAGAAATAAGATTATGCAAGGACTATCATGCTTTCTGTAAACTTACAAACACATGGATTAACTGCAAATAATTCTGATGGAGATAAATCTTTACCCCAGTTTAAAAAGCTGTAACGTTTGCTTCGTTTTTTGCAAATTGTGCCTGTTCTTAAATTTTAGACCTATGACTTAAGTATTATTTCTGAATCTTGTACTGTTTTTTTCTACCTCGCCTATGTACTGTTAAGTTCATGTTTTTAAAATGTTTGTATGCTGCCTAGAGCCTTTTTAAAATACAATGCAGTAAATCAAAACTAAACTAATAAAGAAAAAAAAAAGAAAAAAGTTGAGAAGACTTCCAAGAGATGAACACGTACAACAAATCCTCGCATTTTGTGGCCTTTTAACAAATCATCTGAAGGTAGAACTTTGCGTTAATCACTCGTGTTGTTATTTAGTGAAAAATCACAATGCATGTGTTAGTAGAAGTGCCACTAGATGACCTAAATAAGGGAAGTGGAGGAGTAATCAAGCTGCTAGGAGAAGAACTTGGATAACCTATTCACAACCCAGTTTTATGGGCTGACGAATGAGTTTCCTGTTGTAGCACATTCCAGCAAGGGGCAAGGAGGCTCCGGTAGTTACCTAGATGACACGCAGAGTACATTTTATATTCCTGGAACATATCTTCCTCCAAGTAGATGGAGAATGTCATCAAAATTAAATGAAAGGGGAAAAAAAGGAAAGGAAGGAGTAGAGCAGCATCTGTGCAAATGCACATAGCTATCACCCAAGAATTGCAAATTAGTAAGGGATGAAAAGCTCACCTTGGAAGGCCCCCAGCACCTATGCTGCACCCCTCATCCTGCAGAATGTGAAGCAATTCAAACTGACTGAAAACAAAGGCAGGAAATGATTGGCCAGTGCTTTCTGTGTAAAAATGCCTAGGCTTTGCACAAAAAGGCAAATAGCATTGCTGCTGCTCACTTGGCTGTAGGAAGTCTAAGAGTAACATAGGTTTTCCGTTCCAGCAAAAAGCACAAAAGAAATAAGGCATAATGACAACAAAGCTGAGCAAGGACATGGATTTAATGGCTACAAACAAATAAACCAATAAATCCATGCAAATTAGCCATCAATTAACTGTCCTTTGAATTTTCACTGGTGCTCTACACAACTTCCCCTGCTGCTGTATTATCTATACAATACTACTAGTATGGAACAGGAAAGGGAGGAACCTGGAGTCTCCAGGAAAAGCGCATATTTCTTGCAATAACACTAAACAAACCCCAACACCAGAAAGAGTAATACACAAATCTGGTTTCAAAAACAAGCTTTAAAATCAAATATCATTAAGCCAAGATTATCAGATAATAATTCAGCTAAACACTTGCTTCGGTGCACACTCTATTAATGTAATTCCAGTATAATGAGATCAGTATAATTCTATCAGGACTGCTTGTTTTTATCTGCAAACAACTGACAGACATGCATGACCCATACCAGGCTTATCACTGCTTGTGGAAAAAAATACCACTAGGATATTCTAATGACTACAAAGCATTCAGAAAATGAGCCTATATTTAAGATCACTAGGCTAATAAATACCAGTTATTTGCTCACCTGGAGTTTAATACACATAGTAAAAATACTGGTAGTCTTGCAGATGAACACTGTAAAAATAAGAAACTTTGATTCAGTATGCAAAACATGAAATAAGTCTCAATTATAAACCAGAGACCCAAAGTTTGATTAAGCAAAAGCAATACCTCAGATTATACCAATGGCCCAACAAAGCATCTGGCCAGGGTTTTACAGATCATAAAGAGCGCCTTCCGAATAAAAACATATTCAATAGAAAAATACCAACTTAAAGGTACAGGGTTTATAGCCCCTCATAAAAAGGCTGCTCTGCTTACATTACAAGAGGAGACAGCGCTGACGCTCAGTCTAAGGTCCCGTTCTCTGCAGGGTGGTCTGCACTAGAATGATTCCTTCTCCCAATCAGGGATCTCAGGTTTCAAAGACACAGCTGGCCAGCTGGCTCCAAGCAAGGATTCTGCCAATAAGGTTAAGACGGCATCTCCTAAAGTGAAACTTGGCAGGAAAGTACTCTATATTTTAATCATCAAGGCAGTTTATGTGTACCCTCCCTTTATTATCCACCCTGTCAAGCTCTCCAGTTAAATCTCTTGAAGTGACTATCTAATTTTCAAATTAGAATGCAATAAATTGAACTTGGACACACTTTTTCTCTAATTGTTTACTAAACGTAGTGCGAAATTTAGTATTTATGGGCATCTGAGCTGCAGCAGGTGGTGAAATTTCAGACCTATATCACTGCCAATGCACCGACCAGTAGAATCCCTTAATATTCCACTCTACCGATCCCCCCTCCACCCAGGTCTGCCAATGCACAGACCAGCAACATCCCCTGCTATTCCGCCCTACTGATCCTCCCACCCAGTTCTGCTGGTACACTGACTAGCAGCATCCCCCTACTATTCTACTCTACTGGTTCCCCTACCTAGTCCTGTCTGTATTCTTACCAGCAGAATACCCTACTTCACTACCGAGACTCAGGTACACACTTCTTCCAATGCAACTCAATTCTCTGACTTGCTATAAACCTATCTAGAGAGGTAAACGTCCAAGGGAAAAAATAAGCAACAAAAATTTTGGGAAAAAATTTCAACACGCTTTTGAAATGTTTTCTCCCTTAGAAAGTTACATGAAGTGATTTTCACAACATTCTGGACAGATTCTGCATTATTCTTCCATATTATAAAGCTTAATTGAATATCCACTTTTATTGCTAGTTAATAATATGATTTATTAGCTCGCAAAAGTATGAGGGTTTTTTTCAGAGAAACAAAGGCATTTTTAAAGAGGATCTGCTACTAACCTTAAGAAAGAAAACTCAGAAAACGACAACTGTAGGAATACTCTTTTGAATTTTATTGACTGTAGTGCTGATGATTCTTTTCAACTTCACTCCCTAATGTCAACTGATGAAATTTCAGACCTGTTTAAACTTAGAGCTCAATTTACTAAAAGCTGCTGCCACGTTGGCGCTAACACGTTAACACGCATTCTTTACCACACGTCCAATTTATGCATGTGAACAGCATTAGCACACTTTGGGGCCTGTTTTTAACGGCACTAAGCAGTTAGTGCAGGGTTTACTGTGCACTAAAAATCCTGCATTAACCGCTTGCAGCATGATGGGGCAGAGAATGGGCGATGACTGCACAATGAAGTTAGGATGGGAGTACTCAACCCTACTACGCTAAGTATCACTGCTGCACTTAGTGCAGGAGCACGTACCGATTTTAGCGCACTGGGGTTCCTTTCACCATGCCCTCGAGAACATATTGGGCACATCCCTATGCTAATTTTCTGCTCTAACATAGCGCACTTTAATAAACATGCCCCTTTATTACATATAGCCCTTAGGTTTCACTGGATACATTTGTGATAACTGGTACACTTAAAACAAAGGAATATATAGATTTTTTATTCTTATCTGAAAAAAATGTAATACGCTAACTGAACTGTCAGTTAATTTTGTGTCTTGAACACAGCAAAATTAACCATCATACAAAAATAAGCATATAAGCATTGTGTTTACTTCAATATTTCTAATCACCTCAACATTTCTGAAAAATTTCCATCCCTAACCTTCACCTCGCTCTGCCTCAGTTTTCGAAAACAAATAGGAAACTGTAGAGAGTTTCCTTTTGTTAGACAAATTTTCTCTTGAGACTTTGCAGAATTAAAATATTTTAATGTTATTTATTTATTGACAAGATTTGATATACTGCCGTTTGGAAACCCATCAACATGGTTTACAGACTCCAATCTATCAAAACACTCCACAAAGACACACCAGAATGGGAGGGCTGAATAGCACAAGCAGCAAACCAAACACAATAAAACAGAATGGTGAAACAAAAGAGGTTCAAAGACAACCCTGCACAAAAAAAAAAAAACCACCACACACTCAAAAGCTTTAAGCCACCCCAAACGCCTTACCAAACATCCTGATAAAAACAAGAATTCTGAGGATACTACTCTTAGTACTGACCTACCCACATTTCAATTCAGCTGGCCTAAGTTAGCCAGACTAACGCTAAGTATTGCACTATCTGAAGCTGTGGTACCTGGTATCAGGTGACATCAGGGTAGGCAGACAACGTCTCCAGGAATCTGTGCCAGGAATCTATTGGCCATTCAGACACCAAAGGAGCATTATTTAGCATTTAGCATGCAAACAACTGTATGGACAGGAAGGCTCCTGGTCCCCACACCACAGATATTCACACCTGCATGCCAATGGATCAGAGGAAGCATTTCTTCAGAACAAAGGGGCAGCTGAGAACAGAGGGACAAATGCTGAAATAATTTTACAACTCTTGGAATGCATATAAGCCAGGGCTTGACATGTGCCAGGTCACCATGGTCTGAGATTTTCTTACCCCCTCTCCCTTTTACAAAAATCGCCATTCACAGGCAGCAGAGACACCTCCTATCTGCAAGCGAGGTACAACTGCTGATGACATATGGACTTCATTTAAGCCTATTGATCCCAGTTTGTGCGAGTACACACATTTTTGTTTCAAATGGTACATTTCTTCCTCTTGCTCCCTAGTTGCAAAGTTTTCATACTCACCCACCACCTCCCATATTTTGTATTACCTAAGACAACTGGATACTTTTTTCGTTTGTTTTTATCCCAGAATGTTTCTTTTCCTTTTATTTAGCTGTATTTATATCCCGCTTTTCACCGGGTCAAAGCGGTCAATTGGGGGATACATTTAACACGAGGGGATATGAGACACATACACTAATACTTACAGGGAACATGGGCAATGTAGGGTTAAGTGGCTTGCCCAAGACCACAAGGAGTGCCTACAGGACTAGAAATCCCAGTCCCTCCGGCCTGAGATTGCTGTCCCCAGGTGGGACTTGAACCCCCGGCCCTCCGGCCTGAAGTACCTTGTCCTAACCACTAGACCACTCCTCCCTTTTGTTCACAAAATATATGACATACGCTTCCGTAAGGCTATTTTGCTGTACAATTCGGACTATTTACTGAATAATACCTGGTGCACTCATACATAACTATCCATGATCATGATCAATGGCACAGCATATTCCACACCTCTGGTTCCCAATGACTCTATTGACATTCCAGACTCTCATATATACTGTCTCCACTACCTCTTGGCATGGGAGAAGAGACATGGCATAAACTGCTAAACTTCACAGAACTCCATGCCTATCTTAATCACCTTAAGATGGTATGATTTGCTATCACTTATTAGAACGGAAGAATTATAGGAGAGAGATCTGCCTAGAGTGGGAGCAGCCGCGGTGGTTTCTCTGCCGCGGAGCGAGCAGCAGGTTGGAGCCCGGTGCCTGCTGAGTCAGCTACAGGCACAGAGAGGCCGCCCCTGGAGTGGAGGACCCCCCCACGAGCCCTACAAAATCTAGCCGGAGTTGTGTTTGTGTTGGAGAGAGATCTGCCTGGAGTGGGAGCAGCCGCGGTGGTTTCTCTGCCGCGGAGCGAGCAGCAGGTTGGAGCCCGGTGCCTGCTGAGTCAGCTGCAGGCACAGAGAGGCCGCCCCTGGAGTGGAGGACCCCCCCACGAGCCCTACAAAACACAGCCGGCTTACACGCAGCTGCGGGGTCGCGTTCTAAGGGGCGTGTTACAAGGGACATGTCTTGCTCCTTGTATGCTCCTTTGGTGATATAGGAATTCCAGCAGTTCGGTTTGTCAATGGGAAAGCGGAAGGCAAAACCATCAGCCAAGGCACCGTCAGGAGAGGGAGGTAAGGTGTCTGGTCCCATGGACAAACATGTTACTGCCCTTCCGCTTGCCAGCCAGTCTCTGGATGGGGCCTCCTTGAGCCCAGATATCCGGACACCACCTCCCTTCCCTCGGCCTACTTTGTCATCCACTCCTGTGAAGTTATCGTCATCTGCCACACTTCCGGTGTTAGTTCCAGTAGACCCTGCTGCATCTGATAATGATTCTTTATCACTTAAAAGTGAGGTGACTCTCTCAGATATTTGGTTAATGCTTCAGAAAATTGATACACGTTTATCTACTACTGTTACCTCTCTCTGTAATTTTTCACATGATGTTGTTAATAGGGTTAAAGCTATTGATGATCAAATGACCAATTTTGCTGGTTCCATGACTCTGGTGGATTCTCAACTCCAATCATACCAAGATTCTCATCTTGGTTATCTTAAAGATATTTCTTCTGTTTCTTATAGATTGGAGCTGCTTGAAAATCACCAGCGTGCCAGGAACCTTTGATTTCTAAATTTTCCATCTACACACTTACTGTCTCCTGAGATTTTGTTGAAAAAATATCTATCTGAAATCTTGCATTTGGATGATTCTGTGGATCAGGGGTCTCAAACATGCGGCCCGAGAGAGCATTTTCTGCGGCCCGCGACACACGTCCTGCTTTGCGTTGCATTTTTTTGTCCTGATGTTTCTATATTTATTTTACCTCGCGTGATTCCGGGGCTGCATGGTGTTTCTTACGTCCGCGTCACACGCCTGCCCTCCACCAATGAGCGACAGGCAGGAGGAGGAGAAAAAGGAGGAGGGGGGGGGGGGCCCGGGCCCAGAAGCAGTGTGAATAGCCACGAGGTACCAGCGCCGTGAAGAATCGCCTGCTTGGATCGTTGGACTCGGAGGATCGCCAGGGTGCACAGCTCTCCACGGCAGGTAAGGAAGCAGTCTGCCCAGCCCTGCCTCCCTCAGTCCCTCTCCTCTTCGGCTTTCAGAGCCGCGAAGGGAGAGCTTCTCCCTCGCGACTCTGTTAAGCTCGAGGGGGCAGAGGGGAAATTTCCCATAAGCCTCAGCCAGCTTAAAAGAGTCGCGAGGGAGGACTCTCCCTTCGCGGTTCTAAGCCGAAGAGGAGAGAGAGAGGGAGGGAGGGAGGGAGGGAGGGGGCCTGCCTGCCTGCGATTTTTGCGAGGGAGGGAGGGAGGGAGGCCTGTGATTTTTGCCAAGGAAGGAGGGAGGGAGGGAGGGAGGGAGGGAGGGAGGGAGGGAGAGGGAGGGGGGCCTGTGATTTTTGCCAGGGAGGGAGGGAGGGAGGGGGGCCTGTGATTTTTGCCAAGGAGGGCCTGTGATTTTTGCCAAGGAAGGAGGGAGGGAGGGAGGGGGGGGGCCTGTGATTTTTGCCAAGGAAGGAGGGAGGGAGAGGGAGGGGGGCCTGTGATTTTTGCCAAGGAGGGCCTGTGATTTTTGCCAAGGAGGGAGGGAGGGAGGGAGGGAGGGGGGCCTGTGATTTTTGCCAAGGAAGGAGGGAGGGAGAGGGAGGGGGGCCTGTGATTTTTGCCAGGGAGGGGAGGGGAGGGGAGGGGAGGGGGCCGGAAAGTGCAACCGAAAAAAAAATGCACAACAGGTAGGAAAATATCTCTTTATTTTGAGTTTATTAACTGGAATATGTCAGCTCTGGGAAATGTGCATCATTAATGTCCGTGCTTTAGTACAAGAAATTAATTTATAGTTTTATTTCTACAGTGCTGAGGTATTCTGTGTAATTCCTATTTGACATTGATACTTGTTCTCTTCTCTTTTCCCAGTAGGTCATGTATTCTCTGAAATGTATTGATTTAATATTTGCAGTGTTGCCTTTTGATAGGTAGGGTCTGGTGCTTTGTGAGTCCTGGTAGTGCTGTTATGATACGGGGGGTTTGCTATGGGTTCTAAATGGGCAGTGTTAGTAGTAGTTCCTAATGTGCCTGGCGGTTGGCACTGGATTATAGTAATATAGAAATTTTCTAGTCTTTCTTTATCCATGCACTCATTATGCAACATTACGCAAATATGTATGCAAATATTTATGCAAATGAGGCCCCTTATGCAAATGAGCCCCCCGTGTCTTATGCGGCCCCCGGGTTACTTTAGAAGTCCTCATTCGGCCCTCAAAGCAATTTGAGTTTGAGACCCCTGCTGTGGATATTGTGCATATGTACTCTTTTTTTCCTAAGGTTGGGGCCTCCGGGCAGGCCAAGGGTGATTCTCCCTCGGCTGACTCAGTGGGCCCTAATCTTACAGAGTTTCTACAAGATTCACTCGATATCATCCCCAAACGGTGTACTTTGGTGGTGACCTTCGGGTCTGAATCACTTAAATTGAAGGTTATTCGTGCTTATTTCAAGTGCAAAGATTTGCTGTTTTGTGGTTATAAACTGCAGGTTTTCCCAGATGTGGGTAAGGCTACTCAAGCTCGTCGGAAGCAGTTTCTTGAATTTAGAGCTAGAGTGATTGCGCTGGGGGCTTCCTTCTTTTTGAAGTTCCCCTGTCGCTGTCTAGTCACTTAATCATGACCTTCATATGTTTATACTGATGTGGCTTCTTTATCTCAGTTTCTTGTGGATAAGGAGGGTGTTGGTGGGCAGGAGGGTGTTGGTGGGCAGGAGGGTGTATAGGTGGGATGGCTTGAATGTTGGCTCCCTGATTGGAGTTTATAAACTCCTTTTTTCTTCAAATTATATTGATCCCTTAGGGGAGTGAAGTAGTTTTTTTCTCCCTTGATGTGTTCTGTATAAGGGCGTGGTATTATGTTCTTGAATGTATTACTCTGTGTGGTATTTGTTTTTTTGTAATGTTTCTTGCATTTGAGAAAATTTAAATAAACAATTTAAAAAAAAAAAAAGAACGGAAGAATTATACAAACTGTTGAAAACTTGGTACAGGATAGTCATGTTTCTGCATGGGAAAGTTGGTTATTCCCCTACCACTGATCATGTTTTTATGTATTTATTTATTTAGTCTTATATACTATGTTTCCAAGGATCAATGCGGTTTACATAGAATGTAACATCAAGATTACATGGAATGATATTACATTATAACAAGGTGAAGCTAGTATAACAGTGAAACAGCTATTAGATTAATATTAGATGCAAGAAAACACATTGAGACTAGGCCAACTATAACTTTTATGGATAACATATTGAACAGATTAAATATTGATATTCAGTGTATTGAAAAAGTATTCATCCCCTCTGTGTTGGTCCTGTTTTGTCGCATTACAACCTGGAATTAAAATGGATTTTTGGGTGTTAGCACAACGTGATAAACACAACATGCCTATGACTCTGAAGCTGCAAAATATCCTTTATTGTGACAAAAAACAATAATTAAGACAAAAAAAATGAAAATAGGAATGTGCATATGTTGTCACCCCCCAAAGTCAATACATTGTAGAGCCACCTTTTGCTGCAATTACAGCTGCAAGTCTCTAGTTTAGCACTTCTAGACACTAGGATTTTCACCCATTCCTTAAGGCAAAACTGCTCCAACTCCTTCAAGTTAGATGGGTTACGCATTGGTGTACAGCAATCTTCAAGTAATGCCACAGAATCTCAATTGGATTGAGGTTTGGGCTTTGACTAGGCCATTCCAAGACATTTAAATGTTTCCCTTTAAACCAGCTTTAGCAGTATGTTTAGGGTCATTCTCCTGCTGGAAGGTGAACCTTCATCACTGTCTCAAATCTCTGGCAGACAAACAGGTTTTCCTCAAGAACTGCCCTGTATTTAGTGCCATCCATTGTTCCTTCAATCCTGACCAGTTTTCCTGTCCCTGCCAATGAAAAATATTTCCACAGCATGATGCTGCCACCACCATATTTCACTGTAGGAGTGGTGTTCTCAGGGTGATGGGAACTGTTGGGTTTGCAACACACATGGCATTTCCCATGATGGCCAAAAAGTTCAATTTTCGTCTCATCTGACCAAAGAACCTTCTTCCATGTGTTTGGGGAGTCCAACCACATGCTGTTGTGCAAACTCCAAACATGTTTTCTTATTTTTCTCTCTTTAAGCAATGGGTTTCTTTCTGACCACTCTTCCATAAAGCACCACTCTGTGGAGTCTATGGCTTAAAGCGGGTCCTATCAACCGATACTCCCATCTCCACTGTGGATTTTTGCAGCTCCTTCAGTATTATCCTTGATGTCTTTGTAGCATCTCTAATTAATGCCCTCCTTGCCCAATCTGTGAGTTTTGGTGGGCGGCCTTCTCTAGTCAGGTTTGCAGTGGTGCTATATTCTTTCTATTTTGTTATAATGGATTTAATGGTGCTCCGTGGGATATTCAGAATGTGGAATTCTTTTTCTAACGCAACCTTGATCTATACTTCTCCACAACTTTGTCTCTGACCTGTTTAGAGTATTCCTTGGTCTTCATGTTGCTTGCTTAGTAGTGTTGCAGAGTCAGGGGCCTTTCAGAACAGGTATATTTATACAGGCAGCATGTAACAGATCATGTGACTGACTGCACACAGGTGGACCCTAATCAACTAATTATGTGACTTCTGAGGTTAACTGATTGAACCTTAGGAGTTTCATAGCAAAAGGGATGAATACATATGCACTCACAACTTTTCAGTTTTTACTTTTTTTTTTATATATATACAAGGTATTTTATTGACATCTCACTTCATCACTTTGGACTATATTGTTAGGTCCATTACGTAACATCCAAATGAACCTCCATTTTCATTCCAGATTGTACTTACTGCGACAAAACAGGACAAAAACCAAGGGTATGAATACTTTTGCAAGACCACTGTATTTATAATATAAACAAAATGGCTTGATAGACATGTATGAATAATGTCAACTAGTGTTGAATGGTAGGCAGGCTCATAAGTCATAAGTGGCAGGAGGTGGGGAAGGATGTTAGGGTGAGGGTATGTGCAGAATGAGTTCAGATTAGGTTCTGTGGGGGCAAGAGAAGAAAGGGTTAATAGAAAAGATTTAAATGCTGTCTTAATGCTGGCAATTGTACCAAGGTGCTATGTGAGTTGCCAGAGGTATTAGGTGACATCAGATGGAAGAAATGTGAGGAAAAACACACTTATCAGTAGGGCACAGAGAAAAGGGCATCACAAGAGGTAAATATGCCAGTTTAGCATGTGGCCCAGTGTAAAATGTCAGAAGACAAGGGGAGCTAATGATATATTACTTATTTTTCTTGAAAATGAGGTGGGAAAACAAACCAGGTAAAGAATTGAATAAATGAGACAAGAGGTCAGATATTTATTTTGTCACCACGCCCCCTGCTGGTAGCTTGTTGAAGGGACAAGGTGGACATTTTAATTATTTTGTAGAAGTAGGAAACCTTTCTGGACCAGGGAGATCATGGTCCTTGTAGTCTTTCTTAAAGAAATGAGTTGTGTACGCCTTGTGTAGGGTCAAACAAAAGGTTTTTATTCCCCTTTAGCACTAAGGTTCACTAAGAAACCAAAAAGTAGAATTTACTTTATTTTCAGATTTATCCCAAAGTAATTACAGAGCAAGAAAACTGTTATGAGAGCTTCACAGTTCCTTGTAAAAATACAAAGGGTTTTCAACACTGTAGTAAAACAAATAAACAAGCTCTTCTTTAGCTCAACACAGGCAAAAGATATTGTTAAAACATGTTCTGGTAATTACAGCTCTGGGAGAGACTCTAGGTTTTCAGCAATCCACATCGAACAGTCCATTAATTCTTCATGCATCAACGGCTCTGGTTCCCCAAGCTCAATCTGCATGGGTTCCAGCTCAGCCGTGCTTTCTTCTATACCTGAGCTTTCCCTGGCTGAAATAGTTTGCAGTTCAGAAGTTCTCTTTCCTAGTTTCCAGCCTGGCAGTTCTGGGTTTTGCAAACAAGTGGTATGTCTTGTTCCTATGCCTCTTTGTAGTGGTTTCCAAAACTTCTGCCAGCTTTCTTTCCTCTCAGTATTACTATCTGAGTTATAAGTCTTTCTAGGACCTGGCTTCTTTGTGAGAAATAAAGTATCACTGTACCTTGGCACCTTGAAGTCTGTGCCACTGGTATTCTCCCTACCAGGCACTCTCCTTCTGATACCGTCTGAAGACTGTTTCTTGGAGTTCTCTGGGCTGGACTTGTCCTCCCTGGAGCTTAGCTCTGCCACGTAAGGATTCAAAGCTCCTCTGCCTTGCAGTATAGGAGGTTCCTCTATCAGGTCCTTTCTTCCCAGTATCCTTGGGTTCTGTTCCAGATCCTTTCTCAGAGCTTCTCTCTATGCGTAGGCCTCTCTCTAGGCATGGCTCTCTCGTTCGGCGTGGCTTTCCCCCTTGCCGGGGCTCTCTCTCAAGCCGTGTCTCTCCCTGCTTCCTTCCTGCAGAGCTCTGCTTATAAAGCCCTTTTTCCCTTGAGTTTTCTGACCCTCTCCTCAGGTGCACCTGATTAGCTTCTGCTTCATCAGCACCTGGGTGTGTCAGCTCAGCATCTGCAGGCTCGTGCCTGCTCCCTCTAGCTGTCCTGCTAGGGAATTGCACCCTCTGCAAGTCAGTTGCTTTATGAAAAACAGCGGTTTTTTCTAAGTTCATAGCTTCACTAGCTTCAACTCTATCACAATTTATTTTATTTAACTGTATTTATATCCCGCTTTTCACCGGATCAAAGCAGTTTAACAGAAAAAGGGGGGGGGGGGACAGTAATCAATATTTGGGTAGGGGGCTGTCACCAGGAGGCCAACATTAATGATCTAAACAGATATTAAGGACGTAAACAATGGATATTAGTCTCTTGGGGGAGGGAGATCTGTGGGTATGTTAAAGGGTCTGGGAGGGAGTCAGTGCTGGATGTTTGTTTCTGGTCCGAGGTATTCTTGGAACAGGGTGGTTTTTAGTTGTTTTCTGAATGCTGAAGGATCTCCATTGTTTCTGATTTGGCTTGGTAGGGAGTTCCAAAGGGATGGCGCGTATAGTTCAAAGGCTCTGTTGCAGGTCCGTTGATTGTATTTAGTTCGTTCATGGGGGATGGTGAGGGTGTTGCTGGTGGTTTGTCTGGTTGTTCTTTTGTGGGTGGGTTGGGGTAGTAAAGTTCGGAGCTGGGAGTTCTGCGTTTGATAGAGGGCTTTGTGGATAAGGGGGGCTGATTTGTATTTGATTCTTGCTTCGAGAGGGAGTATGTGCAGTTCTCTCAGGACTGGGGTGATATGATCTTGTTTTTTTGCTTTCTGGATAATTCTTGCTGTGGTATTTAAGGCAGTTCGTAGTGGGTTGGTGTGGGTGGCAGGTAGTCCGTGATAGATTATGTTGCAGTAGTCCAGGTGGGGGAGCGTCATAGCTTGCATGACTGTCCTGATGTCTTGTGGATTGAGGAGAGGCCTGAGGCGTTGTACTGTTTTTGCTTTGTGGAATATTCCGGTAGGCTTTTTGATCTGTTGCTTGAGTGTGAGTGCTTGGTCTATGATGATTCCTAAGTATTTTATGTGTGGTTGTATTTGCATTTGTGTGCTTCCTAAGTTGAGGTGTGGTGGTGGTGTGAAGTTTGGATCCTTGGTTACTACGAGGGCTTCTGTTTCTTTTAGATTGATGGATAGGTTGTTCTTTTGTAGCCAGCTGGAGACTTCTATGAAGCAGTCTGTTAGTTGATTGTTTGTCGGGTTGGTGGTTGTGATCGGTCCATAGAGCATTATGTCATCTGCGTAGATGTGGTAGTTGATGTTATGGGCGCGTATGATTGAGCAGAGTGGTTGCAGGTAGATGTTAAAGAGCATGGCGGATAGTGTGGATCCTTGGGGTACTCCTTGGTGTTGCTGAAAGGGGGGAGAGGTTGCTATGCTTGTGCGGATCAATTGTTGTCTATTGGTCAGGTAGGAGTGGAACCACTGAAGTACAACATTTTTTATGCCGATTTCTTGGCGTCTGTGTAGAAGGATGTTGTGGGAGATGGTGTCAAAGGCTGCGGATATGTCCAGGAAGATCATAGCGTAGCCAGAGTGCTTGGTCTGTGTGCCCTTGATGAGGGTGTTCATTAGAGATGTCATGAGGGTCTTGATTCCGTGGAATGGACGGAAACCATGTTGTTGTGGGTCCAGTATGTTGTTGGTATCCAGATGGTCTTGAAGTTGTTGTTGAACTATTTTCTCAATGATTTCGGCAGTGAATGGGAGACTTGCTATAGGCCTGAAGGAGGCGGGGTCAAGGGGGTCTAAGTTGTGTTTTTTTAGGGTTGAGCGGATGATGGAGGTTTTGAGGATGTCTGGCATGTGTCCTTGTCTGAGGGATTTGTTAACAATGTGGGTTAGGGGCGTGCTTATGTCCTCCCTGGATTTCTTTATCCATTCCGCAGGGCATGGATCTAGTGGGGAGGTGGTAATGTTTAGGGAGGAGATGGTGGATTCTATTTTTTCTTTGGTGATTGTTTCGAATGTGCTCCAGCCGGTAACTATGGAAGTAGGGTGGGTTGTCATTTCTGCATTCGGTTGCAGAGTTTGAGGTTATTGAAGCTGCTTGTATTGGTGTGCTAGTAGTTCTGGTGGGATGTTTGGTAGCTGGTTGGAGTGGTTGGGTGCTTTTGTTAGCTTCTTGACAATTTCGAAGAGTTCACGAGGTTTGTTTATTGAGGTGTTTATGATCTTTGAGCGGTAGGTCCTTTTTGCTTTATTGGTTTCTGTGTGGTACGCGTCTAGTTCACTGATGTATTTTGTTTCATCTTCCTCTTTTTTTGTCTTTCTCCATTTTCTCTCTGCTCTTCTGAGTTGGGTCTTTAGTCTTCGTAATGTGGGGGTGAACCATCGGGCCTTTGTTGAGGTTTTTCTGGTTTTGGTGCAGTTTGTCGTTGCACAAGATGCAGAGGAGATCGTAGTATTCCAGTTGTGGATTAGGTGATCGATGTTGGTGGTGTTTGTTTGAAGTTTGGGTAGTGTTTGCGCCAGGAAGTCCTCTTTGATGAATGATTTAAATCTTCTTGTATGTTATTTATTGTCTTTGACACTGGTGTGCTGGTAGATGAGGGAGATGCTGATGAGATAGTGGTCTGACCATGGTACACATGTGATCTCTGGGTTTTTGTATGCGGTGGTGTTTTGGGAGTTCAGGAATATGAGGTCAAGTATGTTTCCTTTTTCATGTGTTGGTTCGGGTATGATCTGGGTTAAGTTCATTGCTTCCATGGCATTGATGAAGGCTTCGGCATATTTGTCCTGGAGTGTTGGGAGGTTGAAGTCCCCGAGGATTAGTTGTTCTTTTGTGGAGATGGCACTCTCTGATATGTATTGTAATATGCCTGATAGATCGGTGCTTGGGGTGGGTGCTCGGTAAATCAGGCATATGGAGAGATGCTTGTTGGTGAGAGTGAGTATGTCCGCTTCGTTGGTTGTTTCTGAGGCATGGTTTCTTAGGTGGAGGTTGCTTTCACAATGATGGCTACTCCTCCTCCTCTGGTATGGGCTCGAGAACAGTGATGAAGACTGTATCCATCTGGTGTTAGCTGGTTCATGAGCACAGTGTCGGTATCCGTTAGCCATGTTTCGGTTATGCATAGGATGTCAATCTTTTGGGTTGTGATCAGGTCATGGAGGCATGTGGTGCTTGTTTCTGACTGAACAAGCATTTATTAGTGTGATGGAGAGAGGGTTGTTGTTTGGGGGATTGGGGGTATGGATTGGTGTAGGTGGTGTGTGGGTGTTGCAGCATAATGGGGGGGGTTTGCTGGTGTTTGTGGTTTGGATGGTTGACACGCTTGGTAGGGGGTGGTTGGGGAGTGTGTTGGTAGTAGAGGGATAAAGGGTTAGGAGTGGTGCTAGGAGGTAAATTGGGGCAAGGAAGGGTGGCATGGTTTATAGGTGTACCTGTATGCCCTGGGGCTGAGTTGGGCTTCTGCGTAGGCTTCCTCTGGGCGTTGGATGGTCGTTTTCCTCGTTGTCTTGGGTTGCTTGAGCTTGGTTGTGTGCGCTGGTGTAAGACGGCTGTTTGTTGCTGTAGTCCATGGGTTGCTTTGGTTGTGGTTTTGCTTTAGTTGCTCTTTGTGGCTGCTTCTGTGGCCGCGGGTCCGCCAGACGCCGGCGCGTCCTGCTGGGGCGCCACTTTTAAAGTGAAGTTTTGTTGCTCCCACTGCCCTGATTGGGCAGGAGCTTCTGAGCGGGAGGACTTCCCGCTTAGGCGCTCTACCCCGATCGGGGGAGCTTCGGAGGTCAGCGGGCGGGTGGCGGCAGCTGAAAACAACAAAGATTAAATCTGACAAGGCCCAGGCAAATAGTTGCAGACATTGGCATACAAAAAGGTCAATAGGTCAATAGGAATGCGTGCAGACACGACAAGAACAAAGGAAGGAATGGAAGAGAAAATACAGATGTCACTGAAATAGTAAAGAGGGAAAACAAAGGATCTTTAGGGAAAAATGATATATAAAGTGACAGAATTCTTTAAGGGTGGGATTTTGCATCCTATTTCACGAAGGTGAGATAGGCCACAAGTCCCCACTATGACTGTTAAAAGAGTAATTAGTTCTTACCCGCTAATTAGCGTTCCTGAAGGAACTCCAGTCCAGTCCCTTTCCACTGGGTTGTGCCCCCCTTCCAGCAGCTTGGAGACTGAGCCAATCATTTTTTGATGATACTGGGGTATAAATAGCCGTGGTACCTCCACCAACTCCAGTACTCTACTGACAAAGGAAGCTCAAATGGAGAGACAATTAAGTTAAACCCACAACAAACTGTATCTAACCGAAGGAAAACTAAAATGCTCAAAAGACCTCCTGCCACCCCTAGAAGGAATCTTCCACCCCCCCCCCCCCACACGAAGAGGCGGCGGCTTACCTGAAACAGCCGATACTCAAGACAATAGACCTGAGCTGATCACGCTGACCGAACACCGGTCCGCTTACCAGGGTGCCTGCAGAACCTCTCTTTCTTCCTAAACACCAAAGGTTTCGGGCCGTCGACCTGGAAAAAAACCTGAAAATGGAAACACTGGGTGGGATCAGGGACTGGACTGGAGTTCCTTCAGGAACGCTAATTAGCAGGTAAGAACTAATTACTCTTTCCTAAGCGTCTCTCCAGTCCAGTCCATTTCCACTAGGATGTAACAGAGCAGTTCAAGCATGGGAGGGGCCTGCAAGACCAGACTGAAACACCGCTCCCCCTAAGCTCGTATCCCCCGCTGCCTGCACATCCAAACGGCAGTGCTTAGCAAAAGTGTGCAGGGTAGACCAAGTAGCCATTCTGCAAATATCCAGCGGCGGAACCAAACTAAATTCTGCCCACGAGGTCG
Organism: Ichthyophis bannanicus; assembly: GCA_033557465.1. Lineage (NCBI taxonomy): Eukaryota > Metazoa > Chordata > Amphibia > Gymnophiona > Ichthyophiidae > Ichthyophis > Ichthyophis bannanicus. The sequence goes on along the minus strand of CM066034.1, from coordinate 82,446,904 downwards.
CTTGCGCCCAAGTAGAATGCGAGCGGAGCCCCCTCGGCACTGACTTGCCGCGGAAATGACCTCCCTGATCCACCTCGAAATGGAGGCCTTAGCTGCCGCCTCTCCCCTATGCAGGCCCTGAAACACCACAAATAGCCTTTCCGATTTGCGGCACGCTGCTGTGCGATCCAGATAGCGCTTCAGAATCCTATGCACGTCTAGGCGGTGCAGTGCAGGCGTGCATAGTCAGTTCCCTGCCCCACTTTGGCAAAGGCAGGGAGAGAAACCGACTGGTTCACGTGGAAATGTGGAACTACTTTGGGCAAAAAGGAAAGTACGATCTGTAAGACTACCTTCTCCTTGAAGGTGGTGAGGAACGGCTGGCGAAATGACAAAGCTTGAAGCTCCGAAATCAGCCTAGCCGAACAGACTGCCACTAGAAAAACTGTCTTGAATGTTAACTCCTTCAAAGAGGCTCGGTCTACCGGCTCATAAGGATCTCCTGCTAGTGTATCCAACACTAGGTTAAGGTCCCAGGGCAGAACCGACACCCTCTGCTGAGGCCGAAGGTGCCGCACCGCCTTCAAGAACCGACTCACATACGGATGTTCACCTAACGACTTACCTTGCACCTTGCCCCTATAGCAAGATATCACCGCCAACTGCACCCTCAGAGAACTGGTTGCGAGACCCTTTTCAAAACCAGCCTGTAAAAAGTCAAGCACCTCCGGGACAGAAACAGTCATAGGTCTCTTACCATGGGACTCACACCAGGCCTCAAAAATGCATCAGACCCTCACGTAGGATAAGGTGGTCGACCGCTTCCTGGCGTTCAACAAAGTCGCAATCACTGCCCCAGAATATCCATGCTTACGAAGCCTTGCTCTTTCAATAGCCAGGTCATAAGCGAGAACCGATCCACCTGTGGCATCCGAATGGGACCTTGCACCAAGAGGTCATCCCTTACCGGCAGGCGCCAGGGTCGATCAGTCACCATCCGCATCAGGTTGGCATATCACGGACGATGTGGCCAGTCTGGGGCTATCAACACTACCCACCCCTAGTGGGACTCTATTCTCTGGAGGACCCTGCCTATGAGAGCCCAGGATGGGAACACGTACAGAAGACCCCCCCCCCCCCCCGACGGCCACTTCTGAACCAGCACATCCAGACCCTCCGACATCCTTTCCTTTCTTCAAGAAAAGGTTTGCCTTGGCTGATCCCCAACGAGCCATTATATCCATGATGGGAGGCCCCCATCGGCGTACCACCTGATCGTACACCTCCTGACAGAGCTCCCATTCGCCGTGATCCACCTTGACTCTGCTCAGATAATCTGCCGTGACGTTTTCTACTCCGGCCACATGCTCCGCTGAAAAAGCCAGCAGATGTGTCTCGGCCCATTCCAGCAGGACGTCTGCCTCCAGGAGAGGGCTGCTCGTGCCGCCCTAGTGATTGATTTAGGCCACCGTGGTCATGTTGTCTGACAACACCCGAACGGCTCTTTAATGGAGCCAAAGGCAAAGGCTCTCAGTGCTAGAGACACTGCCCGCATCTCCAATCTGTTGATGGACCACTGGGCTTCTTGAGTGTTCCAGAAACCCTGGGAAAATTGACCCTCACAGTGGGCCCCCCAACCGACCAGACTGGCATCCGTTGTCAACTGAAGCCACTGGGGTACTTCGAGGGGCATGCCCCGCTCCAGATTCCCTGGGCAGAGCCTCCACTGCAAGGCCCATTTGGTCACTGGAGGACAAGTCAATACTGTGGACAAGGGCTGACGTTGATGGAACCAACGGCGAAGGAGAACTCTCTGCAGCGGTCGCATGTGGGCCCTGGCCCAGGGCACTAACTCAATTGTCGCTGCCATGATCCCCAGCACCTGAAGATAGTGCCATGTCGTCGGCACCCTCATGGCTATGAACCGGCACACTAGACATCGGAGCTCAATTGTCCTCTGGAGTGGCAAGAAAACTCTGCCCGTGCTGGTATTGAACCTTGCTCCGAGATACTCTAACACTTGAGAGGGTACCAATCTGCTCTTCGCTAGATTGATTACCCACCCTAAACCTTTTAGCAGTTCCACCACTCTGGCTGTTGGCTGTAGACTCTCGTCCTTGGACTTGGACTGAATCAGGCAATCGGCTAGATACGGATGGACGAGGATCCCTTCCTTGTGTAGCACTGCAGCCACCACTACCATCACCTTGGTAAAGGGGCAGGGAGCCGTTGCCAGGCCGAACGGCAAGGCCTGAAACTGAAAATGTCCCCTTTTTACCGCAAAGTGCCGATATTGTTGATGCGACCCTCAGATGGGAATATGCCAAGAGGCCTCTGTGAGGTTGAGAGATGTCAAAAACTCCCCTTGATGAACTGCCACTATCACTGACCTCAGAGTTTCCATGCAAAAATGCAGGACTCAGAGGCAGCGATTGACCTGCTTGAGATCGAGAATGGGGCGAAAGGAGCCCTCCTTTTTTGGTACCATGAAATAAATGGAGTATCGACCGCAGCCACATTGATTTTCTGGTACCGGTACAACCGCTCCCAATGACAGGAGCCGTGTTAATGTTTCCTCCACCATAGCCGCCTTTGCCGGCGAAGCGCAAGGAGACTGCACGAACGAGGGGAGGACTGAGCTTGCAAACTCGAGAGCATACCCTTCTCGCACTACCTCCAACACCCACTGATCTGACGTAACTTGGGCCCAGGCGGGGAAGAACTGACACAGCCGTCCTCCCACCGATAGCACTTCCGCCTGGGCTTCCCTCGCTTCATTGCGATTTCCTCGGTCCCGAGGGGGAAGAGGTACCGAAACCCCTCCCTGCCCCTCGAAACCCACAGAAACCCTGCCCCCTAGAGAAGAAACGTCCTCTCTGAACAGGCGCCGAACACGCCGACCAAAACCTCCTGGGGTCTCGAGCCTGAGACTGCACAGGAGTGGGATTGCGACTCGGCTTCGGCCTGTCCTCTGGTAGTCTGCCTCCTTTTGACTCCCCTAGCTCCTTTACTAACTTGCCGAGCTCCTCCCCGAACAGTAGCTTTCCCTTAAAGAGGAGTTTGCTAAGGTGGGCCTTGGAAGAACCATCTGCTGCCCAGTTGCGAAGCCAAAGGTAACACCGAGCCACTACCACGGAAGCCATATTCGTAGCCAAGCTCCTGATAAGATCATACTGGCTATCCGCTAGGTAGGCCGCCACAGACTCAATCCTGGCAGCTTCTTTTGTCGATGCTCCTGGCTGGTCATTGGGTAGCTGGAGTTGCTGAGACCACCTTAGACAGGCCCTAGCTAACCCATGCCCCACATATCGAGGCCTGCAGTGCCAGAGCACTAATGTCAAAGGCTTGCTTCAGGAAAGTGTCAACCTTCCTGTCCTGAGCATCCTTGAGGGCCGCACTACCCTCTACCGGGATGGTAGTCTTTTTGGTAACTGCCGACACAGCGGCATCCACCCTAGATCTAAGCAACTCCCTTTTGCCCTCTGGCAAGGGATACAAATGTGCCATAGACCAAACCCCCCTTAATCCCGAGTCAGGCTAGTTCCATTCGGCTTGGATTATCTGTCCGACTACCCTATGGACCAGAAACACCTTTTGTGATCTCCTCACTGCCTGAATGAGCAGGTCCTCCTCCTCCGGAGTAGAGCCTGACATATTGAGGGCTTGTAAGGACTCGCCAATCAGCGCCGGCAACTCCTCCCAACAGAAGACCCAGACAAGCCTGGCTTGTTCCTCCTCGGGAATTTCACCTTCCTCCAGCTCCCGGTCAGAGGCCTCACCTTCCAACGCCTCTGAATGGGGAGAGTGTAGGGCTTCCTCCATCGCTAGTCTAGCTCTTTTAGGAGGGACCCCTGCCTCTTCCGGTCCTTTGGACTCTGCAGGCCTAACCAGCACGTGTCCCTGTCCTGAAGTCTGGCCGAGCGTTCCCTACTGCCTAAGGCAGAACGCCCTGTGCAAAAGTAAAACAAACTCTGGTGAGAAATCCCTAAGACTTCCCCCTTCTTGCACCCCCGAAGAAGTGGACGGCCTAGACTGGGACAGAGGTAGGGCTGGCTGTTCTCCAGATGAAAGAAGTGGAGATCCCAAGCAGAGCATAGCCTCCAGAGGTCCCCCTGGCTCTTGAGAAGTGGAAGTTAAGGGTTCCTGGGGCCCACTGACCTGGAGACCCTGCTCAACCGAGGCGGCCTCCACTGTGCATCCCCTACAGATGCCGGCCTCAGACACTGTTCCCCTCCTGGTCCCGCAGACCAAACATTGGGGTCTAGCCGGCATAACTGCCCCTCCTCCCTGCTGATCTTGAAATTCGTCTGAAATACATTTGCAACAGGACAGCAGAGCAAGGGACAAAAAACAACTTCAACTGGATCTGAGAGGGGCTGCCATGGTATTTGTACTAGAAGGGACTGGTCAGTGGGGAAGGAGGGGGATTGGAAGGGAATGGACACCAGTGGCAGTCATGGAAATGCAAGTTGACATTGGAAGGTACTGGGAGTGAGGACTGGAAAGGGGCTGATACTGGGGAGGGTTACTGGGACTGGAAATAGGCTGATGGAAAGAAGTGAAGAAAATGAAAGAGATAAGAAATGGCAGATGGACCATAGACCACAGAAAGAGAGCTAAAAGAAGACAGGAAAGCAAAAGCCTCAGATCGGGACCAGCATGTTCAGAGAATAAATTGGTCAGACAACAAAGGTAGAAAAAATAATTTTATTTCATATTAGTGATTTGACTACAAAATCATCATAATTTTGAAATCAAAATTGTTGTGATTAATTATTCTGGTTTAAATAAGTATTTTATAAATAAAAACATATTGCAAAGGCCTATAATATATTAATAATTCAACAAATGATTACAGCGACATTGCGTTAACGGTAAAGGAAGAGAGACGCATTTGATTTTATCATTGGGGGGACACCCCAAGTTGACCATAAGAACATAAGATATGCCATACTGGATCAGACCAAGGTCCATCAAGCCCAGTATTCTGTTTCCAACAGTGGCCAATCTAGGTCATATGTACCTAGCAGTTTCCCCAAGAGACACAAGTTCCACAATGCTTGTACTGGGTCAAGCATTGATATCTTCGGTCACTTCTCAATAATGGTTTATGGACCTTTCCTCCAGGAACTTGTCCAAACCTTTTTTAAACCCAGCTACACAAATAGCCTTTACTACATCCTCCAACGGTAAAAGGGGTCACGGTACAAAAAAGGTTGAGAATCACTGATGTAGATAGTCATGGCTTAATGGGAGACAGCCAAACATGGCTTTAGACAAGGAAGATCTTGTCTTACTAATCTGTTATGTTTTTTTGAAGGTGTGAATAAACAGACAAAGGTGAGTCGGTTGATATGGTGTATTTGGACTTTTAGAAAGCCTTTGACAAGGTCCCTCATCAGAGACTTTTGGCAAAACTAAAGAGTCATGGAATAGGAGGTGGTGTACTATCGTGGATCAGGAACTGGTTAAAAGATGGAAAAGCAGAGGGTAGGGCTAAATGGCCAATTTTCTCCAATAGAAAAAGGTGAATAGTGGAGTGCCCCAGGGATCTGTGCTGGGTCTGCTGCTTTATGACATATTCATAAATGACCTGGAGAAGGGAATAACGAGTGAGGCTATCAAATTTTCAGATGACACAAAACTATTTAAAGTTGTTAAAACCCAAGAGGATTGTGGGAAATTGCAAAAGGATCTTGATAAATTGGAAGACTGCGCATCCAAATAGCAGATGAAATTTAATGTGGACAAGTGCAAAGTTATGCACCTAGGAAAGTACAACCCAAACTATGGTACACGATACAAGGTACCACATTGAAGCCACCACCCAGGAAAAAGATTTAGGTGTCATCATGGATACCATGTTAAAACCCTCCGCCCAGCGTGCAGTGGCAGTCAAGAGAGCAAATAGAATGTTTTATTTTCCATTATGATACCTAACAAAGGATATTATAATTCCTCTGTATCGTTCCATGGTGCGACCGCACCTTGAATATTGTGTGCAATTCTGGTCGCCATATCTTAAAAAGGATATAGCGTTATTAGAAAAGGTACAGAGAAGAGGCACCAAAATGGTAAAGGTGATGGAAGGCTACCCCTGTGAAGACAGGCTAAAATTATTAGGACTCTTCAACCTGGAAAAGAGATGGCTGAGGGGAGATATGATAGAGGTCTATAAATTAATGAATGGAGTGGAACAGGTAAACATAGATCGATTGTTTACATCATCAGAATATAAAAAGACTAGGGGACATGCAATGAAGCTACAGGGTAATCTATTTAAGACTAATAAGAGAAAATATTTTTTCACTCAACGTGTACTCAAACTCTGGAATTTGTTACCAGAGGATGTAGTAAGAGCTGTTAGTGTAGCTGGGTTTAAAAAAAGATTTGGACAAGTTCCTGGAGGAGAGGTCCATAAACCATTATTAAAAAGGGACCCAGGATATCACTGTTTGACCCAATACAAGCATTGAGGAACCCGAGTCTTTTGGGGAAACTGCTAGATACTTATGACCTAGATTGGCCACCATTGGAAACAGGATACTGGGCTTGATGGGCCTTTGTCTGACCGAGTATGGCATATCTTATGATCTTATGTTATGTTATCTGATGAGGAAGATTACCTTCCAAGACAAGAATTTTAAAGAAGTGGTGGCTATAGGCTCAAAGGAAGCTTTAGAAGATACACTAGGACCACATTGAGGTCACAGACCACTGGTGGTGATTTGATCAGTGGCTTGGACAGCAGGATACCCAACATAAATCTCTGCACCAAGGGATGTGAAGAAATAGGATGCCTGTCCACCGGCCTATAATAGGCTGAGATGGCACTCAGATGAACTCTGAGTTAGTCTCGAGACCTGCCGAGGAGAAATTGTAAAAGGAATTCCACCAGGCAGGCAGAGGGGTCAATATGTTTTGGTGTACACCAGAGAGTGAACCTTTGCCATTTGAAGGCACAAGAACATCTGGCAGATGGCTTGCGAGATGTAAGTATGATGATTTTGACCTGTTGAGGAAGGTCGAGGTCTGCAAAGATTATGGATTCAGCAGCCATGCTGTGAGACAGAGGGCTTGTGGATTGGGATGGAGAAGTGTCCCATGATCCTGAGAGAGATTGGCTGCATGCCCCAGGCTGAGAAGTGGAGTCTGCACCAGACAAGTCAACAGAGGAAACCATGGCTGATGGGGCTAGTAAGGGGCTATTAGAATCATGGTGCCCTTGTCGGCTTGCAGCTTTAACAGGGTATTAAGGGGATGGGTGGGAATCATAAAGTAGGCCTTTTCCCCAGTGAGAAGGCAGGCATCCATTGCTTGGTCTTGCCGGGAGGGAAGCCTCACGCAAAACAGTGGAAGGTGTGCATTCTCATGGGTGGTGAACAGATCAATTTGGGAGGTCTCCCACACGTAGAAGATCCAAGATACTGTTTCCCGATTTAAAGTCCACTTATGTGGATGTAGGATATGGCTAAGTCTGCCCGCAAGGAGATTGAGTTCACCTTGAAGATGCACACCGCATCCATCTCAGGGTGCTGTAACAGAGAAGAACCAGAGATGAAGGGCTTCCTGGCAAAGGAACCCGTCCCCCCTGCTGCTCACATAGAACATGGCCACCTGGTTGTCTGTTCAGACAGAGGACAGCAAGAGGGAAAGGGAATTTGGGCCCACTTACCAACCCCCCTCAGTGGCCCCATGTGTTCCACCTGTCTGCTCTCTAGCCCACCAAGTGTTAGGAACCCATGGGTGGCAGAACTGGACACAGCAAGCTGTCAGCTCAAGGAGACGGGGGCTTACTGGAGCTCCAAGCAAATGTTGGTCCTAGTGATTTCTACATACAGGCTATAGAACAATAGTCTGGGCCAGGGGAGACAAGCCTATCTGTATTGCTGAACCAGTCCACATACCTTGCCACCTGCTGGAGGCAGACAATAACGGTTTCAATTGCTGTACCAGAAGATATACTAGTGATGTCATTGTTTGCGTTCTCTAATCCTGACTGGGGGCAACAAGCAAGCAAAATCCAAACTCTGCTCTTCTGGCTCTAATTCCCTGAACTCAGAGCAAGTAAGAAAGAAATGAAAACACACAGAATTATACCATAACGGAGTCTGCATAAGGCTTAAGCAGAGCAATTCACAGGCCTGCAAACCTGAGCAGTCTCCGGTAATCCCTCCCCCCCCCCCACCCCCGATTGCCCGCAGCATTTTCTTTAACTTCTTTATTTAGATTTTCCAACAAAATACAAAATAAATAACACCAAATTACAATAAATCAAAATACAAAGTATTTCTCTGTAATAAAACCAGAAAAGGCTGCTTATAGCCTACCCCACCCTATCCCTCCCACCATCATGCAATCATCAGGGGCTATAGAAAACAAGAACAGCTAAAGGCCTACCGGGCCTCCAAGGGCTTTAGAAGATCACCACTCCATAACATAGGAAACAAAAGGATTTGACTAATAACCCTTTATTTTATCTTATATCTTGCTTTAGAAATATACTTCTGTAGGGGTTTCCACTTGAAAAGAGTGGAGGGTGTGAGGAAGCTGCCACCTCGTGGCATTTGTTCATATTTGCAGCATAAGCACATGCGGTTCCACCATTCGTGCCAACTAAGCTCTGCAGTATGTTTCCAAATAAAAATAACGAGATGTAAGGCCACCCCCAACATGAAGTCAAGCAAAAACTGACAGTCTCTCTGTAGAGACGAGATGTCATTTGCTGATCGAAAAACGACCATAGACCAGGAGAGAGTGGCCCGAAATCCCAGCACCTCTTGAATGCGATTCCATATTGAAATCCAGTAAGACTGAATGTTAGGGCAATCATACACCACATGTCTCAAAGTGCCGACATCTCCCCGACAAGACCAACACTCATTCCCCAGCTGCCTTATCCCATTTAGCAACCTTCACCGGAGTGAAGTGAGCTCTGTGTGCAAAGAAATACAAGGCTTGTGAGACAGAGGCAGAGACCCTATTTATCTTTCCCCAGAATTTTGTCCAAGTTTCCGGAGAGAGGGCTTCCCCAGCGTCATGTTGCCAAACTCACTGAACTCCAATGGCCTGAGAACTATTGTTCTGAACCACTAGTTTATAACATTGAGAAGCCACCCCAGAAGTCATATTTATTGAACTTCTCTTACTCATCAACCCCCATTCGTCAGACAATGAGGTAATATCTAACAGATTTTTCTATACAAAATGTCTCTGCTGAATCCACTGAAAGTAGAAGGAGTGAGGTATATCAAATTCACTTTGCAAAGTGGGAAAAGGTTTCCACTTACCATCCGATATTAATTGACCAATGCTCCAAATGCCCTTGCTAAACCAGTTTTTTGCCATGCAAATGAGCTTTGATTGATTTTAAAAAAAGGGACTATGCCAGATGGGTATTAATTTCGATAAGCAATTCTCCTTAGGAATTGCACTTGCTAACTGCTGAAAAGCCTTATGAGTGTCCGATATGATTCTATGAGACTTCAACCTCTTAATAAACACCGTGTCAGGAAGAAGATTCAAGGGAAGAGGAGTACTTAGGGGCTTGTTTACAAAGCCGTGGTAGCGGTTTTGGATCGTTATCGGAGCCGCGGCCCCATTGATTTCAATGGGGCCGTGGCTCCGATAATGATCAGAAACCGCTACCGTGGCTTTGTAAACAAGTCCCTTAATCTCTCTTCTAGTTCAAGCCATATTGGGCATATACCTACGGCCCCCTCCACCCAAAGTGATCCTTGTTTTAGCAAAAAAGCACAGTGATAGGCCTGAAAGTCAGGGAAATTCACCCCCACCCCCTCTTCTCTCTTAGATTTGAGTTTCCTAAGAGCAATTCTAGGGGGTTTGTTTTTCCATAGAAATTGAACCAGAGTCCTTTCAATTTGACGGTACACTTTACTTGCAAAAAAGACAGGTAGCATTTCTAATATATAATTTACTTTAGGAGTGATAGTCATTTTTATAGCTTCAAGACGACCCCACCAAGAAAGATAGACCGGCGAACACTTTGCTGTTATATTACGAACTGTAGTTAGTGTAACCCTACAGTACAATGAAGAAGAGATCCTAAGTGGGTAGCAATAGTGAACTCCCAAATATTTCACCATCTTAGATTCCCAAACAAAAAGGAAATTCCTCCAAAACCGTCCTACATATTCTCAAGTTCAAGGGGAAGGCAACAGACTTTGACCAATTCATTTTATAGCCAGATAATCCTGAATATTTATCTATCAATTGCAAAATGCTCAATATGGAGCTAGGTGTGGTGAAAACCAGTAAATCATCCACATATGCAGATAGTTTAATTTCCATGCTGGCAATAGAAACGCCCTTAACCACTAGGCTTTGCCTTATTAGTAAGGCTAAAGATTCCAAGGCCAAATTGAAGAGAATGGGGGAAAGAGGACAACCCTGACAGGTACCCCGCCCTAGAATAAACTCTCTGGACCGAGTTACATTCACAGCAATTTTTGCGCTCGGTCTCGCATACGTAAGTTTAATTAGATTGCAGAAATTGCAGATTGCAAAGGGAGGAGTGGCCTAGTGGTTGGGGCAGTTTACCTCAGGCCAGAAGGTCAGGGGTTCAAATCCCACTAGAAGACAGCAACCTTGGGCCGGAAGGACTGGGGTTTCTAGTCCCAAAGGTGCTCCTTGTGGTCCTGGGCAAGCCACTTTAACCCTCTATTGCCCATGTTCCCTGTAAATAGTTCTCCAAGTTATAATGCCCCGTTCAATGTAATTTCAGTTTGTTCAATGTAAATCGCCTTGATATCATGAAAGGCGGTATATAAGAAATGTTAAATAAAGAAAGAAACCTTCACCAAATCCAAACCACTTCAGAACAGCAAACAGGAAAGGCCACTCCAACCGATCAAACGCTTTCTCTGCATTTAATGAGAGTCCCACAACAGGGTCTTCTGTTTCCTCTGCGCCTTCCAAAATATGACAAAGCACTCTGGCATTATCGACTGTAGAACGTCCCTCAGTAAAGCCATATTGGTCCGGGTGGATCAAGGAAGGGATCAATTGGGAGAGAAGACCAGCTATAATGGTCACAAAGATTTTATAATCTACACTTAACAATGAAATTGGCCGATAATTACTAACTAACTGAGGGTCCCTTCCAGGTTTTTCCAGAACAATAATATTTGCAGAGGCAAACGCTCCAGTTTGTGCTATATTGTCTAGAAGAAGTCTATAATATTGCTGAAGGTATGGCCCTAAAGTTTTAGAAAAAGCTTTGTAGAATTCAGCAGGTAGACCGTCTGGTCCGGTAGCCTTTCCGGCTTGGATAGAGTCAATAGCCTGGATAATTTCCATGACTTATCTGCTTGTCTAGTCCTGCAGCAGTTTCTTGATCTAACACCAACTTTTGGATATTGTTTAGCAAACTATCAAACTCCTTCACAGAAAAATCTATTTCTGGGGAGTATAACTGAGTGTAAAATTGGCAAAAGGTCTCTGCTACGTCAGAATCTTTAACAATCAATTGTTGCACCTGAGGATCCTTTAAAGCTGCAACACACAAAGATTCATACGACCCTTTAAAGAGTTAGCTAGCAGCCGTCCAGCTTTATTACCTTCCAGTTAATATCGTCCTTTCTGCCCTTGAATATTTTGTGAGGCCTCAGTGGTCAAAATCGAATTGTATTTAAATCTAAGGCACTGCAATCTTATCAAAACGTTAGGATCAGATTTCTGGCATAAGATGCGTTCTCCCGCTTTAATCTGCTTATCTAGTGCACTAAGTTCTGCTTTACGCTGTTTAGCCTGCTTTATAGCGAAACCAGTAATGGTGGCTCATATACTAGCCTTAAAGCCTTCCCACCATGCCCACCCTGGGGAGTCTTGCGGTAAATCGAATTGAAAATACTCCTCTATAGCCACCTGGATGGTTTCCCGAAATTCCTGACTGGCTAGAAGAGTCCTATCAAATTGCCAGCATGAGCGAGGTTGCTCGCTCGTTGAGTCAAATAGGGTGAATGAGATTGCAGAGTGATCAGAGATGTGAGCCGAATGAATTACACTCATTGATTCTAGAACAAGAAGTCTATAGTCTATTCTAGGACGAAGTCTATACGTGATAATGAGTTATGAGGGGGAAAAAAGAATGTGAATTCTTTGTCTGTAGGGTGTTGCAATCGCCAAACGTCTACCAGGCCTAATTCCTGTATTAGAGATACAAGGACTGGATGAGCCTTGGGAACCCTAATGGTTCTCACTGGACTCCTATCCACCAATGGGTCTAGCATGAGGTTGAAGTCACCTCCCACTATAGTCGGATATCTGGACACCTCCTGCACCAAGGCCGCAATGGAGCAAAAAAAAAGTAGGGCAATCAATGTTAGGAGCATAAATATTAATTAAGGCCAGTTTGGTGGATCCAATTTGATGACAGCCATTGTCCACCGCCCATCGGTATCAGACCTAATTTGAATGATCATGGGGGATAGAGTTTTCCTTACCAAAATGGCTACCCCATTTTTCTTATGCTGGGCAGCTGAGAAAGCCACTAGAGAAAAGGGGTTTGCATCTAGTTTCAGCGACTCCTTTACACTCAAGTGTGTCTCCTGCAACAGTAAGATGTCAGCACTTTCTTTCTTGCCATACAGAAGAATCTTTTTCCTCTGAATGGAATTGTTAATGCCCTTAACATTCAGTGAAACTATCTTAAAGGATGACATACTAATAAAAAAACTCAGCTTGACAGTCGAATGTTGCAAAAACATTCCAAATTGTAGCATATAGTTTTACATTGTAGATCATCATCTTAAGCGCCCTCAGAGTGTTAGCTGCACTTATAGCCCAAAAAAGAAAACCCCAACAAAAGGAGATATAGTTTAACGCTTGCCCCTGCACATGATCGCTCACAATAAAAATGCATAATTTTGAAAAACATAACACCAAACCACCAAACCAAACCTAGGGAGGCTATACAACCCACAAAATTAGCGGATGAGCCCATCAGGACAAGACAGACACTGAGGGCAAAACGACCTACTATAGTCCTACTTCTTTGCCACTTAAAATTACACGCTTTGCCCACCTCCCACAATAAAGAAATCCAGCCTAATGAATAAGGGCTATTCCACTCCTCCAGGCCCCAAGACTCTCCCAACCACCATAGACAGCACAAACATAAAACACAAAAGAAGAAAGAGAGAGAACAGGAAAACTTCTTGGCCAGGAAAGTATCCTGGTGTTCCTTCAAATAAAACAAATGAGTGTCCCAGTATATAGTAATACTGCATGATTAAATGTCGCTTCTACGTAGATAAATCTCCTTTACATGCCATACAGCAAACACAATAGCAAGGGAAACACACCGTGCTCTAAGTGTTTTTATAAGGCTACATGTTTATGCCATGTTTTTTCAGAGTTTAAAAAATTCTGTGGATTGTGATAATTGATCATTGATGTGAGAAAGATAATTTAAGGGATGAAGGGAGTTTTTTTCAAAGCCTGTGATGATCTGGAAGGTATGCTTCATGTTTCTGAAGCATTAGTTACCATACCTCATTGGATTCAAAGGCTATTTTCTCCTTTCCCATATACAGTTTTTTTGTCAGTACCTGATGCGTTTTTTTTTATATAGCAGTAGAGTGATTCTAGACATTTTTGTTATCTCCTATTCACTCTGTGATTGACCAATTTTTGGTTGCGAGGTCCCTACAGTCACAAAGCAAATGTTGCCTTGAAAGCCGCTCTATCTTTGTGCTGTCCTCCAAACCAAAGACATGCTCCAACCACCTAAACTTTTCCTCTTTTTAAGTACCGACATAAAATGCATTGAATGTCGAAGATATGCAAAGCTCAAAACCCCAATTACTGCCAACCTCTGGGAAAACCTAAACAAATATGATGGCAGATAAAGACCAAACAATCTATCCAGTATACCCTTCCATACCAACTGCTAAGTTCTACAGTCCCTTTTTTTCCTTTAGAAATCTTCTGTTTGTCCCATGCTTTCTGGAATTCAGATGGTGACATTTTACTTACCAGATAATGCCCTTTCCTTGAGTCCTGCTAGACTAGTACAAACAAATGGGTTGTGTTCCCTTACTAGCATATTGGTGGAGACAAAGAACCAATGAAAAGTCCAGGTTTCAATAACATCACTGCTATGCCTCTATTTCACCTCATCTACTAGAGTTCTCTTCGGTATCTGTCCCAAATCATATAGGAGAATATGGCAAGCTTCACACAACCTCAATGTGAGCAACAATGAGTAATCGAACAGTAGAGAACTATGTACAGGAAAGCATAAACATAAGGCTGTCAATAGAAGATGAACCTGTAGAGCCAAGTAGAAAAAAAAAATCACAGCAGACCAAAGGGTACCGCAGCAGAAGATCAGAGCAAATACAGTTCCAGGAGCAGGTCCTGGATTGGTCTAGCAGGACTCAAGGAAAGGACATTATCTGGTAAGTAAAAAGTCTACTTCCATATCATCGCCAAAGGCCGTGTCTACCCACTTGTGGACATCCAAGCAGTAATGCTGGACAAAAGTGGAAAGAGATGCCTATGTTGCTGCCCGACAAATGTCTGCAGGAGCTACTGAGCTCCGCTCCGCCAATGAGGACACTTGCACCAAGATAGAATGGGCACGCAAACCCTCCGTATCCAGTCCATTCCTCAACACACTGAAGCAATGGCCTCCTTAATCAAGTGCCCCAAGGTCGAATTAGCTGCCGCAGCATCCTTGCGCGGGCCAGCAAACAGCACAAAAAGATGGTCAGAATTACAAAAGGAATTTGTAACCAAGTACTGGAGAATGACCCTCCAGACATCCACGAGGCAAAGATCCTTAACCTTCCCCTGACACTTCTCCTTAGAGAAGAAGGGCAGAGACCACCTGGTTCACATGAAAGGGAGAAAACACCTTAGGCAAGAAGGGAGGCACAGGTCGAATGGAAACAGCCTTCTTTGAAAAGACAGAGCCTGCAGCTCGGAAAGCCGCCTTGTGAAACAAATCACGACCAAGCAGACAATCTTGAGCATCAAATCCTTCAAAACAGCATGCTTCAATGGTTCGAAACAGCACAGACATCAGGGCCCTGAGCACCAGACACAGATCGAGGGAAGGGACCACAGACCGGAGGAGAGGACTCAGACACCGAAACCCCCTAGAGAAGGCACAAAACATCTGGGTGCAAGGCCACCAGACCTCGGAAACAGGCCAAAGCTGCCACCTGAACTTTCAGGCAACTAAGGGAAAGGCCATTTTTCAGGCCATCCTGTAAAAAGGCTAACAGAGATGGCAACTTGGCTACCTTAGCAGCCAACTGCCGAGCACTGCACCATCACTCAAATAGGCACCAGACTCACACATATGCTAGCTTAGTAGACCTCTTCAGTGTTCTGAGCAGAGTGGAGACCACCGCTGGAGAGTAACCCTTACATGCTGTCTCCTTTCAAGAAGACATAAGCAAGAAGGGAACCGGGTCCTCCAGGAAGATTGGTCTCTTCCACAATAGAAAAGAGATGGAGGCAATCGAAGGGGAGGCACTTGCAGAAGCTGCATCAGGTCTCCAAACCATGCTCTCCTTGGCCAATCTGGCACCACCAGAACAATCCTGCCCAGGTGGCATTCTATAAGCCAAATCACATGCCCCGCCTGAGGCCATAGAGGAAACACAGACTGCAGGTGCTGACTTGGCCAGATCATTGATACCCTCGGACCCTGCCTCTGTGTAGCAACTGAAGCAGCAGCAAACTTTGGCATTGGAGCGGGCTATCATCAGATCCATTTTGGGGCAACCCCAGTGGCACAGAAGCAACTGAAATGCCTCCTGACTCAACTCTCACTCTCCAGGATCCAGACAGTACTGGCTGAGGAACTCTGCTTCCACTATGTCCACCCTGGCAATGCGCTGAGCCGACAAGATTAGAAAGTTTCATTTTTTTCACTTCATCTATTAAAACTTGATATACCACCCTTAGTGGGGATATCAGAGTGGCATACATAAATAAAAGCACATAAAATAAATGACGACATTAACAAAATTCAGGAAACAAGAAAAGAACGCCAAATTGCTATAGGAAAGTGACACAAAGAGACAAGACAACAGCAGCCAAGGGGAAAATTTGAAAAAGACATAGCAGGGAAAGGGAAAATGGACAGAGAGGCTAGAAGGAATCAGATGGAAGGTCAAAAGCCAAGCAAAAACAAGCGAGTTTCAAGTAGTGATTTAAATTTTGGGAATAAGGGTTCCAATGAGAGGGACAGATGGAGGTTGCTCCATAAAAAAAGGACCAAGGAAGTAAAAAGCGGAGCAGCGGGTGGATTCAAGATGTGTCAGAGGGGGGGGGGGGCAGAAGGAAAAGATAGTTCATGTGAATGGATCAAAGGGAACGATTGAGGGGGGGGGGGGTGGTATGACAAGAGAAAAGAGATATTGTGGGATACCAGTATGAAGAGTTGTATCAGTATGCACTGAGCCGACAAGGCTAAGAGGTTTTTCTCCACCCAGGCAAACAGGAGATCTATCTACACAGCTACCCTGGTACTCCCCTTTTGCCACCATGCTGATTAACATAAGCCACTGCTGTGGCACTGTGGTCTTGGCGATGGCCTCCCCAGCCTGAGAGATTGGCGTCTATCGTCAGATGGATACAGAAGAAATCGTCCAGTGGCACACCCTTCCTCAGATGACAGGGCTGCTGCCAGCACAAGCTGGCCTTACACCATCATCAGCCTGCACTGGAACTCCTGAGAACTCGGGGACCACCAACTCAAAAAGGACCACTGGAGAAGCCACATGTGAGCATGCACCCACATCACCATCTGTATGGTTGCAGCCATTAATCTGAGGAGCTGAAGATAATCCCAGACTCAGAGCCTTCTGCACATAGAAGAGCACCAGGCAATCAAACAGTCTTGACTTGCTACTCTGGCGGGAAAACTTTGTCCACTTGAGTGTCGAAAGTGCTCTCAAGAACTGAGAAGGTAACAGCTGGCTCTTTCCCCAATTGATCACTCGGCCGAGGCTTTCCAAAAAGGATACCACTTGGAATGCCAACCAAGACGCTTCTGAAAGGGAACGGGGCCGGATGAGCCAGTCATCCATATATGGATAGACACAGACCTCTTAGCGCCGCAGCTGCTACCAAGACCTTGGAGAACATCCGTGGGGCGGTGGATAGCCCAAAAGGGAGGGCGGCAAACTGACAGTGAGAGCCAAGCACAGCAAAATGCAGATACTTTTGCTGATCTACCCAGATCTGATATGAAAATATGCCTCAACCAGATCCAGAGAATCCAAGAACTCCCCTCGGCACGATGCTTGAATCATAGAGTTTAAGGCTTCCATCTGGGAGTGCAGGATGCGCAAGTATTCGTTGACACTCTTGAGGTCCGGAATGGGCTGAAAGGATCCATTCTTTTTTGGCACCATGAAATAGATGGGAGTATCTGCTTTTGCCCCACTCGTCCATGGGGGTGGGGTAGGGGTGGGGGGACAGACAGGCCCCATGGCCTGTAGGAGCAGCAAGTTGTCCAAGGTGGTCCACACAGCGGAACTTATGACTGCAGACCCAAAAGGGGAAATGACAAAAGCATCTGAAATTGACTCTTTGCATTCCAGGACATAGCCAAACTGAATGGTGTCTAGCACCCAGTAATTCTTGGTGACCCGGGCCCATTTCTGAAAGAAAAGGCGAACCCTGCCACCAAACAGAGGAACCAGGGAAAGGGTCCCCAAACCTTCATTGTGCAGCCTGGGAAGGTTATCCTCTGGAGGGAACAGAGTCCCTGACCCCACATGCTCCATGAAAGGACTGAGAATGAGCATGAAATCTGGAAGCAGAGGGGAAGAAAGGACGCTCCTCATTCCTGACTTGGAAAACCTGATGCCCACCCGGGGTTCCAGCCAGCACCCTCTCAGTGGATGGGCGGAGGTGGATGAGAAAGGAGCACTAGCCTACTTTATAGGCTCCCTGCATCTGTCTTCCAGAAGGTGGTAAGATTTTGTCTTGCCTAGGTCCTTCAGCAGCTTCTCCAAATTGGCTCCAAAAAGAAGCTTTCCTTTAAAAGCCAGTTGAGCCAACCAGGTTTTGGAAGATGTGTCCACCACCCAGTGAGGAGTCGAATCCAACCCTATGACACCGTTATCAGGGAACTATCCCTGGCCACCAAACCTACCAGGTCATACATGGCATCAGAAAGGAAGGCCGTAGCAGACTCCAAAAGAGGGATAGAATCATCCAACGGAGGAGACGGAACACACTCAGCTTAAAGTTGCTTGCATATGTTGTCAATTGTTCCCTGTAAACAGTTTTGCCTGGTAAAAAAAAAACACATTTTTTTTTTTTTAAACCATTAAATAAATAAACAAACAAAAACAAACAAACTAGAGCAGTGCTTGAGACATCAGGCTGGCACAGACTGCTAGCTTAAGAATAGCAGCCCCCATGGCGAACTAGTTCTTCAACAACAAATACACCTTTCAGTCCAAAATCCTTTAAGGTTTATTTGCCTTCCACAGGAATAGTGGTCTGTCAACTGCCGTGATCTGCGCATCTACTTTGGGAATATCAAAACTACCTAATTCACTCCTTCTCTGGGAGAGCATAGATCCTCTTACACACCCTTAACCCCTTAGGTGGGAAGTCAGGAGAATCCCACTCCAACTGGATCATATCCTTGATCACATCCAGGAATGGGATGACAGTAGTGGATTGCTGCACCCCTTGAAGGAGTGAGTGCACCTTTGGCTCCTGCTCCATACCAGAAGCATCCATCAAGCTCAAGGTAGATGAGACCTGGCAATCAATGCCGCCAGCTCCTTCTTCTGGAATAATCGGATCACCCCAGTCTCTTCACAATCCTCTGAAGGTGAAAGTACTTCTTTAGCCACGTAACAGCCCAGTACCAAGTCATCTGAATCCAAGTCAAAGTCAAAATCTCAGACCGCTCCCAGCTGCTCCCCATCTCCAGGTGACGCCCTTTGGCGGGGATACTTAGACAAAGGCAATTGACCAGGGCTTCCACTCTCAGCCTGCCCTTCATGAGGTGCCCAGAGGCTGCAGGGTCTGAATTTACATGCCAGAAGGACCAGGCCTGCTGCAAAAAGGAAAACAATTCCGGGAAGGAAAACTCAGAGTCCAGAAGCTCTCCTCTCAGAAATAACCCCCCAGGGTGCATAACTCTCCAGCCTGCTGGATAGCCTTATCAATAACGCTGTCAGTCACCTCCTGCCCTGAGGCAGGCAAGAGCGGACTAGCTGCATACCCCAGTTGAGAGAGGGGAAATAGGCCCTCGAGGGATGACTCAGAAACTGCCATGCAAGAACAGCAGAGTCCAGAATCTGGAAATGAGGCACCTCACTTACGACAGGCCAAGCAATGTTTCCTGGAAGAAGATACAGAGAATTAAGGCAAGTAACATAACAGTATGCGCTACGGCCACGGCGGCCCTGGGCAAGACAACATCTTACCACCTTCTGGAAGACAGGTGCTAAGGTAGGGATGCATATTGGAGCTGCTTGGGCGAATGCATGCTAGGACTGCATGACCGCTAGGTGCACAATAGGTAAACACACCCATAATGCACGCAGAAAATGGTGGGAAACCCCCACACTGCACCAACGGTCTAACCCAAACTTCACCCCAGACGGTCAGAATCTGGAACCTCCAACGAGGACAATGACAAGATCAAGCCTTTTTTTACTCGCCCCCTGAGAGCCCCAGGCAGAGAATCCGTGCTGGGCTCAGCACTACTCCCCTGAAATTGTTTTTCCTGGCTTTGCAGGCACTGTGTTTAAGGTGGCTGGCAGACAGATCCCTCTGCAGTCTTTGGGAGAGAGCAGGGGGAGAGTGCGGGGGGGGGGCACTGAGGTTGTGTGAGGCTGCTCAACTGTTCGAAATCCTTCAGAATTTTCTGGCTGTTCAACAGGTTCTTATCAGAGTAAGTGCGTGGTGCTGAACCAATTTTTCCTCCTCCTATGGCTACCAAAAAGACCGCAGTCTAGTGCAGCCTCCCATGTGACGCTCAAGTGAGCGTGTCACTCTCACGGTGATCGTTCAAGAGCATTTAATCAATCTTTTACTCTCAATTTTGAGAATCTCCTTCAGAGAGGAGAAAATCCATCCACCATCTGCTGGAGACAAAAAAATACTGAAGAGACCTCTGGTGGCCAAGGCGTATAAATGCATGGAAGTGATGTCATTGAAATCTAGGCTTTTCATTCATTGGTTCTTTTCCTCCACCAATCTGCTGGTAAGACGACACAACCCACTTGTCTGAACTGGTCTAGCAGGATGATATGGAAACAAATCTTTGTCTCTACTATCTCCATGAAGAGACTATTCCATACATCTACCACTCCTTCTGTAAAGAAATATTTCTGCAAACTACTCCCGAGTCTCTCTCCTTTCACTTTCATCCTCACTGCAGAGCTTTCTTTTGATTGAAAGCTCTCCTCCTGTGCATTTATGCCACAGAGGTATTTAAGCATCTCTATCTCCCCTTTCCCATCTTTCTTCCAAAGTACACATATTGAGATCTTTAAGTCTGTCCTGATATAACTGGTGGGGGAATTTTGTACAAAAAATATAAAATTCTGTGCAAATATTTTGATAATTCTGTACGAGGTATTTAAAAGATTTGCATGCTTTATTAGCAAATCTTTATTCAGAATTCCCCCATCATAAAGCTCCTCTTCTAGATCTGAAATTTCTCCTGCCCTTTTCCTCCTTAGATTTCTTGCTCTAATTACAGTTGTCTCCAACCCATCCTTGTCCCCCCTCCCCTAGCCCCTCAGCAACCCCCCCATGCCTCACCAGCAGACCATTCTCCAGCTCCCAACAACCCCCCACCCCCCAACTCACCAGCAGCCTGGTCGCAGCAACACAGCCATGGGAGCACTTCCATTTGCTCCTGCAACTGTACTGGAGTCTGATGCAGGGGCATTTTCAAAAGATACACAGAAGTGTTTCCTGTGTACCTCTGAAAACATGCCAGCATCAGACTCTAGCACAGATACAGCAACAAACGGAAGTGCTCACGCGGCTTAACAGTAAGAAAAGATCAGGCACTCAAAGCATCTGCGCCTGATCCTGCCTCACTGGCTTGCCAGTGTCTGCGCAGAATTCTGTACAGCAAATGCTCCGCACTGGGTGGTGGACACATCTACCAAAACCCGGTTGGCTCAACTGGCTTTTAAAAGGAAGCATCTCTTTGGAGCAGCTGCTGAACGACCTAGGCAAGACAAAATCTTACCACCTTCTGGAAGACAGATGCAGGGGGCCTATGAAGTAGGCTGGTGCCTCGTTCTCATCCACCTCTGCCCATGGTTACCCTCCCTCCCCCCATGCCTTTGCTGCACCTGCTATTCCAGTCAGGTCACCCCTCTCTATTTATGAAGTTATTTACACACTCAACTGCCCTGGACCTGCCAGTAATCCAACTTTTTCAGGCATCTCCCTGAAACAAGTGCTTATCCATTTAAAAGGACTCTACTTTCCTTGGGGTCTATGCAAACCCCCAGGAATTCCAGGATCTGCGAGGTAACAGCTTGTATGTTGTATGGGATATTCTGGAGTTTTAAATTATGTTTTTATCTCCATAATGCTCACAGTTTTCCAAAGTGTTTTTTAGCACTATACCGAATGACTTATAATTGGTCACTTGTTGGCTTATACAGTACTTAAACTTTAAGTTCCTGACTCCTCCGCTTATGTAAACCATGAGATATATGCTACAGACCCTTTACACTTACCTTTGGGATACACTTTTGGATTCTTTACTTCAGTTCAGTTTATCAGTCTCTGGTTCTAGTATCTGAAACCCTTATTGGGATTTGTGATTATGTTTTATAGCACATTTTTACAGCACATGCTCCAGTACCATAATTGTGATCCATGCCACTCTTATTACTATTTTTAAGGTTTTATGTCATTCAGCCTTTCACAGAGTTCGGTGGTATTATATATCTATATAGCTGTTAATTTTATAAACTTTGGGCCTTGACCTGCCCTGTATTTATATGTGCATGATGTTTTCTTTTAAATGTACTATTATGCTTATACTCGTATTATTCACTCTATTATTTAGTATTTAGTTGTTTGTATATATATTTCATCTTATGATTTATAACAAGCTTTTATTTTTTTATATATATTTACTTATTTGAGGTCCTGTACACCCCTGACAAAAGGTGTACACCGAAACACAGCCATGTTGGGTGGAATCTAGACTGCCCAATAAACTTCAACACGTTATCCACCTTGAGAGTGCTTTCTTTCACCTCGCTCCTAGTACATCCCAAGGATTGAGATGCCTTCCCTCTTTGCTGTTTTTTTTTTCCTTTGGCAGACTCTGGTAGCTGCATCTTAGAAACATTAAACTCACCAGAGTCTGTGATATGAGGGAAGGCGACTCATAGGAATCAATTTCTCGTTCTGTAGCCCCTCCATGGACTGCTCAAACATCTCAGAGGACCCTGCCATGCTTACTTAGCCTCAGTCAGCTCCTTTACTGTTAGAGGGCATGAGGATTGGCTGTCGAAGGCCCCAAGAATTTAGCCTTCCAAGCCAGCCTAGTAAATCAAAAAATAAAATACCCAAGAGAAAAAAAAAATCAGACCAGTAGCTGACCAAATGGTTCCTAATGCTACCGCCAATGATCCTGGGCCCTGAAACCTCTCTGGCAGCAACCTCAGAGGCCTCACAATGGTAAGCAACACAAGGCTTAACTAAAATGGCAGGCTTCCTTGCTGAAAGCCATGATTCTGTGTGCATGGGGAAAGCTTCAGAAGAGAAGGCCCAGCTGCCTTGGGCCTCCTCTCCAAGCTGAAATGAACTAAGCAATTTAAGCCCTCAAGCTGCTGTTTGGGCCAATTTCTTATTCACTGGTGTGGCATCAGCTATGAATGATGCACTCAGTGTGTCAGCAGCTAGAGGCCACCCCATGCAGAAAGCACTTGGCCTGCATCAGCATCACTCCTCCACTCAAAAGGCACTCACCAGACCGCTGCACACCTGCAGGAGTTTGCCAAAAACTGTGGGACTCTGAAACTGCTTCCTTCTGCAGATCAAAGTGACTCCCATGCCTCGTTTGTTTTTTTTAATCTTTACTCAGGCTCTGCTAAGCATTGTGATGCTCACTATTACTCCTGGATCCCTCCCAAAGGTTGGGAAAGAGGAAGGGTAGTAGTACAGCCTGGACATCTCACCAAACAGCTCAAATTGAGCAGGGCTGAGGACAGGTGGAGGAGGTAGGAGGGGACTAGTACCATCAGGTTCTGCACCCCAGGGCACTGGCTCCAGTCACAGCCACTTTAAGTCCTCTGGTACACTGCCTCTGCCAGTGTTGAAAACAGCTTTTTTTAAAAAATCTTTTTCCAGTCATCTCCCTCCATCTGCTGGAGACTGAGAAAGACTGGTGTGAGGATGCTGCACAGAATCCTTATAGAGCAAGGGTTCTCAACCCAGTCCTCAGGGCACATCTACCCAGTCAGGTTTTCAGAATCACAACAAACACACATGAGATAAATTTGCACACAGTCTCCATTGAATACAACTCTCTTCAAGCCTATTCACTGCGCTTATGCTGAAAACCTGACTGGGTAGATGTGCCCCGAGGAATGGGTTGAGAACCCCTGTTATAGAGTGACATCATCAAACTAGCAGTTCTCAGTCTCCTGCTGGGTAGGAAGGCATAAACCCACACGTATGGACTGGACTGGAGGGACAATAAAGGATTAGGGGCAGGAGTGGACATGGAGAGCATATTACACAGCATGGGGATACATATCACGCGCTGTCAATGTTGCAATTACTACAGGTGCACTTGACAGCACTTGAATGGGTGGCATTAAATGCACCAACTTTAATTCCGAATGCCGTTGCCTTGCATTATGGTTCTTCCCAGTGCAATAATTGCCAGACCACGCTGGCCATGCCCCCGACAGTGCACAGGTTTTGCACTTAACGTGCATTATGGCGATTACTGGAAGCCCTATTTCGTGCTTTGGACATCTAAAAATAGCCATGGAGATGTCTCTACAGCCATTTTAGAAATCAGGACTATGGATTTTTTCATTTCATTAGTTTTAATGAAAAAGAAGAATTAATTGAATAATGCCACGTCCTTAAAAAAAAATTGGGAATTTACATGAACGTAGGAAATCTGAGCTGTGGATCAGACAAACTGTTAAATTAACAAAACAAATATTGGACTCATGCATGTTTTTCTACATTCTTTTTATTTTTTTATGGTAGAATAGTACTTTTGATTGGTTGACTGGATGATACCTGTGGCTTCCTAGAATAATGGCCAAGTTTACTAAAGGTTTTAATGTAAATTAATGAAATTAACACGTGATAAATATCCACAGTCTTTTTATTTCTATGGTGCAGTTGCACTTACCATTCACCTTTAGTAAACATACCCCTAAGGTAATATTTTTTTTCTTTTGTCATTATAAAAAGAAAGAATGAATCAGCTCAAATGCCCTAAGTTCTAATTTTTAATATTTATAATACAAAGTTAAAATTAGCTCATTAAGAAAGCTCTACAGTCTATACATTAGTGGTTTATTCTTTATGTAAGGCTTTGTGATGAATGATTTTATTGCATTCTTGTTCCGTTGTTGATACAGTAAAAGTAGACTAATTCTATTTTATTTTATAACCTTATTTACATAACCAATACAGGGTCACTTCAGGTTTTATCTAATTTATATTTATTATTAACATGTTTTATTCTTAAATTGGTTTATAATTTTTATTTTGGTATATGGTTGTACTTCCCTGTTGCTGCCTACTGTTAGTATTACCTTCCACCTTTGAAGTTGTTTTTCTAAAGACACTTATCCATATCCAGAGATTGGAGCATTCCCATCAATTCAACCTTTATTTACATAAACTCTGTTTTCTACAATGCTCCATTCTGGAGAGGAACAGAATCAAATTAAAATAAGCTGTGAAAGAATGAAAAGGGGATTTTATTTATGATATAAATTAAACAGTGTAACCTATGGTTAGGAGAGTGATTTATAAATGGAAGTGACAAACAAATAAGGGGACCTCCAAAGTCTATGGTCCTGATACACAAGCATGAAGCTAGAAATTGCAGAACATGAGCCCTGCACCCTTGGACCATGCTACTCTCTAGCCAATCAGCAGAAGTAAAAATCCTCAGGCCTAGTGCTCCAACAGCATCTGAAAATATTTTGTGAATTCAGCATCCATGAAAGGTACCAAACTGAGGATACCTGACCACGCTTCACTACAAAGAAACACACAAACAGTACTGGCGAAGGCATTGCAAGTTCTGCCATGCATGCACATACTGTAATACCTCCCCACTCCGAGCTGAGCAGCCTTTGGAAAGTGATGAGAAAATTAGTTCCCAAGCTCACTCAATCCTTTTCTGTATTATGAAGTTAGCGAGGATGTCAATTAGTATCAACCGTAATGTATTATTATTATTATTGGTTTTTTTAATGCTTACACATCTTTTCCATCTCAGAAATGTATCTAAAATTAGCTTGGCTAAATTTCGATTTCCATGCCTACCTTAGATCTGTACACTTCTATTAAATGGATTTATTCTCCATGCATCTAAATATGGATACCATCAGCAATACTCTTCCTTTGGCCCAGCAGTTTCTTCTTATTCTTTTGGGCTTCCGGTTCAATTGCAACTAGTCTATACTTGGTTACAGTCCCATGAACTCCCAGATAGGCAGGGGGGGGGGGGGAGTCTTCCATTCTTAAATTCCCTTCTCACCTCTGCCCAACCATCATAGTGAAAGCTCCCAGCTGGCATCACATGATAATGTAAGCTTGGAGGCTGACTACTAAGTATCACAGGTGAGTCCTGGCCCAGGAATCAGACACAGGTCTTCCACAGAGTAAGCAAGTGGAACACTTTTGCAACATTTTAGTACCAAGTATTTTTTTCCAGAATGGCAAGGCACAATATACTCTGTGTCAAGTCACCCTTTTAGTCAACTTTTAAAAGACAGAAAACAAAAGAATAGGACTTAGAATGCAAAAGGCCAATAAAATGTGTTCAGTTCCAATGAGATTCTCTATAAACAAAAGCTGCATTTAATCTCCAGGCAGTCTACCTATATACCATTTTATAAGTAAGGCAAATCAGAAATAAAAGCATATTCAGAAGTGATTCACTGGAACAGTATTAAAACAGATTGCCTTGAAATTTAGTCTAGTTTAATTGTTTTCTATTGGTTCCAGTGCTCTCCATTTTGCTCATTTGACTTCCCTCATGGTCACCCACCACTAACCCCTAATTTTGAAATCAATAGGCCAATGAATCCAGTGGCAGACTGTTAGCAAAGGGTGCTACTACCCTACATTCTGTGTCAAAGTCAAAAGGCTTTGAAAAGAGATCCAAAAAAATCTGAAAGTAAAAAGCACAGTGGCAAATTGAAAGGAGTTGGCAAATGGGGGGCATGAATCCTGGGAGCTGGCTTGAGGGGCTCTGAGGCCAGCAGGCCTAGCAAACATTTACATTCCTTCCTTCCTACCTGTGGCTATCAGCTAGCTAAGTTGGGAGGACAGCCACAGAAATAATGAAAACGAAAAGGGCACCAAGGAGCTGTCGCACTCGGGCGCTCTCTGAAGTCTTCTCACATCCCGCCCCAACACTACTTCCTGTTGTCACGGGAGCAGGATACAAGGTGGCTTCAGAGAGCACTGGAGTACAATGGCTCTGTAGCATTCTTGTCGTTGTTAATGTTACCTCTGCAACTCTCTCCCCCAGCTCAGAAAGCTGACAGGTATGGCAAGCAAGAGGAAGGAAAGATGATGGACTACAGGGTAGAGGGAGAGGGAAGAGAAAGGGCACATGCTGGAGACATTGGGGGGGGGGGGGGGAGGAGGGGGAGACAGGGAAACAGAGGGGAGATACTGGGGAGAGGAGTGGGAACAGGGAAAAAGAAGAAAGATACTGGACCAAAAGGGAGGGAGGGAGGGAGGACTGGAGTCTTGAAAAGGGGTCTGATCCAGGGGCTGGGATTTAATGAACGAGCTGAGGAATAGGAAAAGGAGGCCAATGCTTGCAGATGGTGGGGACTGGCTGGGAGAAGAGAGCAAGGGAGAGAACATGATCAAAAGAGAAAGTGAGAGAAATGTATGAAAAGCTAAAAGGTTAAACTGGAGGAGGAAAGGGGAAATTGGAGTTTAGAGGGGTAGCAGAGACAGATATTGAAGAGCGAGCTGAAACAGAGACAACAAATGTAGGGAGGGAAAGAAAACAGGAGGAAAAGGGAAAAAGCACAGGAAGCCTGGAAAAAGTTGAGGAAAGACGCAAAGCGACTGGGATGAACACAAATGGAAAAATACAATCACCAAAGGTAGGAAAATAATCTAACTTACTAAATTGAAAATAAAGTTTGTCAGATTTGGGAAATGTTTGTGTACCTTGCAGTCAGACAACATATAGAAATTTTAAATATCATATTGAAAAATTGCATATACATTATGGCAGGCTTTGACAAATTTTGTTTGGATTTAGGAACAGGGCCAAAATCTTAGCAACCAATGTCCAAGATCCCCTCACCACTCCACAGAAATTAAGGAGCAGGAGGGAGGGGAGAGGGAATGTCCTCCAAGGTCTGCCATAGTTCTTTTAGGCTTTGTTTTTCAAGGCTCTTTTCTCATTCCATGTCCAAGGGAAAAGAAAGCTGGGTGCTGGAGACTGAAAAAGTATCAGAAAATTATTCTGGCCTCATGCATACAATTAGATTCTATGACATTTAGGTTTTAATACACATATAATACTGTAAAACCTGTCACTTACAAATAAGAATGCATTACTTTCTTATGCATAACCTTAAATCTGTCAGGTTAACATTACTCTAATAGTGTAGTTTCCTTACACCTGCAACATTCCTATGTCACTGCAAGGAATGTCAAAGCAATATTCTACAACTGAACTCAACACATATTCAGGGAAGGAAAGCAAGATGTACCACCTTAGGTCCTGATTTGTTAGGCTTCCTCCCCCTCCCTAATCTGTATCTACAGGGGAAAAAAAAGCTTACTAAAAATTTAGGAGCTTAATTAGGCACATTATTCAATTTCTCACATTCTCATGTTTAGTGCATTCTTCCTTCACAACCATAACCCTGACAACCCAACCTAGGTTATAGCTTCAAAGACACCAATCAAGGGGCATATTGCATAATATCAACAGTAGTGTGAAAGCAGTCACGCAGGAGCGACATTGAGCCATAAACCGCAGTGTTCGGAGGGGAAAGAGCGCGTCTGTCTGCACAATGCTAGCACATCTATCAGCGAAACCTAATCAGGTGCAGGTACATCGGAGGAAGGAGCCGCATAAGAACAATAAAACGCGAAACCATTGTCATGTAAAGACAGCTGCAGCTCTTCACTCGGGTTTAAAGAACACGCATGAGATAAGCGAACACACGCCTGGCCCTGGCTGAGATTCCGTGTCATTGGATTCACCTACAGTCCGCGTGC
This sequence comes from Ichthyophis bannanicus, assembly GCA_033557465.1. NCBI lineage: Eukaryota > Metazoa > Chordata > Amphibia > Gymnophiona > Ichthyophiidae > Ichthyophis > Ichthyophis bannanicus. Next base: position 82,418,467 of record CM066034.1, on the reverse strand, counting down.
TCATCTCGCGCCCGACTCCGTCGAGAGACACAAATACAAGACACCAACAAACCGGACACTCGGGGGGGGGGCTCTTCTCTTCAGTTCCCGACGTTCGCTGCGGCCGGGTCCGGCTCTAAAGAACCAGCGGGGCGGCCGCCCCGGTCCAGCGGGTCCGACGATTCCCCTTCCCGCACCCCGCTACTGCTGGGCTCTACAACAGCGTTGCCGCCGCGCTACTTACCCCGGGACACGGGCGGCTCAGGCTCCCTTCCCGCCGCCTCACTCCCCCATCGCGTCCGCGCGCCGCGGCTCCAGCCGCCGCCCCTCACGGCGCCTCCGCGCTCGGCTGCCGCCACTTCCGGGGTCGCGCCTACGGCTCCTTCCTGTAGCGCATGCCCGAGAAGGAGAGCACGCGCTCGCTGAGCGTCCGCCCCGCGCGCCATCAGCGCCACCCGGCGACGGTGGTGAGGGCGCGAAATTTTCATGGCCGCATTAACAGTGACTAACAAAAGTGGAGTCGAACATGGAACTTGTAATATGTAATGTTAAGAACAAAAAACAAAGAAATATGTTATTTTTTCCTGCTGGGTGCTTGGTGGGCGTTGAGTAATGCTATAGAAATGCTTCAATTGAAGGACTCTGTCATCACTGCAAAGAGATGCTAAAGGTGACCCATCTCAAAGAATGAGGTTTATTTATTTATTTATTTATTTATATTTAGCTTTATTTATATGCCACCTTTCTCCAGGTCAAGGCGGTTTACTTGGAACAATTTCAGATACATTGTAACACTGGTGTGAAAACTATATACAGCTTGCAAACAGGATCGGTGGGTGGTCCTTAACTATCTAATGATTGTAACATTTATATGAGACTATATGCAATAAGCAACTATGATCGGGGGGGGGGAGGGGGGATTTTAACTATCTACATTTCAGGCTATGTGCAGGTTACTGCTGTCAACCACGTTTGAATCTTGTGATGGTGGGGGTTATGCTGTTGTGTTGAAATGGTCCAGGAATATGTGTGTCTTTAGGTGTTTTCAGAAAGTCTTGAGGTCAGCAATAAGCCTGAGATTGTCCAGTAGTCTGTTCCATATGGATGGTGCATATAACTGGAATGCCCTTTTACATGCTTGTTGGTTTGATTTGGTCCTGATGTGAGGAATGGTTAGGGTGTTTAATGTGGACGTTCATCTGGTTCTTTATGGTTGGGAGAGTTGTAAAAACGAACTGAGGTGCATGGAGGGTCCGCGTGGATGGCTTTGAGTTAACAGTATTGTTTTGTATCTTATGCGGCTCAGCAGAGGGAGCCAGTGTAGCTGTTTGAGTATTGGAGTTATATGGTCTTGCCCTGTCGCTTCTTGAAGGGTTCTTGCTAATGAATGGAGTACTGTCTGGAAGTCTTCTGGCTTGAGGAGTGGTCAAGGTCATTGTAGTGTTTTTGTTTCGTGGTAAATTGTTTTGGTGGTTTTGTTAATGTGGGCTTTAAATGTTAGATATTGGTCTAGTGTGACTCAGAGGTATTTTACTTCTGTCTTAGTTTTGATTGTGGTATCATTCAGCGTTATCGGGAGTGGGAGTACAAATGTAGTATCTCTTGTTTTATATAGGAATCTTCTGTCTTGTTGCAGTTAATTTGCAGATTATTGTCTCATAGCCAGTCAGCAACTTCCTTGAAACGGTAGGCAGACGGGATGGGTTGAGTTGTGTTGATTTGTCCATATATCATAATATTGTCTGCGTAAATGTGGACTTGAAGACTGCACGATCTTATGACTGTGCAGAGTGGTTGAAGGAAGAGGTTGAAGAGAATGGTGGAGAAGGTGGATCCTTGGGGGATTCTCTGTGTTTGCTTGTATGGGATGGAGGTGTTGTTTTCTATATTTATCTGTTGTCTGTGAGGTACAGTGGTGTGCAAAAGTCTGGAATCACTTGTGAGTTTTGCGTTTTTCGCACTTTCTAATGGGGTTTTTTAAATTTTGTGTTAGCCCAGCATATTCATCGTTCTACCAAGTTAAAAGGGATACATTTGGCTATTAGAGTTGACTTTTTTGCATTCCTTGCTTCCAATTTAAATACTTTACAGACACTGGGAAATACTGCGATTTTTGTGGATCCTGCGTCAAAACTGGATCGAGATTATCCGATATTCACATGTTATTTCTGACCAATCAGGAGACTCGTTTCACTAACCAATCACAATGCAGCTATCTAGCCAACAGTGCAGCTATAAAAACGCGTGGAATTTTTGAATTTCATATGCTTTCTGGATCGACCATGAAGATGACTCGGACCCTGACATTGGAGGAGCGTGTTTGTGTGTCCTTTTATGAGCGAGGAAGGATTTTCAAGCCGTCAGATAGCCAGGAAAGTTGGCTTCAGTCAGAGCGCTGTTGTTAAGATTGTACAGAAGAAGAAAGAAACGGGTTCAGTGGTGGACAAGCCTCGTTCAGGTCATCCATGTGCATCAACATTACGCCAGGACCGCGCACTACGACGCATTTCACTGACTAATCGCAAGTTGACCTCTCCTCAGCTACTTCGAGAGTGGTCAGACAAGAGTGAGGTCAGTGTCAGCTCATCAACAGTTCGTCGCCGGTGCCTGCAGTTTGGTCTCCAGGGCTGCAAAGCACGGAATAAGCCACTGATGACTGACATACAAAGACGCAACCGGATCGTGTGGGCGAGAAAGCACTCAACCTGATCGACTGAAATGTGGGAAAAGGTACTATTCAGCGATGAAAGCACCTTCTGTCTGTTTGGTAACCAGGCCCACACCTATGTGAGGAGATTTCCTGGAGAGGAATTCAAGCCCGAGTGTCTCAACCTCACTGTGAAGCATCCTTTGAAGGTAATGGTCTGGGGCTGCATGGCTGCCAGTGGCATTGGACGTCTTTACATCGTCAATGGAATGGTCAACGGGGTCAAGTACATCACCATATTGCAAAAGTGCATGGTGCCATCAGCACACCAGCTGTTTCCTGGCCAGTTCCTGTTCCAAGATGACAATGCACCCTGCCATCGCTCCAGACAGATGATCAGCTGGAAGCAGTGAAACAACATCAAGTCAATGGACTGGCCTGCCCAGTCTCCAGATCTGAATCCAATCAAGAACCTGTGGCACAAGGTGGCCTTGGAAATATCCAAGAGGCATCCAACATCAAAGTGTGAGCTGATTGAGTCACTCATTGCAGCTTGGAACCGCGTTGTCACCAATGATCACCTTGTCAGACTGGTTCATTTATTTATTTTATTTATTTATTTTATTTATTTAACTATTTCTTTTATACCGCCCCTTCCAGAGATCAAGGGCGGTTTACATATAACAAGTCAACAGTCATGTACACAGTTTGTATACATTTTACATAGAACATAGAACATAGAACAATAGAAATCAACTATTTACATTAAACAGTAAATATACCATTTATAGGTATTAAAGCAAACATATTAAACTTTATACAAATGAATATTTACAGTGTGTGGTGTGTGTGGTGTGTGGGGCAGGAATTGGTGTAGGTGCTGGAATTTAGTTCCTTTTTTCGTCTTCAGGTGTGAGGGAGGGGGGAAAGTCTTGTGGATACATTGTTGGGTTAGGGGATTAAGGGAGTCTGTGTATGTGTGACCATGTTTGTTGTGGAGCTGGTCTTGGGGGAATAGGGGATTTCGAAGTGTTCAGTGAATAGGTAGGTCTTTAATTCTTTTCTGAATTGGGTGAGGTCTCTTATGGTGCGAAGTTCAATAGGGAGGTCGTTCCAGAGTGTAGGGGCAGTGAATGAGTATGCTCTGGAGCTAGTGGAATTCTTAGTTTTACGGATGGCTTTTGGTGTGATGAGGGAGTGGGCCGCGTTCTGTCTGAGGGTCCTTGTCGATGTTGGAGATTGGAGTAATGTGGATAGGTGTGAAGGGGTTATGTCATTTATAAGTTTATAGGTTGTTAGGATAATCTTATATTTGATTCGGCTGTTTATAGGGAGCCAGTGGAGTTCCAGTAGTATTGGGGTCACGTGGTCAGTTAGGCGAGCTTTAGAGATTACCTTTGCACAGATGTTTTGTGCTCTTTGGAGAAGGTATATGCTCTTTTGGGGGAGGCCTATTAGGAGACTATTGCAATAGTCGAAGTGCGGGGTGATCAGTGTACTTACTACGGATCTAAAGTCTTGTGTTTCAAGAAGTGGCCTTAGGTGCTGAATAGTTTTGAGTTTATAGAAGATGGTTTTTACTATTTGTTTTATGTGAGGTAGCATGGTGAGGGTGTGGTCTATTATTACTCCTAAGTATTTTACCTGTTTTCTGACGGGTATGGAGGTTTTGTTGATTGTGATTGTTTCTGGGTATGAGTTCTCAGTCGTGGGTGGTCTTGTCACAAACATTGCCTCAGTTTTTTTGAGGTTTATGCTAAGGTGGTTAGTTTCCATCCAGGAGGAGGTCTCAGCCATGCATTTGGATAGCGAGTCATATGTAGGGTTTTTAGCATTTATGGGGATAGCTAACATGATGTCATCGGCATATATAAAATGGTTAATCCTGTGTTTTTTTAAATATGTCTGTTATCGGTTGCAGGTACAAGTTAAATAAGAGGGCCGAAAGGGCTGATCCTTGGGGTATTCCCTGTCCTTGAGGGAATGTTTCTGATGCTTGTTGGTCAATTTGGACTCGTATTAATCTATGTGAAATATAGGATTTGAACCAGTTAAGGACAATCCCGCCTATACCTAGGTTTTCTAATCTGTTGATCAGTGTCATGTGATTAATGTTATCAAAGGCGGCAGAGATATCTATAAAAAGGAGTAAGAAGCCTTGATGTTTGCCATCAGTGCCCTTGATGAGGAAGTCCATAAGGGTGATTAGGAGGGTTTCTACTCCATGGAATGGGCGGAAACCAAATTGGTGTGAGTCAAGAGGTTTGTGTTCATCAATGTGTTCTTGTAACTGAATTTGAATTGTTTTCTCTATTATTTTGGCTATGAATGGAATGCTGGCTATGGGTCTGTATGAATTCGGGTCATTTGAGTCGAGCTTATTATTCTTTATTATTGGTCGGAGTGTTGTGAGTTTTAGGGCATCAGGCATGATGCCCTGTGAAAGGGATTGGTTAACGATGTATTGTATATTTACCACCAATTCAGCTTTTGCACACTTAATCCATGACACAGGGCATGGATCGAGTGGGGAAGTGGTGGTGTTTATCATAGTTATGATTTTGAGGAGTTGTTTTTGTTCTACCAATTGGAAACTTGTCCATTCATGTGAGATTTTTGTGTTTGATAATACAGGAGTTGAGGTAGTGGTTTTGTTTTTTAGTTTTTCCGCAAAATGTTTTGCTAGTGTTTGTATATTTATTGATTGTTGTTTAGGTTCGGTGTTGTTAGTTTTGGTTAAAGTTTTTACTATCGCGAATAGCTCCCTTGGGCGGTTGATGGAAGAATTTATTACTTTGGAGTGGTAGTCTCTTTTTGATTTGTTAATTGCGTTTTTGTATTCCATAAGTAAGAGCATGTATTGGGATTTGTTTTCATCAGATTTTAGTTTTCTCCATCTCTTTTCTTGTTTCCTCAGTTGTTTTTTTAGTTTTGTCAGCTCTTTTGTGAACCATTTTTCTGTCTTTTTTGTTTGTTTGTGTAAGACTTGTGTGTGAGCAGCTGCTTTTTGAATGGTTAGATTCCAATGTGTTATGGTTGAGTTGATGTCTGGTGAGCTTGTGTCTAGTTCGGGTAGTACTTTATCGAGGAATGTGTCTTTGTCAAAGCGTGCGAAGCGTGATGTATGTGGAGTTGTGCTCCCATTGTTTTTTGGGATTTGTGCTGGTAGCTGGATTGTGATTAGATGATGGTCTGACCAGGGTACTTCAGTTATACTCAGAGTGGTATGTAGTAAGTGATTGTAGAGTGTGGCTGGGAGGAAAATTACATCAAGTATGTTACCTTTTTTGTGCGTAGGGGCATGTATTATCTGTGTGAACCCCATTTGTGACATAGTGTCTATGAAGTTATCTGATTGTGAATGGTTCAGTGATGGAAGGTTCAAGTCCCCAAGGAGTAAAAGTGGTTTGTTTTGTGATGCTGTACATGCAAGTTCTAGGATAGGGGTGAGGTTTTTCTGATCGGATGATGGGGGTCTGTAGATGAGGGTGAGAGCCATGGTTTTATTTTCTATGTTAACGATGTCTATTCCATCTATATTATTTAGGTTTGTTAGGGTGAATTTTAGGTAATTTTTGGTGAGAATCATTACACCCCCTCCTCTTTTTATATTCCTTTGGCAATTGAAAATGTCATATTGATATGTGGTTAGCTGGTTTAGTAGTATAGTGTCTGTAGGTGAGAGCCATGTTTCAGTAATGCAGATAATGTCAGGGGATGTATCGTTAATTATGTCATTAATTATAGGTATTTTGTTTCTTATGGATCGTATGTTTATTAGGATGAGTTGTAATTTGATGTTTGTATTGTCATTTTGGTCAATTTTATCACTTATGGGTTGTTGCTTTATTTGGATGAGGCGGTGATGGCGTTTGTGTGAAGTGTGGCGCGAGTGGTGATTATGAGAGTTTGTGTATGTAGAGCTATATATTGGGTTCTGGTATTGATTGTACGTGATTGGGAAATTATTATAAGGGTTCCGGTTATGATTGTAGATGATTGGGATGTTATTGTGTGGACTTTGGTTGGTTTTGTAAGTGTATATGTGTTGAGTTAGGAGGGTTATTAAAAAGAGAGTGAAAAGGAGATTTGTAATCTTAGTAGGAGACATTTTGTTCATTTTATGAGGTAATGGGTAGAGTGGGAGGGAAGTAGTTGGAGGTATGTAGTTGGAGGGAGGGAAATTATTATTGTTAATAGTATCACAAGCTGCAAGAAGAGTATTTACTACTGACAACAGTGAAGGGTATTTACTATTGGCAACAGTGTCTTGTAATAGCAATGCAGGAAGCGGTAATTACTACTGATTGCCGTGGGTAAATATTACTAGCAATAGTAACTCACAGTGATCATCACTGGTAACATTATCTCACAATGATTTCTACTGGCAAGAGTATCTTACAATGATTGCTGCTGGCAAATGTATCTCACCATGATCAATACTCACAACAGTGTCTCACAATAAATTACTACTGGCAAGATTATCTTACAATAATTACTGCTGAAATAGCTGCTCACAATAATCAATACTGGCAACAGTATCTGACAATGATCAATACTGGCAACAGTATCTCACAATAATTACTATTGGCAATAGTATCCCATAGTAACAGTGTAATAGGGGTAGTTATCATAGGTAGCAGTATCTCACAATGATCACTATTTGCAATGGTATCCCTTAAAGTCCATACAAGTAGCTCCGAATTGGGTGAGTGAAGCTGGTGCTGTTACCTTATTGCCGGAGGCTCAATTCCCGACTGAGGATAAGTGCCGCTGATGGCAAGAGTTCTTCTGGTGCTCCTTCTCTCAGTCCCCGCCTAAGGGCCACGCCAAAGGGCCCTCTGGCGAGGCCCTCAGGCGCGGGCCCGACCAGGCGCGGGCCCGCCTGTCGGCGGCTCCCTTTATGTGGTCCGCTGCTGCTGCTCCTCCCCCTCCCACAGCCCCGACTGGGCTGGATGGGTTTCACAAGCAGGCCGGGTGGCCTGGCGGCGTTGCTTTCCCCGATCAGGGGAAGAAGATGGTGGAGAGGTGGAGAGGCTTTCCCGCCGTCGGCGGCTCCCTTTATGTGGTCCGCTGCTGCTGCTCCTCCTCATTCAATGCCGACAAGGTGTAGTCAGGTGATCAAGAACAAAGGGAGGCCCATCAAATACTGAGCCATCACTGACACATAAAAATGGCCTTTTTCAAGGCCACATACATTAATTTGAAGGAAACCTGGCGTGTGTCCATAATATTTTAAAGCATACTTATAATACTATTTCGTTGGCCAACGATGTACATTACACGATTTTCACAGAAAATCTATCAACAGGACAACTATGGGGAGCAAACTCAGAAAATAAGGGCCAAACCAATACTAAAAGTTGGTCCTAAGAGCCAAATCTATCACTTATCATGAGATACACAGAAAAAGCCACTGGGAGGAAAAAGAAATTAAGATATAATGTCGCAAAGTTGAAAAAACATCAAATTTACAAGTGATTCCAGACTTTTGCACACCACTGTATGATGTGAACAACGAGTACGGTGCCCTGAATTCCATCTGCGCAGAGATGTTGTAATAGGAGGTGGTGATTCACAGTGTTGAACACTGATGATATGTCCAGGAAGACAAGTAGGAAGCCTTGATGAGCAGGACCTGAAAACTCACCTCTTCTCCTTGGCTTTTGACCTTCCCTCCCTTTTTGTGTAACCTACGTCAAGTTTTGTTTCCCTCCTCTGAGATTGTCATTTCCTTTGTCCTGTCCTATCTCTCCTCTCTCTCTTTCTCTCCTATCAAAGATTGTAAATTTTCTTTTCCATTTCACTGGCCTTGAGCCCTTTCCTGCTTGTTTGTACACTGTACACCGCCTTGATTGTTCCAGAAAGGCGGTTTATCAAATAAAATAAACATAAACATATTGCATCCCTTGTGTTAGGGTATTTATCAGTGTGGTTAGTAGAGTTTCCATCCCATGGTGTGGGCGGAACCCATGTTGCTGTGGGTCAAGTAAGTTATGTTTTTTGATATAGTCTTGTAGTTGGTGCTGTACAGTTTTCTCAACGATCTTTGCCAGGAAGGGAGGGCTTGCGATTAGTCTGTATGATGAGGGATCAGAGGCATCAAGGGTGTCTTTTTTTTTAAAAGTTGGCCGAATTGAGAAGGTTTTCAGGCTTGAGGTCATGATGCCGGGTTGAAGTATTGATTGTGTAATCTTGGCGATTACAGTACCAAGTTTCTTCTTGGTGGCTTTAATCCACGTTGCTGGGCAGGGGTCCAGGAGTGATGTTGTTGTTTTCAGTGCTGTAATGGTATCTTCAATTTACCACCCCAATAAATGAGATTGAAACCAATTAGTAAGCATTTTCCAGAGCAATTTCAAAAATACGTTTATTTATTTATTTATTATTTATTTTATTACAATCTCTTATATACCGCACTATTTATCATCAGCGCGGTTTACATAAAACAAAGTACCATAACAACAAACTGTTTGGTTTTACAGAGAACAGGAAAAACAACTTGGATAACATAGGGAAGTATGAATGCAACTATTTACATATGTACAGTAAGCTTGTGCTACAGATTAAGTACAATCTTGAATGGTAGGCTAGTATGGAGGAGATGCAATTAGGTTGGAGTCTGACTGTCCTGGTAGTAATGGAGGAATAAGTGGTATTTGAGTGCCTTCTTGAATTGTACTAGATCGGTAACAGCATGAATATTTGGTGGTAAAGTGTTCCAACATTTAGGGGCATAAAGACTGAAGGCCCTGTTTGATGTTGCTAGTGTGCATTTTGCTGAGGTCCTTGGGATTACTAGAGTGTTAGTTGATGTAGGTCTTCTAATTCTGTTAGGCGGGGTGGACGGAATGAGGTCAATTAATGAAGAGGCGGTGATGCCATTGATGGCTTTGAATGTGAGTAACAAGGATTTGAACAAAAGTCTTCCATGTGTGGGTAGCCAGTGGAGCTGAATTAAGATTGGCGTTACGTGGTCGCATCTCGATGCTCCAACTAGTACTCTGGCAGCGGCATTCATGGCAAGTTGCAGAGGATTTAACGTAGACTGTGGGAGACCTTGAAGAATAGCATTAGCAAAGTCGAAGTGAGGTAAGATTAGGGCTTGGTATACAGTCCTATAGTCGTCTGAGTCTAATAAGGAGCGAAGGTGTCTGAGTGTCCGGATTTTGAAGTATATGGCTCTAACTGTGTTGGATATGTGTGGCTTCATGTCCAGCCGTTGATCCAAGGTGACCCCTAAATATCGAATTGTAGATTTTGTTTGGAGCTCGGCTTCTTTCACTTTTATATGAGGTGGCGGGGTGAAACTCTGATCTCTCATGATAAAGAGCACCTCCGTTTTCTTGTGTTGAATACGGAGGTTTTGAGACAGAAACCATTCGGACACTGCATCAAAACATTCAATCAGTGAGGTCCATTTGTATTGTGGAGAATGGCATGAAGAGAAGAATGTCATCGGTATAGTAGACATTGAACTTTGAAAGACCTGATGATATTGCAGATGGGTTGTATGTAAATGTTAAATAAGAGGGATGATAATGATGACCCTTGAGGAACACCTTGTCTTTGATGGAAAGGCTCAGATGCTGCTGCTCCGGATTTTACATGCTGCCATCTTCCATCAAGGTAAGACCTGCACCAATCAAGAGCGATGCCGTTGATGCCCTTTTCTTTTAGTCTCTCTAAGACAGGGGTGTCAAACTCAAATACACAGTGGGCCAAAATGTAAAACTTGAACAAAGTCGCGGGCCAGCATTGAACAAATGAACCTTTTAATATGGACCCAAACAAGATTTGCTTTAACATTGAATATGAAGCAACACTTATTACTATACAATTTATAACTTAATAGTTCAGATATGCAAAAACCAATTTCAAATAAAAAAAAACATCAATGACATTCATTTATTAAATAAGATTTAAATAATAATAAATAAATAAATAATAATTTTTAAAATAAAATAACAATAATAAAATTAATCAACCATTCAAGCCCATGTCTTGGAGTAGCAAGTAAAAGTGCATAAAGAAAACGTTAATTATTGCTCAGTTTGCTGCACACTGATCTAATCTGATGTGCCCAAGCCAGATACCTGGCATCTCTTCTTGGATGATAGTTCATCAATGTCTGGGCTCAGGCTTTGAGCTGAGGAAATCCTCAGTATCGAGCGAAGGTGTTCATCAGTCAGACGTCTCCTGTGAGATGTTTTGGTCATCTTCATCGAGGAGAAAAGTTGCTCACATAGATAAGTGCTGCCGAACATGGAGAGCATCTGAGCAGCTTGGGTGCGGAGCTGAGGCATTGTGTCAGGGATGAACTGTGGAAACTGGGCGGCGCCCACAGCATCATACTTTGACTTCAGCGTGTCATTACACTGGAGTTCAATTAGCTCCATTTGGAGGTTGGTTGGTGCGTTTTCCACATTAACTGCAAAGGGATTACTGAGCAGTTCAAACCTACATTTCTGGACATCAAAGTCGGCAAATCGCCGGCTAAACTCAGCGCCGAGTACACTGAGTTTTTCAGCAAACTGTGCGCATGGGAACAAGTTGGTAAAGAACTGCGTTTTCATGGTTTGGCAGCAGGGAAAATGGCCAAGGTTTCCTTGCAGCATCTGATTCTCCCACAGGCACAGTTTAGTTTTAAAAGCCCTCACTGCAGCGTACATGTCTGTGATGATGCGCCCCCGCCCCTGAAGCTGCAGGTTCAGCGCATCGAGATGGCTCGAGATGTCACACAGAAAGGCCAGCTCACACAGAAACCTTTTTCTCCCGAAGCTCTGCTGTGTCCTTCCCTTTGCTTTCCAGAAACTGACATATTTCCTCATGCAGCTCAAAACATCTATTCAGTACTTTTCCTCGGCTTAACCATCTCACCTCTGTGTGATACGGCACGTCTGCGTATTCCGAACCACACTCCTCCAGAAAAGACTTAAACTGGCGGTGATTCAGACCTTTGGCTCTTATAAAGTTAACTACTTGTGTTACTGTGGTCATAACATGTTCCATCTTTAGGGCTTTGCCACACAATGATTCCTGATGTATGATGCAGTGATAAACAGTTAGTTCACCTGCACAGTTCTCTTCCTGCATCTTCTCCCGGACCCTGCCCACCAGTCCACTTGTTTTACCGCACATCGCTGGCGCACCATCTGTCGTTAATCCCACGAGTTTATCCCACGGCAGCTTTATTTCAGTTACGCATTTGGAAACCTCCTCAAAAATTTCCTTTCCTGTGGTTGTGCCATGCATTGATTTGAATCCCAATAGCTCCTCCGTAACACACATATTTGAGTCCACTCCACGGATGAAGACTGACAGCTGAGCAGTATCAGATGCGTCGCTGCTCTCATCCACAGCAAGGGAGAATGCAACGAAATCTTTTCCCTTTTCCAAAAGCTGGTCATACAGATTGGTGGCAAGATCACATGTGCGATCAGCTACTGTGTTTCTGCTCAGGCTCACGTTTGAAAAGGCTTGCTTTTTCTCTGGGCACACGATGTCACAAACTTTCAACATGCACTTTTTCACAAACTCTCCCTCATTAAAGGGCCGGGCTGATTTTGCGATCTCTGCTGCCACAATATAACTAGCCTTTACAGCAGCCTCACTTTGTGATGTGGCTTTTTTGAACATATTCTGTTGTGAAACCAAACTTCTTTTCATCTCCTCCACTTTCTGGCTCCTTTGAGTCATGTCCAGGTCCTTGTACTTGTCATGGTGTTTTGTTTCATAGTGTCGTCGAATGTTATACTCCTTAGTTATAGCCACGTTGACTCCACAAATCAGACAAACAGGTCTGTCTTTTACATATGTAAACAAATATTCTGTCTCCCACCTGTCCAGAAAGTTCCTGTTGTCTGCCTTTCTTTTTGCCATTTTTGGGAAGGGGTTCCACAGTGACAGTTGTAGCTTGAGATCGCTATGACTTCTGTCACACAGGAGAGGGCGTTTCTGGGACCTGTCCTGATTGACGCGCCAAAACAACAGCAAGGCATTATGGGATTTGTAGTATTAGCGATGAATGAATGCGCTGTATAATACCGGCGGGCTAGCTCTAGTAGTCATTTGGTATAGCCTCGCGGGCCAAATATAATTACACTACGGGCCAAATTTGGCCCGCGGGCCAGAGTTTGACACCTATGCTCTAAGAGAAGACCATGGTGTACCGAGTCGAAAGCTGCAGCGATGTCTATGAAAATAAGTACGAAACCTTGGCGAATGTTATCAATACCTGTGATGATATTGTTGAAGAGGGTGGTGAGGAGGGTTTCAACACCATGGTACTCCCTGAAGCCATGTTGACAATGGTCTAGTGGGGAGGCAGTGTCGATGTGGTCTTGCATTTGTCGTTGTGCTTCTTTTTCAATTATCTTAGCTAGGAGGGGTATACTAGCTATGGGTCTGTAAGGTTCTACTTTACTAGGGTCGAGCTTAGGGTTTTTTAGAAGAGGTCTAATGGATGTTTGCTTGAGTGCTGAGGGGAAGGATCCAGTTATGAATGATAGGTTAATCATTCTTGTGATTAATGGGCTGAGTTTGCTGCGTAAATCTTTTATCCAAAAGGCAGGGCAGGGGTCCGTTTGTGCAGTGGTGGTATTGAGTGCCGCGATGGTATCTTCAACACATTTCTTGGATGGTGTGGAGAACATAGAAAGGTAGCTTAGACAGGTGGTGTTTTGTGCATTGAAAGTAACGATTTTGTTTGTTTGTAGTATCTTAGATTGTAAATGGTCGGCGAAAGCTTGTGGGTGGATATCATCAGGCTGACAAGGTGATGGTTCCTTAGATAAAGATTTGACTAAGTTGAAAAGATCACGTGGTTTATTTAGTGATCTTTTGAGGGTGTCAGAGTGGAATTGTTTCATTTTTGTCAGGACCGCTTCTCTGTGAGCAGAAAGATGTATGCTATAAGCTGTCTGGTCTTCTGTGGATCGAGTTTGACGCCATCGTTTATGCACACAAACCCCTTCCTCAAGCAGTCTCTTTTCTTTGGCAAAGTTAAACAATCTCCTCTAGCATCCCCTCTTGACATCAATTACACCCCTTCCCTCATGACCAGCATTTTCCCTTTCCATCCCTAAGGTAGTTGGTATTTCTCCTTCTCATCCCCTCACCCCCACCAGGTGTCCAGCATTTATTTATTTATTTATTTTATTTTTCTTATATACTGCGCTCTTTGATATCAGTGCGGTTTACATGAAACAAGGAGAGTTTACAGTGGGGGTTACACCGTAATTACATAGAACAGGTATAATAACTTGGATAACAGTGTTAACTATTTACATTTCCCCTCCCATCATCTTCCCCTCTCCCCAGGGTCCAGCATCTCTTTCCTCCTCTTCCCCACTTCTACATGTCTGCCATCTCTCCCTGACCACACTGTCTTGGTCATCATCCCTCATTTGGTTTGTGGCCTCTCATGCTGTAACAGCTTATATGCATCAGTGATGCTGAGAGCTAAGCTATCAGTAGCTTAACTACTGGCAGGGTCTTCCAAGATGGATACATCTCAGCTGAGTTGCAGACTAAGACAAACCATTCATCTGGCAGTAGCAGAGTGCGATGCTACTGGCTGCAGAGGATCACATTTCTGTGACAATGGCAACAACACTAGATTATCTGCATGGATGTGCAAACAAGAACTCCTCCATGCCCATGAGGTAATTTACAAGAATCAATGCATGCCAAGACTACATCACTAAAACTGAAAGAGGGATAGGCCTCATAGAGATTGATTGATTACACATACAGAGCTACTATTGTAGGCCTCCAGACCCATCTAACAGCATTGTCTGATCCAAATATACAAAAAGTGCTGAAAAAAGAAAGTAAATGTCCAGAATCTGCCTCCATCATCAAACTTGGTCTAGCATTCCGATGACTAGAAGGAATGAGTGAGAATTCACAAGCACACACAGGAAAAGAAGCAACAAAGTTTGCAAACCGAGAGAAAAAACTCTTCAAAGAATTTGATCAGCAGATGAAGAAAAACAAGGCACCCTTTGTCGATCAAGAATGGACACATAACCGGTTAAGGAGAGGTGAACTGAAATCGAAGGATGAGAGATTGATAGTTGCAGGCCAAGACTGTGGAATTATGGATGAGATAGTTTACAGCAAACATTGAAAAAAACTGACAAAACAGACATATGTCGATCCTGTAAGAAAAACTTGGAAACCGTGACTCATCTCATAGCTGGCTGTGAAGTTCTGATGGTGGAAAATTTCTATACAGAAAGGCACAACAAAGTAGCACATCTCATCCATTGTAAATTCTATAAACTCTACAACATCGCTGTGCCTGAAAAGCACTGGGATCATGACCCTAAGATAATTACAGAGAATGAAGAGGTTATGATGACCTGGGACATTCCCATTCCAACGGATAAGAAACTGGATGCGAGGAAACCTGACATAGTGTTAAAGGAGATAAATCCCAGAACAGTATTGATAGAGGTGTCACTTCCAAGTGATTATTCTGTGAATCGCGTGGAGAGGCAGAAGATTCTGAGGTACCAAGAAATGTAGTCAGAGACCAAAAAAATGTGATAGAAAGATTCATAAATATTTCCCCTCATATTGGGAGCTACAGACTTAATAAAGAAGAATTTCCAAGTATATCTTGACAAACTACCCATACATGTTACATCTTACAAACTCCAGAAGGAAGCTCTCTTTGGCACGATGCAAGTACTATGCCAAGCATTAGTAGTAAATTTGAGAGCCTGAGATCATACTCCACATACCCTGGCTTAGAAGTGAGGTTTATGACTGTCATGGCATGCACAAAAATAACCCATTTGGAGAAACTGCCCCAGGAAAATCCTAGTAATCTACTAACATATCTTGCCACAAAAACCCAATGGATAGTCACAATAAAATAAATTTTGATATAGCGCTGGCAGATGAGATCCCTAGGTCAGAAGACACTCAATGGCCTACTGGGAATGAGCTGAAGACTTTTCAGAGTAAAGCCAGCATTTATGATGTGGTTGGAACAAAGCTCTCAGGACGTCTGACTGCTGATGCAGTTGCACATGAAATGAGGATCAGAAGCTGCAAAGATGTCTTACATATTGGGACATAGCACATACAAAGCATGAGCTAAGGGAAGTTGGAGGTGGTGAAGGAGAGAGAGGAGTGACCTACGGGTTAGGACACAGTACCTCAGGCCGGAGGGCCGGGGATTCAATTCCCACCTGGGGACAGCAATCTCAGGCCAGAGGGATTGGGGTTTCTAGTCCTATAGGCACTCCTTGTGAGCTTGGGCAAGCCACTTAACCCTCCATTGCCTCAGGTACACATAGATTGTGAACCCTTTGGGGACAAGGGAATGTACATATCCAGTACCTGTTTGTAGTGTTTACATAATGTAACATCGTTCATTGTATATAAAGTTCTTGAATACTGTTCCATGTAAAAGTTTCAGTTAGCCTGTTATGATGTAAACCACTCCTGATCACTGGAAGGGGCAGTATAAAAATATGTTCAAATAAATAAATAAGAATGAAATGGAACATGTACAACTCAATATGTTGGACATCAACAAACTGTAATGAACTGACATTGGACACTTAGTATACCACATGATCATAAGATTCTATGCTGGAAATGAAAGATAAAGAAGAAATGGTATTTTATTTATAATTAAGAAGAAACTTGCAAGTACTATAATACAATGAAATGCAATCAGTGAATACTTAATTTCTATTCCTCTACATGGAATGCCTGTCAACAAAACTATCATTCAGGTATATGCACTTATAACAGCTGCAGAAAAGGAAGAAGTTGATCAGTTCTATGAACAAGTACAAGTTGAAACTGATAGAACATGCAAACAAGATGTCCTGATAGTCATGGGTGACTAGAATGCAAATGTTTATAACAAAGAAGGCAGAAAGCGGTTAGAAAATGTGAACTTGGCAACAGAAATGAAGCTGGAGAAAGACCGATAGAATTCTGTAAGATCAATGATATATTCATCTCAAGCACCTTCTTCCAGCAACACAAGCGGTCACTGTACATATGGGCTTCACCATAGATTGTTCAAAAATCAAATTGACTATATCTGTGGAAGTCAGCAATTGAAAAGCTCAATAACATCAACAAAGACAAAACCTGGAGCTGACTATGGTACAGATCACCAGCTACTAGTATGCAAACTCAAGTTAAAGTTGAAAAAGAGCAAGCCATTTATGAATGTAGTAAACATACCATAAAATATGCCATACTGGGTCAGATCAAGGTCCATCAAGCCCAGTATCCTGTTTCCAACAATGGCCAATCTAGGTCACAAGTACCTAGCAGTTTCTCCAAAAGACACAGGTTCCACAATGCTAGTACAGGGTCAAGCAGTGGATATTCTGGGTCCCCTTTAATAATGGTTTATGGACCTTTCCTCCAGGAACTTGTACAAACCTCTTTTTTAAACCCAGCTACACTAACAACTACATCCTCCGGTAGCAAATTCCAGAGTTTGATTACACGTTGAGTGAAAAAATATTTTCTCTTATTTAGTCTTAAAAAGGTTACCCTTTAGCTTCATTGAAAGACTAGGGGGCATGCTATATTTTGATGGTGTAAACAATCGATCTATGTTTACCTGTTCCACTCCATTCATTAATTTATAGATCTCTATCATATCTCCCCTCAGCTATCTCTTTTCCAGGTTGAAGAGCCCTAACCTTTTTAGCCTCTCTTCATAGGGGTATCCTTCCATCCCCTTTACAATTTTGGTGACTCTTCTCTGTACCCTTTCTAATAACGCTATATCCTTTTTAAGATATGATGACCAGAATTGCACACAATATTCAAGGTGTGGTCGCATCATGGAACGATACAGAGACATTATAATATCCTTTGATTTATTCTCCATTCCTTTCCTTATGATACCTAGCATTCTATTTGCTCTTTTGGCCGCCGCTGCACACTGGGCAGAAGATTTTAGCATGTTATCCACGATGACGCCTAAATCTTTTTCCTGGGTGGTTGTTTGTAATGTGGAACCTTGCATTGTGTAACCATAGTTTGGGTTTTTCTTTCCTAGGAGCATAACTTTGCACTTGTCCACATTAAATTTCATCTGCCATTTGGATGCCCAGTCTTCCAGTTTATCAAGATCCTCTTGCAATTTTCCACAATCCTCATGGATTTTAAGAACTTTGAATAGTTTTGTGTCATCTGCAAATTTGATAACCTCACTTGTTATTCCCATTTCCAGGTCATTTATGAATATGTTAAAAAGCAGCGGACTCAGCACAGATCCCTGGGGTACTCCACTATTTACCTTTCTCCATTGAGAAAACTGGCCATTTAGCCCTACCCTAGGGAGGAGTGGCTCAGTGGTTGGAACAGGTTATCTCAGACCAGAAGGTTGGGGGTTCAATTCCCGCATGGGGACAAGCAACCTCAGGCCAGAGGGACTGGGGTCTCTAGTCCCATGGCCACTCCTTGTGGCCTTGGGCAAGCCACGTAACCCTCCATTGCCTCAGGTACACTTAGATTGTGAGCCCTTCAGGTACAAGGGAATAAAAAGTACCTGTTAGTATACATGTAAACCGCACTGATTCTAAAAGATCACAGTATAAAAAATAAATAAATACCCTCTGCCTTCTATCTTTTAACCAGTTCTTGATCCACAGTAGTACCTGCCTTCTATCCCGTGACTTTTTAATTTTGCCAAGAGTCTCTCATGAGGGACCTTGTCAAAGGCTTTCTGAAAGTCCAGATATACTTTATCACTGACTCACCTTTGTCTACCTGTTTATTTCCACCTTCACAAAAACATAACAGATTGTTAAGACAAGACCTTCCTTGGCTAAAGTCGTTTTGGCTGTCTCCCATTAAACCATGACTATCTACATGTTCAGTAATTTTGTTCTTTATGAAGGTTTCTACCATTTTTACCGGTACTGACGTCAGGTTCACCTGTCTGTAGTTTCCCAGATCATTCCTGGAACCCTTTTTAAATATTGGCGTTACATTGGCCATCCTCCAGTCTTCAGGTATTACAGTTCACAGATTGCTAATAGTAGGTCTGCAATCTCATATTTCAGTTCTTTCAGCACCCTTGGATGTATACCATTCGGTTCAGGTGATCTTGAAAATATGCCACTGGAATTTAAAGTCTGCCTGCAAATAGATTCACCAGTTTGGATACAAATGACAGCACCAGATGAGTTTTGGGAAAATATCAAGAACGCTGTGTTTGAAGAAAGTGAGAAGACTCTACAAATAGTGAAAAAGCAAAAATGGCCAAAGAGGATGACCAAAGAAACTCTGAAAATTGTCCAGAAATGCAGAGAAGCTGAAGCCAGAGAAAAGAGAGGTAATCACAGAACTTAACAGAGTTTTCCAATGTGCAGCAAGATGAGACAAGGAGAAGTGCTACAATGATGCATGCAAGGAAATAGAATCAGAAAGTTTCAGAGGAAGAACAGCTTTAACTCTCTCAGCTTTTTTTCCTAAAGCTGAGAGTTAAAGAGAAAATTCCAGCCTCAAAGTGGAATCTAAAAGATGCTCAATGATCCATGTTGAATGATGCTGAGAAGATCAAGAAAAGGGGGAAGAATACACAGTCATTATACAATAAAGATCAAGCAGATTAACAGCTGTTTTAACTTACACTTTATGAATAGAAAGCATTGATGATGAAAGAAGTCAAAGCAGCATTGAAAGCATTATCAAAGAACAAATCACCGGGCACCGAAATCATTGCCAATGAAGTATTACAGCAATCAGATGCAGCCACTGTATTACCATACTTACAAGGTTCTGCCAGAAAATTTGGAAAACAACATCATGGACAACTGACTGGAAAAGATCTGTGTTTATACCAATATTGAGGAAAGGTGATATGACGGACTATAGAAATTATCACAAAATGGCTCTGATCCTATATGCCAGCAAGAATCTACTCAAGATCATTCAGTAGCAACTACAACCATACCTGGAATAAGAACAGCCTGAAGTGCACACAGGGTTCAGGAAAGCGCAGGGCCGGTGCTACCTCAGTTGCCCCTTTCTGGGACCGACAGCAGCAGCAGCAATAGCTGCAAACAGCCCCGCTAAGCTTATCTTCAAGCTCCGGTACCGCGAGGCTGTCTGTTTCCACCCCTGTCTGACTCTCGATGCCAACTTCATGTTTGCAATGCTGAAAGTAAAGGTGATCTGAAACATTTGATTATCAAAATAAAGGAACATAGTCGTAAAATGGGCCTGCATCTTAAGGTGAAGAAGACAAAGATCCTGACAACTTGCAAAAACAATAATTTCATCCTTGATGAAGAAGAAATAGAAATAGTGGACAACTTTAAGCTGCTTGGAACAATAATCAATAAAGAAACGACAAGCAGTCAATAAATATGATTATGCATTGCTTTTGGCACAGTGGCTAGGAAGGATCTAGACAAGATTCTCAAGTGCAGAGATGTCTCTCTCCATACAAAGATTTGACTTGTCCAAGCAACGTGTCGATAAAGTCATATGGATGTGAAAGTTGGACAGCGAAAAAGAAAGACAGGAAGAAAATTGATGCTTTTGAATTATTGTACTGGCAAAGGGTACACTGTATATCATGGATTGCCTAAAGAGCAAACCAGTCTGTACTAGAGATCAAACCTAAGCTTTCTTTAGAAACTCAGATGACAAGACTGACTTTCATACTTTGGACATAGCATGCAAAAAGAAAGATCATTAGAGAAAGACATCATGCTTGGCAAGGTTGAAGGTCAATGCAAAAGAGGAAGGCTAGCAATGAGATGGATTGGTAGAATAAAAGCAGTGATGGATACCACTTTGTCAACAATTTTATTTACATTCTCTTATATACCGTGCTATTCTGCATCAGTGCGGTTTACATTGAACAAACTGAAATTACATTGAACAGGGTATTATAACTTGGAGATAACTATTTTACAGGGAACATGGGCAATGGAGGGTTAAGTGGCTTGCCCAAGACCACAAGGAGCACCTGTGGGACTAGAAACCCCAGTCCTTCCGGCCCAAGGTTGCTGTCCTCTAGTGGGATTTGAACCCCCGACCTTCCGGCCTGAAGTACCTTGCCCCAACCACTAGGCTACTCCTCCACTCCAATTAGCTGCCTAACTGAAGACCAAACACAGTTTAGGACAACTATCCAGAGAATCGCCATGAGTCAGCACTGTGTCCATGGCACTTAACAACAACAAACTCTGCCGGCTGCCCTGAATCATTGTAAAGTAGTTGTGGAAGGCACAGGGCTACTGAGTGCAGATGCACACTCAAGCTCTTCTGCATCAAGCCCCTCTGTAACAATCTTCCTACCAGAAGGAGCAGGAACAAGGAGAGCGTGAACATATGCCTGAGCTCTGAGGCTTTGTGCTGTCCAAAGCTGCTTTACAGTGATTCAGAGTGAATGGTTGAGGTAGGGTGAATGCAGCGGTAGTGGAAGGAGGAAGAAGCAGGTCTTGTCCAACTGCATCACCATCCTGGCCACCAAATGCATGTGAGGAAGGGTTTTGCGCATGCGGATGAGATCCCTTCCAATCGTGTGTCACACACATAGACAGTAATTCTATAAAGGGCATGTGGAAAGTTGCGCACTGGGATCACACATAATTTCCTATCCCAAAGGACTTATGCACATGAATGGGCACTTACATTTCTGCTTTTCGCAGGCACTATTCTTAAGTGGACATCTAAGTCTCATCTCATGTAATTTTGGTTAGGGTGGCACAGTGGCAGAACTTGGCCACACATGAATGATAGAATATTTTAACTTAAACACGTTTTCGCCAGTCCTAGGAACAGGCATTTTTACTTGCTCTAGAGCAGATGTAACTGCCATGCCTAGTGTAAGGCACGTTGGTACTCCCTTATTCTATTAAGTAATGTACAGGCATATAATAAACCCTGTATACCTGTTTTAACTGCATGGGTCTTTATAGAGTTACTCTCATGATGCTTGTGAATTGGTATCTTTGAGGGCAGCTATTTAGTAAGCATAGTCCAAGAGACACAGGATGTTTGGAGGGTTTCCAGACATTTTACTGGGGGTGGGGAGGGGGGGGGGGGAATGCTGTAAGAATTCTTCCTCCACTTCTACAGGAGAAAGATGGACATGACACAAACAGTGGGCTTCCAGAAAGGCATGGCAGTCTAGAATTTTCCCTAGATGACAAATAATCATATGTAGTCAGTAACACACTCATTAAGGGAGGAGAGGGGGTGCAGCTGTGGCCCTGGCCCTAGACAGCACAAATGTTTTTCTTTCTTCACCCCATCCCTCAGAACTACTTTCTTCTTGTAGCAGAATCCCACTGTCTTCTTTCTATGTTAAGAATGAGGAAGATTCTGGAGGAGTAGCCTAGTGGTTAGAGCAACTGCCTCGTACCCAGAAGATCAAGGGTTCGATTCCCACTGGCACTCCTTGTGACTTTGGGCAAGTCACTTTACCCTCCATTGCCTCGGAAGAAAAGGCTGGCAATCTACTTCCGGTGATACATTGCCAAGAAAACCCAGAGGTAGCTGGGTCGCTATGAGTCAACACTGACTTGATGGCACTAAAAAAAAAACAAAAAAAAAAAACTGTTCTCGGTCTTCTGCTGTAGCCACTAGGCTACCCCTCTAGAGCTAGTGCAAAGATGAGACGCACCCGAGGCAGACCCTAAATCCTGCCCCTACCCACTGCCTCTACAGGACCTGCAGCAGCAGCAGCAGCAATGACATTGAAACTGAGACGTAGTACTTACCTGAACTCTCCAGCGTTGCATCACAGTTCCTGCCCTCTATGACCTGCTGCTTCTGCCCCCACTGAAATCTGCATTGGAGGAGGTACAAGCGGCGGAGTTCAGATAAGGGTTGTGTCACAGTTTCACTGCTGCAGGTCCCAGAGAGGGGTAGCAGCAGCAGCAGTGGGTTGCCCCCACAATGTCAGTGCTCTAGGTGCACCTAATGAAAGTGCTGGCCCTGACACCCTTCATGTAAGAAAAAGGTGGAGGAGCAACAGGGAGGAGGCTGACAAACCAGAGCAAGGTCTGGAGAAAGTAGCCCGTAAGACAAGTTCCCTATGAGCAGTGCAAGCCTGTCACAAACCGAACTACTCCCAGGGAACACCAAGGGCCATGAGAGTGCATCTTCATCTATAATATCTCCCTTTCCTTTTGGGTTGAGCCCTCCAGTACTATGATGCAGCCAGGACTTGAAGTACAAGTGTTCCATTTGGAGTGGCATGGACACTTGATACCAGGCACAAGAGAAGGGAGGAGAAGAATCAGGCGACAAGTAGAAGTCAAAGCACAACCAGACAGGGGTGGCCTGAGGGTCATGTGGGACTATATGCGGAGATTCACTGCGGGGCTTCATTTGCATAAATATTTACATAGTCATTAGATGTCATTTGCATACATTTAATCTATTTTAAAATGTATATGCTGCTCATCTAAAATCCGAGGTGGCTTACAAACATACATACATACACAGTTTATTTAAACAGCCATGACAATAGAATAAACATAAATCATGAATCAAAATTAACTTTCACACTCCCACAAAAGAATAAGCCATTATATATAGCTTTATACCATTTTTATTTGGTTAGTGCTATGACAAGCTTATTCACAAGGGAAGATATAAAATGAGAAAAAAACAAATCTGGGTAGCCATTTATTTATTTATTTAGCTGTATTTATATCCTGCTTTTCACCGGGTCAAAGTGGTCAATTGGGGGATACATTTAACATGAGGGGATATGAGACACATACACTAATACTTACAGGGAACATGGACAATGGAGGGTGAAGTGGCTTGCCCAAGACCACAAGGAGTGCCTACAGGACTAGAAATCCCAGTCCCTCCGGCCTGAGATTGCTGTCCCCAGGTGGGACTTGAACCCCCGGCCCTCCGGCCTGAAGTACCTTGTCCTAACCACTAGACCACTCCTCCCTGCCATGAATTCAAGATCATAGTGCCCAGGCTGGATTGAATCATGACAGAGATGGAAAAGCTCAGAAATCAGCAACAGTGAAGCTATCAGGCTACTTAACAAAATTAAACAGAGACATTCTCTTAAAATTTGAGATTTCCTCAAATCTGAAGTGACAAAATATTTTAAAATTTCAGACTGGCAGCATCAAGAATGCAAAACTGCAAATCTTAAAGGCAATCCATATTGTACTACCAACCACCAACATCCTACAGTTGACTATGCACCAAGAACCTACAGTACAGGACCCTGAGAACAAATCTACCATTCCATAACAACACTAACTTCCTTATCGTCTCTCCGGGCCAGTCCAGAACAGATGGGTAGTCAAATCCCCCTCCTCTAGCAGCTGAGGACTGAATGCTGATTCTTGTTGCTAGGATACCTATCTCTCCCCTGGCGACAGGAGGCAGTCTTAATGTCCTCAGCAGCTAGACTGGATGTGTAGAGATTTGTCTCCCCATTGCTGTTCTGTTACTTTGCCCTTCTTTATGCTTTATTTTTGGAAAGAGTTTCACTTTAAGTTGGTGCTTGGCCCTGGCTGGGTATTTAGCACTTTCTATTGAGGTGAGTGCCTGCCCTGCGGTGCACAGGGAATGGGACAGAGCCTGTCTCCTCTTCTCTGTGCCATGTGCTGCTAGGGATCAGACCTGGGGGCCCCAGTTACTGTCCTGAATCGCAGGTGCTCTGATTTTTTGGCACTCCGGTCTTCGGGACACGCAAATAGCAGCGGTTTCCTGGCTAGATGTGAGCGTCTCGCTATTGGCTCCTCACCAGGTATTTTGGGGTTGATTTCTGCTTCCCTTGTTTCTGTCGCGGGCGCGCGCCTTTCCGTGTGTGGGGGCTTTTGCCGGTATTGTTTTCTCACTCCTTCGGGCTTCTGGGCTTCCGTTGGGTTTAGGCCGCTTCTCCGTCATGCCCGAACGCTCCGGTTCTCAGGGGGACCATCTTGAGGCGTTTCAGACTCCCGCGGAAAGCGCGGGAGCGGCGGCCATTTTGTCCGCGCCAGCCGCGTCGACAGACCCGATGGCTAAGCCGGCGAAGAAAAAGGCCAAATCACGCCATGTGGTGGTGGAGCAGGAGAAGCCTTCTATATCTCCTCTCCCTGCCGTGCTGGATCCTCTTCTTAGTCCCGAATTCATTTTGGCGTTTCATCGGGCGTATTTGCTCAAGCACTCGCAGACTCCTTTGCCTGGGGGGGCAGGATCTCTGCCGCAGTCTCAGGCTGGGTTTTCTGGCTGTTCCGGACCTACAGAGGGGGTTCAGGGCTTGCCTACCCTTTCAGCTTCTAGGGGGGATAGCATTTCCCTGCCTACAGAGGCTCTGGGGCCAGAGGAAGGTGAGCTCCAAGATGATTCATGTGTGGACCCCTGGCCGGCTGATTTAGAAGAGGGTGAATTGGGGCCTGGGGAAGACCCTAATTTGTTTAGGGTTTTTAGGAAGGAAGAATTGTCTGCGCTAATTGCGCAGTCTCTGCTGGCGCTCAATGTTGTTCCGCCAGCGGTACAAAGTGAGCCCTTGGAGGATCCCCTTTTCCAGGGGTTTAAGTCTGAACAGAAATGTTTTCCTTTCCACCGAGTCATCAAACAGATGATTGAGTCGGAGTGGGAGTTCCCCGAGGCTTCCTTGAGAGGGGCTCGGAACATGGCTCGCTTGTATCCGGTGCCCCAGGAGGAGTTGGAGCTCTTGCGCATGCCGAAGGTGGATGCGCTTGTTTCGGCGGTCACCAAGAAGACCACCATTCCGGTAGAGGGGGCTACGGCCCTGAAGGATGTGCAGGATCGTCGCTTGGAGGGGCTCTTGAAACAGGCCTTTGATGCCAACGCTCTGGCGCTGCAGGCCTCGGTCTGTGGGGCGTTCGTTTCTCGTGCTTCTATTCGGTGGAGTCAACAGGCGTCCAGTTCCGAGGGTCCTTCTTCTGCTTCTGAAGCGGCGAAGCTCGAGTCGGCGGCTGCTTATCTGGCGGATGCTTTCTATGATTTGATTCGCATTACCGCAAAGGCGATGGCTTCCGTGGTTGCCGCCCGCCGGTTTCTCTGGTTAAGGAATTGGGCGGCGGATGCCTCTTCCAAAGCGCGTCTTAGTAAGCTGCCGTATAAGGGTAAGCTTCTGTTTGGGGAGGCGCCTAAGGGGGGTAAGCAAGGTTCCTTATCGAGAGGCCAAGGGCGTGATTTTCGCCGCTTTCGGGGAGCTCGTTTTAGCCCGTATCAGCGCGGTCGCTTTCCGTCTCGGGGTCCTTCCTTTCGGGGCGCTAGAGGCTCCAGCAGAGGCTATTTTGGTGCCTCTTCGGCGGCCGCCAAGAAGCCCCAATGAAGCGAGGCCGGTCCAAGCGGAGCTCCCAGTAGGGGGTCGGTTGCAGGAGTTTTTCTCCGCTTGGGCCGCCATTACCACCGATCGCTGGGTACTGCGGATTATCAGCGAGGGTTATGCGCTCGAATTCGCTTCTCCTCTGTCGGATGCGTTCCTTTTTTCTCCCTGCGGGCCGGCGGTCAAGCGACAGGCCGTTCACGACACGTTGATGCGTTTGCTGCGGCTCCGGGCCGTGGTTCCAGTTCCTCGAGACCAGTGCGGTTTCGGTCGATACTCCATTTATTTTGTGGTTCCCAAGAAGGGAGACTCCTTCAGGCCAATTTTGGATCTGAAGCACGTCAACCGCTGTCTGCGCGTCTCTCATTTCCGTATGGAAACTTTGAGGTCGGTGATCCGGTCCGTGCATCCGGGGGAATTTCTGTCTTCCATCGATTTGACGGAGGCTTACCTCCACATCCCGGTCCTTCCAGCCCATCAGCGTTTCCTTCGGTTTGCGGTTCCCCTGGGTCATTTTCAGTTTCGGGCCTTGCCCTTCGGGCTGGCGACGGCGCCCCGCACGTTCACCAAAGTGATGGTGGTGGTGGCGGCGGCTCTCCGCAAAGAGGGCGTGCAAGTGCATCCCTATCTCGACGACTGGTTGATTCGAGCTCCGTCACGCGAGGAATCGTTTGCTGCCACCGCGCGAGTGGTTTCTTGTCTCGAGAACCTGGGTTGGATAGTGAATCAGGCCAAGAGTCGCCTGAAGCCGGTTCAGCAGCTTCACTATCTGGGGGCCTTTTTCGACACGGGCAAAGGGTTCGTCTCCTTACCGCTGGACCGTGTCCGCAAGCTTCTATCTCACGTGTCTGCCTTCTTACATCTTCGTGCTCCCACAGCTTGGAAGTACTTGCAGTTGCTGGGACTAATGGCGGCGGCCTTGGATCTGGTGCCTTGGTCTCGGGCGCACATGCGGCCTCTTCAACAGGCTCTTCTCTCGCGGTGGTCTCCGCAGCGTCATCCGCTCTCCCGGCGCTTGGGCTGTCCCGATCAGGTGAAGGCCAGTCTCCACTGGTGGATGGTTCCCGATCATCTCCTAGCGGGCGTCCCCTTGTCTCTGCCGGAGTGGGTCTTGGTTACCACGGATGCCAGTCTGTCCGGTTGGGGGGCGCATTGCTTAGCTCAAATAGCACAGGGCTCCTGGTCGATGGAGGAGGCTCGATGGTCCATCAATCGTCTGGAGCTCCGCACCGTGTATCTCGCGCTGCTGGCGTTTGTGGAGTTGCTGGAGGGAAAGCCTGTGCGCGTCTTTTCCGACAATCTCGTGACGGTGTCTTACATAAATCGCCAAGGGGGAACGGGCAGTCTCGTTCTCCTGGAGGAGAGTCAGCGCTTGTTTCAATGGGCGGAGGTGCACCTGGTGGCACTTTCGGCGTCCCATGTCGCGGGCAAGCACAATGTGCAGGCCGACTATCTCAGTCGTCACCGCCTGGATCCCGGAGAGTGGGAACTCCATGCGGACGTGTTTCTGGAGGTCACTCGACGCTGGGGTCACCCGGTCATGGATTTAATGGCGACGCTGCACAATGCCAAGACCGAGCGTTTTTTCAGCAGACGCAGGGAACACATGTCGGAGGGTCTCGACGGTCTCTCGCGCGCAGCCCTGGCCGTCGGGTCAGCTTCTCTATGTGTTTCCGCCGTGGCCCTTGATAGGGCGAGTGATTCAGAAAGCAGCCACTCACGAGGGTCGGGTGATCCTTATTGCTCCAGATTGGCCCAGGCGCCCTTGGTATGCCGATCTGATGCGGCTACTAGTAGCGCCGCCCTGGCGATTGCCCGCTCGAGCGGACTTGCTGATGCAGGGTCCCGTTCCAATGCCCCAGGCGGATCAGTTCTTGCTTACGGCCTGGCTCTTGAGCGGGATCGCTTGCGACGGAAGGGGTATTCCTCTTCGGTGATTTCCACGTTGCTGCAGTCTCGCCGACGCTCCACGTCGCTAGCGTACATCCGCGTGTGGCGCGTGTTTGAAGCTTGGTGTGGTGATCGATCCCTGCGAGCACGTTTCTCTTCAGTTCCAGATATTCTTCAGTTTCTCCAGTGTGGGCTGGAGAAGGGTCTTGCTCTGAGCACCTTGAGGGTGCAGTTGGCTGCATTGGCGGTGTTTCGGGGTCCGGTTCGCGGGTCTCGTCTTTCTTCGCATCCGGATATCTTGCGATTCCTCAGGGCGGCCAAGCTTATTCGGCCTCCTGTCCGGCAGGTTATTCCTCCGTGGGATTTGAACCTTGTGCTGGAGGTTTTGGTTTCTGCTCCCTTTGAGCCGCGCTCCTCCAGTTCCATTCGGGAGCTGTCCTGGAAAACGGCCTTCTTGGTCGCCTTGTGTTCGGCTCGCCGCATTTCTGATTTGCAGGCCCTTTCCTGTCGGCCTCCCTTTCTTCAGTTTTCTTCTGCGGAAAAAGTGGTCTTGCGTCCTGTTCCATCTTTTCTGCCCAAGGTGGTATCTGCCTTCCATTTGAATCAGTCGATTTCGCTTCCCACCTTTGGGGCTACCGCAGCAGGATCTTCGGTTGATCGTTCGCTCAGACGGTTAGATATGGGCCGCGTCCTGCGGCGCTACCTTAGGGAGACCGAGTCGTTTCGTAAGTCCGATCGTTTGTTCGTGCTCTTTGGCGGGCCGTCCAAAGGTCAAGCGGCCTCTAAGGCCTCCATTGCGCGTTGGGTGAAGCAAGCCATTCGGGTGGCGTATGAGACCAGAGGCAAACCCGTGCCGGTCGGGCTGCGGGCGCATTCTACCAGGGGACAGGCCACGTCCTGGGCGGAGTCGGCCTTGGTTCCGCCGGTGGACATTTGTCGAGCGGCGGCCTGGTCGTCTCTTCATGCGTTTTCGCGTCATTATCGCTTGGATGTGCTTGCGCATCAGGATGCTTCGGTGGGGTCTTCCGCCGTGATAGCGGGGCTCACAGGTCCCTCCCTGGGTTAGTTACTGCTTTGGTACTACCCATCTGTTCTGGACTGGCCCGGAGAGACGATAAGGAAGACGAAATTAGACCTTACCTGCTAATTGTCTTTCCTTGAGTACTCTCCGGGCCAGTCCAGATCCCGCCCTGCTGTGTTTTATGCGGTTTCTGTGAGCTCAAGGTCTGTTCATAGTCAGTTTGGTGAAATATGGTAATCGAGAGACAATATTTATATGCGAAAGAAAAGAAAAAAAATAAAATAAAATAAAATAAAATAAAATAAAATGGGGCACTGCGAGGTTACTTCTGTGGGTGGTTCCTCGGGTGTCACCGTGCCTCTTATTGAGCAGTGTAGCCGGCTTCTGTAGCAGCGCGCTGCACACGCTCAGAGTCTTTTGGTGTAACTCTTTCTCCATTTTTCCTGTGCCACTTTGTTGTTTTTTATCTGCTTGTTACGTTAAGACTGCCTCCTGTCGCCAGGGGAGAGATAGGTATCCTAGCAACAAGAATCAGCATTCAGTCCTCAGCTGCTAGAGGAGGGGGATTTGACTACCCATCTGTTCTGGACTGGCCCGGAGAGTACTCAAGGAAAGACAATTAGCAGGTAAGGTCTAATTTCGTCTTCCAAACTCCCACAATAAGGAGACTACGCAGAAAAGGATGGCACCATAAATACTGCAGTAGAACCTAGAACCTAGTGAAGGAGTAGCCTAGTGATTAGAGCAACAGCCTAGTACCCAAGAGATCAGGGTTCAATTTCCTTAGCACTCCTTGTGACCTTGGACAAGTTGCATTACCTTGGAAGAAAAGGCTTGGCAATCTTCTTCTGGTCATATCTTGCCAAGAAAATCCAGGGGCTGCTGGGGTTGTCAGGAGTCAGACTGACTTTCAGGCACTTAAAAAAATAAATACAAAAAAACCACCCTAGAACATCCATTCACCTGAGAAAACTGAACAAGTCAGTTTCCTGCATGGAAACTCCATGACAGAATGCCTGGCCTGTCACATACTTTAGAATATAGATAGACCCTCATCAAGTACAGAATAAGTAACTACATAATGACATATGTTGACAAAAATTAAACTGAAATCCCAAGAAACCAGTCTCTGCATGCAGTGCAACACCAGAGAAATAGATAGTGATGTGTTTCCACCTGTACTATGCAAAATATAAAGACAGCAGATTCAAAAACTGACATAGTCCAGGCATTAAATTAAAAATAGAATTCTTTTTTTCTACCTTTGTTGTTTGGCCATTTAATTTTTCTACTCAGGTTGACCCAAGTTTTTGGTTTCTGTCTTCTCTTATCTCTCTTTACAAGGGCTTCTGTCCATTTGTCATATTCCTCTCTCTTCATATCAACTTTGCTTCCTCCACTACATCCATCTCAGACACTGAACTTTACTTTCAGTTTTCTTCCATTTGTTTTTCTGCCTCTCTATCCACTCCGAATCCATTCATTCTTACTATCCACTCCTCACTTTCCCTCTTTTTACTGCATCTTTCTACAGCTCTTCATCTCCTTCCATCACCCTGGCTATCCTAGTCCCCTTGCCCTTATTCCCCAGTATTTAACTAATCCCCATTCACTCTCCGTTCTCCATCCGGCAACATCTCTCTCTCCCACCTCCTTCCATCCAGCATCTCCTCTCCTTCTCTATCCCCACCCCTTCCATAAAATATCTGCTCTTCTTTTCTCTCCACCTCTTCCATTCAACCTCTCCTCTCTCTCCGCCCCATCTCCTCCTCTCTCTCCACCATTCTTCCACCAGGGTTGGTGTTAAACATGGAGGGCCCAGGGCAGAAACTGGTGAGGGGGCCTCCAAAGCCCTCTTGCAGCCTATGCCTCCTTCAGCTTGAAGCAGGCTCGTGGCCCAGGTATGGAGCCCAGGGCAACTGCCCTTGTTCCTTATCGTTCCTCCAGCTTAGTCCTCGACGTATGGGTAGTGTACCTCCTCCTGCAGCATGAAGACTGGACCAATCAGAATTCAACTCCCCTGGATCCGTCACCCCAGGCAACTCTGGAACTCCAGTGTGTCCAGTCTTCATGCAGCAGGAAGACGTTAGTGAGCCTAGCTGGGCTCACTGGTTGAGGAGTTATTTGTCCTTTTTCCCTAGCTAACCTTTTAGGGTCTTTAGTTTGGGTCCTATTTGGGCTTATTTTTCTTTTATAGTTGTCAGGTTACTATTCCTTTAAATTTCTTCTTACTATCACGGCACTCCGTGAGGGGGGGGGGGCCTCAGGAAAGTCCCTCTCCTGCTCAGCCTTTGCCGCTTTTGATTTGTGAGTCATTTCCCCTTTGGATGAACGGATCTCTGCCCCAGGGATCTTCGGGGCAGAGCTCCGGCGGCAGCTGCACAGCGACTCCTCTCCGGAGGGTTGCTGAATTTACTTATTTGGTGCCGGTGAGTGCTGTCAGCTGGGGGAGATCAGAACTGCTTCAGAGCCGCATTCTGTAATCTCCTCTGCTGTTCTGCGATTTCTCTGTACTAAGCCTGCTTGTTCGGGGGACTCCCGGGGTCGCGGTATTCGGGGGGTGCGAGGTCTCTGCATGCGGGGTTGGCTTCCCTCGGGCGGTTTTTTCTCGGCGGGGGAAAAAGCACGCCAACTTTCCTGACTGCCGCGGCCATTTTTTTCTGAATCGCGGTTTGTTTTCCTTCGTGCTTCCCGCGGTAGCCTTTTTTCCTTTCTTTCATTTCCTTCCATATTTTAGCTTGTTTCATCAGTTTTCTCTTGTTTTCAGTTGTTTTTAGTTTCTGGTCGGCCCTTTATCCTCCGCATCCACCGGTCTCGCGGCTCCTAAGGGGGGGGGAGGTGCTCAGTGTGTGCTTCCTCTTCTCAGTGGGGCAGTTGTGGAATACGCGGTTGGTCTGCCCTGGGGTGTCCTTGGGTGGCCTAATCTTTACAAAAAAAAAAAATATATATATATATATGTACAGAGATTTACAGGGGGACAGAAAGGGCCCTGATCTATCGGGAATCTCATCTGCTGCTAGTGGAGCAAGGGGGAGAAGTTTCCCTCCTTCCATCTGCACAGATTTTTCCTTGGCTGCTACCGTTCAATTACCGCTGGGTTCCTTTGGGGCCTTCAGCCGGTTCTTGCCATTTTCAGTAGTGCACTGCTAGCTTTCCCAGCGCAAAGGTTCCCATGCCAGGGGGATCCCTCTGTCTCATTTGTGGATCTCGGCGGGGCGCTGACGCGGAGACAGGAGTGTGCCCTCGCTGTGCCTCGCTGTCCCGCAGTATGGAACAGCGCCTGGAAAGTGCTTTACCTACGACGGCACAGACTGCTGCCGCAACAGGAGACTTGGAGTCTCCTTTGGAGGGACCCTCGGGGCTTTCTTCTGCCAGTTGCTTACCATCTGTGGGACAGTCCAGCCTCGGGGGGGCTTTGCCCTTGGAGGATTTTTCTCCCGATTTGTTTTGCTCCTGCACCAGGCGTTCTGCCGTAGGCGCCAGGTTATGGGAGCTGCACCTGCCCCAGCGCAGGGACTGTCTGCTCAGTCCTCTTCCGGAGAGTCCCCGTTGTCCGACAGCAGGGCTCCTAAGCGGCAGTGGGTGCACGACTCTTTTCCTTCAGAGGCTGAATGGCCTGAAGGTGATGAACCTGAGTTCGACCAGGAGGTGGATGCCGATGGTTTGGAAGAGGGCGAGCTTCCCGAGCCGGAGGATCAGGCAAAGATTATTCGCGTGTTCCGCCGTGAGGAGCTGCCAGCTCTGGTTTCGGAGGCGCTTCAGACTTTGGGGTTGGCTCCTACGGCTCCGGTGGCGGAGGCCGACGGAGCGGATCCCATCATTCAAGCGGTGCGACAAACTAATGTGGTGTTCCCCATTCACAAAGTAATTGACCAGATGATTCAGGCCGAGTGGAACACTCCTGAATCGGGCCTCAAAGGGGTTAAGATTATGCGTCGTCTTTATCCTTTGTCAGACGCAGATCTAGAACATTTTCGGTCTCCTAAAGTCGACGCAGCCGTGTCGGCGGTGACTAAGAAAACCACCATTCCGGTGGAAGGGAGTGCGGCTTTACGGGAGCCGCAGGTTCGGAAAATGGACGGACTGTTAAAGCAAGCCTTTGAAGCGGACGCGATTGCCTTACAGGCTTCCGTCTGTGGAGCTTGGGTTGCCCGTGCCTGTTTACGCTGGGTTCAGCGGTTTCAGCAGACTCCTTCCTTGGAGGCCGACATGTTGACGGAAGTTCACCGCTTGGAATCTGGTGCGGCGGACGTCCAGTATGATCTCATCCGCGCTCTTTCTAATAGCATGGCATCCGTGGTGGCGTCCCGTCGAGCCCTTTGGTTGAAAAATTGGGCGGCCGATGGCTCTTCCAAGTCACGGTTGGGAAAATTACCGTTTAAGGGTAGACTCCTCTTCGGTGAGGATTTGGATAAATTGGTCAAAGATCTAGGAGAGTCCAAAGGCGGCCGCCTACCGGAAGACAGACCCAAGCGGGGTAGGTCGATTCCGGTGGCTCGGGGGCAGTTTCGGGACTTTCGTAGGTTCCGTTCGCCCCGTTATGGGGGCTTCCAGCGTGGCAGATTTAGCTCCAGAGTGTCGGGGTTTCGTGGCTTTCGAGGAGCCAGCCGAGGATTCTCGGCGACCGGTTCCCCAGCCGCTCGCAAGCCCCAATGAAGGGCGGCGGGTCCAGGTGGAGCTACCATTAATCGGAGGACGTCTTCGACGTTTTCTCTCCGCTTGGACCCAAATTACTTCCGATCAGTGGGTTTTGGACATCATTCGGGACGGGTATGTTCTCGATTTGGCACGTCCAGTGCTCGATTCCTTTGTAGCGTCCCCCTGCCGGGGTGTCCGAAAGACCCTTCAGGTCCGCCAAACGCTCGATCGTCTTCTTCAGCTGGGGGCGGTTATTCCCGTACCACAAGCGGAATATGGTCTGGGATGGTACTCCATCTATTTCGTGGTGCCAAAGAAGGGTGGAGATCTTCGTCCCATTTTGGATCTCAAAGGAGTGAATCGTTGTCTGCGGATTCCCCACTTTCGAATGGAAACCCTGAGGTCCGTCATAGTAGCTGTTCGCCGGGGCGAGTTTCTCACGTCTCTCGACCTCACGGAGGCTTATCTCCATATCCCGATTCGAGAAGACCAGCAGAAGTATCTCCGCTTCGCACTGCCCTGGGGTCATTTCCAGTTTCAGGCTTTGCCCTTCGGGCTGGCGACCGCACCGCGGGTCTTCACCAAAATCATGGTGGTGGTGGCAGCAGCCTTGCGCAAAGACGGCGTACTAGTGCATCCCTATCTGGACGATTGGTTGATTCGCGGGAAGTCTCGCGCGGAAAGCTTGGCGGCGACGGCAAAGGTAGTGGCGCTCTTACAGTCGCTCGG
Source organism: Ichthyophis bannanicus (assembly GCA_033557465.1). Taxonomy (NCBI): domain Eukaryota; kingdom Metazoa; phylum Chordata; class Amphibia; order Gymnophiona; family Ichthyophiidae; genus Ichthyophis; species Ichthyophis bannanicus. Next base: position 82,384,288 of record CM066034.1, on the reverse strand, counting down.
CTGGGTGGTCAACCCCCACAAAAGCCATTTGGTACCAACGCAGCTCCTGGAGTATTTGGGGGTGCAGTTCGAAACATGTGCGGGGTTGGTTTCTCTTCCCGACCGCAGGATCTTGACTCTTCAGTCCCTCGTGCGGAAGTTCCGTCAGTCTCCAGCCCCGTCGGCATGGCATTATCTGCAATTGCTGGGGACTATGGCAGCTTCTCTGGAGGTAGTGCCTTGGGCACGCTTTCACATGCGTTCGCTCCAGCGGGCCTTGCTCCGTCGCTGGTCCAACCAGTCCGACTCCCTGAGCAAACGTCTACCTTGCCCGATGGCGGTTCGGAGGGACCTCCGATGGTGGTTGAGTCCAGTAACACTTCGCGTAGGGATGCCATTGGAGCAGCCAATGTGGGTTCCGCTCTTGACGGATGCCTGCCTGACGGGCTGGGGCGCTCACTTGAGGGTCAGTTCGCTCAGGGGCTCTGGTCTCCGGAGGAGAGCACTTGGTCGATCAATCGCTTGGAACTTCAGGCCGTTCGATTGGCATTGCAACACTTCGAGACTCGGATATCGTCTCGGGCGGTGCGAGTTCTCTCCGACAATGCGGCGACTGTGGCCTACATCAACCGACAGGGGGGAACCGGAAGCGTCGGTCTGGAGGCGGAGACTCGAACGTTGTTCGAGTGGGTGGAGCCCCGACTGCCAGCCCTCTCCGCGGCGCACATCGCCGGAAAAGACAACGTAACGGCAGATTTTCTCAGCAGGGTTCAGGTGGATCCCAGCGAATGGGAACTTCATCCCAGGGTGTTTGCACAGCTGGTTCAGCGTTGGGGACAACCGGTCATGGACTTGATGGCCACGTTCCACTCGGCGAAGGCGGCTCGATTCTACAGTCGACGGCGGGAGCCGATGTCCGAGGGTTTGGATGCCCTCTTGCAGATTTGGCCCTCCGCGGGTCTTCTCTACGTGTTTCCTCCGTGGCCCCTGCTGGGACGAGTGATTCAGCGTATCGAGGCTCACCGGGGTCGAGTGCTGTTGATAGCGCCATATTGGCCTCGTCATCCTTGGTATGCCGATCTGATGCGGTTGGTGGACGGTTCTCCGTGGAGGCTTCCCTTGGTTCCGGATCTGTTGTGTCAGGGTCCTCTTCGCATGCCTCAAGTGGGGAGATTCTCTCTTACGGCCTGGCTATTGAAAGGGCTCGGCTGAGGAAACGGGGTTATTCCCGTTCGATCGTGGCGACCCTGTTGCAAGCGCGCAAACATTCCACGTCGCTGGCCTATGTTCGCGTTTGGCGTATTTTTGAGGACTGGTGCTCTCGACATCAGCTACGAGCGGCTACAGCCTCTCTTCCGGTGATCCTGGATTTCTTGCAAGACGGTTTTGCTAAAGGTTTGGCCGCCAGTTCTTTGCGTGTCCAATTGGCGGCGCTGTCCTGTTATCGTGGAAAGGTTCAAGGTGTGTCTTTAGGGGCTCATGCTGATGTAGTTCGTTTCTTGCGAGCTGTCTCTCGGTTACGTCCGGCTCGCAGGGTCTCGGTGCCCTCATGGGATCTTAATTTGGTGTTGAGGGTCCTCTCGGCAGCACCTTTTGAGCCTCTTTCTCGCAGTTCCGTAAAGGATTTGACTCTCAAAACGGTTTTTTCTTGTGGCGATTTGTTCGGCACGCCGTATTTCTGAGCTCCAGGCTCTTTCATGCAGAGAGCCTTTCCTGTCCTTCTCGGCTCAAAAGGTGGTTCTGCGACCTGTGCCTTCCTTTTTACCTAAGGTGGCTTCTCCTTTCCACTTGAATCAGGTCGTTTCCCTTCCGGTATTTTCGGAGTCGGAGGGACGGGCTTCGGATCGCGGTCTCAGTCGGTTGGACCTCAAGAGGGTCTTGCGCCGCTATTTGAAAGTTACCAGTGATTTTCGTAAAACGGACCGCTTATTTGTGCTGTTTGGAGGTTCCCGCAAAGGTGAAGCGGCGGCAAAGGCCTCTATTGCTCGGTGGATTAAAGAAGCCATTGGCTCGGCTTATCTCTTACACGGTCGAGTCCCGCCTATGGGGTTGCGTGCTCATTCTACGCGAGCGCAAGCCGCGTCCTGGGCGGAGTTCGGATTAGTTTCGCCAGTGGATATCTGTAAGGCGGCCACGTGGTCTTCTTTGCATACTTTCAGTAAACATTATCGACTTGATGTCTTGGCGGCGAGCGATGCCGGTTTTGGTTCCGCGGTTCTGCGTGCCGGCTGGCAAAATCCCGCCGTTAGGCTGCTTTGATACATCCCATACGTCGAGGACTAAGCTGGAGGAACGATAAGGAAATAGTAATTACACTTACCTGGTAATTGTAGTTCCTTGAGAGACGACAGCTTAGTCCTCCTGCCTCTCCCTATTTCCTTTCTTTTAGCGCGGCACACCTTGGGTTCAGAGGTACATATTCCCAGGTGAGTGCGTTCCCTTCTTTTCCTTCTTTTCCTTGCTTTTCGCTACAATGTTTTTTGTTTCCTTTCATGCTCGCTCTCTGTTTCTGCAGTGGCAGGGGCGGGACTTTCCGTCCCTATGTCTTGTGGCTTTTGGATACAATTTCAAAACGAAAAAAAAAAAAAAAAAAAAAAAAAAAACAAAAAACAATATATATCCTGTAAAGGGACCTTCGTAAAGGTTAGCTATGTGTTTGAGTTTGCTTTGACAGTAGTTCACTGGAGTTCCAGAGTTGCCTGGGGTGACGGATCCAGGGGAGTTGAATTCTGATTGGTCCAGTCTTCATGCTGCAGGAGGAGGTACACTACCCATACGTCGAGGACTAAGCTGTCGTCTCTCAAGGAACTACAATTACCAGGTAAGTGTAATTACTATTTTGCCACCCCCCCCCCCAAGCCAGCCCTGCTTTCCACCTAACATCCACCCTCTCTTCACCCCCTTCCATCCACCATTTATTCTCTCAGTATTTCCCCATGTGTCCAGCATTCCTCCTCTTTCTCTCTACCCCCATGTCCAGCATCTTCCCTGTCCCTCTACTTTCTCCATGTCAAATATATGCCCTGTCACCCTTATCAGCCTCTCTGACCCCTGTATCAACCCTTTGTATCCCTGGCCTTTATTTCCCTATCCCCAAGTCAGCATATCCCCTCTGCCACCCTACTTCTGCTCCAGCGTCTCACCCTAAGCCCCCATGTCCCCTTTCTTTCCTTTTCCCATCCCCAATCCAGCAGCTGCTCCTCCTCCTCCTCCCTCCCCCCTGCCCCCAGGCACAGCACTTCTATTTTGTATCTTCCCTTAAATACCAACCTCCCCCGGTCCAGTATCTTTCTCCAATCCCTCCCCGCGCTGATGCCACTTTCTAAGATCAGTCTTTCTGCAGCAGTGGCAAAGGAAAAAAACACAACACAACACAGACACGGGGACTTCCTTACTGTCAGCGTCACTGCACGCTCTGCCAGTCCTACCCTCTTTGACTTTCTGTTGTTGAGGGGGTGGGACTGGCAAAACTCACAGCAACGCTGACAGTAAGAAACTACCCACTCCTGTGTTGTACTTTTTTCCTTTGCTGCTGTTGAAGAGGAGTAAACATAGACCGGGGACTTTCCAGTTCATACTGCTAGACCAGTCCAGACAAACGGGTTATGCACCCCTGCCAGCAGATCTTGGAGACAGAGAATTCTACCAGAGCTCTGATAGGCTGGAGCCTGGTGATATAATCCTACCCCTAGGGGTCTCCCTCAGTTTTTCTCTGTCTCCAGCAGATCTGGATGCTTTTTTTTTTAGCTCCTTCAAAAAATTTCAAATGCTTTATTTCTTTGTGATTTCTCTTGGAGAGATTATACCCTGTAGTTGCCAGTGTACTTATCTGAGCACCAGGATGATTCCAGCTGAGCTCCTGTGTCCTGTCACAGTAGAGATCGCTGATGTGCAGACTCCCCAGCACTAGTCATGAAGACTATTTAGCTGGATGGTAAGCCTCCTAAAATCCAGTCCCTGGGGCTGATTTTAGTGGTGAGGCAGCTGGCAGTGGTCTGAGCAGCAGTCCATGGCTTCTCTGCACTTTCGGTACTGTGAGTACAAAACCCGTCTTTCTCCCACTGATGTCTGGAACTCTGTGGTGACTCGATTTATTTTTCTTGATTTTTCAGCGATTTTAGGCATTTCTCTCATGCCTGCAACCCTCCCACCTTGTCCTTTGACTGTTTAAGTTAATTCCTTAGCTTTTGGGGGTTTTAATTCACTCTTTTTGAGGTTTATTTTTGCCGGCGGCCATTTTGAATAGCTAATGAGCCCCGGTTTTTGGCGGGAAGCCAGATTCCTTCTCTACTGGCTTCTAGCACCTCTATTGCTGTTTAAGTTTTTTCCACAACACTTGCTAGCTGTGAGTTGTGGAGGGGTTCTTTTTTCTCTGCCTATGTATTAACATAATGAATAAAAAGTACGGAAGGCATGAATAGAGAACAGGATGCAATTCAGAGCCACAGTACAATGCTAAGACACTGACCACTGGTGCAGGGCTCATGGGTTCCATCCCCCACTGTGCCCAACAAAGAAGGCTGGCTGAGGCATTACCTATTATGGGGAATATTGTTAAGTGCCTGTTCCTACGGGGCAGAGTTATTTTTTTTTTAAGTTCTCACTATGCCTTATTCAGGTCTACGCTGCATAGGCTGGCAGGAGAAACACAGGGACCTCAAGATTCAGCTGTGATCTTCCCCCAGCGTCTTGATTCCCCAGATAAACTTGGGAACTCCTGAGCCTGGCTTCAGTGGAGCTCTCCATTGGCTTTATGCTGCGCTGAGTCTTTGCCACGAGGGTTTGGACATCCCCAGGATGTTCAGGTATCATTTTCTGAAAGAAAACTGTGAGTAGCCTGTTTTTTTTCTTACTTGCCTCAGCTGCCTTGGGTTGATTTCAACTGCATCCGGACCGGCTGCCTCTGAGTTTTGAAGTTCCTACTTTGAATTTTTAGTCCACAAACTGCAGCCGGGTTACTTTGTACGTCTTACTGAGTATTGTACCTGTCTTATTCAATATGCCATTTGATTGGAATTTTGAGTCAGTGTTTTGGATCCTGACTGTTTTGGGCTCGGCCTACTTAAGAATACTCACTGTAATCTTCCGTACAGCTGGGTTTGAGCTTCTACATCCCTCCCCAGAAACACCTTTCAGCCCCTACCATGGAGGTCTGAGTGGCTGCGGAGGGATCAAACTCTAATTTCCCTACTTTCAGTCACTGTAATTGCCTTACCCTGACTTTGAGAGTTTCTCTGTACCAGCACAGTGAATGACTGACAGTTCCCTTCTCAGCTCCGTGAATACCTGACAGTTTTTCTGTGCCAGCGGCCATTTTGTTTTTCTCTTCAGTGTTTCTTTTTGGAGGGAACAGCTCTAGACAGCAGTTTCCACACATTTAAACATGCTGTGGAGGCACGGGGAGTTTCAAAATCCTTTTCTTTGAAGAGTCTTCGGTTTCCCTGAGCCTACCTTGCTTTTTGGTTTAAATGCTAAAAAAAAAAAAAAACAAGAAGAGGAAAGGTGGTTTAAGTCTCTACAATGCTTGTTTCTCTGGCTGTATTATATGTGATATGTAATCAGCCGAAGGGGGAATTAATAGATTGCTTGTGTTCCACCTGCACGCTGCATCTCGGAGACTCTTTCCCCATTCCCACTGCGCTGCTAGATGGGTTCATCAGCACCTTATCTCCTCCCTCCTCAGAGCCCCTGCTGCAGGATCTTCCTGCAGGAAAGGATTCAGTCAGCTCCCATGTCGCTTCCACAGCCGCTGGAGGCCACAGCAGCCTTGACTGTCAGTGCCTTCCTCACACTCTTCCATCTGGCATGACGCCTGTGACTTTTGGGAGTCTTTTGGAATATCTCCTACACCTGCCCAGTAGCAGGCGAGCATATGGCGTGGTCTCGCAAGTGGTCCCATAAGTCCTCAGACCTTAGAGCAGTACGTCCTCCTTGGGGCGTTGCATGTGCCTTGCGGGGTACTATGGATATTCAAGAAGACTTTAAATCTTCGGAGGTCAGCCCTGACTCGTTGGAGTACGGAGATGGGGAATATTCTCCGTCTGTTTTCTTCGCTGACGGTTCTCAGCCTTTTTCGGAAAGAGGAGTTGCCGGCTTTAATCACACAGGTGATGGAGTCGCTCCCCCTAGCCGACACGCCTGATCCTCGGATTCTCAAATCCGGTTGCAGCCGGATCCCCTTTTCCAGAGCATTCGTACAGCACGCGGTATTGGTCAGTTATACCCTTGGTCTCCCTTTCACTTGGACCGTTGGCTGACATACCCGACAGTTGATGCATTCTGACCAGGGTCATCAGGCATACCACACTTCCGGTTGAGGGCGGAGAGGCGCTCCGCGACCAGCAAGACCTAAAGAGTTGGGAGGCTGCTACAGACGGGTTTTCCTTTGCCCGCTATTTCCTTCTTGCAGGGGTGTGCGGAGGTCTAGCAGCTCGGGCCTCCCTTCGATGGATTCAGCAGCTTCCAGGTGTTTCCGAGTTGGTTCTTTTCGAATCCGTCGCTGCATTCCGGGCAGAGGCATTCTGTGATCTCTTGCGGCTGTCAGCTCGCTTCCTAGCACCGGTGTCGGTAGCTCGGAGATGGCTCAGCCTGCATCAATGGGCAGCGGATGTTGCTTCATTTAAAGGCTCCAGCGTTTAGATGCCATTCGTCCCGGTCCACCGTTGGAAGGAGGACTGGGCCATTACTCTGTCTATTTTGGGATGCTTCAGGTCCTGGATTTTCTAGGGGCTGGGTGCGACACTCGTAGGGGACGGGTGTTTCTACCTCATGAACGTTTTCAGAAGATTTCTCTTCAGCTCCGGCGCTGCTTGGCTCAAGCGGCGCCTCGGCCTTGGGGCTACCTTCAACTCTTGGGGTCCATGGCAGCAACGATAGCCCTCGTTCCGTGGGCAAGAGTGCACATGCGCTGCTGGCCGATGGCGCTTCTATCTCCTTGGTCGCCGGTTTCGGAGAGTTATCGAATCCGGTTGTCTTTGCTTCTGCCGGTGCACCGCAGCCTCCGCTGGTGGCTTCAGGCACACAATCTTCTACGGGGGGTTCCTCTGGAGTCTCTGCGCTGGATCTTGGTGACGCCAGTCGCCGACCTCTCCGGTTGGGGTGCGCCTTGTGGCTTGGCCTTGGCGCAGGGGAGTTGGTCACCTCGCGAAGCCCAAGGGTCTATCAGTCGTCTCGAGACGCGGAAAGTGCGCTTTGCCCTTCTTCAGTTTCAGCCTCTTCTGCGGTGGCATGCGGTTCGGATCCTGTCTGACGCCACGACGGTTGCTTACCTAAGCTGCCTAGGCGGCACGCAATGTCCGGATGTCTCACAGGAGAGGCGTTTGCTCCTCCCGTGGGCGGAGGAACATCTTCAGGCTGTCGGCACAGCACATCGCAGGCGTGAACAATGTGTAAGCCGATTTTCTCAGCCGGCACTCTCTGGAGCCCGGGTGCTGGGCTCTGCAGCCAGATGCATTCCGGTCCATTGTTCACCTGTGGGGATTACCGACCATGGATCTAATGGCTACGGCGCAGACTGCCAAGGATTTGCTGTACTTCGGCCATTGGAGGGACGAGGGAGCACACGGCATAGATGCTCTCTCTCAACCGTGGCCGGCTCATCTTCTCCTGTGTGTTCCCTCCCTGATCCGTGATATGCATAGTTCTCCAGCGGCTCCGAGACCGTCGCGGCCCTGTGCTCCTGCTGGCTCCGAAATGGGCTCGCGGACCATGGTATGCGGATCTCTTCCGTCTGTCTGGGGCGTTGCTGCTCCGCCTCGCGGCGTTTCTCGGCCTTCTGATTCAGGGACCTGTGGAGATGGAAGACCCAGCTCCTTACTCGCTTACAGCCTGGTTATTACACGCCGCCGGTTTGCTCGCTACGGCTATTCGCCTAGCGTGGTCGTGACGCTTCTTACGGCATGGCGGTCTACCACGACGCTGCCTTACGCTCGGGCTTGGCGTCTCTTGATGGTTGGTGTTCGCGAAATAACCTCTCACCCTGGCGTTGCGGTGTTCCAGACATCCTGTCCTTTTTACAGGCCGGAGTGGATAAGGGATTAGCGCTCGATTCCTTGCGAGTACAAGTGGTCGCTTTAACTTGTTTTCGGGGTCCTATAGCCGGGCGATCGATAGCTTCGCATTCGGACGTGTCTCGGTTCCTCCGCGGAGTTAGGGCCTTCCGGCCTCCTCTGCATTCGCCTGTACCGGCGTGGGCTCTCGTGCTTGTCTTCTGTGCCCTCGTTGCTCCTCCCTTTGAGCCTCTGAGGGCCTGTTCTCTTCTAGATTTGACTCTGAAGGCAGTCTTCTTGGTGGCCTTAACTTCGGCACGCCGTATTTCTGAGCTCCAGGCTCTCTCTTGTCGAGATCCCTATCTCTCGTTTTCCTCCGAAGGCGTTTCTCTGCGAACTGTCCCTTCCTTTGTTGCCCAAAGTGCTGACGCCATTCGCTGTTGACCAGCCTCTTTTCTTTCCGTCTTTTCCAAAGGCGCAGTGTGACAGTGGTCGGTCTCCGTTGCGGGCGGTGGACCTTAAGAAGGTTCTTTTTCGGTATATGGGGGTCACGGGACCCTTCCATATGACTGTTCCTCTTTTGTCTTGTTCGCGGGTTCTCGTCGGGGATCCGCAGCCTCCAAATCTACCATTTCTAGATAGGTTACGGAGGCCATTGAGGCGGCGTACCTTCTTCTGGGAGAGCCAGCTCCACCGGTACTCCGTGCTCACTCCTCTCGGGCGCAAGCAACTTTGTAGGCCGGGAGGTCTCATGTAGTTCCTCTCGATATTCGCCGGGCGGCGACTTGGTCGTCACTGTCCACCTTTGTCGGTCATTATAGGTTGGACGTTCATGCCCGTCAGGAGGTCCGTTTTGGAGTTGCTGAGCTGTCGGCGGCCTTGCCCCCCCTTGAAAGCAGGTAGCTTGGGTACTGCCCGTTTGTCTGGACTGGTCTAGCAGTATGAACTGGAAGGAGAAATTTCACTTACCGTTAATTTCCTTTCCTGGAATACTGCTAGACCAGTCCAGGACCCGCCCTGCTGTTGGTTGGAGTGCCACTGGTGCGGTGCAGCCGCCGACCGCAGTTCTTCTCTTTGCCGGTGTGCCTCGCCATGGGCAGTCCATGGGTTCGTAGGTGGATACTGTTTTCAGCTCTAGGGAGTTCTTCGGCTCCCTTGTATATAGTTCACTTGAGACCCTCTGGGGTGATGTTACAGTTCATGTTGCATTAGCTTGTGGACGTAACTGAGGGAGACCCCTAGGGGTAGGATTATATCACCAGGCTCCAGCCTATCAGAGCTCTGGTAGAATTCTCTGTCTCCAAGATCTGCTGGCAGGGGTGCATAACCCGTTTGTCTGGACTGGTCTAGCAGTATTCCAGGAAAGGAAATTAACGGTAAGTGAAATTTCTCCTTCTTATTGTCAGTGTCGCTGTGAGCTCTGCCGGTCCTGCCCCCTCAACAACAGGAAGTCAAAGGGGGCGGGACCAGCAGAGCTCACAGCGACGATGACGGCAAGAAAGTCCCCATGGCTGTGTTGTGCTTGTTTCCTTTACTGCTACCACAGGGGACCGATCTTAGAAAGGGGAAGTGGCAAAGGATAAGGAGCGGCTATGCTTCCTTCCCAGATGAAGGAGGTCCAGTTGGAGCCTCTTATACCCCAATTTTTTTCCATGTATGTAGTGGCTGGGCACAGGGTGAGGCACAGAGAGAGCAGCAGCTCTTGCAGGGCCAAGCAGAAAACACACAGAGCAAGAGTAGTGATGACACAAGCGCTTTTTTTGGGATCCCCAACGCGTTTCGGCAGGTTGCCTTCCTCAGGGGGTTAAAATCACTTACGAACATAAAATAAACACAACATATTAATAACAATCATAAGAATGTATCAATTAAAAATAAAAATAATAATCATAATCAAGATAATAATCATCATAAAAATGCTAATAACAATAATGAACCAAAGAAATAAAAACAAATGGGAGCTGACCGGGCATGATAAACGAGATGATAATAATGGTAATGACATATCTTAATCTTACAATACTCTGAATAAATAAATAAATAAATAAATAATTGATTAAAAAAAATTTAAAAAAAATGTATAATAAATAATGTAGAGATCAAAACATTAATTATTATGTATTCTTTGATCTCTACATTATTTATTCATTATACGATGTTTATAATGCTGTTTTAGGATGTTGTTTGCACAGTATCCACCATATTTTATATTCATGTTATACATGTTTTACCACCATGTTCCACATATCTTAGCCCATACCCGTTTGTCAGCAAGTATATTACAATGCAATGCTAAATGCTTATTAACATATTTGTACATATACTTTTAATTATTTATTATTTTATTATTTATTTATTATGTATGTTTTGATCTCTACATTATTTATTATACATTTTTTTAAAAAAATTTTAATCAATTATTTTTTATGATGATTATTATCTTGATTATGATTTTTATTTTTAATTGATACATTCTTATGATTGTTATTAATATGTTGTGTTTATTTTTTGTTCGTAAGTGATTTTAACCCCCTGAGGAAGGCAACCTGCCGAAACGCGTTGCGGATCCCAATAAAAGCGCTTGTGTCATCACTACTCTTGCTCTGTGTGTTTCCTGCGTGGCCGAGCACAGGGCCTTTAGTGGAGCAGGACCATGTGCGAGCAACATACCCGCATATGTCTAGGGCTGACCCTGCAACCAGACACAGAATGAACCAAATCCAAACAGCAGGCAGAAGTCCGCCACTAAGAATAAGCAGATAACAGGGCATCAGAGCTCCCACAAGAGGCCTATCCAAGGACAGAGGAGATTGGGATAACCAATCAGTGGAGTTCAGGGAATCTAGGAGGGAACCAATCAGGTTGTGCCACCTCATAAGGTGGAGACAGACAATAGGATAAAACCAAAAAGGGCCCAAGCTTATTTCTTATTTAGGGCCTGGTTCCTTATGAGTAAAGTTACCAGATTTCTTGTAGGCAAATCTGGGACATTTATCTGAAGTGGGTGGGGGGGGGGGGAGGGACCTCATGGTTCCAGGTGTGAGTAACAAGGCGTGAAGGATGGAAAAGGAGTCATCACCCTGCCCCCCAATCCTGTCCATCCTGTGGCAGCAACAATATCACTTTAAAGCAGGCAAATTAACAGAGAAATAGAAATAGTGATGCATTTCTCCCATACCATGCAAAATACAAAGAGAATGGATTGAAATTCTAAAAGTGGCATATGCAAATCACTAAATTGAAAATAAAATTATTTTTCTACCCCCTCTGTCCCCATTGCTGGAATCAGAGACAGGATGCTGCCAAATAGGTGGGACTCGGGGACTCAGCTCTAAAATTGGGGGCAACCCCAAAAATTGGGGACATCTGGCAACCTTACTATGAGGTAAGCATGTGACAAAGCCAGAAAAACTAAGTCCAAGAGTCCTATTAGAGACTTGACGCCAGAAGAGCTTTTCCTATTTATTTCAAGAGGCAACTGGGGTCAGCCAGATGTATCCCAGCTCTTCCTCCTATAAGATGGACCTCTGAGGTGTGAGGGTCTAGTCTCTCCAGAGCATTCTGTGCATACAGGCATTTTGAGAGACACTTTTAAGGAATTCCTGATATTTTATCTTTGTAGAGAGGAGAGTCATTTCCTTATTTTTGTATTTCCCCAGATGGGATGCTTTTGATATGGTTTGGAGGATGTTTCTATTGAGATTCCAAAGAGCAGTGGCACTAGCACTTAACCCAGGGTGCTGAGGGGATTTTGTGACTTTTGAAAACTGTTCTTTTTTTAAATTTATACAAATTTTACAGTTTAAACACAAAATAAACTCTTGTTCAGGAAAAGAATATTCACAGGAAAACCCCCCAAAAGAATTAGTGTAAACTGCACAAAATTATTCACTAGCCCACAGTTCTATAGAGAGGGCCAAAACTATACTCAAAAGCTAAATCCAAACCAGTGCAGCTATAATGTTCCCTCCAGTCCAACTGCTCTATTTCTCTCTAAAGCAGATCCCAGAGACACCAAGGGCTGCGAGGGACATTCTAAACCTTATTTACAATAAACTGTGTCAAATGGCTAGGGTCAAAAAAGGGATAACTAATCCCATGAAGTTTAATTAAGCCTTTACATGGATATCTCAAAAAGAACAGACTCCCCATCTATAACATAGTAACATAATATATGACGGCAGATAAAGACCAGTGTGGTCCATCTAGTCTGCCCAGGACGTAGTATAAGAAATTGTTTCCTACGCTTTTGAGTCATCTTGAGACATCAGGAAACACCCTGACAAGAGAACCCATAAACATCTTATCCTTAACTTTGAAAAATAATTTCAATAGCCAGTCCCAGTCTGGCTCCAGGGCAACAGTAATCAGGAGAGTCTGTCATCACAGATTCAGAAGCAGACTTCTCTCGGAATCCAATCAAATTCAGAGTCAAAAGAATGCTGTTGACTTGGGGAAGATGTCTCAGGTGCCTTACGCTTAGTCACCAGCAAATAGAAAATTCTAACAAGAGGAGGCATTGACTGCAATGGAATTTTAAGCACAGAAGTGATAAATGTTTTGAACGATTCCTTTGGAGATATTGTAGGAACACATGGGAAGTTCAACAAATGCAAATTCTTCTTCCTGACAGAATTCTCCAAAGTCTCAATCTTAGAATGGATGTTGGAAAGATTTTTAACTATAGCTCCTGAAAACTCAGTTAAATCCATACATTTAATTTCAACCTGGGCAACTCGTGTTGACAGCCTCCAGCTTCTGTTGATCCAGACCCTGCAGAGCCAGCTAAAGTTGCTTGCATAGAAGCAAATTGAGAGGAAAGAGAAGATTTCAAAGCACACAGTCTATCCCAAAGAGTCTCAAAATTAAATTGAGAAGGTCTCACCAGTGAGGGATTTTGCTTCAACTTTCAACACTGATTGATACATGAAAGGGAGAAGCACTTTCCTGGCCCCGCAAAAGAGGACCAACCTCTGCCACAGATTCCTTAGTCTCTGAGACCCCAGCAACTGTTACAGTTTATTTATTTAAACAGTTTTGTATACCACCTTATCCTTCAATCAAAGTGGTCCCAACACAATTAGGGATACATTTAACACAAGGGGATTTGAAGCACATACACTAATACTTACAGGGAACATGGGCAATGGAGGGTTAAGTGGCTTGCCCAAGACCACAAGGAGCACATGTGGGACTAGAAACCCCAGTCCTTCCGGCCCAAGGTTGCTGTCTTCTAGTTGGATTTGAACCCCTGACCTTCTGGCCTGAGGTAACTTGCCCCAACCACTAGGCCACTCCTCCCTTTAGCTGGGGTGGGAAGTTCACTTGTGGCAGATGCTTCGGTAGAAGCAGTCTGAAACGCTTGTACACCCACCTCAGATAGTCCAACACTGAGGGCTCTGCCAGGGCAGACAGGTCCCGTGGACTCATGGTAACATCGGGCTCAGAGAGATGCTGAGAGCCTCCTTCTGCTCCCGCAGTCTTCAGCAAGCTCATCGAAGGAGTCTGAGCTGCACCAGCAGACTGCACAATAACATTGAGCAGCCCTTGCACTGGCTGCATTTTCTTCACCAGCTCCTGTTGTTTGGCCTTCCTTTTCCTACATGGCATTAAACAAACAAGGTAACAAAAAAAACAGTGGAACGGTGTGCAGCACGATTAACGTGTGCCTGCCATCTTGGCCCTCTTAGAGAACTGTTCTTTGAGAATGTATTACAGGATCGCCTGGAGCAGTTTGGGCTACCCAGCCTTGGACTTGGAAGAGCAAAAGAAGAGGGGAACCTGTACCAGGCCCCAGAAGAGCAGTTGACTAGAGGAGCCTGCTCAGGACTTAAGAACTGAGATAAGGGCTTTCTTTTCACTTGAGCAGTTCACTCATTATGTTGCTTTTTTATAACCTTCCATTTGTACATAAAATATTTTGGGTAATAAACCAAAAAATATATTTTTATAGAAGAGATATCCTTCTAGTGAAGATTTGTTTCTTCTGGAGATTTTTCCTCTTGGGTGTCATTCCAGCAAAGGTTAGAGCCCTTTCCTTGTAATTTACTTGTACCTTTTTTTAGTTCTTCCAAAAAATCTTTTGTGTATCCCCTTAGTGAGAAGCAAATTAATTAATATTCTCTAACAGAAAATAAAATAGTTTACAACTTCTAGTGTCTCTGGTTCACCCTCTTAATTTCTCATTCTCTGTCCTCTCTTTTCCCTTTTTGTTTTCTGTCTCTTTCTGGTATACTCCCTTTCTTTGTGTTCTTTAACCCAGTGGCATGCTGGAAAGAAATTATACATAAAGGGGTGTAGCAGCAAAGCGCAGACAAACCAATGATACCAGGAGTCTGTTCAGAAGGTCCAAATCATTTATTTGTGCACAAGTCTCGAACCAGTCAATTTCAAAATGGCTGAGCAAAGTTTTCAAGCATTACAACAACTTTTATAGACTTCTGTTCCATTCTAGGTATAGAAAAACATTTCATTGGTCCCGGTACTCTCCCGTACCTCCCGTACCCCTTCCATTGGTCCCGGTACTGATAAGTTTATCCAATTATGTTCCTTCAGTGGGCATGGCACCTGCATACCCCCCTTCTAGTCCCAATTACAATGGTCCGTTCATCAACTTGTTACTTTCACACTCTCAAGGCCATAGAGCCAATTTGTGCATGCAGGGGAGCAGGGCTCTGCAACTCATCTGTCAGCACTCCCAATTATATTCCTTGCAGATGTACTTTTTCTTATCAGTAACTTTTAAACACATTTTTCTGTATTTTTCCATCTCTCAGTTTTGCTTACCTAAGTTAGTTTAGTTCTCTTACAGAGTTCTATCCTACAATAGCAGCATATTGGGGGATGTGCAATTCCTATGTGCCTCTCCACATGCTTCATTTACAGGTCAAGCTAGTTAGGCCTGCCTGCTTACGTCAGACACCGTGGATCACTGGCCTGCACCTGCCACATTCCCCCTTTTGATTAATCTCACCCTATTATTTAATAAGGTGTGAGAGTTAAATCACCTTTAGAAGAATCACATCATGATTGAAGGATTTCGACTAGGGCTGGCTTTGTATAAAGCCATTATTTTAGTTGCGGTCTTCCGCTCTACTGTACTATCAATAGCATTATGAATGGAGCGCATACAACATGGGATTAAACATGGTAATAAGAAAATAACAGCAACAAGAATTAGTACTAAGACAATGAAAGTCTTAAATCCTCCCATCCAAGAGAAAAGGTTAGCAAACCAGTTAGGAAATTTCAATGAGTGCCAAGTCTGTACTGGCACATAAGCATGTCTTTGCATATCTTTAGCAATTTCTTCAACTACTTGACCCTTATCATCTATTTTCAAACAGCAATTAGTTAAATTCAGCTTATCACATACTCCTCCTTCAGCTGCTAACAAATAATCAAGTGCTAAGCGGTTCTGATATATAGCAGTGCGCATCTGAGTACTTTGTCTAGCTAAGAGCGTAAGAGCATGACTAGTTTCATTGGTTATTATTTCAACTACTGCTTGTAAGCGAATAATACGATTAATCATATAGATTGGAGTACGATAACCATACATACCATCATCATTCCAAGTGGCAGGCCCATAATACTCAATGATTCTTTCTGGTGGCCAATCATCACCTTGCCACTTCTCCCACTTGCCTATCTGTAAGGCTTCTCTTTTCTGTCTTAGTGCTCGTTTGTGTCGGTGGGTAGTGTATACAGGGTATCCTAATTGTTCTCCATGTTCAGTGTTTAAAAGAAAGAAAGAAGGTCTGATGGTTCCTAAGACACATGCTCCTCCCCAGTGTGGCGGGAGTTGTGCATATGCTCGGTTTCCACAGATCCAATATAGGCCAGGTAGGGCTTGCCAGGCTTGGACTTTGGCAAGGTTAGTCCATAAACCAGCAAGTTCAGGAAATCTGGCTAATGGGTTAGGAGGTTCAGGGTGTCTGATTCCTGACCACCATGCTGTCTTTTTAGTCGTGGCATTATAGTACTTCTGGCCAAGACAGACCAGCTGTCCTACCTTCTGGGTGAACTGGGGTCCAGTTCTGGCATAGCAAAGACGTCCAACGATT
The DNA here is from genome assembly GCA_033557465.1 of Ichthyophis bannanicus. NCBI lineage: Eukaryota > Metazoa > Chordata > Amphibia > Gymnophiona > Ichthyophiidae > Ichthyophis > Ichthyophis bannanicus. Next base: position 82,368,255 of record CM066034.1, on the reverse strand, counting down.
GAGTGCGCTAACACCCATTCACTGGTAGTCTTGTGTAATTCAGTCTGATTGTAAATCAAAGAATAATTCAATTCTTGGGCTTCCCATGGCCACTGGTCTCCCATTTGGGTTCCGCCACAGAAATAGCAATCTGAGATCTTAAGACTAGATACTACTGCTCCAGCTAATTCTAAAAATAAATTCTGTGAGGGATGAGGGATCTCAAACTTATTTACATGCATAGCTTCATAAAAAGTATTATGAATATGATATTTAGATGACTTGTGGGCTTGGGTATTCAATCTGATATACACAATGGTTCCTGGATCTATTGCCCCTCCAGCAATACGCAAACCAAACTTGTATCCTTGTTTCCATGCATGGGGATTGTGTATACGTAAGTGTAAGGGGTTGCAAGCATCTTTCTGACATTTATCATTTGTGGTTGGCTTGGTTAAAGTAGCCATTCGTTTATCTATTTTCTCATCAGTTATACCAGTATTCCAGGTAGCATAAAAAACACATCCCCAATACGGGCAATAGTAATCTGCCGCTGGTGCAGTACTATAGCCTGATCCCGTTTTACCTGTACACTTCCACCAATTTGTGGCACCTTCTGGACACATGTACTTATGGTCATTCCGATACGCTTTCTCCCATGTACCACAGGTGGAATAACTATCTCTATTAATGGCATTACATGCATCAAAATTCAAAACAGCAGGTTTAGTAATGTCTTTAAGTGGTGGTGTAGCAGCTAGTATAGGTCCATCTGCATCCTTCCATCTTATTTCCAACGTGTAATAGGATGGATTCTGATGCGGATTATAGCATGCTCTAATTTTGCCATGAGTGCAAACATTTAGTTCAGTGGTGTTATAGATACACCGAGTCACTGTTCCCTTGCAGGTATAGTAAGAATGATAAATCAAAGTCTGAGTTACTTTCAGTCCAGTTCGAGTAGAAGTAATGCAAGCCGTGCATGGAGGTAAAGCATAAGTCTGTTCAAAACCTCCAAGGAAGGCAACCAAAGCAAAGCAAAAGTAAAGATGCATGTTGATGTTGATTGGAGTTCTTCTGAATCCTCAGCTTGCTGATCTTGATCACGACGGTCTTTTATTCTTCGTCCCGTTTGCTAATGAAGCAATTTAACGGGTGCTGAGTGTTGATTGAAGATCCTCAGGTTGTCCAGTACACATTAACCAACTTATTATCAATTTCAGTTGGCTTGTGAAGTCTGGCTAGTCAATGTAGTATCAAAGTAGTGTGCCAAATTGCACGCAAATTGGGTTCGTTGAAACAAAACTGTTGCTGCATGGAAAACAGCAATCCTCTTCGAAAGACTTGGCTACTGCAAAGCACTTGTGATGAAGTGTCTAAGCTGCTGGTTGCCGTCTCAGAGTAACTCGCAAGGGTGCATCAAGATGCTGCTCTGCTGTCCACTGCTCAGGTTCAGGATCAGCGGCGGGCTTGACTCTGCTGTGGTGGATCCAGGCGTCGATCTCGGCTACCTTTACTGCAGTTGGGGTAGACAGGATGACGGTGTACGGTCCCTTCCAATGGGGTTCCAACGGTGTCTTCTTCCAATCTTTGATCCACACCGAGGTACCAGGCTGATAGGGATGCAAGGGTTCCGTCAAGTTGATAGGCAACTGATCTTGGATCCACGCATGGAGAGTCTGCAGAACAAAACTAAGAGCTAGGAGTTCTTGTCTGGTTACTTCTGAACCAATTTGGGCTAAACTTCCTTTGATTCCCTGCACTATTGGTGGGGGTTTACCATACAGAACTTCAAAAGGGGAAAATCCTGTTGACTTTACAGGAGCTGAGCGTATTCTGTGTAAAGCTATTGGGAGCACTTGGGGCCACTTCAAGTGTGTCTCCTGACAAAGCTTGGACATTTGGGCTTTTAGGGTACGATTCATTCGCTCAACTTTCCCTGAACTCTGGGGTCTGTATGCAATGTGGAGTTTCCATTGTATCTGCAAAGCTTTTGCTAACTGCTGAGTAACTTGGGAGACAAATGAGGGTCCATTGTCTGACCCTATTACTGCTGGAATTCCGAACCTAGGGACAGTCTCTCTCATTAAGACTTTGGTAACTTCTTGGGCTTTCTCAGTTCTGGTTGGGAAGGCCTCTACCCACCCAGAGAAAGTACAAACTAATACTAATAGATAATGGTATCCATTGGCTCTTGGCATTTCGGTAAAATCAACTTGGAGGTTGTGCATGGGGGTGACACCTCCTGACTGAACTCGGGGTGCCGTTATAAGGCCTTGCTTGGCATTATTTTTGGCACAGGTTAGACATTGACGTGCTACTGAGGCTGATATGGTTGTCAGCAGAGGGATGTAAAAATGTGGTCTGAGTGCTTTTTCCATAGCACTTTTCCCATAGTGGGTAGCTTCATGAAAAGCTTTGACAAAAGATGGTCCTAACAGTTCAGGAATTACTATTCGTCCAGGGGGTTGACTGCCCTCTTCTGGTGGCAGCTCAATCCATCCATCTTTCAGTACTCCATCTTCTTTGTTACAGTAGTAATCCAATTCTTTGGTGGTATATCGTGGTGTCCATAGATTCAGAGGTACTGGAAACAATGCTGCTTGCATTGGCATAGCTTGTGGGGCAATCTGTCCTGTCATAGCTGCTTGTCGTGCTGAGGCATCTGCAAATCTATTTCCTCGGGCAACTTCTCCTTTTCCTGCTTGATGTCCTCTACAATGCATAACAGCTACACGTGTTGGGGCCCAAACTGCATCAAGTAACATCAATATCTCGGGACCATATTTGACTGATTTTCCTCCAGATGTGATGAGCCCTCGTTCTTTATAGAGAGCTCCATGGGCATGCAGAGTGGTGAAGGCATATTTGGAATCTGTATATACATTTAACACAAGTTTCTCTCCTAACAATAATGCTCTGGTGAGTGCTATCAATTTGGCTTTTTGGGCTGATGTGCCTGAGGCTAGAGCTGATGATTCAATTACTTCGTGTTGAGTGACGACTGCATATCCGGCACAGCGTCGTCCATCAAGGATGAGACTGCTCCCATCAACGTAATAGATCTGGTCAGGATTGTCTATGGGCACATCTGTCAAGTCGGGTCGACTGGAGAACATAGTTTCCATGACTTCGATACAGTCATGTTCTGGGAGTTCTTCACTAATGGGTATCAAGGTGGCTGGATTCAAGGCATGACTCACTTCTAGTTGTATCTGTGGGTTTTCACATAGCATGCTCTGGTACTTCAACATTCGGGAATTGGTGAGCCAATAATTTGCTTTTTGTTCCATAAGGGCAAGGACTGCATGTGGCACAGTGACTCGTATGTTCTGTCCTAGTGTGAGTTTGTCTGCTTCACTCACTAGTAGCGCTGTAGCTGCAACGGCTCTCAGGCATGGTGGCCATCCTTTGGCCACAGTGTCCAACTGTTTCGATAGGTATGCTACAGGTCGTTCCCAATTTCCCAATTTCTGAGTCAACATGCCTAAGGCATTTCCCTGTGCTTCATGTACAAATAAGTGGAAAGGCTTGTGGACATCTGGTAGTCCAAGTGCTGGTGATGACATCAATTCTTCCTTTAATTTCTGGAAGGCTGTATCCTGCTCAAGTCCCCACTCCAGTGGCAACTTCTCTTCTCCTTTTGTGGCTTCATACAGTGGTTTGGCAATTTGGGCGAAGTTAGGTATCCAGATTCGGCAATATCCTGCCGCTCCCAGAAAGGCTCTGACTTGCTTTCTGGTTGTTGGAGTTGGAATCCTGCATACTGCTTCTTTTCTTTCTCTGCCTAATCTTCGGCTTCCTTGGGTAATGCGAAAACCCAAGTACTTCACTTCTTTTTGGCATAGCTGTGCTTTGGCTCTGGAAACTTTGTATCCAGCTTCATCTAGTAACTGCAAGAGATCTTTGGTGGCTAGTATACATTCACTTTCTGATATGGCAGCTATCAACAGATCGTCCACGTATTGGAGAAGCACTCTCTTCCCCGGGGCTACTGGATAGCTTGAAAGGTCTTGATTCAGTGCAGCACTAAAGATGGTAGGCGAATTTTTGAATCCTTGGGGTAATCTTGTCCAGGTGAGTTGGCCCCCTCTTCCAGAGATGGGGTCCTGCCATTCAAAGGCAAACAATATTTGACTTACAGGGGCTAATCTTATGCAAAAGAATGCATCTTTTAAATCCAGTACAGTGAAATGGGTAGCTTCAGCAGGTATCAGTCCTAGAAGAGTGTAAGGATTGGGTACAACTGGATGTATAGTTTCAACTGCATCATTTACTCTCCTTAGATCTTGTACTGGGCGGTAATCATCCGTTCCAGGCTTCTTTACTGGCAAAAGTGGTGTGTTCCATGGGGATTGACATACTTTTAGTAGGCCATACTCGAGCAATCTTTGTAGGTGGCGATGAATGCCTTCAATTGCAGCTCTTGGGAGAGGGTACTGTTTGACGTGCACTGGTGTAGCACTAGGCTTGAGGGTTACAATTACTGGAGCTATATGCTTGGCTAGGCCTGGGGGACTGCCTTCTGCCCATACTCCAGGTGGTGCATGAATGTTCTTTAGAGTTTGTTCAAAATAAGTGTCTTGGATAGAGTCATCGATGTAATACCTCCATTCTTCTTCTCGGGGAACTGTCAGCAGCATTATTCCTGCTGGTTTGGCTTGGGGATTTACTGTCATTTGCATTTCTCCTTCTTCAGAGAAAGATATTTGTGCTTGGAGTTTGGCTAACATATCTCGTCCCAGTAGTGGCACTGGACATTCGGGCATGTAAAGGAATTGATGAGTTATTTGCTGTCCTCCTAGACTGCATATACGATTCTGAAGAAAAGACTTTGTGGCTTTGGCACCAGTTGCTCCTATAATGGTGACTGCTTTTGTAGAGAATGGGGCTATCTTTTTGTCTATTACTGAATGTTGTGCTCCAGTATCAACCATAAAGTCCATAATTTGGTCTCCTATTTGTATTCCGACCATAGGCTCCTGGAGACCTAAAGCAAACTTGGAGCCCGGTCTGTCCTAATCCACGTCATTCTCATCATGGACCGGTGTGGCCAATGCTTGAATGGCTCCTCCTCCTCTTTCTCGCTGGAATTGTTCTCGATTGGCTCCTCCGCGATTTCGGGGATAGCCTCGTCTTTCTTCTCGCCACTGATGATTGCTGTCGTCATCTTGCTGGGCGTCTTCGAGTTGCGGGCACGTATCTCTCCAATGTCCTTCTTCTCTACAGTAGGCGCATTGGTTCACGCCTAGCTTCTGGGTCCGGCCTCCGCCTTGACCCCGCCCTCTTCCTCTGCTCCGTCGACTAGGGACACCTCCCCTTTTCTGTTCAACTATGGCCGCAGCCAAAAAATCAGCTTTCTTCTTCATCTTTCTATCACATTCTCTCTGTCTTTCATTATCACGATTCACATACACTTTATGAGCGACTTCCAGTAACTGTGTTGCATTCATGCCCGCAAACCCTTCTAACTTCTGTAATTTACGTCTAATGTCTGGTTGAGACTGGTTTACAAAAGCAGAATTCACCATACATAAACTTCCTGGTGCCTCGGGATCATAGGGAGTATACATTCTGTATGCTTCAGTTAGTCTTTCATAAAAATCTGCTGGGCTCTCATCTACACCTTGGATAACTGCTGCAACTTTGGAAAGGTTCATAGCTTTTTGGCCCCCCCTTTTTAGGCCTTGTAAAAAGCCTTGGCGAAAACGGGCTAGGGCTGTGGTTCCTTCTTCTGTATTTGGATCCCAATGGGGGTCTTCATTCGGGAATTCTTTCTGGGCTGCTTCCCGATAGTCTATTCTGCTCAGTCCCTGCCCCGGAGCTACAGGGTTATCTGACATCCACTCAATAGCTGCTTTTCTAATTCGTGCTCGCTCCTCTGTCGTGAATAGGGTGGTCAGGAGCTGGCGGCAATCTGGCCAGGTGGGTTGGTGGGTTTCCATAATAGTAGTTACTAATTCTGTCAGCTCCTGGGGCTTGCTAGTATAGGAGGCATAATGCAACCTCCAATTTAACAGATCAGTTGTTGAGAAAGGGATATACACATAAGTTAAGGGTCCCGCCACCACCTCTTCATTATCGTTCTTTATGGGCACTCCAGGGACTTGCCGTAAAGGCAGCATCTTGGCTGGAGCTGTCTTTTGGGATCTAAGGACTGTTTTCTTAACTATCTTCCCGGGGACTACTTTTGCTTTCTCAACAGGTTTCACTTTGGGTGTCTCTTTTGCCGGCCCGCTGGCACTAGCAACTGCTTGTACGCTATCATCTTCACTTTGGACATTTTTCTTTTTCATCCTCTTCTCCCTCTACTTCTGACTCGCTTTTTATGGCATCCTCTTCTTCAACTAATTCCTCTCTCTGCCCTCCAGGAGGGGGTTCAGGGGTTGGGTCCCGCTCCGGCCGTCTCTGGGGTTCTGGGGCAGGACGCCGGGCTACTCTTATCGGACCTGGGGTTCGGGGCTGTCTGGGAATTATCTCTGGGGAATCAGGATCTACCAGGATGGGCTTCTTTCTGGATTTCTTATCCTGCTCTTTCATTTTGGGCTGTTCCGTTTTCTGTCTAGAATCTGTTTTAGCTAACATTATCCTGCACTGTTCCTCATAACAGCGCTGCGCCCAAGGGGGCGGATCTTCACAAATACTTAACCAGGAATCTATATAGGGGTACTGATCGGGGTGCGCTATCCGCACTCTACGGTGTACTGACTGAATAATCTCTACATTAAACGTTCCCTCTCGGGGCCAGATGGGGTCTAGATCGGGCCACTCCCTAGTACACAAAATCTGCAAATGGGCTGCTGTCATTTTAATACCATAATCTCCAGAATATCCCTCTTTAAAATGTGCGATCATACATTCTAATGGAGTGTTTCTAGTAGACCCGCCCCTCCCATTTCGATGTGTGCGCGCAACAACAGACAAAAGGGAAAAGGAGGGCGGACCGTGGGTAAGGGGTCCTCACGGCCCTGGAAACGTATAAGGAATACAAATAACAAGACAAGACGACAATCGCTTCCCCCTTTTTGCGACCTGAACGCGGTCGCCCGGTCAGGAAATGCGCTACTCAGGGGTCCGCCTTCACTTGGTCTGTGCTGCCAGACCTCTCATTCACACTTCGTTCACACAATCATGCTAGCAACGTATCCCAGAATGCATTCGTTTCTATCTATTCTGACTAGTCTTTTTCCCAATTACAATAAGGATGAGGGTTTCACCCGGCGAATTCCCATGCGGGGTTACTCGGCCCTTCCTTGAGAGGTGATCAAGCTCTCTTACCAATTCCCAATATCTCGAGATTACAAATTCCAAATTCCAAGTTCCAATGGCAGTACTGCTCTTTCTATTTCTGTCTAGACACCAAATCAAAACTATACTCACCGGATCCGGTCCTCAAACTTCCCAAGCAGGCGCATGAGTTGGACCTCGGACTCCCCTCACTCGGGTTCGAGGCGTTGGCTCCAGCCGGGCCCGGCACCCGCCGAGGTCCGACCAGCTCCCTCCGATACAAGGGACCGGTGGCGCCAGGGAGCGGCCCTCGTCGGAAGGGCGCGATCCCGGCAGGATCAAGCCTATAGAGGCGGAAAATCGTGGTATATTGCCCTATATACACTTTGATTCCACAACTTCCTGGCCAATGCACCAAGAATATGTAGCAGCAAAGCGCAGACAAACCAATGATACCAGGAGTCTGTTCAGAAGGTCCAAATCATTTATTTGTGCACAAGTCTCGAACCAGTCAATTTCAAAATGGCTGAGCAAAGTTTTCAAGCATTACAACAACTTTTATAGACTTCTGTTCCATTCTAGGTATAGAAAAACATTTCATTGGTCCCGGTACTCTCCCGTACCTCCCGTACCCCTTCCATTGGTCCCGGTACTGATAAGTTTATCCAATTATGTTCCTTCAGTGGGCATGGCACCTGCATACCCCCCTTCTAGTCCCAATTACAATGGTCCGTTCATCAACTTGTTACTTTCACACTCTCAAGGCCATAGAGCCAATTTGTGCATGCAGGGGAGCAGGGCTCTGCAACTCATCTGTCAGCACTCCCAATTATATTCCTTGCAGATGTACTTTTTCTTATCAGTAACTTTTAAACACATTTTTCTGTATTTTTCCATCTCTCAGTTTTGCTTACCTAAGTTAGTTTAGTTCTCTTACAGAGTTCTATCCTACAATAGCAGCATATTGGGGGATTTGCAATTCCTATGTGCCTCTCCACATGCTTCATTTACAGGTCAAGCTAGTTAGGCCTGCCTGCTTACGTCAGACACCGTGGATCACAGGCCTGCACCTGCCACAGGGGCATGTTTACTAAACTGAGGCAGTTGACAGTAAGTCCAAACCTCCCGGGCGCATTCCCAGCTTTCCCCTTGCGGATACTGCAGAAGTTGTGGATTTACCTCAGAGACTCATGATCCATGCATTGGCAGGTAGCACGGGAAGTCTTGTGGTGCCAGCCGATGCAGGTATCATGGGTCTCTGTGGTAAGTCCAAGGACAGTAGAGGTAGTGATTGGGTGCACAGAGCTCTCACTACGTCTAGCACTGATCCCTTCAGAGAGTTCCTGATCACCATCGGGAACTCTCCAGGGTGGGGAAGGGGTCATTGCACCCTCTGACAATCATGAACATCCCAGCCAGTCAGTCAGGGGTCTAAAATCCTCCCCCTTCCACCTGGTTAAAAAAAATGGCTATCCAGTCAGTCTAATGGGGGCCTCCCAGGCCTCCTCATCTCCCCAGTCATTATCATATTGAATCCCCAGAGGTCCAGTGGTCACTGGGGACAGGAGTGGTCCTCCCCTCTCCTCCCCTCTTTGTTGTCCTGGCACAAAATGACTGCAAACATGCGGTGCTGCCCTCTAGCATTCTGATGCTAGGGGGCAGCACCACGAGATTACTGATATATTTGTAAGTACCAATGAGGAGGGAGTTGGCCAGCTGTTTTTTTGATACGGGTAGAGGGGGCCTTTGAGTGCCTGGCTGACTAACCGGGATGTTCATGATTGTCAGGTGGGTGCATTAATCTCCCCTGGACGGTTCCCGATAGTGATTGGAAGCTGCCAGGGTGGGGGGGGGGGGGGAGAATCAGTGCTGAAGGGTAGGAAGGTACTTTTTTTTAATATTGCTGGTGCTGCGATCTGTATATCCCTGGCACAGACAATATTATCAGATCGGGGGAGGGGGCTGTATTGAGGAGCCATGATGCCACGCAAACAGATTGCCTGTAGATAACGCCACCTCAAGAGGTGGTGTTATCTGCATTTGAGATCAGGGCATTTTTGACAGCCATCACAGGAAATATTTTTGCATGGTGGCTGCCAAAAAATAGTAATGCTTACTCTCTTCCCTGATTTATTTATTTAACATTTTTTATATACCGCTGATCCCGCCTCACCCCGAATCCATTGTGCAAAATGCAGATGTCTGCATTTTTTGTGCATTAGTTGCTACTACAGGGCACTGTTTCTGCATTAGTGCCATGGTAGCAGCTAATGCACTTTAGTAAATATGCCCCAAAGAGTCAAGAATGGCTGTCTGGGGACAAAACAACACAAAAATTGATTGAATGAAATTTGGCACAGAGGAAAAACTGGTGAAAAGCTAGGTAGAATTCAAAAATGGGTGAGACTAGCCCAAGGGTTTCAGAGAAATAAAGTCCTCCCAAAAATGGCCCAGTATATTAATAAGGAAGAAATAGGTCCAGCTTCTGCAGTATAGAAATACTCATTCAGACAAACAAAACACACAGAAAAAGGGATTGGAATTTATTTTTATGGGCATGCTTCTTCGCATTCTTTGCTCCCTCCCCCACCCCGCAGCTGCTAAATCCCTATACCTGCTTAGCTGGCTCTTAGTGATTCAGATGTGTACTTTATTATCTTAGTTGTAAATTCTACCGTGTAACTTGGTCCTTGAGCCATATACTTTCTTTTTTTAAATAGTTCAACTGTCTTTATTAATTTTAACTAATGAACCAACAGACCCAGGTCTATCTATATCAGCAATTAAAAGTGTCCTGGAACATACATATCTAGCATTTTCTATCTTTGTATATTTGCTGACATATAATTATAATTTTCTGCAATTACATTTTCGTAACTTTGCATCCAACATACTATGTTCCACCACACCTTGACATCTAGAATAGAGTTATTCTTTTAGTTATTTATAATCATCTTCAAGGCAACAGATAAAAAGTCCAGCAGGAAAACACCTGGCCCATGCAACTATGAGTTAATCCTAGTGATTTCCAAACCACTATTTTAAACAATAGTTCCTTATCGTCCCTCCAGTCTAGTCCCAGACCTCTGGGTTTAAGCACCTCCTCTCGCAGCTTGGAGACTGAGCATGTCACACTTTTCACTGACACCAGTATAAGTAATCCAGGGACCACCTTCCTGAGCCAGTAATCTCAGTCTCCAAGCAGCGAGAGGAGGCGTGAGCCTAGAAGTCTGGGGCTCACTGGAGGAATGAATAAGGAGTTTGTAGGATTAGGTAGTTAGTGTTGAGTTGAGCTTAATTGAAAAAAATATATAGAGAGAAATCAATTTTGAGGTGAATATACCTTTGAAACTTTGTAGAAGTAATTTTCGGCTCTGAGGAGACTGTTTCGACAGCGTTAAGGACGGAAGATCCCCCTCTCTCCCCCCTCCCTGGAGGTCTGGTGATCACGGCAGTGTGTGGGAGTAGTTGTTGGGGCCTCTGGCTCCCGAACCCGTGCAGCGGGTGAGGAACCGTGGAGGAGTGTTGCCGTGTGGCAGACTGCAGTGCAAAAGGCCGGTTTCCGGCGCCATGGCACTCTTCGTTCTGGCGGAAAGGGATCAGAGCGGAGAGGCATTCCGCGTTGTCCACTGCAGCTTCTGAGGTGAGCGGGACAGTGGGCAGAGATCTGGAGGGTGCTTGGCTCGCTTCGGAACGGCGGCAGTCGAACGCGGCTCAGGCCGCGTGCAGCCTTTGAAGGGAAGGTGCAGCTGTGAGAGAGAGCTGGCGTCTGCTAGCAGACAGGCCCTAGACATGCGGCAATCGTGCAGGAAAGTGAAGGGGTTCCTTTCCTTCAGGTTTTGTGGCTGCAGATTTGTAGTGAGTGATAGATACTGAATTTGGCTTTCGCGGTGTTCTTAGATCTTGGTTAAAAAAAAGGGTCTATTCAGTGCTGTTGCACTAGCTGGTGTAGTTTGGCACTGCACTGGTGTCAGTATGCCTTCTAGACCCTAATGTGTGATGTGTGGGGACAGGAGAGGGTCAGTCTCTGTGGAGGGTGTCTGTAGAGATTGTACACAGGAGGCAGCGGCAGGGGGGGAGGATGCGGAAGTGCAGCTTACCAAGGGAGAAGCTTTGGGCTCTCCGGAGTCCTTTTCACCTGCCAGGCTTCCTCCGGAGTCTACGCCAGGACCTTCCAAGGCGCCAGATGCGGTCAGTTCCCAGCCTTTGTTGCAAAGAGGGCTGGCGGCAATTAAGAACATAAGAACATAAGATATGCCATACTGGGTCAGACCAAGGTCCATCAAGCCCAGTATTCTGTTTCCAACAGTGGCCAATCTAGGTCATACGTACCTAGCAGTTTCCCCAAGGGACACAGGTTCCACAATGCTTGTATTGGTTCAAGCATTGATATCCTGGGTCCCTTCTTAATAATGGTTTATGGACCTTTCCTCCAGGAACTTGTCTAAACCTTTTTTAAACCCAGCTACACTAACAGCCTTTACTACATCCTCCGGTAACAAATTCCAGAGTTTGATTACACGTTGAGTGAAAAAATATTTTCTTTTATTAGTCTTAAATAGTTTACCCTGTAGCTTCATTGCATGTCCCCTAGTCTTTCTATATTCTGATAAGGTAAACAATCGATCTACGTTTACCCGTTCCACTCCGTTCTCAATTTTCTCTCAGGACTTTATGGTACTGCTTCAGCAGGCTCTTGGAAAGCAGGGCGCGGGTGAAGCAGAGGAGGACCTGGGATGGAAGCACTCGAGGAATCTCCTCGAAGGGGGAGCGGATAGCATCCCTTATAAGAAGCCAAGATTAGTGGGAGACAAGATGGAGCAGGCCGGAGGGTCGGACGACCCGTTGGTAGTCTTAGATGATTCGGACGTGGATATGGATTTGGAGGAAGGCGAAATAGCAGAGCCAGAAGACCAGGCACGGGTCATTAGGGTCTTCAGGCGGGAGGAGTTGTCAGCTCTGATTTCAGAGACGCTGAAGGCGCTTAACATGCCGGCGTCGGAACAGGCGGCGGATTCCTCTTTGGAGGATCCGCTATTGCTGGCAGTTTGGAAGTCTCAGAGAGCCTTTCCAATCCATAGAGTGTTTAGGGAAATGATACAGGAAGAATGGGACACGCCAGAAGCAGGACTGGAAGGGTCCAGAGTAATGTCGCGCCTCTACCCATTGCAGGAACCGGATAAAGACACGTTCAAGGCTTCTAGGGTAGATGCAGCAGTATCAGCAGTTACTAAGAAGACCATGATTCCTGTGGAGGGAAGTTCCGCACTGAAGGATGCGCAGGATAGGCGGTTAGATACTTTGTTAAAGCAAGTCTTTGAGGTCAATGCGATTTCCATGCATGCTTCCATTTGTGGGGCATGGATGACAAGGGCGTGTCTACTTTGGTCCCAAAAGATGAAAGGGACTCAGGAGGCAGAAACGACTGAGGAGGTGGCCCATATGGAATCAGGGGCTGCTTATTTGGCAGATATACAATATGACCTCATTCGGGGGCTTTCAAAAAGTATGGCGTCGATGGTAGCAGCGCGCAGATATCTGTGGCTGGGTAACTGGGCAGCAGATGGGGCTTTTAAGGTGAGGCTAGCTAAGCTCCCTTTTTGAGGTAGACTCCTTTTTGGGGAGGATTTGGACAAGTTGGTTAAGGACCTTGGTGAGTCTAAAGGAGGAAGGCTGCCGGAGGATAAGCAGAAGCAGGATCGCCCTTCTAAAAGCCAGCAGAGGGAATTTCATAGATTTCGACCTGCGAGTTTTGGTCAGTTTCAGAGAGGGCATTTCCCATACAGATCCCAAGAATTTCGAGGGTTCAGAGGAGCAGGTAGAGGTTTTGGAGCCTCCTCTTCCTCAAACCTCAAGAGATCGTAATGAAGTGAGGAGGGCCCAGGCAGGGTTAGTGCCTGTGGGGGGCCGACTAAGGGAGTTTTATCCTGCCTGGGTCCAGATCACGTCAGATCAGTGGGTGTTGGAGGTCATTCAAAGAGGTTACGCCCTAGAATTTCTACGACCAATAAGCAAAGCGTTTGTTCTATCTCCTTGCCAGACGAAGTCAAGACTGCGAGCATTTCAGGAGACTTTGGAAAACTTGCTAGCCCTCAAGGCAGTGGTACCAGTTCCAGCAAGCCAGTGCAGTTTCGGTCGATACTCAATATATTTTGTGGTGCCAAAAAAGGAGGGGTCCTTGAGGCCGATTCTAGACCTCAAAGGTGTAAACAGGTGTCTAAGGGTATCGCACTTTCGCATGGAAACGCTGAGGTCTGTCATAGTGGCGGTGCAACAGGGAGAGTTTCTCACCTCGCTAGATCTCTCGGAAGCATATCTGCATATACCAATCCACTTTGAGCATCAACAATACCTCCGTTTTGCCATCCCCATGGGGCACGTTCAGTTCCAGGCGTTACCGTTCGGCTTGGAAACGGTGCTGCGCACCTTCACCAAAGTGATGGTGGTGGTGGTGGCGGCGGCGTTACGCAAGGAGGGCATCTTGGTGCACCCTTATCTGGACGACTGGTTGATTCCAGCGAAATCAAAGGACGAGAGTGAGAGCCCGACCCTCCGGGTGGTACAGTTTCTGCAGAGCCTAGGATGGATAGTGAATGTGGCGAAGAGCAAGTTGGAGTCATCACAGGAGTTGGAGTACTTGGGGGCGCATTTCGACACAAGAAAAGGCAGAGTGTTTCTACCACACTCCAGGGCCCTGCAGCTAAGGCAGTTAGTGTGGCATGGCATTATTTACAGCTGTTGGGAACAATGGTAGCCACGCTAGAGTTGGTGCCGTGGGCGAGAACGTGCATGCGGCCTTTGCAGAGAGCTCTCCTCAGGAAATGGTCGCATCAGTCAGATTGCTTATCCCAGCGGCTGATCTGTGCGGGGTGGACAAGGCAGTCCTTGAGGTGGTGGCTGACTCCGGGGTGTCTAGAGAAGGGGATGCCGTTGGAGTCACCGGATTGGAAACCATTGACAACAGATGCAAGTCTGTTCGGCTGGGAGGTGCACTTCGAAAGGCAGTTTGCCCAAGGTCAGTGGAGCGATCTGGAGAAGAAATGGTCAATCAACAGGTTAGAATGGCGGTCGGTCACGCTAGCACTACGAGAGTTTCAGCAGTTGTTGCAAGGAAAAGCGATTCGAGTGATGTCAGACAATGCCACAGCGGTGGCATACATCAATTGGCAAGGGGGCACAACCAGCGTGGCTCTCAAAGAAGAGGCGGAGGAGCTACTCGGTTGGGCCGAGGTACACCTGGAGGCATTATCAGCAGCGCATGTGGCAGGAGTGGACAATGTGGCAGCCGATTTTTTGAGCAGAGTCAAGGTGGACCCCGGAGATTGGGTTCTGCATCAGGAGGTGTTCGAGTCACTGGTGCATCGTTGTGTGCCTCCGGTGATGGACATCATGGCAATGTTCGAGTTGGCAAAGATAAAGAGATTTTACAGCAGAAGAAGGGAAAGGATGTCCGAGGGATTGAATGCCCTGATACAGAGGTGGACGGAGGATCAGCTCCTGTACGTATTTCTGCCGTGGGTGCTGATTGGTCAAGTTCTGCAACATAGAAAGGCACAGGGGCCTCGTGATCTTGATTGCTCCAGATTGGCCAAGAAGGCCGTAGTATGCCGACCTGGTGCGTCTCCTGGTGGAGCCACCATGGAGATTGCCAGTCAGGGACGATTTGCTGGTGCAGGGTCCATTGAATATGCCTCAAGTGGATCGTTTTTCGCTTACGGCTTGGCTCTTGAAAGGGCAAGGTTGACGGCCAAGGGTTACTCGACGGCAGTTATTGTGACCTTATTGAGATCTAGGTGTAGATCTACCTCAATGGCGTATATCCGAGTCTGGCGCATCTTTGAGTCGTGGTGTGCGGATAGGCAGGTATTGCCGTTGAGGACATCTATTTCACAGATTCTAGCCTTTCTGCAGGATGGTTTTGATAAAGGTCTGGCAGCAGCTTCTCTACGTGTCCAGTTAGCAGCGCTTTCTTGTTGTCGGGGGAAAGTACAAGGGATGGTGCTTGGAACTCATCCGGATGTTAGAAGATTTCTAAGAGCAATGGCTCTTTTGAGACCACCATGTAGGGCTCCAGTTCCGACTTGGGATCTCAACTTGGTGTTGGATGCGTTGAATAGGGGCGCCATTTGAGCCATTGGCTAAAGCTACTTTGAAGGATCTTGCACTTAAAGTGGTATTTTTAGTGGCTATTTCTTCAGCAAGAAGAATTTCGGAGTTGCAGGCGTTATCATGTAAGGAGCCTTTTTTGTCTTTCTATGATAGGAAGGTAGTTTTGCGTACCGTTCCCTCTTTCTTACTAAAGGTCGTGTCCATGTTTCATGTGAATCAGGTTGTGTCCTTGCCAGTGTTCAAGAGAGGTGGCAAGGATAAAGCCAAAGGTCGATTACATCGGTTGGACGTAAGTCGAATATTAAGAGCATATGTAAAGAGGACGGCCTTGTTTCGGAAGACGGATAGATTGTTTGTCTTGTTTGGCGGCCCAAGGCAAGGGGAGTCGGCGTCCAAGTCTTCTATTGCAAGATGGATTAAGGAGGCTATTGCGTCGGCATATATTTTGAAGGGCAAGACCATTCCGCCCTTGCGAGTGCATTCGACTAGGGCGCAGGTGGCTTCCTGGGTGGAGTGCAGTGTAGTACCTGTGGTGGAGATTTGTAAGGCGGCTACGTGGTCGTTGTTGACGTCCTTTGTTAAGCATTACAGTATTGATGTGCAGACGGAGGGGGATGCGAGGTTCGGATCGGCGGTTCTTCAGGCTAGTCTGGCAGGTCCCTCCCGTTAAAGTGTTCACTGCTCTGTTACATCCCCAGAGGTCTGGGACTAGACTGGAGGGACGATAAGGAAGGTGAAATTAGACTTACCTGCTAATTGTGGTTCCTTGAGGAACTCCAGTCTAGTCCCATATCCCTCCCAGAGATAGTATGGTGGACGGTAGCCTGAAGTAAGATAACAGTTGACACTCAGCTGCGGCAGGGGTTGAGTTGGCTGTGATCCCTGAATGGGGGAGGGGGACTTACATGTCTTAGCGACGCGATTCTAAACAGGATCCTTCTTACGACTGTCTGGTAAATGGCCAGATACCGAAGGTAAATAAGAGTTTGTTCAGTTATGAAGTTATAGACAGTTATATACTATTTTGATGATATTTCTACTTACTTATTGCTCTGGTGAGTCTTCTTTGTCAATAGGTTACTGGCTCAGGAAGGCGGTCCCTGGATTACTTATACTGGTGTCACTGAAAAGTGTGACATGCTCAGTCTCCAAGATGCGAGAGGAGGTGCTTAAACCCAGAGGTCTGGGACTAGACTGGAGTTCCTCAAGGAACCACAATTAGCAGGTAAGTCTAATTTCACCTTCTTCACCAACCCATATTGCTTCCCAAAATACTTCTAAATTGGGACAATAATACAGCATGTGCAGAAAGGTACCAGTTTCCAATCTGGAATGCCAGCACAAACTACTATCCTCTGATTTATATTCAGCAGCTTTAACTTATGTACACAATGATATATGAGCCTAAAAGTATAAAGACTGCATCATTGTAGCTGACAGAGATTCTAACTATTTTGGTCCAAAATCTTTCCTATTGGTCTTCTGAGGAACTGCTTTTCAAATCAGCTTTCCAGACCTTTTCCTGTTCCCTGTCATCTCTGTCACCCTCTTTTCAGCAGGAGACAATAACAATTCAAGCTGCCTTCAGAGAGAGAACCAATTTATTTATTTATTTACATTCTCTTATATACTGTGCTATTCTGCATCAGTGTGGTTTACATTGAAGAAGGCATTATAACTTGGAGATAACTATTGTACAGGGAACATGGGCTATGGAGGGTTAAGTGGCTTGCCCAAGACCACAAGGAGCACCTGTGGGACTAGAAACCCCAGTCCTTCCGGCCCAAGGTTGGTGTCCTCTAGTGGGACTTGAACCCCCGACCTTCCAGGCTGAAGTATCTTGCCCCAACCACTAGGCCACTCCTCCACTCCACTCCAATTTAAGGATCATATCTTCGAAGGCCATTCTGCCTCACCTGAGGCAAATGCAGAATTATACTGCATAATGGAATGCTTTAGCTGCTGTTGTTGTTGTTGTTAAATGCCGTCGAGTCGGAGTCGACTCATGGTGACCCTCTGGATAGCTATCCCAAATTGTGTTCGGTCTTGAGTTAGGCGGCTCATTGTTGACAGACTGGTACCCGTAGCTGCTGTTATTGTAGCGATCCATCTCATTGCTGGCCTTCCTCTTTTGCGCTGACCTTCTATCTTGCCAAACATGATGTCTTTCTCTAATGATCTCTCTCTTCGCATGGTGTGTCCAAAGTATGAAAGTCGAAGTCTTGTCATCTGAGCTTCTAAAGAAAGCTTAGGTTTGATCTCCTCTAGTACCGACTGGTTTGTTCATCGGGCAGTCCATGGTATACACAGTATTCGCCGCCAGCATAATTCAAAGGCATCAATTTTCTTCCTGTCTATCTTTTTCACTGTCCAGCTTTCACATCCATATGATGTTATTGAAAATACCATGGCTTGAACAAGTTGAATCTTTGTATGGAAAGAGACATCTCTGCTCTTGAGAATCTTATCTAGGTCTTTCATAGCCATTCTGCCAAGAGCAATGCGTCGTCTGATTTCTTGACTGCTTGTTGCTTCTTTATTGATAGTTGATCCAAGTAGGTTAAAGTTGTTCACAATTTCAATTTCTTCTCCTTCAATGATGAACCTGTTGATTATGCCAGTTGTCATGACCTTTGTCTTCTTTACATTAAAGTGCAGGCCCATTTTGAGACTATGTTCTTTGATTGTGAGAAGCAAATGTTTCAGATCATCTTCACTTTCAGCAAGTAATGTGGTATCATCAGCATAGCAAAGGTTGTTGATGAGTCTTCCACCAATCTTCACACCTCTGTTGTCTTCATACAATCCTGCTTCTCTGATGATTTGTTCTGCATATAAATTAAACAGGTAAGGGGAATGTATGCAGCCTTGTCTTACACCTTTGCCAATAACTGGCTCTTTGGTAGATTGAACATAAGAACATAAGATATGCCATACTGGGTCAGACCAAGGTCCATCAAGCCGAGTATCCTGTTTCCAACAGTGGCCAATCTAGGTCAAACGTACCTAGCAGTATCCCCAAAAGACACAGGCTCCACAATGCTTGTATTGGGTCAAGCATCAATATCCTGGGTCCCTTTTTAATAATGGTTTATGGACCTTTCCTCCAGGAACTTGTCCAAACCTTTTTTAAACCCAGCTACACTAACAGCTCTTACTACATCCTCTGGTAACAAATTCCAGAGTTTGATTACACGTTGAGTGAAAAAATATTTTCTCTTATTTGTCTTAAATAGTTTACCCTGTAGCTTCATTGCATGTCCCCTAGTCTTTCTATATTCTGATAGCGTAAATTGATCTACGTTTACTCGTTCCACTCCATTCATTAATTTATAGACCTCTATCATATCTCCCCTCAGCCGTCTCTTTTCCAGGTTGACGAGCCCTAACCTTTGTAGCCTCTCTTCATAGGAGTAACCTTCCATCTCCTTTACCATTTTGGTGGCTCTTCCCTGTACCTTTTCTAATAACGCTATATCTTTTTTAAGATACGGCGACCAGAATTGCACACAATATTCAAGGTGCAGTCGTACATTGGAACAATACAGAGGCATTATAATATCCTTTGTTTTATTTTCCATTCCTTTCCTTATGATACCTAGCATTATATTTGCTTTCTTGGCCACCGCTGCACACTGGGCGGAGGGTTTTAACATGTTATCCACGATGACTCAAATCTTTTTCCTGGGTGGTGGTGGTTCCCAATGTGGAACCTTGCATCGTGTAACCATAGTGTGGGTTGTTCTTTCCTAGGTGCATAACTTTGCACTTGACCACATTAAATTTCATCTGCCATTTGGATGCCCAGTCTTCCAATTTATCCAGATCCTCCTGCAGTTTTCCACAGTCCTCTTGGGTTTTAACAACTTTAAACAGTTTTGTGTCGTCTGCAAATTTGATAACCTCACTCGTTATTCCCTTTTCCAGGTCATTTATGAATATGTCAAAAAGTAGCAGACCCAGTACAGATCCCTGTGGTACTCCACTATTCACCTTTTTCCATTGGGAAAATTGGCCATTTAGCCCTACCCTCTGCATTCTATCTTTTAATCAGTTCCCGATCCACAATAGTACACTGCCTCCTATCCCATGACTTTTTAGTTTTGCCAAGAGTCTCTGATGAGGGACCTTGTCAAAGGCTTTCTGAAAGTCCAGATACACTTTATCAACTGACTCACCTTTGTCTACCTGTTTATTCACACCTTCAAAAAAACATATCAGATTAGTAAGACAAGATCTTCCTTGTCTAAAGCCATGTTGGCTGTCTCCCATTAGGCTATGACTATCTACATGCTGTGTAATTCTGTTCTTTATGATGGTTTCTACCATTTTCCCCGGTACTAATGTCAGGCTCACCGGTCTGTAATTTCCCGGATCACCCCTGGAACCCTTTTTAAAAATTGGCGTTACATTGGCGATCCTCTGGAGTTCCAAGAAGGTTTTATATATCTCTTCCTTTATCAATTGACCCAAACACTAAGAGAGACATTTTAGAAGATCCATCCAAGTGCAATCTGGAATGTCTAAGCCAGAATGTCTGAAAAACATTCAGGCATGTCCAGGTGCAGACATGATTTCACAATCCTGGAGGTGTTTGATAGAGAAGTCTTCCTTATCGTCTCTCCAGTCCAGTCCCTTATCTTCTGGGTTGTGCACCCCTTCCAGCAGCTTGGAGGCTAAGCCAATCATTTCGATGACTCCCTGGTATATCATCACTGGCACGTAGCAGTAAGCCAGGGTTCTGGGCTTACTGGAGAGACAGTTAGGCCTTAGGGAGATAGAGAGGTTTATTTTCCCTTGGGTTTAGCTAGGTTAATTCAGTTAATTGGACTTATTTAATTTGTTTAATTTATTTATTTTAGTTAATTTATTTTAATTGGTTTTGGCCCCCCCCCCCTTCCCCGGGGGTTGGTTAACATAAGAACATAAGATATGCCATACTGGGTCAAACCAAGTTCCATCAACCCCAGTATCCTGTTTCCAACAGTGGCCAATCTAGTTCATACGTACTGTGATAAGGAAGCTTATCATGACAGAGGAGAAAGGGATAAAGGAAAGGAATTCACCCTTATAAAAGGACCTATTTTGCAAGGTCAGTGAAACAAAACCACAATCACACCTAGAAAGCAGGAAATTCCCAGATGGGGTAGGTTTCAGAGTTCCCCTAGTGGAGAAAAGGAGAGGGAATACAGACCCAGGGTAAAGGACCCTTATGTCACTGAGTTCCCTAATTACCCAGCCGCCAGGAGGCAAGCTGATCTCCGTCACCTGAGAGGAGACGAGGTGGGGCTGGAGCCTTGGGGATTTAAGTCTAGGATAGAGAAAGAAGCAGGAGAGAGGAGGAGGAGAGTCCCAGAGAGAGTCTCAGGGAGAGACCCAAGCAGAAACACAAGCTGGAGGACAGGACGAGGAAGCACAGGAGAATGGTGGCCAGAGCATGAGGGAGGAGAAGCTGCTACAAGCCCAGGCCCAGGTATGAGCCTTGAAAGCTTGTCTAATACAGAGCAGCGCAGAGTTGCAAAGGATACTCTCAGCTCTAACAGAAGGCAGTCAGCTGAACCCTGTGAACTGGAAGGAGAGGTAGAGCCTATGCAACTAGGTGAACCAGACCTAGCTGTGAATGCGAAGACTCATACATGGATTGCTCCTTGTGCCAATCCTTTACTGCAAAGGGATTGAAAGAAAACCACCCTTAAGAGAAAACCTTCAGAGTCAGGTAACCTTGAAAGCCTGTGGATGGCTTTGTGCATGTCCTGTGTTAAAGAAGAAATACGTTTGCTGAGAAAGCAAGAGCAAGCTGAAGCTCTCTGATTGGGCTTGATAAACACCTGCTATCCAGAGCAGTGCACCGTCAAGAAGCCGAGCTAATGGTGAAAGGAAGTAAAGTTTTTGGCTTTGTTTTTGAATATTCCTAAAGCCTTGACTAGAGCATTATTTGCTTATGAGAAGTTTTTGTCCTGTTAAAAGTTTCTTTGTAAGGAGACAAACCAGCCTGGAAGTGTTTGGGACTATGAGAACAGAAAACTGCCATTGAGAAATGCTGTTTTTGTTTGCTTTAAACAGCAATGCTAGCCAAGCTGGTAGCATTGACTGAGGCTTTATCTTTGAGCTGAAGAACACTATAAGCTGAAAGTTTTGCTTTGAGTTTATTTATGTCCTGATGTGTATTGTGAAGAATCCTGGAGAAAGTATCCAAGGGTAGTATTTGTGAACCTTGCGTTTGAGTCAATAAATTCTGTCATTGCCTTATCATTCAAGCCAACTACAAGTGTTTTTTTTTTACCTGAAGCCAAGTGGATTGTGACTGAACTACCTTTCCCAAAGGGCATGGCAAAGGAACCAGTCAAAGGCTAAAAGGTGAAACGTTCTATGATAACCACGCCCCTACATACTGGAAGTAAGGGGCAAGGGCGTGACAGTGGCGTAGTTTTTAGGATTTTTACACTCAAGGATATACCAGGAGGTCACTTCAGGATACAGCTGCCAGGATTTCCAAGCTGAAGAATGTGGCAGCAGGATTTTTCCTGACGGTTGTGGTGAGCAGAGTGACTGGTCCGGTTGCAGTGCCAAGAAAAAAGACACCTGTATAAGCAAGAGTCAACACCTGAACAAGGTAAAAGATACCTAAGCGTGGCTTGTAAAGATTTAGGGAAAAGAGAATGCTTGTGCATTAAAGGAGGCACATATAAGAAAAAAAAAAAAGCTGTTGTGGGGTGCCGCCCTTGGTGTTTTCTCTCTCTTTTTTCTTGCAGGTCACCGAAGATATGGACCTAAAGAGCTGGTGAATTGGATGGCGACCCAGTTCACAGGTCAGCAGGAGTTAGCGCAGCTGGCGCAGGACAATGCAATTGCTGCAATGAGAGAACAACAAAAACCAGTCCTAGACCTGGTGGAAGCTTTGATTACGCTCCGTAGCCAAGGAGGCGGAGGAGTACCAACACCAGTAGGACCAGCTACACCTTGTGTGGACAGTCCGGTAGACTTTCATAATACTGGAGCGTTTAGTTTTGGGAAGCTTACCCCAGAGGACAATATAGACGACTTTCTTGAGTCCTTTGAAAGAGTGGCTCAGGCTATAGGTTGGCCAGAGACCCAGTGGGCAGTGCGTCTAGCTACATCCTTAACTGGAGATGCACTGGCCGCTTATTGAGCCATGCCGGCAGCCCAAGCTATGGATTATAAGGCCGTAAAGAGTGCCATTAAGGATCGCTTAGGGGTAACAGTATATCGCCGCATGTTAAGAGCCACAGTCCTGAGAGCTGGCGAGACGCCAAAGGCGTTAAGCCAGAGGATTCGTGGTTTAGCACTGAAATGGATGGCGCCAGAGGGAAAAACTTTAGAAATGGTCATTGACATGATGATGTTAGAACAATTTATGGCAGCAGTACCAAAAGACATACAGTCCTTTCTTATCCAGCAGAATTGCCAAAGCATGGGAGAGGCAACCCTTTTGTCTGAACGTTTTATGGAGGCTGAGTTAGCCCGTCAGCAAAAGGGAAGCGCTCCAAAGACAGGTGCTGAGGTCAGTTTTGCTGCATCAGAAAAGAGGAAGGAGAATACTGTTGAGTGTGGAAAAGTTTGCATACTCAAGATGGGAGGTGGGCTGGAAAAAAATGTTTCCGATGTGGGAAATGGGGACACTTGCAAAAAGGTTGCAAAGTCTGCACTAAATGGGAACAACTACGAAACAACTTGGGGAAGGTTTTCTCTTAACGGTTAGCATACAAGGAATTACTACTAATGCTCTCTTGGACTCTGGTGCGGACCAAAGCATGTTGTCACAAAGGCTGTGGCGAGCAATAGAGGCCCAGAATAAGTCCGAGCGGAGGAAGCCAGAAGGTAGCGTTCGAATTAGATGCATTCACGGTGCTGCTTCTTTTTACCCCACATACAAACTAATGATCAAAGGGTTAGGGGTGCAGAGAGAGATCCAAGTGGCAGTGATTCCCAAACTCCCGTATGACTTGGTATTGGGAAGGGACTGGCCCCAATTTAAGCGGGGATTAGAGGAAGGCTTAGGGCAGAAGAGTGGCCTTATATCCACCCGATCCCAGTCCACGGCCAATAGCCAAAGGGACGAGACCCTGGAAGATTCACTAGGAGTTTTACCTTCACACAATGATTTAGTGGCTTCCCCATCTGCTAAAATTAAGAAGGGGAAAGCGCAAAAGCGTCATGAGAGGCAGTGTAGGGCACAGGGAAGGGCTAAGATGGAGGTTACCCAAGGGTTACCCTGGGTCCCAGCTGAATTAGTTGAGAAGTTTCCAACTTTTCCCCAAGAACAGCGAGCAGATCCGTCTCTCACTCAAGCATTTGAGTATGCCCGAGTTGTACGCGAGATCCTTCCCAGATTCTTTCTAGACAACGAGATACTGTATAGGGAAAGTCAGGATCCCCGAACAGGTACGATCAGAAAACAGTTGGTGGTACCCACGACTTTTAAGGAGTTGGTTTTAAGACTTGCCCATGATCATCCAGTAGGTGGCCATAAAGGGGTACAGGGAACATTAGATCAGACTCTGATACGCTTTTACTGGCCTGGTGTTTTTAAAGAAACTGCCCGGTTCTGTGCCGCATGCCCGGTATGCCAGCGGGTCACAGCTGCACGACCCCCAGTCGTGCCTCTCATTCCAACGCCCATCATATCGGAGCCCTAGGGCGTATCGCTATGGATATAGTGGGACCCCTGGTTAAAACACCCCGAGGTTGCCAGTACATTCTAGTCATGGTGGATCAGGCTACAAGGTTTCCCTGGGCAGTTCCCTTACGAAATATCTCGGCCAAGACAATAGCCTTAGAGCTAATAAAGCTGTTTTGCGAAATTGGCTTCCCCAGAGAAGTATTAACAGACCGTGGGACCAACTTTGTATCAAAGTATCTGGCCCAGGTTTGGGATGCTTTCGGAATTCATCATGTAAAAACAGCCGCTTACTATCCCCAGTCGAATGGTTTGGTGGAGAGGCTAAATCAAACATTGAAACAAATGTTGAGAAGAGGTTTAGCCGGAAACTTGCAGGATTGGGACATGCTACTACCTTTTGTTGTGTACGCTTGCCGGGAACGGATTCAAGTTTCCCTGGGCGCATCTCCCTATGAGTTGATGTACGGTCGAGCCCCTCGTGGTCTTTTAGACATATTAAGGGAGCAGTGGTTAGAGCCAGAGAAGGAGGCCAAGGGAGTCCCCCACTTCTTACGTGATCTAAGAGCACAATTGAATAGGACCCAACGGATTGCCGAGAAGAATTTACAGGGCAGTCAAGTCCGCCAGAAGGAGCGGTACGACCGAAGGGCCAAGCCTCGCCAGTTAACCCTGGGAGAAAAAGTCCTGGTACAGGTAGCAGGTGCCACTCCGAAGTTTGAGGTTCAGTGGAAAGGGCCATGGAGGGTGGTCAAACAAGTGGGCCCAGTGTCATACGAAGTGGAAAGTAATAGGGGACGCAGACAGATTTATCACATAAATGTGTTTAGGTCTTGGCAAGAAAGATCTACAGCAGATAGTTTACCCAGTGCGGAACATAGCGCAGAAAAACCCCATCCAGACAAGGATGCCCTCTCAGGAATTACGGACTGTTCGGAGGGACACTCACCACCTCCGCCATCCCGTAATATTGTGGGTAGGGGGGTATGTGATAAGGAAGCTTATCATGACAAAGGAGAAAGGGATAAAGGAAAGGAATTCACCCTTATAAAAGGACCTATTTTGCAAGGTCAGAGAAACAAAACCCCAATCACACCTAGAAAGCAGGAAATTCCCAGATGGGATAGGTTTCAGAGTTCCCCTAGTGGAGAAAAGGAGAGGGAATACAGACCCAGGGTAAAGGACCCTTACGTCACTGAGTTCCCTAATTACCCAGCTGCCAGGAGGCAAGCTGATCTACGTCACCTGAGAGGAGAAGAGGTGGGGCTGGAGCCTTGGGGATTTAAGTCTAGGATAGAGAAAGAAGCAGGAGAGAGGAGGAGGAGAGTCCCAGAGAGAGTCTCAGGGAGAGACCCAAGCAGAAACACAAGCTGGAGGACAGGACGAGGAAGCACAGGAGAATGGTGGCCAGAGCATGAGGGAGGAGAAGCCGCTACAAGCCCAGGCCCAGGTATGAGCCTTGAAAGCTTGTCTAATACAGAGCAGCGCAGAGTTGCAAAGGATACTCTCAGCTCTAACGGAAGGCAGTCAGCTGAACCCTGTGAACTGGAAGGAGAGGTAGAGCCTATGCAACTAGGTGAACCAGACCTAGCTGTGAATGCGAAGACTCATACATGGATTGCTCCTTGTGCCAATCCTTTACTGCAAAGGGATTGAAAGAAAACCACCCTTAAGAGAAAACCTTCAGAGTCAGGTAACCTTGAAAGCCTGTAGATGGTTTTGTGCATGTCCTGTGTTAAAGAAGAAATACGTTTTGCTGAGAAAGCAAGAGCAAGCTGAAGCTCTCTGATTGGGCTTGATAAACACCTGCTATCCAGAGCAGTGCACCGGCAAGAAGCCGAGCTAATGGTGAAAGGAAGTAAAGTTTTTGGCTTTGTTTTTGAATATTCCTAAAGCCTTGAATAGAGCATTATTTGCTTATTTATTTATTTATTTAACAATTTTTATATACCGCGCTATTTGTTATCAGTGCGGTTTACATATAACAAAGGTTGCACAGTCAGAAGACTGTTCTGTGCTTACATTGAACAGGAGTTTAAACTTGGAGCAACAAGGTAACTATAAACATATGTACAAGAGCAACAGGATAACTATAAACATATGTACAAAAACACAATTAGATTGGGTTGGAATATTCAAGAAGGGCTAAGGCGAGCTGAAAATACTTGTGACAGGGTTATTTATGTAGGTCAAGAAAGGTTTGTGGGCATTGGTGTGTGGGTGAGCAGAGGTGGGGGGGATGCTTGAGCAAAGTGAAGTAGAAAAATGTGGTGTTTGATTGCCTTACGGAACTGAATAAGGTCTTTGATGGATCTAATTTCTGGTGGAAGTTCGTTCCAGCATTTTGGGGCGTAGAAGGCGAATGTTCTTTTCTTGGTCGTCTGGGTGCACTTGATGGACTCTTTAGGGATGATCAAGGTGTTGTCAGTTACTGACCTTCTGATTCTGTTTTTCGGGGTGAGGGTGATAAGGTCGCCGAGTGTCGAGGGGGCTAGGTTATTGATGATCTTGAAGATGATGAGAAGGATTTTATTTATTTATTATTTATATTTATTTATTTATTACAGTTTCTTATATACCGCGCTATTTAGTATCAGCGCGGTTTACATCATAACATAACGACCATAACGACAAGCTGTCAGGTTTTACATCGAACAGGAGTGCAAACTTGGATAACAGGGTTAACTGTATACATAAGCTATTTACACTGCAAGGATAGGTAAAAGTCAGATAATGCATGTAAGGGCCTTTCTAGAGTGGGTCATTTCTTGAGAGGGATATCTAGGTTCAATTGCTGGCTGGGAAGTATTGGAGGAAAAGGTGGGTTTTGAGAGCCTTCCTGAACTGATATAGATTGGCAATGGTCCTAATGTCAGGGGGTAGAGCATTCCAGCATTTGGGGACATAAAAACTGAACGCCTTGTTTGTGGTTGTCATGTTGGACTTTGTATGTTAACCTGCAATGAATTGGTAGCCAGTTGAGTTCCTTAAGTATCGGGGTGATACTTATGAGAAGTTTTTGTCCTGTTAAAAGTTTTACTTTGTTTGTAAGGAGACAAACCAGCCTGGAAGTGTTTGGGACTATGAGAACAGAAAACTGCCATTGAGAAATGCTGTTTTTGTTTGCTTTAAACAGCAATGCTAGCCAAGCTGGTAGCATTGACTGTTAAAAGGCTTTATCTTTGAGCTGAAGAGCACTATAAGCTGAAAGTTTTGCTTTGAGTTTATTTATGTCCTGATGTGTATTGTGAAGAATCCTGGAGAAAGTATCCAAGGGTAGTATTTGTGAACCTTGCGTTTGAGTCAATAAATTCTGTCATTGCCTTATCATTCGAGCCAACTACAAGTGGGTTTTTTTTACCTGAAGCCAAGTGGATTGTGACTGAGCTACCTTTCCCAAAGGGCATGGCAAAGGAACCAGTCAGTTAAAGGCTAAAAGGTGAAACTTTCTATGATAACCATGCCCCTCCATACTGGAAGTAAGGGGCAAGGGCGTGACAGTACCTAGCAGTTTCCCCAAAAGACACAGGTTCCACAATGCTTGTACTGGGTCAAGCATTGATATCCTGGGTCCCTTCTTAATAATGGTTTATGGACCTTTCTTCCAGGAACTTGTCCAAACCTTTTTTAAACCCAGCTACACTAACAGCCTTTACTACATCCTCCGGTAACAAATTCCAGAGTTTGATTACGTGTTGAGTGAAAAAATATTTTCTTTTATTAGTCTTAAATAGTTTACCTTGTAACTTCATTGCATGTCCCCTAGTCTTTCTATATTCTGATAACGTAAACAATCGATCTACATTTACCCGTTCCACTCCGTTCATTAATTTATAGACTTCTATCATATCTCCCCTCTTGCTCCTTGAGTGCTGAGGGAAGAGGAAGCTTGCTGTCTGCCACGGCGGAAGACAACTGTGGGGGAGAGCCAGCGGGGATTGAGGGCCTTGCTCCTACCCATCCCGCCTCGCGCCGAAGCCCTCCTTGGTGGCTGAGTGCGAGGTTGGTTGATTGGTGCTGCTGCTGCTGCGTGCGGGGTCAGTCATCCCCAAAGTGGACGGAGCGGTGCTTTTTTTTTTCGGCTTTGCAAAGCGGGCGGCTGAAGGGCGGAGACGTCGGCGGTTGCAGGCAGGCAGCCGCGCGTGTCCGTTCGGCCCCTTAAGCGCCCTGGCGTTGGCGGGAGGGAGCGGCCTTCTCCTGCACGTGGGGAAGAAGACTGCAGAAGGTAGGTGGCAGCTCTTGTTTTTTCTTCGTGCGCTTTTGGGAGAGCGTTTGGGGAAGAGTGTTTTCTTTGAAATTTTTATGGGACTGACGTTTTGGGGCAGTGTTTTAAAAAAAAAGAACAGTAAGAAGGAAGAGAAACTCTTTGATATTGTTAGTTTAGACTTTAAGGATTAACAGCCATGCCATGCATGGTAGGCCACAGTGTTTGGTCTGTGGCACGCGGCGGGGCACGGTATCAGCAGCAGGGGTCTGCAGAGGCTGCTTCAGTAAAACAAGAAATGCAGGGGGGAGTAGCCCAGGAAAAGGGTTCCGATTCCCAAGGATCCGGGGACCCTCTGGGGGCGGAAGGTGAGCAGCCCTCCCTTTTTTTTTTATGTAATAAATTTTATTGAGCATATTCAGATAACATACAGTCCGACACATCAAACCATAACAATGTGGCACAAACTCTACCCGATGTACAGCATCCCAACCAACAAATACAGAATAAGTCAAAATATCAACCACTGTTAATCCGCCAGACCACATAAGAAAACTTATAGACAGAACCCTGTATCAGAAACCCAACCACCCCCGTACTAAAACTCCCTCCCCCAGACCTCAACCCATGTCAGGCTAGGGTACATATACAGTATAATTTTGAACAGGTACCTACTAAAAACAATGCAAAGCAATACCATACAAGTCAATTCAGTACAGAATGAGTCAGAACAGAGCAGAAAAAGAACAAACACCTAGCCCTCCCACTTAGATGTATCAGTGGTAAAAATATTCACCAGGCCAAGGCAGTGTAGCCACACCCTCCTCATATTCCCCAACTCTTCATAACTAAAACCCCTCCTTCATCCTAGCAACTAAAAGCAGGCAGTGAAGAGGCACCTGCGATCCCTGCATTGGATAGAGGTGTGCAAAAGATACTACTCATTTGTCTCCCCCCTCCCATCCCTCTAATCCCATCCATCCCTACCCCCTTCCCCTCCATCCTCATCCCCCCATCCCCTCTCCCAACCCTTCTGACCCAACAACCCCCCTAATAAGGGGGAAAGGAAGAATAAGAAAAGGTATAAGAAGAAAAAATGTATCCGATCCTAGGGAAAAAAAAAAAGAAAGAAAGAAAACCCACAGACCAACGAACAGCCCAAGGTCCCTGACCCTCAATTGTTCTCCTGAAACACTAAGCCCCAAAGCTCCTCTTCCAGAAACTGCTGTCCTCGGACCAAAGCAGTAATTTTCTCAACCTATACAGTTCCCAACATTTAGACCGCCATTCTGTAAGAGACGGAGCCCTACTACGCTTCCAAAAGCGAGCAAGCACAGATCTGGCCGCTAGTAATAGCGCTTGTACCATTCTCAGAAGGGGACGCTTATAAGGAAGTTCTGGAAACCCCCCCAATAAACAAGACTCCATATCAAAGGGGAGAGAAACCTGCAACCTCCCAGTGATGTGTCCCATCACCATCTTCCAATAACTTTGAATGTGAGGACACAGCCACCACATATGATCAAAAGTCCCATGGCGGCCACACAAGCGCCAACACAGCGGGTCATCCGCTCTGTGCCATTGAAAAAGATCAAACGGTGTTATAGATAGACGATAAAGTATCCGGAGTTGCATATGAATTAGTCCCAACAATATGGAACATGAATGGGAATGGGAATAAGCTTCAAGCCAAAACTCCTGCTCCTTCCCCGGCAAGGTTATCCCCCATCTCTGCTGGGGGAGTTTCAGAGTAGGACATACTTGTGAGTCTTCTGCTATATGCCTATACAGCTGAGCAATAAACGCAGTGAGTTTCCTAGACTCAGAGGTCGTGCTCCCAGCATCTGGGACTCCTAGATAGATCACCTACCGAAAATTGAGTAGTCAAACAATGAGATATTTGCAGATATTGAAACGGAGAGAGTTGACAACCCAGACTCTCCTCTAGCCCCTGCTTAGATGCCGGATGCGAGTTTTCGTATAAGGAGGAAAGTCTTGTCATTAGAAAATCCGAATTTAATCCTTTATTCATATTTCGGATAAACCCCAGGGCCCCCAGAATAGTAAATGGCGAGTAGGAAGCAGATACTCCCATCTGCTTACAAATCCGTCGCCACGCCTCCAAACAAGGGCCAAGGAAAACATGTGCTTTCACCTGACGTACCTCTTGTGGGTCGCTAAGAAAGGGCACCGCTACCAACGGTATTGGGCTTAGCCAATCCTTTTCTAACAAAGCCCATTCTGCTCCTGGATGAATTCTCCACAGTAATAATGATCTCAGACAGATACAAGAGTAATAGAGCTGCGGATCTGAAAGACCTATCCCACCAGACCCTTTTGGAAGTGTAAGTATCCGCCAGCTAAGCAAAGGGTGCTTCCCCAACCATAAGAATCCTGTTATGGTTTGACGAAGGATCTTAAAAAAACTTGTCTGGAAGAGCAATAGGCAGCTGCATAAACAGAAAAAGTAACTTTGGAAGGACCAACATCTTATAAGTATTAATGTGGCCTAACCAGGAAACTGAACACAGACCCCAGCGTTCCATATCCCCCTGAATCGCTTTCAAAAGGGGGATATAATTCAAACTATACAGCTTCGATATGTCCCAATGAATTACAATACCCAGGTACTTAAAGGAGTCCACCACCGGGAAAGTACCCGCATTACAATGACCTTCAGTGGGGGAACGGGACAAACAACGAAGAAGTGTGGACTTCTGATGATTGATAGTGAAACCGGAAACCAAAAAGAAGCGCTCTAATATACTTAGCACAATAGGTAAAGATCTAGAGGGCTCATTCAAGTAAATCAATGTGTCATCCGCATATAAAGAAATGGAGTGCCATTCAGAACCCAGATGGATACCTATTTCTTCTGCACTTAACCTGATATGAGCTGCTAAAGGTTCTATTGCAAGAGCAAACAATAAAGGAGAAAGAGGGCATCCTTGTCTAGTGCCTCTCCCTAAGTGAAAGGACGACGAAATGGAGCCATTGACACCACCACGGCCTGGGGGCTTGCATAGAGGGTAGCAATCCACGTACAAAATGAGCTCCCAAAGCCAAACTCCCGGAGGACCTGTAGAAGGTAAGACCACTCTACTTTGTCGAAGGCTTTCTCAGCATCTAGCGATAAAATGCTATACGATCCCCGTTTAAATCGTAACTTCTGCAAGACATTGATTAATCTGCGAATATTCTCAAACCCATATCTATTTTTTATGAAACACGTTTGTTTCGGGTGAACTGTGTCTGGGATGAGCTTGCTTAGGTGATTGGCTAGAATCGTTGTGAGGATTTTGTAATCCAAATTCAGTAGCGAGATCGGTCGATAGTTTGAGCGTTGCAATGAATCTTTGTCAGCTTTAGGAATTACAACAATAGTTGCTTGAGAAAAGGTGGCAGGAAGAGACTTCCTGGAAAGAATTTCATTAAAGACTGTTGTGACCAACTCTTCTTTGAAACCCCCAGTATTAGTAGGTAGGGTTTAAGCGAATGGTTTTTCCCCACTGAACAGCTACTTTCACAAATCCTAAAGCAAGGCTTCTTGGGAGATGTAGTCCCTTCGCAGACCAATGAGGAGCAGTTGTGAATTTAAAAGTGGTTAAAGCAAACAAAGGATTTATTTCCCCTCCCGGGGTAGGATTTTTAACCAGGAAACAAGGTAACACAAAACCAGGTACTTTCTGGTATAAGGACAAATTAAAGGTTTTCAACATAAAGGCTTACTTCAGCATCAACACATTAGTTTCCAGCATTTCAAGGTAACAGTTCTGTTTCTTCACAGCTGTATGCTTTTAACTCCCAGCAGTGCTGCCTTTTCTCTTTAAAGCATGAACTCAACGTAATGATATTATCTCATTAGAAAGAGTTATCGTACAGTCCATTACTTCTTCCATATTATTTATAAGCTCTGGCTCAGTGTCCATTAATTCTTCCTGTGAAACAGGAAATGTTTGTAACTGCACCCCTGGTGCCATGCCTTTCCTTACTGTTCCAGGCTTCGTTTGATACTCCTGAATTATGTACTGATTCAGATAAGCATTCTCAGTACAATCCTTCTCTTTGCAGCCCCAACCTTCTGGGTAAATGAAATCACTGTAATCATTAGCACCCCAGCCTTTAGGCTTACCTTTAAACCTAGCTGGCAGAGGTTTTCTCTGTGGTTTGGAACTGGCTGTAGGTTCCCAACCTGGGCTGTGCACGGAAGGTTTCAGTTGCCTTCCTGGCTTTCTTTCTTTCCTGTACTCCCCAGAATACGGCAGGTAATCCAGACTGCCTTTGCTGTATCCTTCCCTTGGGGTTTCTGTTCTCTTTCTGAAGGGAAGCTCCGTTTGACCCTTCCACGGAGACTCTGTCCTTATCCTTTCACTGCTCTCTTCACTTCAGCTCTCGTAGCCCACCTGGCTGCCTGCTTGGCTGCTCGCCTCACCTCCTTCACCTAACTCACCTCTTTCACCTCCTTCGCCTAACTCCATAGGCTCAACTGGGACCTCTTTATTCCCAGTTGAGCCTATGGAGTTAGGCGAAGGAGGTGAAAGAGGTGAGTTAGGTGAAGGAGGTGAGGCGAGCAGCCAAGAAGGCAGCCAGGTGGGCTACAAGAGCTGCAGTGAAGAGAGCAGTGAAAGGAGAAGGACAGAGTCTCCGTGGAAGGGTCAAACGGAGCTTTCCTTCAGAAAGTGAACAGAAACCCCAAGGGAAGGATACAGCAAAGGCAGTCTGGATTACCTGCCGTATTCTGGGGAGTACAGGAAAGAAAGAAAGCCAGGAAGGCAATTGAAACCTTCCGTGCACAGCCCAGGTTGGGAACCTACAGCCAGTTCCAAACCACAGAGAAAACCTCTGCCAGCTAGGTTTAAAGGTAAGTGTGGACTTCTGATGATTGAATTCTAGGGTAGAGTGAATTCTAGGGTAGAGCTTGACTCCTCCCCCTAGCAGGTGTGCTGAATCAACTTGTGACTCATTCTCTAAGTGGTAGCACGGGCTATCCCTTTCC
This sequence comes from Ichthyophis bannanicus, assembly GCA_033557465.1. NCBI lineage: Eukaryota > Metazoa > Chordata > Amphibia > Gymnophiona > Ichthyophiidae > Ichthyophis > Ichthyophis bannanicus. The sequence continues at coordinate 82,335,102 of CM066034.1, read as the reverse complement.
CTTGTGCTTGGTTTCTGTGGTAACCAGAAGCCATGTGCTCTTGTTTACATCTCAGCACTGCTCCTGTTTCCTGCTTTTTAGCTTCTTCTAACGGGCTGTAAGGACCCACTATGTCACACTGTTAGCAGCGTTGGAGCAAACAAGTCCGGGAATGTCTTATATAATTCTGCCGGTAAGAGATCTGGTCCTGCCGCCTTAGCCGACTTGAGATTCTTCATTGCATGCTGAACCTCTTCTAGTGTGAGCAGACGATCTAGGTGATCCCTTTCTTCCGCTGATATTTGAGGGAGATACGCCTCCTTCAACCACGCATAAATGTCCGCGTGGGCTGCCGACGTCCCACTAGCATATAAATGTTCATAGAATCTAGCAAAAATGGACGCAATATCATGGGATTGATATAGAGTTTGACCCCGTAGAGATTTAATAGCGTCAACCCTATAACGTTGCCGCTGACATTTCAGTTGCCACATCAACAACTTCCCTGCCTTATTTCCCTGCTCATAATGTTGTTTTGTGCGTAGGAAAAGCGATGCCACTCGTTCGGTCTCCAGTGCCGCTAATTCCCCCCTACATCTAATCAATAAATTCCACACCTTATCACTACCCCCCTTCCTATGCTTTTTTTCCAGATCCGCGATCTCTTTCCTCAAGTTCTCCTGTTGAGCTACTAACCGTTTCTTAAAAGCACTCGACATGGAGATAAGCTGACCCCGCAGAACTGCTTTCCCTGCCTCCCACAAGAGAGCCCTAGATATTTCTGAGGAATCGTTAAAATTCAGATATTCCCTCCATCCTTTCCGAATTCCAGCGGCAAACTCCGGGTTAAGTAATAACCCGCGAGGCAAAGACCACCTCTGAACTGCGGGATCAGCTTCCCCCAATGCGAGATCAATCGAAATAATTGCATGATCAGATGGCCCCGTGGTCCCAATATCAGCCTGAGTCACCCGTGAAATCCCTGATCTGGACAAGAACCACATATCAATACGGGAATGGCACCTGTGTACCTGTGAATAAAAGGTGTAATCCCGTTCCAAAGCATGCAGGTGCCTCCATACATCACATAATTTGAACTGTGAAACCCATTCTTCCAATGATCTCCCCAGAATATTTCTGGAGGTCCGACTCCCTGAACGGTCCAAATCAGAGCAGACACAATTAAAGTCTCCTCCTATAATCAGGGGTCCCTGACTGAAGTTCTGAAGTGCCTTTGAGAGGTCAAGCAGAGAACTTACCACTGCTGCTGGGGGAAGATACACGTTTGCCAAAGTTAGCGTTAGCCCATGAATGGAACCCACCAGAATCAAAAAACGGCCCTCTGGGTCAATAACTTTATCAACCAGCTGAAAGGGGCAAGTAGAGGAAAACAGAATAGCAACCCCCCCGTTTCCTGGTGGAGTGGTTAGCTAAATGTATTTGTGGGAACCTACTTTTGGCAGAATCAAAGTGATCATGCTTAGAAAAGTGGGTCTCTTGAAGAAAGATTATCTCAGCTTTCTCTCTGCATAACTGGTCCACCACCCTTCTACGCTTACACGGGTTATTTAAGCCATGCACATTCTAAGAAATAACTTTAACCATTCCCAGTCCTAGAGTAAAGCCACTTGTGAACTTTCATCCACATCACACCCGTCTTTCCAACCTTCCCCTGTCTTGAAACCACAAACCTCCTTCCCCTGAGTCTCCAAAAATAACTCCCCCCCCCCCCGTAGTTGAACAGAGGCGCCCTGCCAGAATCGGGAGCAGTGGCCATCGTGGAGGGAGTGAGCGGGAGCTCCTCCTCCTCTCCCCTGCCTGCCACACCAACGGCTTGAAATCTGCCGCTTCAGAGGCGCCCCGCCAGAATCGGGAGCAGCGGCCATCGTGGAGGGAGTGAGCGGGAGCTCCTCCTCCTCTCCCCTGCCTGCCACACCAACGGCTTAAAATCTGCCGCTTCAGAGGCGCGCCCGCACCTGAGGGCCTCGCCAGAGGGCCCTTTGGCGTGGCCCTTAGGCGTTGGTCCGTGGCGTCCGTTGCTGTGGGTGGCATTGATGACATGATGTGGACTAGAGTGATGTGCTGCTATTTTGTGGTAACTGGCTGTTCCATGTTCCTCTTCTTTTCCTATCTGTTTGACTGTCTCTGTCCTCTTCTCTGTCCTATCATATAAATGGCGTTCTTTTCCTTTTTCCTCAAATGATATAGTATTGTAAACCGCTCTAATGCCTCTGGCCTGAGCGGTATATCAAATTCAAATAAACATAAACATAAACATACTGCGAATGTGCAGAGAGAATTGTCTGATACTTAGGTCAGAAGAGCATCCCCACCCCCCACCCTCCCCCCCTACCCCTCCCCACGTTCCTATATTTGCAGGAAGTATACCGAACAGATGTATGTCACAAAAATGGAGACACCTCTAAGGTCTCCAGAGAAGGCATTGTGAATAAGTGTGAGACATATAAACCCCAAAACTCCTCCCAACCTGCGTCCCAGCCACATGGGGTATATATATAAATCTATAGGACGCTTCCCTATTCCTCAGTGTGTATCAACCGCAAAGTCCTGTCTAATCTCGTACCTCCCTTTTGCCATCCCTCCTGGACCCCCTTTCTCCACCCCCACCCTTTGCTCACCCTCTTGTGTTACAGCCCTATTTCTATACCGGAATTAGGATCTCAAAGCTCCTTATACACAATATATGAATGGAAAGAATGAAGAGAGAATGCCCCCAAAACCCAAATCCCACCAAGCAAGTGTCAGACACTCTGAAATCATGTAGGCGCCGAAGTGTCCATCTTTTTCTGCAGATTGGAATCTGGGTCTGAGTTAGACGATTGGCGGGATCTTGGAACTTTACGTCGCTTTGGCAAGGACATCTCCCACTCTCCATTCGTGCTTCTCTGACATGTTGGTCGCTCTCCGTGTTACATCAGATCTAAAAACTCCATTGCTGCGGATAAGTCCACAATTTTTTGAGCAGAGTTATTCCAATCAAACAACAATGCAAAAGGAAAGCCCCATCTGTATGGGATTGCATGTTTCTGCAGCTCCTGGGTTAATGGCTTAAAGCTTCTTCGACGCTCTAAGATGTACTGAGAAAGGTCCTGATAGATTTGAAGCTCTTGACTTTTAAAGATCACCGAATGCTTACCCCTTAAACTTCACATTAAGGCCACTTTATCTTCAAAGAAGCTGAAACAAATGATAACTGCGCGAGGTTGAGCTTTGGAGGTCCGTCGGGCCCCAAGAGATCGGTGTGCTCTTTCCAGCCGTACTGGTTTCGGTGCATTCGGCATGCAGAAGGCGTAAAATTCTTGGACTAGAGCCACCGTATCCTCTGAACCTCCTGGTTGTTCTACAAGACCAAATATTCTCAAGTTATTACGTCTTTGCCTATTTTCTAATTCATCTTGTTGTTCCTTTAGATCTTTCGTGAGTTGGTCCAATTTTACAATTTTAGTTTGAAAGGCCACAGTCGAGTCCATTTGTTCCCCTATATTAATCTCGGTCTATGTTACCCTATCATCAAGTGATTTTAAATCTGCTCGAATGTCGCTCACCGCTTTAGTAAAGTCCTGGCGAAAGAGCTTGAGCTCCTTTAGGATCTCCAGAAAATCTGCTTTCGTGACCGGAGACTGCGGACCAGAAGCGTTGGCTTTGGAGGCAGACATACCCTCTGTCGTATGTGTAGATTGTAGATTGAGAGAATCTGAAGATCTAGCAAACTTGGATAGGGAAGATGCATACGACTTAGCAGTGGCCATGTTCATCAGGCAGATCCGAGTTCTCCGTCCAACAAGCTCTCACACTCTGAGCACACCCCCGCAATGGAGTCAGACGGACACACCTTAGCAAGACTCCGTCAGGTCAATAGGGAGGCAAAGCTTGGTATGCAAGACAGGTTTTGAAACTTATGACAGGAATGAACCTCTGATTCAGCTGTAGCTATCGCAGAATTTCTGGCAATCAAGAAACCTGGAAATACTCCAACCAATAGTATGCTGTCAGCTCCCCGTGTGAGAGAAAATATTCCCTTCATCAACACTTCTTTTAAGGCTGGAGATGGTGGATGAGTGAATTGGACCAAGAAAAACTATTTCAGCAAATTATATTGACAATTATTTGTAGTACTTACAAGATGCTCAAGGGGGTGTTCTCGTATAAAGCAGCAACCTTACAGTGAAGAGGAGCAGATTCACTATTAGATCTTCTAACCAGCACGAATAGTAGCTTTCACATTTAGGAGAGTTAAGCTCCCACACTCCAGCAACGCTTCCATTGGATGCCCGACAAACAAATCGCAGCGTTTTTTCGATTCGGCAAAAAGAAAGGCAAGTGTTGGGGCTCTTTAAATTGCGGCGGCCATTTTGGTTTTCAGGATTTGCGTTCTAATGTTGCGTTCCACGGGGCAGCGGCCATTTTGAAGGAAGAGACGACACTTACTACACACACCTGTGGACCTCGGCTTTCGTCAGCACCACCATGCGTTCCAGAGAGAGCGCACAACCGCTTTCCTGATCCCCTTCTGCGTTCCACTGCGATTCTCACAGGTATGTCTGTCATGGTGGTGATATAGCTGTGTAAGTAAGTTCAAAAACACTCGGAGCTGGCCCCAGATTACCGATAAACCCTGCAATGAGCTGCAGCTGCTTCACTAGCGTTTCGGTGGGCATCCGCTTCCCCTTTGAAGCCCCAAATCAGTAATTAACCCTTTGTAAAAGTTCAGTATGAGAGAAAAGGATCTTCAGGCAGGGTAGGCAATTTAGCAAACAATCTGAGGTAGAAAAGCTTCCCCATATCTTCAGTGAGTGTAGTTCATGGTCTCACTTCGGCTGCGGTGCAGTTAACAGGTCTTAAACTCACCAGCTGAACCTTCCCACTAGGTTCTTCACAGGATGAACAGGAGTTTACCTCATCTATTAAGAGGCTGAGAGATCAGACGAGAGCCCTTTATATATTTAGCTTTGCGCGGTTGGTAGAAGCGTTTTTTGATCGAAACGTCAGCTCTGGACCCCAAATGAGAGGGAATTGCAGGGAAAAGTTAAGGAGCCTCAAGTATTCATGGTCATCTTGGCTGGGCTCACGAGCGCCCCCCAGCCCTCCCTTCTATCACTGGCCGTGGACCTGACGGGACCTCCTCTAGTACAACCTACTCTTTCCACGTCCTCGGGAAAAGGGGGTGGCTGGGGAGACTTTTCCCCAGAGTTTGTCCTGCTGCTTCACAAGGCATTTTGTATGCGGCAGCAGGGACCAGGAGGAGCAGTGGCTCCGCAGGTAGGTGGATCTTCCAGAAAAAGAATGGCCAAGGATCAGGAGACGGGCGTTCTGCACAAGTGTCCCAGATTGGTAAATGAGGAGAGCCTCACTTCCCCTCTATCCGAGACTCAGGAGGGGGAGGTCTCGGATAGGGAGTTTGGGGAAGAGAAGGAAGAACTTGAAGAGGGGGAGATTCCGGAGGAGGAGCAACCCTGGATAGTTCGAGTTTTTCACAGGGAGGAGTTCCCAGCGTTGATTACGGAGTCACTGAAGGTGTTAAATATGGCTCCGAGCGCGCCGGCAGAGGAGGAGGTCTTGGAAGACATGTTGATACAGGCCATCAGGAGGCCTCAAAAGGTGTTTCCAGTGCATAAGGTGGTGCGTTAGATGATTCAGGAAGAATGGAATCAGCCAGAGTCCATCTTAAGAGGGGTGCAATCTATGGCTCGGTTGTACCCTTTACTGGAGTTGGATAAGGAATTGCTGCGGTCGCCGAGGGTGGATGCGGCGGTGTCGGCCGTCACAAAGAAGACGACTATCCCAGTCGAGGGCAGTGCTGCCCTGAAGGATACCCAAGATCGAAAGCTGGACACGTTGCTAAAGCAAGCCTTTGATGTGAGTGCCCTGGCATTACAGGCTTCGGTATCAGGGTGTCACAAGCACAACGCCCGAAGCCACTTGCCTCTAGTGGTCGAGGGGCGTGGTGGTTGAGGATTCCTTCTTCTATCAGCTCCTAGCAGCCTATTTCTTCGTGTTGGCTTCTGGGAAGTGTAGTACTGCTAAAATATGTTGGTGCCTTAAGTAGACGGTTTGTAGTTGAGGTAACTGAGGGTAAGGCTTGTAAGAGAAAGTTTATTTCCATAACACAAAACACAGCAGGTTAAAGGTATCATTTACAGGATTATAACTGTAGGATTTGCTTAAGGTACAGCAAATAATGGCAAACAAACTAAAAGAACTCAGAAATGGCTTTTTAAAGTCCTCTTACTTGCAGAAGCAATTCCCTTTAGAAACTAGGCTACCACTTTCCTTTTTAGTCCTTGTTAATCAGAGCATAAAGAAAAAGTCAGGCTTAATTCTTCTACACCAGTTTGGTTTCTGCCAGCCACAAAAACCTCTCTAGGCTGCATTTCTATGTGAAACCAAACTTAGAACAAAACAAACATTCCAAGCTGTTATCAAAACTCTTAGCAGGCTTTTCATATAGGAGAGGAGCAAGCAAAAACTCTTATAGCAGCTAACTTGGCTTTCTTGCCGTTGCACAGTTCAAACACAGATGACAAACAAGCATGAATCAGAGCTTCCTGATCAGGCTTACGTTGCAGTAAATTTCCCTTTTAAAACAGACAGGAATTTCCCTCCACACTGCTTCTGCCATATGGTTAACTTCCAAGGAGAATTACTTCTTTCAGGGCTAGCTTTTCATCAAGACCTCCTGTCTAGAGCTTGGCATAGAGAGCAATCCATAAAGCAATCTTCTCCCCCCAACTCTGACACTGGTTCTCTCAACTGCATGGGTTCTGACTCACCGACCTGGTCAGACTGCTCAGCTGACATCCTCTCTGGTGGTCTGAAAGCTTCTCCACTTCCTGGTCCCCACCTCTGTTGCCAACCTGTTGCAGGGAATTCAGCTCTCTCAGCTCTGGGTAGCTCAGCTCTTCTCCAAGAATCCACAACTTCTCTCTGCTTCTGTTTCAGCTGCTCTCCCGGCTGCTCTCCTTTTCGTCTCCCCCTTCTGCATAATCTAACCCAGGCTTATACCTCCAGGGTCTTAACCCCACCTATTTCTTTCCCAGGTATTGGTAATCCCCCTGCCTTCTGATATTAGAATAATCAGTGCACTTGTTAAAGTAAGGGCTTTGGTCCTCGTGCTTGCAATCCCTCTTTCTTACTTTATCGGTCATTGGCTGAAACCTGTTCCAGCTGGGGGTTTTCTGTCTTTGAAACCTGGCTGTGGCTTTCTCTCCCTGCACTCCTAGAAGGGGACCCCCCCAACTCTCAGGATAGCTGACTTTGCCACAAGGGGCTTGGGTAGCGAGAGCCTGTCTGAGGTGGTCGCAGCAGCTCCAATTGGCTGACAGTCTTCCCGGGGAAGCTCAGGGTGAGGCAGCCAAGATGGAGTCGGGAGCAGCCTATCTGGCGGATAGTCAGTATGACCTCATTAGGAGCTTGGCTAAGAATATGGCCTCGGTGGTAGCGGCTAAGTGATATTTGTGGCTGCGAAACTGGGTGGCGGATGCTTCCTCTAAAGCCCTCCTTAGCAGATTCCCTTTTAGGGGGAGGTTACTCTTTGGGGAAGACTTGGATAAGTTAGTAAAGGAGCTAGGCGAGACGAAGGGGGGCAGGCTCCCAGAGGATAGACCAAAGCCAGGCCGGTCGCCGGCTCCAGCGCGTCCCCAGTCAAGAGACTTTCGGAGATATCGACAGGCAAGGTCGACATCCTTTCAAAGAGGTCGTTTCCCCTTGAGAGGACAAGGTTTCCGGGGGTTTCGGGGGCAGGAAGAGGTTTTGGGGCCTCTTCTGCCTCTGCAGGTCCTAGGAAAACTGAATGAGACAACGGGGGCCTAGGAGGAGGTGCTGCCAGTGGGAGGTCGGTTAAGGCAGTTTCTTTCTGCCTGGGTCCGGGTCACTTCGGATCAATGGGTGTTGGAGGTGATCCGAGAAGGTTACGCTCTCGAGTTTGCAAGGCCGGTTCTTCCGGCGTTTGTGCAGTCTCCTTGCAAATCCCCTATGAAGTAGGCTGCGGTGGAAGACACGCTGTCAAGGCTACTAAATCTGGGGGCAGTGGTGCCTGTGCCGTTAGACCAATGCGGGTCAGGTCGGTACTCAATTTATTTTGTGGTTCCAAAGAAAGAAGGGACTTTTCGGCCGATTCTCGACCTGAAGTGGCTCAATCGCTGTCTCCGGGTACCGCACTTTCGGATGGAAAACGCTGAAGTCCGTGATTGTGGCCGTTTGTCAGGGAGAGTTTTTGACTTCCTTAGATCTGACAGAGGCATATTTGCATATTCCCATTCGCAAGGCTCATCAGCAGTTTCTGAGATTTGCGCTACCCAGGGGACATTTTCAATTTCAGGCTCTGCCTTTTGGCCTGGCAACGGCTCTGTGAACTTTCACCAAGGTGATGGTGGTGGTAGCCGCAGCGCTGCGCAAGGAGGGGATTTTAGTCCATCCCTACTTGGACGACTGGGTGATCCGGGCGAAATCAGAGGCAGAAAGTCACTAGGCTACAGCCAGGGTGGTGTCCTTACTGGTAGAGTTGGGGTGGGTTATCAATCGGGCAAAGAGCAGTTTGGTACCCACACAAGAGCTCGAGTACCTCGGAGCATGGTTCGACACCGCAAGAGGAAGAGTGTTCCTGCCAACCCAGAGGATAGAAAATCTCCAAAGCCTGGTGACGCAGTTTTTGGACAGGCAGGTTCCTACGGCCTGGCATTACCTGCAGGTTCTGGGAAATATGGCAGCGTCTATAGAGTTGGTGCCGTGGGCCAGAGCACAGATGAGGCCGCTTCAACGAGCTTTGCTTTGGTGCTGGTCCCATCAGAGTCAGCCATTGTCCATGAAGTTACCCTGTCCTCAGGAGACAAGGAGAGCCTTACAGTGGTGGCTCAACCCGAAGAACTTAGAAGCGGGGATGCCTCTCGAGCCTCCGCAGTGGGTGCAGCTGACGACGGATGCGAGCTTAGTAGGCTGGGGGGGGCTCATTGCGAAGGACAGTTTGTCCAAGGCCGCTGGAGTGCAGTGGAGACTCAGTGGTCCATCGACAGACTGGAAATGCGAGCGGTGTTTTTGGCACTCAGAGCGTTTTCGGCCTTGGTCCAGCGAAGGGCGGTCTGGTCCTATTCGACAATGTCACGACAGTGGCCTATATTAACTGCCAGGGGGGGACAAGCAGTCTGGCCCTGGAGGAGGAAGCGGACAGCCTCCTGAGATGGGCCGAGGCCCAGCTAGTAGCACTATCAGCGCAACACGTGGCGGGGGTAGACAATGTCACGGCAGATTTCCTGAGCAGGTGCAAGATAGACCACGGAGAGTGGGAACTAGCTCAGGAGGTGTTCGACCAGGTAGTATTCCGGTGGGGGACTCCAATTATGGATCTCATGCCAAGATGGGAATCAGCCAAGGCGAGTCGGTTTTTCAGTCGCAGAAAAGAAAGGATGTCGGAGGGCCTCGATGCGCTGGTCCAGAAGTGGCCCTCAGAAGGGCTCCTGTGCGTGTTCCTACCTTGGGCTCTCATAGGGAGAGTACTTCAGCGGGTAGAAACCCACCAGGGATTGATGATTCTCATAGCCTTGGACTGGTCACGACGGCTGTGGTATGCGGATCTAGTGAGGCTTCTGGCCGATCGGCCATGGCGGCTTCCCTGCCGGGAGGATCTTCTAGTGCAGGGGCCGGTACAGATGCCCCAGGTGGATTGATTCTCGCTTACGGCCTGGCTATTGAAAGGGCGAGGCTTAGAAAGCGGGGGTATTCGGGGGCGGTAATTTCTACCTTGTTGAGTGCGCATAAGCGTTCGACCTGTCTCTCGTACATGAGGATATGGCGCATTTTCGAGGCTTGGTGTGATAGTCGGAGGAAGAAGCCTTTTGGAGTCTCGGTGCCAGAGATTTTGGAGTTTTTGCAGGATGGGTTCGATAAGGGCCTGGCTGCAAGCTCCGTGCGGATGCAGCTGGCGGCCATTTCCTGTTATAGGGGTAAGGTCCGGGGAAAGGCCTTGGGAGACCACGCGGACTTTAGTAGGTTTCTACGAGCCGTTAGGCGCCTGCGCCTGCAGCAAAGGTCCATGATTCCTCCATGGGATCTCAATTTGGTGTTGAATGACTTAGCTGGAGAACCTTATGAGCCGGCAGGAGAGGCCTCGTTAAAGGACTTAACCCTTAAGACTGTGTTTCTGGTAGCCATCTGTTCTGCTAGACGTATTTCGGAGCTTCAGGCTCTGTCTTCGCTTGTGTCTTTCCTCTCCTTCTTCAAGGAAAAGGTAGTCTTGCATACAGTTCCTTCCTTTTTGCCAAAGGTGCTTTCTCCCGTTTATGTGAATCAGGTAGTTTCTCTTCCATCCTTTTCGGGGGCTGGAGGGGAGGCGAATGACGCGTGGTTGCACCATCTGGATATGTGCAGAGTGCTTAAACGTTATTTGTGTCGCATAGCATCCTTCCGGAAGTCTGATAGGTTGATTGTCCTGTTTGGGGGACCGCGTAAAGAGGAAGCGGCGGCCAAGGCCTCCATCTCTAGGTGGGTTAGGGAGGCGATTGCTTCAGCTTACATTCTGAAAGGAAGGCAGGTCCCGGTGGGGTTTCAAGCACATTCAACTCGAGCCCAAGCGGCTTCTTGGGCGGAGTATAGTTTGGTTCCACCATTGGATATCTGCAGGGTGGCTACCTGGTCGTCTCTGCACACCTTTGCCAAACACTATAGGTTGGATGTTCAGGCGGCAGCGGATGCTCATTTTGGGAAGATGGTGCTTCGGTCCGGGATGGCAAACCCCTCCCAGGCTTGAACTGCTCTGTTACATCCCAGAAGATAAGGGACTGGACTGGAGAGATGATAAGGAAAGATTAATTAGAGTTCCTGAAGGAACTCCAGTCCAGTCCCTGATCCCGCCCGAGTTCGTTTTTTTCAGGACACCGATCCAGAGGACGGTCGCCGGACCGAAGGTCTGTTCAGGGACCGGAAAAGATATGGGTGTTCCTTGCAATGGCTTTGGTGGGGAGGTGTGTCCGACGGGAGAGCATGGCCCTTGGAAGAGTTAGCAAAGGGCTGCTGCGGTTTGTAGGTAAGCCTCCTCCTCCTACTTCGTCTTCCGGGGAGGGAGTTGGTGGTCCTTCGGGGAGAGAGGGAAGTAGATAGTTTAGTGTTGAAGTTTATTTCTTCTGGTTAAAAAAAAAAATGGTTATGGTTTCTTAATTGTCTCTCCGTTAAGTCTGCTTTTTCAATAGATTACTGGTGCTGGTGGGTGGTGCCAGTGATGATATACCAGGGAGTCAACAAAACGATGATTGGCTCAGCCTCCAAGCTGCTGGAAGGGATGCACAACCCAGAAGATAAGGGACTGGACTGGAGTTCCTTCAGGAACTCTAATTAGCAGGTAAGGTCTAATTAATCTTTTAGGGCGTCTACTTATATGTCCCCAGAACCATATTTCAGAACCCACACATCTAGGATAGCTAATGGTTAGAGTAGTGGGTTAGAAACAATGTAGCTAGAGTTCAAATGCTGCTGCTATAGTTGAAATTGTGCTGAGTACTGGGGATAATAGAGTGCTTTCTTCTCTAAGCCGTATGGATGTTTTTCAGCTAAAACAGAGCACTTTTCAGATACTTGTTCATCACTATGTGTGCCTCAGAGTACCCATCTACTAAGCTCTATCTCTTCCACTGTCATCCTTCCATCTGTCATATTCTTAACCTACTGCTTTCTACTGCAACTGTACCTGTGGCCTTCAAACATGCTCTGGTCACACCTCTCCTCAAAAAGCCTTCACTAGATCTTTCCTGTCCTTCCAGCTATCGACCTATCTCTCGCCTCCCTTTTGCTTCAAAACTACTTGAATGAGAAGTTCACTGCCACTGTCTGGACTTTTCTTTCTAAAGTCTCTGGCACTTGTTCCTTGACCTTTTTGTTGCCTTTGACATTGTTGATCACCACCTTCTCCGTGATACCCTGTCCTCACTTGGATTTAAGGACTCTCTTCTGTCCTGGTTTTCTTCTTATCTCTCCCAGTGCACTTTTAGTGTATATTCTGGTAGATCCTTCTCTACTGCCATTCTGCTTTCAGTTGGTGTACCTCAGGGCTCTGTCTCGGGACCTCTACTTTTCTCTCTCTATGCTCAGTTCCTGGGTGCAATTATTTCCTCCCATGGTTTTCAGTACCATCTTTATTGTGACGACTGGCAGATCTACAATACCTTTCTGTGCCTGAAATCTATCCAGGAATCCAGTCCTGGATCTCTGCCTGCTTATCTGACATTGCTGCCTGGACGTCTCACCACCATTGAGGGCCAGCCCATGGGTTTCTGCCACCCTAAGCAGAAGCCCTGATTGTGCCGCCCCCCCCCCCATGCACTACGCTGTTCCCCTGTGCACTGCGCCACTCTCCCCCCATGCTGAGCTGTGCTGCCCCTGCCACGCCTTGCTGCCCCCACTTCTGCTGATTCCAGCAGCAGGTGACTCACCAGCAGTGGCAGATCATGTGCTCCAAATCAGCAGCAGTGGGGGGGGGGGGCACCATCGCGATTCAGCATGGGAGAGGGTGGCGTGGCTGGAGGCGTAGTGGGGGGGGGGAGCAGCAGGCCATGTGTGCCAAAGCACATGGTCTGCCACCCACAGAAGCCTGCCACCCATTGACGGCCACCTAGCCCACCTAATGGACGGGCCGGGCCTGCCGCCATCTGAAATTGAACATGGCCAAAACCGAGCTCCTTATCTTTCTCCCTAAACCCACATCCCCTTCCTTCCTTCACTATTTCTGTGGATGACACTACACTCCTCCTCATTTCCTCAGCTCTCAACCTTGGGGTCATCTTTGCCTCTACTCTCTCTCTGCGTACATCCAACAGATGGCTAAACCCTGCTGCTTATTTCTCTATTACAGCTGCAAAATTTGTCCCTTCCTTTCTACTCACACTTTTAAGACCCTTATCTACTCACTAGTCACCTCCTGCCTTGATTATTGTAACCTGCTCTTCACTGGTCTCCCTCTGAATCATCTCTCTTCCCTTCAATCTGTTCAAAACTCAGCAGTGCAGCTTATCTTCCTCCAGTGTCGCTAAGCTCATGTAACCCCCCTTCTCAAGTCACTTCACTGACTTCCTATCATTTTCACATCCAGTTCAAACTTCTCCTACTGATCTACAAGTGCATTCATTCTGAAGCTGTTCACTACCTTTCCTCTCTTATCTCACTGTACACCCCTCCTTGGGAACTCCACCACTTCTGTGGCAGATCTCTTTTATCTGTGCCCTTCTCTGCCACTGCCAACTCCAGACTTCATTCATTCCATCTTGCTGCTCCATATGCTGGAACAAACTACCCGAGTCTGTGTGTCAGGCTCCTTCTCTAGCCCTATTCAAATCCAAGCTAAAAACCAACCTCTTTGAAACTGCTTTTGGATCCTGATGCTCCTCACTCTCTTGTTCATTACTTATGTGTATCTTATTATACTCTAGTCTCCAGTATCACTATGGGGGTCATTCTCAACTACAAATAATGGGGATGTATGTCCAGCCTGGATGTACACCCAGTCTATGATATGTGGTGATACAACAATAAAGTATCCTTGTTTTATTTAAAAACCTGAGAGCACGACACAGGCCGTGTTTCGTATTATCACTTCATCAGGGGATACAGGTTTGCTGCAAATACAAAACATAGAACCTATAAACATATCTAAAATAAACCTTCAAAACATAATTACTGTTAAAACCCTTTTAAAACCAATAAGACCATCAATATTATTAAAAAAACTAAATATAAATATCAAAACATGAGGATGGTGTGCAATACCAATTGTACATAAAAACACATGCATAAAAAATCACATCTATAAATACACATGTATAAAATCACATACATAAAAATGTATAAAAATGTATAAAACATGTTCAGTAGCTGGCTATGTGTAACCACTGTTGCTACTTATAATCGAAAAACGGAGCAGGAGATGAGCGTGTAGGCCAAATGTGGTTATTATTAAACACAATGTACAAGACATGCATATGTTAAAAGTAAAAGATAATGATACCCATAAAGGTGTCTTAATAAATAACATAACATAAAAATAAATAAATAAATAAAACATTTTTGTAAACCACTGCTTGCTTGATATCTATATTAATAATGTGATTAAAACTAAACTATATCACAACTGCTAAGATCACGGTTGTTTAGAGCCCATGTAAATCTATGCATTATTAAAATGTTGAGAGATCGTATTGGAAGAGTACCCTACCCTTGTCTATGTTCTGACATGTGCCATTGAAACTTGTACTCTTCTTCAAGGGTGAATCTGTACTTTATTTCTATGAAAGATGTGAAATGTTGAATCTGTTACTAAAATATATCAGACATATGACTTTGATTTATACCTGCAGATTCTATTGGTTTGTGTGCTATTTTAAGTGCTTCTCCGTTTCATAGGAATTGTGTCCAAATATCAAATGGCAACGTTATCGTATTGCCTAACATACTGCATCATTACTACATACTTCCTGAACGGCACAGGGATATCCTTCAGATATACTATCTAAATATGCTTAGCGATCAACTGCAGAATTGTATTATAATCTAACTGAAGAAGAAAGTGTAGCTCTGATTTATAGCGGTAAATTAGCGTATCCTCTCATTTTCTATTTCCCATCGGGTCTTGAATGCACCAAGTGTAACATTATATGGGGCACTACTATCAAACGTTTGTCAAATTCACCCCCAACTCGCTAGGTCCAAAACGTGAATGATAAAATCTTTTGAGTCCCATAAAGTATACCAGATCAATCGCTGCTGACTTATGCTGCAAAGCTCCGTTGGGACTTAAATGAACCTCTTCAAACACGTATCACAACTACAGAAGTGAAATCTCCAATTTTACTGTTACTGAAGGACTGCTCGCTAGACACTATCTGGTTATTCTACCATACTCTGTTTCACAAACTAATAATACACGGCGGCTACCTTCAATCTAAAAACTCTTTCCTATATGGTACAATATATAAAATTGATCAAACCTTTGAGATCGCCTTAACATCACAACATCTAGAAGATCTTGTATTGAGGAAAAACCGCCGACTATCTCATGAAGGAAATTTTGCATAAAAACCGCTCGCACTTGCGCTTTTGTTAGCCGCGGAAAAAATGACGTATACTGCTGAATCACCACTTACGTCACTATTTACTGGGAAGATTTAAAAGAAATGACGCACTAGCTTCTTACAATTGATGCCTACATTTAATAGGTTTAATACCTACATATAAATGTTAAAAAATCGTATCAAAAATATATCCGTGTGCATTTAAACTCTTTTGGTACGATATCAGCTACTGACATTGTGATCTTGCATTCATCCTATTTGACTTCTAAAAACTTGCCTATGCTTCATTGTTGTAATCGTACCGCTAACAGCATCCATAATACTAATTAGTTAGGCAGTTAAGGATGATATCTTGTATTATCCACTTATGTAGACCTCTATAGATTAATATTGTGGCCTAATATTACCAACAGTTCATGTATGCTACAGATGAAATAGTAACTAAGATATAATAGATCTCAACGGATAAAAAAGAGAGTGTGATATATAAAAAGACATAAATAAATAAATAATTCTAAAACTACTAAATAAATCAAGTATTCCCCTCATTAAAACTAATTAAAATCTCTAATAATCCTCTTTTGACCTAAATCTCAATTTTAACCTCTGAGGAATCAATGTTCTCCGAATGGAATCATGATTGAGTAAATAAATAAATAAATATTGTGGCCTAATATTACCGGCAGTTCATGTATGCTACAGATGAAATAGTAACTAAAATATCATAGATTACAATGGATAAAAAAGAATGTGTGATCTATAAAAAATATAAATAAATAAATTATTCTAAAACTACTAAATTAATTAGATCTAGTACTCAAATGTTCCCCTCATTAAAACTAATTAAAATCTCTAATAATCCTCTTTTGACCTAAATCTCAATTTTAACCTCTGAGGAATCAATGTTCTCCGAATGAAATCATAATTGAATAAAACTATTCTTTGATAAGAGAATCAGTATTATAATTAAATGTTCCCCTGGTGGTGTACCTACTATAACAAAAACTGTGGTTATGAATCAATTCTGTATTTCTATGTCGCTCACGGCTCCTAAGTGTCAAGTATCCCATGATCTGTTCTACTTTAAATTGTTTATTGAAAATGAAACTATAAGAATACTGACAGATCCCTTTCCCCATTTAACCCTTGTGGAGCCAAAGATCCCAATTGAAAAATGTATCTCTGCTCTAATCGCTGTAGCATCTTATCAGCATCGCCCCCCCTCCAGTTGAGTTTTGCCTTTTTTATCACAAAAAACTTTAAATCGCTGATTCGATGTTTCATCTCTTGCCAGTGTGCTACGAGAGGTTTTTCAATTGCTCCCCTCTTGATACTACTCCTATGCTCGATGATCCGCACTTTCACACTTCTAACTGTCTTCCCTACGTAAAGCTTGTTACAGGGGCACTGTATGACATATACTACGTGCGACGTATCACAATTTGAAAAATCTTCTATCCGATAAGTTTGCTTTGTGATGGGGTGTGTAAACTTTTCTCGTATTGGTATTGTATGCGTGCACACGGAACATCGACCACACTGATATTGGCCCTTGTATTTGGATAGAAATTTGCGTTCAGTCAATGCTGACAGTACTAGCATGTTCTTCAAATTGACATTACGCTTATGCGCTACTGTGATCTCAGTGTCTTCAAATCCTGGTAATGTCTGAATGAGACGCCATTCTCTCTTTAAAATCCTTGTGACCTGTTTTGAATAAACTGAATATAACAGGGGGCAAACTAATCCAACGTCTTTCTTCCCTTGTTGCTGTTGAAGCAGCGTCTCGCGTGATGTATTTTTTGCTGTGCTATAAGCTTGCTCAATATATTGTGCCGGATATTTTCGTGCTGTGAACCTTTCTTTCATTAATCCAGCATGTGTTTCAAAATCTCGTAATGTAGTACAATTCCTCCTGGCCCTGTAAAATTGTCCTACTGGCAGATTCCTCTTCAAGGCTGGGTTATGAAAGCTGTCAAAATGCAGCAGATGGTTGCGATCTGTTGGTTTTCTGTACATTGTTGTGGTAAATAATTCATCTTCTTTCTTAATGACTAAATCTAAGTATGGTATTTGTTTGTCATATCTGATCTGAAACTTCAGGTTCACATCTAAACTATTAATCCACAGGTTAAAGTCTCCTAATTTGTCAACTTCTCCATCCCACAAAATCAAGACTTACAGCCCCGGCTTCCTCGTGCTGAACTCCTGCCCAATCGGGAGCAGTGGGAGAGCTCCTGCCCAATCCGGGCAGTGGGAGCAGAGGAGCCGCGCACACCCGAACCGCTCAAAAGCGGCGTCCCTACCCCGAGGGAGCCGCTTGTGCCGCTTACAGCCCCGGCTTCCTTGTGCTGAACTCCTGGCCCAATCGGGAGCAGTGGGAGAGCTCCTGCCCAATCCGGGCAGTGGGAGCAGAGGAGCCGCGCACACCCGAACCGCTCAAAAGCGGCGTCCCTACCCCGAGGGAGCCGCTTGTGCCGCTTACAGCCCCGGCTTCCTCGTGCTGAACTCCTGCCCAATCGGGAGCAGTGGGAGAGCTCCTGCCCAATCCAGGCAGTGGGAGCAGAGGAGCCGCGCACACCCGAACCGCTCAAAAGCGGCGTCCCTACCCCGAGGGAGCCGCTTGTGCCGCTTACAGCCCTGGCTTCCTCGTGCTGAACTCCTGCCCAATCGGGAGCAGTGGGAGAGCTCCTGCCCAATCCGGGCAGTGGGAGCAGAGGAGCCGCGCACACCCGAACCGCTCAAAAGCGGCGTCCCTACCGGGCGCGCCCGCGCCTGAGGGCCTCGCCAGAGGGCCCTTTGGCGTGGCCCTTAGGCGGTGGCCATTGGGGCGGAAAGAAAGGAGTGCCTCCCCACCAACACGTAAACTACAGGAGTACACCACGCCGAGAAAACCGCACCGCTTCCACCAAACCCGGGGACGTACCCCCCACCTCGCTGATCACGTGTGTTAAAGGCAACCACGGCTTGAGCTCCCCAGGCCGGGTTTGAGCTCGCCAACAACGATCCTCACGCTCCTCGAGCTCCCCAAGCTGGGTCGAGCTTACCAACACTGAAGAACAGCACCAACAGCAGCACCAACAAAACCGACCAGGTGAGTTTCAGAAACTCACTCACTAGGGTCAGTGAACTGTATGAAAACTGTGCACACCTCATCAGACATCCGATACCGCAAGCAGACCTCACACAGAACATCACAGCATACCACCATGATCACAACATGGTTTCTACCATTCAGCCTCCTCCTCACACATATCCTGCCACCAGACCCCCACCTCCACTACCTACACCATAACCCCCAAAGGCACCACCCACACACCACCTGGCAATACATAGTTCCACAATGCAATCACCCCGTCACACACAGCACATCAACAACAAGAAGAAAAAACACACACAAATCACACCCCCTCGCACAATTTTCCAAGGAGTCACACAACACAACAGAACAAACTACCATAGAGCTCATAAACGCAAGGTCCATATGCAACAAGATACACACAATAGCAGACCACATAGAAGACCACCAACCAGACATACTCTGCATTACAGAAACCTGGCTCAATCCCACCGACACTGTCCTACTCAATCAATTGGTACCAGACACCTACACAGCTTACAACTGCCCACGCACCCACAAACGCGGAGGAGGGGTTCTTATAATTGCAAAGAAAAACCTGAAGTTCAAAACGCACAGCTCCGCCGACACACCACAAAGCAACACACTCAGCATCATGAACAAACACGTGGCACTCTGCCTAACCTACAGAGCTCCCCGAGCCCCACCTGATGAACTGGCAGCTACGCTCGAAACAGCATGTGCTCTCACCGCAACTAACAAACCCACGCTACTGCTTGGTGACTTCAACCTCAAGTCCACCAACAACAAAGATGCAGATGCCTTCCTCCAAGCAATGACATCACTTCAATACACCCAAATCATCAACGCTCCTACACACAGACACGGCTCTACACCAGACCTCATATTCGCAGCCAACTCCCTAACTTCAAGAGGTCTAATCTCAACACCTTCCATCACCCCAGTCCCCTGGTCAGATCACCACATAATCAAGATCACACTGCAACTTCAAAAAGAAAAGCGCAACGAACAAACCAACAATTCCCCCACACAAAGACGATTCAAGAACTTCGACAGAGACGCCTTCCTACTAGACACGTTAAATCAACTGTCAACAGAAACAGACAACCTGGAGACTCAAATAACCAACTGGAACAACACACTATCCAACGCTGCCACAGATACAGCTACCAGACCAAAGAAACACTGCAACAACAAGAGTCATCACAAGCCCTGGTACTCCACAACCATACGACAAGAAAAAAGAGATCTCAGAAAGATGGAATGGAGATGGAGAAAATCCAAGACACCCGAAAACCAGCAGATATACCTAACAAACCAAAGACAATACACTGAACACATCAACCAATCCAAGAAAGAATACCATACAAACATGATAAACACCTCCATAAACAAACCCAGGGAGCTTTTCGAAATAGTGAAAATCCTCACAAAGGAACAGAAAACAGAGGAGGAAATACAAATAGACCCGCAAAAATTTGCTGATCACATCAAAGACAAATTTCACTCCACAGACCCAACTACAACCAGCTCTTCAACCCAGCCTGATTCACACCCCAAGACATGGGACACTTTCTGCCCTCCCTCAACAGAACAGCTCTCCCACATCATCTCAACAATCAGAACAAGCACCGCTCCCACGGACCCTTGCCCAGTATCATGGATCAAGGCCACCAAATCAAGCTTCATCCACATCATACACGACATTGTGCGCAACTCACTCACCCAGGGTCTCCTGCCAGCTCAACTAAAACAAGCTACAGTACGCCCAATACCGAAGAAAACAACCCTCGACAAGAGCAACCCTGCAGCATACAGACCAATATCCAGCATACCCTTTCTGGCAAAAATCATAGAAAAAGCAGTGCAACAACAACTACAGGAACATATTGACAACAATGCTCCTCTAGACGACAACCAGCACGGCTTCCGCCCCCAACATGGAGTCGAAACACTGCTGATTTACCTCATAGACAACATCCTCAGAGTCATAGATAACAACACTAAAGGTATCCTAATGATCTTCGTCGACATCTCCTCCGCCTTCGACACAGTTGACCACCTAACCCTCCTGGAAAGACTAAAGAAAATTGGACTTCATGGTACCACGCTAAAATGGTTCCAATCCTACCTCACCGACAGGCAGATCCAAGTCAAGATAGGCCACAACACCTCTCAACCCATAAGTCCGCCAAGGAGTACCTCAAGGGTCCGCCCTCTCGGCACTTCTGTTCAACATTTACATCCAGCCAATATGCGACATCCTGAAAGCGAACAACATTCAATACACCATCTATGCAGACGATATTATGATATACACACCTATCTCAACCGACAACCCAGACTACAATAAAATAACCGACTGCCTAACACAAATGACAAACTGGTGTACGAACAACAACCTCTCAATCAACTACAGCAAGACTGAGGCACTAATAATCACTCGCAACCCTGACTTCATCCAACCACCGGACATCAGAATAGCAGACACAACCATTCCAATAAAATCCGAAGTAAAATACCTTGGAGTAACCCTGGACAACGAACTAAATCTCAAGTCACACGTTAACAATACACTGAAGTCAAAAATGCATACCATAGAATGAGAATCATCAGACGGCTTAAACCCCTCCTCGCCACAGAACACTTCCGCACTGTATGCCAAGCACTCATCACCCCATTAATGGACTTCTGCAACCCCATCTACCTTGGCCTACCAAAACAAACCCTCAAACCTCTTCAACTAGCCCAAAACACCGCAGCACGCATAATCTCAGGCTCAACAAGACATGAAAACATTACCCCGGTCTCAAAGACCTACACTGGCTCCCAATCAGCTCACGCATCAAATACAAAACAATAATAAACATATTCAAAATCAAGCACCACATTTCAGCCAACAGCCTGCACACCCTCATTCATCCAGACACCAGCACCCGCCCAAGAAGAAAAGGAACCTCCAACAGAGTCAACACCCCGAGAGACTTCAGAAAAACACGAAAGGACACTACAGAGAGAGCCCTCTCCCTGGCAGCCCCAACAATTTGGAACTCCCTCCCAGACGAACTGAGATCGACAACGGACCTCAAAGACTTCCGCAAACAGCTGAAGACAACACTGTTCATAGAACATTATGGACACGTCACTTAATCAACAAGGACTAACCAACAAAGGCCCCCCCAACCCTGACGAGAGATTGTTTAACGGCACAGGATTTAACTTAAGCCCTATCTGGACAGTACCTTGTATTATAGAACATGCTGTATCATAGCGCACACTGTACATAGCCCACCCTAATCGAAACTCCTCCCACACACGCACATTTTAAACAATACAGTCACTGCATGAACTACCCCCCACACGCACATTATAACCCTTCTTTCACTGCATGAACTTCCCCCCACATCCTTTGATTGTATTGTTGTGACACCGCCTTGATTTTACGATAAGACGGTATAGAAATACTGTTAAATAAATAAATAAGACGTCATCGATATAACGTATCCAAAGTTTAATATTGTTTTTATATATATTTTACTTCAAGAATGTTTCTTCGAATTTAAACATATATAAATTGGCCACATCTGGTGCCATTGATGACCCCATGGCTACCCCTTTTGTTTGCTTATAAAAAATATCTCTAAAACAAAAGTAGTTCTCACATAAAGCAAATTTCGCTATGGCCATTAAAAAAGCAGTGGGGATGCGTTTGGAATCAGTCCTTCTCAGTAAATATTCTTCCATAATTATTAAACTTTCTGCTTGTGGAATGTTGGTATATAAAGACTCCACGTCTAACGTGACTAGTATAATATTTTCATTAGGTTCTTGAAATTTAGATAAAATCTCTATAACGTGGGTGGAATCTCTAACGTATGACCACATTTGTACTATGAAAGGACACAGCAACACATCCAAAAACGTTGAAATAGGTTCCAGAAGGGACCCGATTGCCGAAACTATAGGGCGACCGGGAGGGTTGGTAAGGGATTTATGTATTTTTGGATTGATATATATTGTTGGAATAATGGGTGCAGATACTATCAAAAAATCTTTTTCTTTTTTAGTAATATAGCCTATTTCAAATGCTGTAATTATCAGGCTATCTATACTTTTCTTCAATGATTCTGTGGGGTCATTATCTAACCGAGCATAGAAGGACCGATCATCTAATTGTCTGTTGATTTCTGCAATATATCTAGTTTTATGTAATACCACTACTGCCCCTCCTTTATCGGCCGGCTTTATAATTATCCTATCATTTTTCTGCAATGCCTTTAAGGCCTGATTTTCTCTTTTTGTGAGGTTAAAATATTTCCTTTGTGGTCGTGTGCATATCTTTCTTACTTGCTTTAAAACTACTCTCTCAAATGCATCAATAATAGGATCTGTGTGAGGGGGAGGGACCCAGGAAGATTTTTTACTAATAATAGTACTATCTATGTGGCTTGTCTGTTGTTCCATAAAGAATTGTTTTATCCGTATTTTCCGGAAAAATTTGTATAGATCTATTTCAAGTTCAAATGGATCTGCTTTTCTTATCGGGACAAACGACAGCCCTTTATTCAACACTGAAAGTTCATCTATGGTCAAGTCATAGTCTGATATATTTACAACATTATTGTCTATACGTTCTGTCAATACCAATGTTCTCGTGATCTGTCTGTTGTCTGTCTCCCACGGCCCCTCCCTCTCCCTCTTCCTCGATTCGAGTATTGATGGTTGTAATTGTATCTCTGTTCCCGGGGATAATCGTATTGTCTGTCCTGATCTCTCTCTGGTGGTCGCGTGTGCATCCTGTCGCGACCTCCTCCTTTCCACATTGTATCCATCTCTAAAAAATTATCAGTATTCCTATCATTCCTCCACTTACTATTCTGTTCCCTTGCTCTTTGTGGCTTAGGCCTCTCTTGAGAGGAAAAAAGGGATGCTGACACATCTATTTGCTCTACCGACTCACTCCTGCTCCGCTTTTTCTTTTGTTCATGCACAACCTCTCTATCATTATTCTCGATTGAATCATCTTTATGGTCATATGCTGAAGGTTTCTTCTTAATCCATATCCTTTCATTTTCCAATTTTTTTGCACCAGTGGTACACATAGCCAACTCTATAATCTTCTTCATCTCTTCTATATTTATCAATTTTAATTCCTTTCATTTCTTTCTTGAATGACTGAATATTTTTCTCATATTCCACATGTGTTTTTCCAAAATTAGTGTCACACCCTTTCAGTGTCTTCAATTTGTCATCAATCTCTATTTTCAACTGGTCTGATTTCTTATTAGCTGTTGTGATTAGTAAGATCATTAGATCCAGGGAGCACTTGTTTAAAATAGCATTCCAACAGCGTACAAAGCCTTCTTCATTACGATAAAGACCTGGAGCCTTGTTCATTCTGAGCCCCCTTGGAATGATCTTAGCCTTGCAGCACTCCAGGAGATAAGCTGCATGTATGTCCTCTTTAACCATCTTCTGCGTTAATAAAACTGTATTCTCCCATTGTAGTCCTATGACATCCATAGTTTCTTCAGAAGAGTCTATCAATGATTCTTTTTGTAAAAGTTTCTCAATCGCTTCATCTCCAAAGCTTAAAGTATCCTTCCACGGAGAGAACATGCTTGTGGATCCGGTCCAACAAAGGAGCACTTCACCACGTAATATACTATACCCAGTCTATGATACGTGGTGATAAAACAAGGATACTTTATTGTTGTATTTAAAAACCTGAGAGCCCGACACAGGCCATGTTTCGTATTATCACTTCATCAGGGGATACAGGTTTGCTGCAAATACAAAACATAGAACCTATAAACATATCTAAAATAAACCTTCAAAACATAATTACTGTTAAAACCCTTTAAAACCAATAAGACCATCTATATTATTAAAAAAACTAAATATAAATATCAAAACATGAGGATGGTGTGCAATACCAATTGTACATAAAAACACATGCATAAAAAATCACATCTATAAATACACATGTATAAAATCACATACATAAAAATGTATAAAACATGTTCAGTAGCTGGCTATGTGTAACCACTGTTGCTACTTATAATCGAAAAACGGAGCAGGAGATGAGCGTGTAGGCCAAATGTGGGAATTATTAAACACAATGTACAAGACATGCATATGTTAAAAGTAAAAGATAATGATACCCATAAAGGTGTCTTAATAAATAACATAACATAAAAATAAATAAATAAATAAAACATTTTTGTAAACCACTGCTTGCTTGATATCTATATTAATAATGTGATTAAAACTAAACTATATCACAACTGCTAAGATCACGGTTGTTTAGAGCCCATGTAAATCTATGCATTAATAAAATGTTGAGAGATCGTATTGGAAGAGTACCATACCCTTGTCTATGTTCTGACATGTGCCATTGAAACTTGTACTCTTCAAGGGTGAATCTGTACTTTATCTCTATGGAAGATGTGAAACGTTGAATCTGTTACTAAAATATATCAGACATATGACATTGATTTATACCTGCAGATTCTATTGGTTTGTGTGCTACTTTAAGTGCTTCTCCGTTTCATAGGAATTGTGTCCAAATATCAAATGGCAACGTTATCGTATTGCCTAACATACTGCATCATTACTACATACTTCCTGAACGGCACAGGGATATCCTTCAGATATACTATCTAAATATGCTTAGCGATCAACTGCAGAATTGTATAATAATCTAACTGAAGAAGAAAGTGTAGCTCTGATTTATAGCGGTAAATTAGCGTATCCTCTCATTTTCTATTTCCCATCGGGTCATGAATGCACCAAGTGTAACATTATATGGGGCACTACTATCAAAACGTTTGTCAAATTCACCCCCAACTTGCTAGGTCCAAAACGTGAATGATAAAATCTTTTGAGTCCCATAAAGTATACCAGATCAATCGCTGACTTATGCTGCAAAGCTCCGTTGGGACTTAAATGAACCTCTTCAAACACGTATCACAACTACAGAAGTGAAATCTCCAATTTTACTGTTACTGAAGGACTGCTCGCTAGACACCATCTGGTTATTCTACCATACTCTGTTTCACAAACTAATAATACACTGAGACTACCTTCAATCTAAAAACTCTTTCCTATATGGTACAATATATAAAATTGATCAAACCTTTGAGAACGCCTCACATCACAACATCTAGAAGATCTTGTATTGAGGAAAAACCGCCAACTATCTCATGAAGGAAATTTTGCATAAAAACCGCTCGCACTTGCGCTTTTGTTAGCCGCGGGAAAAATGACGTATACTGCTGAATCACCACTTACGTCACTATTTACTGGGAAGATTTAAAAGAAATGACGCACTAGCTTCTTACAATTCATGCCTACATTTAATAGGTTTAATACCTACATATAAATGTTAAAAAATCGTATCAAAAATATATCCGTGTGCATTTAAACTCTTTTGGTACGATATCAGCTACTGACATTGTGATCTTGCATTCATCCTATTTGACTTCTAAAAACTTGCCTATGCTCCATTGTTGTAATCATACCACTAACAGCATCCATAATACTAATTAGTTAGGCAGTTAAGGATGATATCTTGTATTATCCACTTATGTAGACCTCTATAGATTAATATTGTGGCCTAATATTACCAACAGTTCATGTATGCTACAGATGAAATAGTAACTAAGATATAATAGATCTCAACGGATAAAAAAGAGAGTGTGATATATAGAAAGACATAAATAAATAAATAATTCTAAAACTACTAAATTAATCAAGTATTCCCCTCATTAAAACTAATTAAAATCTCTAATAATCCTCTTTTGACCTAAATCTCAATTTTAACCTCTGAGGAATCAATGTTCTCCGAATGGAATCATGATTGAATAAATAATTAAATAAATAAATATTGTGGCTTAATATTACTAGCAGTTCATGTATGCTACAGATGAAATAGTAACTAAGATATAATAGATCACAATGGATAAAAAAGAATGTGTGATATATAAAAAAAAAAAGAATAAATAATTCTAAAACTACAAAATTAATAAGATCTAGTACTCAAATGTTCCCCTCATTAAAACTAATTAAAATCTCTAATAACCAACTTTTGACCTAAATCTCAATTGTAACCTCTGAGGAATCAATGTTCTCCGAATGGAATCATAATTGAATAAAACTATTTTATGATAAGAGCATCAGTATTATAATTAAATGTTCACCTGCTGGTATACCTACTATAACAAAAACTGTGGTTATGAATTAATTCTGTATTTCTATGTCGCTCACGGCTCCTAAGTGTCAACTATCCCATAATCTGTTCTACTTTAAATTGTTTATTGAAAATGAAACTATAAAATCAAATATTCCCTTCATTAAAACTTTATTCAAAACAGGTCACAAGGATTTTAAAGAGAGAATGTCGTCTCATTCAGACATTACCAGGATTTGAAGACACTGAGATCACAGTAGCGCATAAGCGTAATGTCAATTTGAAGAACATGCTAGTACCGTCAGCATTGACTGAACGCAAATTTCTATCCAAATACAAGGGCCAATATCAGTGCGGTCGATGTTCCGTGTGCACGCATACAATACCAATACGAGAAAAGTTTACACACCCCATCACAAAGCAAACTTATTGGATAGAAGATTTTTCAAATTGTGATACGTCGCACGTAGTATATGTCATACAGTGCCCCTGTAAATTCAGGGCCGCGGAGCTAGTGCACGCGGCCCCTTGGTAACCGGGGGGGCGGCGAGGACGCGATCCCCCCCCCCGGGGGGCCGTGACGTCAGCGGGGAAAGGGGGCGAGCCGGTGCGGTGCTGGGAGCCCCATTGGCTCCTGTGGGCTGCCGGGAGGCAGGGGGAGCCAATGGGGCGTATAGGAGGGCGGGACCAGCCGGAGCGAGTGCGGGGACGCGCCGTGGCTCTGGCCTTTTCCAGGTCGGAGCCAGGCGCGTCGGGTTGCAGCACGAGGGTGCTCCAGTTACCACGTGGCTGGGGGAAGGCAGGTAGGGGCCCGGTGGGGTCAGAAGCCCGTTGTTGTTGCCCGGGGGTGCCGGTGGCTATCAGAACCTAGCTACACACCATCTTCAAAAAAAAAAAAAAAAGGCATAACAAACGCGGCAACGAACGAGGGGGGGTGTGTCGGGCCGGAGGATTGATAGGCAATGGGGGGGGAGTCTGTAAAGTCTGCGGGGGCCGGGGACTGAGGTTTTGTAGCAGCAGAGCGCAGACAAACCAATAATACCTGGAGTCTATTTGGAGGGTCCAGATCATTTGTTTGTGCACGGGTCTCAAGCGGAATCCAATTCAAAATGGCTGAGCGAGGTTCTCTGGCAATACAACAACTTATGGATTTCTGTTCCATTCTAGGCATGGAGGAACATTTCATTGGTCCCGATGCCTCCCGTACCCCTTCTATTGGTCCCGGTGCTGATGGGATTGTCCAATTATGTTCCTTTAGTGGGCTCAGCACCTGCTTACGTTTAATTAAAAAAAAAGAAAAAATCTACTATCTCTAACAAAAGCCCGAAGTTAGTTATCATAAAAAAATAAATAAATAAATAAATAAATAAATAAATAAATAAATAAACCAGCTACATAAAACTTCAGCCGTTGCAAGGGCCACAGGCAGCCCCTCGTGGTAGCAGGACTGTGAGCCATGCGGCCTGGAAAAGGGCGGGGGAGGAGCCCGGGCGGCGGAGCGAGAAGGGGGCAAGGGAGGGGGGGCTGCGGGGGGGGGCCATGGTGAGGATTCGTCTCGGTCTGCCCAAAAAGGGGGACAAAGGGGGTAGAGCGAGGGGTGGGCCTGGGGGCGCTGGTCTTCCAGCGACCCGGGGAAGGAGTAGAAGGGGCAGTAGGGAACACGGGTGGAGGCGAGGGGGCAGGGTGCGGGGGGGGGGCCCGCGCCGCCCCGGCCCGCCGGGGCCGGGGGGGGCCGGGAAGCACGACGCGGATTACGGACCGCCTGGGCCCTGAAGGGGGGTCAGGGGAATCGGGTGGGGGACCTGTTGGCACTCTAGCCAGGCGAGCGCCCGCAGCAGGACTGCCTCCGGTAGGGGGGGGGTGCCTGCATTGGGCGACGTTCGGGCTACCGAGAGTGTGGTGCCGGAGGGCCCCGGAACCGGGGATGGAGTATCGGGGTGTGCATACCCGCCTTCGTGGGAGCACGGACAAAGGGGGGGGGGCCACGGTACTTCGGGGGTGGAGTGGTTGGGAGCATGGCAGCCCCCTTGGGCCAGGGGGGGGCCCCCTTCGCCTTTTCCTGTGTTTTCCCCGTAGGTACCTTTCGGATGGCAGTACACCGGGAGTCCGAGTTTCGGCGGTCCGAGGCCCTCGGGTGCGATGCCTCTGGCGGGGTTGAGTGAGAGGACGTCAGCAGCAGCGCAAGTGGAGCCGGAGTCGCGGTCGGTCGGCGCAGAGGCTGCAGCGTCGGTGCGAGCGGCAGGTGAGTTGGAGGGAGATTTGGGCATGGACGTCGAGGCTGGGGCGTCAGCAGGGGTCGGGGGGGGTACAAAAGCGAGGAGAAAGAGGAGGCATTCTTGTCGCAGATGGCGCAGGTCGGGGACTTCTTCCGCCTCCTCCACAGCTTCCTCGTCGGATTCTTCGGTCTCGGGCGGGGAGAAGGGGCAGGAATCGGGGGGGGCCCGGGGGTAGAGCGAGCGGAGCCTCGGCCACGCCTTCGGTGATGGCATATTCGGAGTTATGGGAGGGCGTGCCGAAGAAGCTTCGGCGGAAGATTCTGCGACGGCGTTATATAGATATTTTTCGTCTGCTCGAGGGCCGCAAGCGGTCAGGGGACAGTAGGAGGAAGCGGAAGGAAGACGAGAAGGCGGGGAGGGTGCGGAGAGCGACGCGGAACGTGGTGAACTGGACGCGAGCTTTTTTACGCTTGGCTAGTGTGTGGGGGCATTCGCACCCGGAGCATTGCGGGATGCTCCTCGCCTATGCGGATTCCATTTTAGAGGCGGCACAAGTGCATGATGGTTGGGCATGGCTCAACTATGATGAGAAGTTCCGGGATAGGATGGAAGAAAACCGCTTGTTGTCTTGGGGGACGCAAGATATCAAACTGTGGCTGACGCAGATGGCGGTCATACCCGGTGGTAGTGCGGCGGGCGGTGCACGTGGCGGAGCGGCTGGCGTTTCGGGGGCTGGGCGGCCCCTTTTGGGGGGTGTACCTGGGGGGGTACAAAAAGCTTCAGCTTCAGGGGGAGTTGGAGACGTCTGTTGGCGATATAACAAATAGTCCTGCCCATTCCCGGATTGCAAATTCCGGCATGCCTGTTCCGTCTGCAGTGGTCTGCATTCAGCACTCAAATGTGTTAGGAGGGAGGGGGGGGGCGGGAGCGCCCTCTTCCAAGCTGTGAGAGCCTCCTTTGCCTGGCGCCCACCCCAGTCCGGATAGAATCAATGCGTCCGTGGCTGCGAAGGTATCCGAATCGTGGGCGAGGCTCAGGCGGAGTGCTGCGCGGCTCTGCTAGGGGGCTTTGAGCGGTTGGCTCGGGGGTGGGGTCCCGCTAGCGGTGGAGAAGACGGAGGGCCCTGCGACCGTCATTACATTCTTGGGGGAGGAGCTCGACTCGGGAGCGATGGTAGCCCGCCTGCCCGCGGCTAAGGTAGTGAAGCTCAGAGTCTTGGTTGCGACCGTGCTCGTTTCCAGCAAGCTCACCTTACGGGAAATGCAGTCATTGATTGGCTCGTTGAATTTCACGTGCAGGGTAATACCGATGGGGCGGGTCTTTTTGAGGCGGCTTTCGGCGGCTACGGTAGGGGTTCATTTGCCTCATCATCGGATTCGGGTGTCGCAAAGCCTTCGGGCAGACCTGCGGGTGTGGGACGAGTTTCTCCGTGACTTCAACGGCACTACGGTTTTGCAGGAGGAGGACGTCTCTACTATAGCGCTGCAACTGTACACGGATGCGGCGGGGGGAGCGGGCCTCGGGGTCTACTTTGGGGGTTCGTGGTGTGCTGCAGGGGGCCCCTGGCGTGGCAGGAGTCGGGCCTGACCAGAAATATCACCTTTTTGGAATTGTTTTCCGATCTTGGTGGTGTTGACCTTATGGCCGGATAGGCTTCGGAACCATCGGTGGTCCGGTGGTGCGACAATGAGGCGGTGGTGTCTGTGGTAAACAATTATGCCCCACGCTGCAAGCCAGTGGTGGATTTAATGCGTCAAGTAGTGTTAGCGTGTTTGCGTTTGACCGTGGTTGTGCGGGCCCGCCATATTCCGGGTATTACTAACAAAATTGTTGACGCTCTTTCCCGTTTTCAGTGAGAGCAGTTTCGGGACTTGGCTCCGGAAGCCGAGGGAGGAGGAGCATCGGTCCCTGCGCACTTATGGCGGATTGGCCTGGAGGCCTGACGGAGCTGCTGTGGAATTCCGTGTTGGCGGCGACGTGGGAGGCTGATCAGCGGGGTTGCAACAGTGTGGTAACTTTCCTCGCGGAGCACGGCTGGCGTCAGGGTCCGGTCCCTGAGCAGCTCCTCGGTCAATACGTGGTTGCGGCTAAGGCGGCGGGTCTTTCGAGGGCAACGGTGAAGAGGCACCTGGCAGGGTTTTCCTTCTTCACGGGAGCAGTCGGGTGGGGGACGGGGGGGACGGGGTTTTGTTGACTCGTCGGCTTTTGCAGGGCTGGGAGCGATCCCGTCCCACCCCGGTTGACGGGCGGCAGCCGGTCACTCATGCTTTGTTGGGCCGCTTGTTGGATGTTTTACCACGGGTGGCGTCCTCCGGGTATGAGGGTACGTTGTTTCGAGCTGTTTTTTCGGTGGCCTTCTTCGACGCCTTTCGCGTGGGGGAATTGGTGGCGGAGTTGGGCTCTAATGCGGGTGGGCGTGAATTGAGGGTCCATCAGGTGCGGGTGGGGGAGGGCACGGCCCGGATTCACTTAGTGCGCTCCAAGACCGGCCAGGCGGGGAGGGGTGCCTGGGTGGTGCTGCGTGCCATGCCAGGGGAGCTGGCTTGCCCAGTCCGGTTGTTGAGCGCCTACTTGCGGGTGCGGCCGGCTGGGGAGGGCAGTCTGTTCATTCATGAGGATGCACGAGTGCTCACGCGCTACCAAGTTACGGCGGTGCTGCGGTTGTCGTTGCGACGGGTCGGGGAGGACCCCGGTGGATTCGCTCCACATTCTTTCCGCATTGGCGCAGCGACCAGCGCGGCAGCGGAGGGTCTTTCTGCGCAGGCGATACAGCAGATAGGGCGGTGGAGGTCGCAAGCGTTCCAGGGCTATGTGCGCTTGTAACGGGCTGTGGGGGGGTGCTAACGCTGTTGTTCTTTATTTTGCAGAAAGGGGCTTTGCATCGTGTCGCTGTTGGGTGATTGGCCACTCATTTGTGTACTGGGCCGGTCGTCGAGCAGCAACACGGCCATTGGGGACACATCTTGGACTGGAAGCGCAAGGGGTGACCGTATCATGGCTGGGCGAGAGGGGACTCCGGTGGATCCAGCTGTTGCCTTTGCTGCGGCATCACGAGCGCGTGAGAGGAACGCCGGATATCCTGCTGATTCATCTCGGCGGCAATGATCTGGTGTCCTGGACTGGCAAGGAGCTCATCCGCGCTGTGCACAAGGACCTGGGGGAGGTTTTCACAGTGTTTCCGGGGGTGATTGGGAGTTGGTCGGATATCCTTCCGCGGCCGGCCTGTTGGGACCAGCGACGATGGTCCAGAGGGCTGACTAAGGTTAATCGCCCAATAGGCAGGTGGGTGGGGGAGCGGGGGGGGGGGTGCCAGATCTTCACCCATGGGTGGAGGTGGAGCGTGCTGGCCTGT
This sequence comes from Ichthyophis bannanicus, assembly GCA_033557465.1. Taxonomy (NCBI): domain Eukaryota; kingdom Metazoa; phylum Chordata; class Amphibia; order Gymnophiona; family Ichthyophiidae; genus Ichthyophis; species Ichthyophis bannanicus. The sequence continues at coordinate 82,303,199 of CM066034.1, read as the reverse complement.
TCCGGCCAGATGGCTTTCACCTCTCGCCGATAGGGATGGACCTCCTACTTAATGACAGGCAGGAGGCCGTGGAGGGTGTCCGGCAGGGGAGTTGGGCTGGTCGCAGCTTTAGGTTGGGGGGCGGCTCAGGTCCATAGGGCCTGAGCCGGTGGCGGGATCCCGGAGGTTTCCGGGTTCCGGAGCCGGAGGCAAGCTTGTGGGCGGGGGTGGGGGACCCCCGCCCGGATAACCCCTCAGGTTTTTGCTAGTAGCATGGCGAAGCCGGACGAGGGAGGGCTAGGCTGTTTAGCCGGGGCCCGGACTCAGTAGAAGCGGAAGCGACGTCATCTTGCTACTCACATGGCGGGTGAGGGGTCGTGCTTCGAAAAGGGGGGGGGGAAATGTTATGATGTTGAATTGTTATTGCATTATTGTTAATGGTAATAAAGCTGCGACCAGTTTTAAGCCCAAAATTGTGTGTTGGTCTTTTATCAAAGGGTGTGTGTGGAGGGGGGGGAGGGGCGACGAGTCCGCCTTACCCGGTTAATTCAGGGCCGCGGAGCTAGTGCACGCGGCCCCTTGGTAACCGGGGGGGCGGCGAGGACGCGATCCCCCCCCCCGGGGGGCCGTGACGTCAGCGGGGAAAGGGGGGCGAGCCGGTGCGGTGCTGGGAGCCCCATTGGCTCCTGTGGGCTGCCGGGAGGCAGGGGGAGCCAATGGGGCGTATAGGAGGGCGGGACCAGCCGGAGCGAGTGCGGGGACGCGCCGTGGCTCCGGCCTTTTCCAGGTCGGAGCCAGGCGCGTCGGGTTCCCGCCCGCCCACCCTAGCGTGGGAGTGGGAGGGGGGACTGGGGTCTCGGTTCTGGGTTGTTGCAGCTGGGGGGGGGGTGGCGGGATCCCGGAGGTTTCCGGGTTCCGGAGCCGGAGGCAAGCTTGTGGGCGGGGGTGGGGGACCCCCGCCCGGATAACCCCTCAGGTTTTTGCTAGTAGCATGGCGAAGCCGGACGAGGGAGGGCTAGGCTGTTTAGCCGGGGCCCGGACTCAGTAGAAGCGGAAGCGACGTCATCTTACTACTCACATGGCGGGTGAGGGGTCGTGCTTCGAAAAGGGGGGGGGGAAATGTTATGATGTTGAATTGTTATTGCATTATTGTTAATGGTAATAAAGCTGCGACCAGTTTTAAGCCCAAAATTGTGTGTTGGTCTTTTATCAAAGGGTGTGTGTGGAGGGGGGGGAGGGGCGACGAGTCCGCCTTACCCGGTTACAAGCTTTATGTAGGGAAGACAGAAGTGTGAAAGTGCGGATCATCGAGCATAGGAGTAGTATCAAGAGGGGAGCAATTGAAAAACCTCTCGTAGCACACTGGCAAGAGATGAAACATCGAATCAGCAATTTAAAGTTTTTTGTGATAAAAAAGGCAAAACTCAACTGGAGGGGGGGCGATGCTGATAAGATGCTACAGCGATTAGAGCAGAGATACATTTTTCAATTGGGATCTTTGGCTCCACAAGGGTTAAATGGGGAAAGGGATCTGTCAGTATTCTTATAGTTTCATTTTCAATAAACAATTTAAAGTAGAACAGATCATGGGATAGTTGACACTTAGGAGCCGTGAGCGACATAGAAATACAGAATTGATTCATAACCACAGTTTTTGTTATAGTAGGTACACCACCAGGGGAACATTTAATTATAATACTGATTCTCTTTTCATAGAATAGTTTTATTCAATTATGATTTCATTCGAAGAACATTGATTCCTCAGAGGTTAAAATTGAGATTTAGGTCAAAAGAGGATTATTAGAGATTTTAATTAGTTTTAATGAGGGGAACATTTGAGTACTAGATCTAATTAATTTAGTAGTTTTAGAATAATTTATTTATTTATATTTTTTATAGATCACACATTCTTTTTTATCCATTGTAATCTATGATATGTTAGTTACTATTTCATCTGTAGCATACATGAACTGCTAGTAATATTAAGCCACAATATTTATTTATTTAATTATTTATTCAATCATGATTCCATTCGGAGAACATCGATTCCTCAGAGGTTAAAATTGAGATTTAGGTCAAAAGAGGATTATTAGAGATTTTAATTAGTTTTAATGAGGGGAATACTTGATTAATTTAGTAGTTTTAGAATTATTTATTTATTTATGTCTTTTTATATATCACACTCTCTTTTTTATCCGTTGAGATCTATTATATATTAGTTACTATTTCATCTGTAATATACATGAACTGTTGGTAATATTAGGCCACAATATTAATCTATAGAGGTCTACATAAGTGGATAATACAAGATATCATCCTTAACAGCCTAACTAATTAGTATTATGGATGCTGTTAGCGGTACGATTACAACAATGGAGCATAGGCAAGTTTTTAGAAGTCAAATAGGATGAATGCAAGATCACAATGTCAATAGCTGATATCGTACCAAAAGAGTTTAAATGCACACGGATATATTTTTGATACGATTTTTTAACATTTATATGTAGGTATTAAACCTATTAAATGTAGGCATCAATTGTAAGAAGCTAGTGCGTCATTTCTTTTAAATCTTCCCAGTAAATAGTGACGTAAGTGGTGATTCAGCAGTATACGTCATTTTTCCCGCGGCTAACAAAAGCGCAAGTGCGAGCGGTTTTTATGCAAAATTACCTTCATGACATAGTTGGCGGTTTTTCCTCAATACAAGATCTTCTAGATGTTGTGATGTGAGACGTTCTCAAAGGTTTGATCAATTTTATATATTGTACCATATAGGAAAGAGTTTTTAGATTGAAGGTAGCCTCCGTGTATTATTAGTTTGTGAAACAGAGTAAGGTAGAATAACCAGATGGTGTCTAGCGAGCAGTCCTTCAGTAACAGTAAAATTGGAGATTTCACTTCTGTAGTTGTGATACGTGTTTGAAGAGGTTCATTTAAGTCCCAACGGAGCTTTGCAGCATAAGTCAGCGATTGATCTGGTATACTTTATGGGACTCAAAAGATTTTATCATTCATGTTTTGGACCTAGCGAGTTGGGGGTGAATTTGACAAACGTTTTGATAGTAGTGCCCCATATAATGTTACACTTGGTGCATTCAAGACCCGATGGGAAATAGAAAATGAGAGGATACGCTAATTTACCGCTATAAATCAGAGCTACACTTTCTTCTTCAGTTAGATTATAATACAATTCTGCAGTTGATCGCTAAGCATATTTAGATAGTATATCTGAAGGATATCCCTGTGCCGTTCAGGAAGTATGTAGTAATGATGCAGTATGTTAGGCAATACGATAACGTTGCCATTTGATATTTGGACACAATTCCTATGAAACGGAGAAGCACTTAAAGTAGCACACAAACCAATAGAATCTACAGGTATAAATCAATGTCATATGTCTGATATATTTTAGTAACAGATTCAACGTTTCACATCTTCCATAGAGATAAAGTACAGATTCACCCTTGAAGAGGAGTACAAGTTTCAATGGCACATGTCAGAACATAGACAAGGGTATGGTACTCTTCCAATACGATCTCTCAACATTTTATTAATGCATAGATTTACATGGGCTCTAAACAACCGTGATCTTAGCAGTTGTGATATAGTTTAGTTTTAATCACATTATTAATATAGATATCAAGCAAGCAGTGGTTTACAAAAATGTTTTATTTATTTATTTATTTTTATATTATGTTATTTATTAAGACAACTTTATGGGTATCATTATCTTTTACTTTTAACATATGCATGTCTTGTACATTGTGTTTAATAATTCCCACATTTGGCCTACGCGCTCATCTCCTGCTCCGTTTTTCGATTATAAGTAGCAACAGTGGTTACACATAGCCAGCTACTGAACATGTTTTATACATTTTTATGTATGTGATTTTATACATGTGTATTTATAGATGTGATTTTTTATGCATGTTTTTATGTACAATTGGTATTGCACACCATCCTCATGTTTTGATATTTATATTTCTTTTTTTTTAATAATATTGATGGTCTTATTGGTTTTAAAAGGGTTTTAACAGTAATTATGTTTTGAAGGTTTATTTTAGACATGTTTATAGGTTCTATGTTTTGTATTTGCAGCAAACCTGTATCCCCTGATGAAGTGATAATACGAAACACGGCCTGTGTCGGGCTCTCAGGTTTTTAAATACAACAATAAAGTATCCTTGTTTTATCACCACGTATCATAGACTGGGTATAGTATATTACGTGGTGAAGTGCTCCTTTGTTGGACCAGCCTGGATGTACATCCTCAATATTCATCCAAATATACCTGCTGGAAAAAGACTCCACATATGTACATCTGAGTTGTACGGGGAGACTTAGACAGGGGTGGGGGAGGGTGTAACGAGGGCATAGTGATGGTGGGCACAAAAAGAGCAAGAAACTCTTGCAAAAACCCAGTAGTACACATAAAGCAAGAGCAAAGGATGAGCACAGGTGCTTTATTGATCCCCAACGCGTTTCGGCCAATGCCTTCTTCGGGGGGTGGGTACTTAAATACAAAAGAAACCATATTAAAAACATAATAAACCAAACAAATTAAAATTAAAATTAGGTGGGCATGTTAGTAACAATTAAATTATATAACAATAAAACATGTTTGCAAATAAAAAATATACACAGAAGACGCAGGGTGAAATCAAAGTATCAAGTAATGTGAAGATCAGTGTACAGAAATAGAAACAACACGTTACTCACATTCAAGTACTGTGGGTACAGAGACCCTGAATGTAAATCCTCTCACGTTGTAGACAACACCATGAGCTGGCAACAACTGGCTCTTGTAAAATAAAACTGTGTTGTAACTAACAAAGCTAAAATATAACATAAAAATGAAAACCTGTAAACAAAACTAACATATTGCATAATAAAAACAAAACTTACTGTCTTGAAACTCTCTAAAAATACTTAGTATCGCTAAAGACAGCAAGAAAAGAAGATATGCCTGTAGAGTTAATCAAGAGACTGAATAAAGATAAATACACTGAATTGTGTAGCTAATACTAAACCATTATGTGATTAATCAGGAGAAGAGGATTATAAATATGTACGTGTGTCTAAAAGTTTCTTTTTAGACACACGTACATATTTATATTCCTCTTATTATAATCCTCTAATTATTGTTTTTATTGTGTTTTTATTTGCAAACATGTTTTATTGTTATATATTTTAATTGTTACTAACATGCCCACCTAATTTTAATTTTAATTTGTTTGGTTTATTATGTTTTTAATATGGTTTCTTTTGTATTTAAGTACCCACCCCCCGAAGAAGGAATTGGCCGAAACGCGTTGGGGATCAATAAAGCACCTGTGCTCATCCTTTGCATAGTGAGGGTGGCTCATCTCCCTGGATGTACAGGGTCTATTCTGAGGTTGGCCCTATATGTCTGGGGTCAGCAGGGTAGATGAAATAAGTCCCCCTGGACATCAGGGATGGTGGCGTAGGACCAGGGCCAGGTCAATGAGGCGAGGGCGTGGAGGAGCTTCCTGGCAATCCGATTCTGCCTTTAGAAGTCCGCACTGGGGGTCAGGCTGCGGGAAAAGAACATTGTTGCAGTCGGGGATCGCGGCTCCTTAATGGAGCTGTGGTGCCATGGCAAAATGACACCATGCCACTGTGGCTCCATTAAGGTGCCTGACTAAGTTAGTCGGGTAAGTGGCTGGACGTCCGGGGTTCTGGCAGGGACATCTAGCCCCCACAGGAGATGTCTGTTTGTCTGGACGGCCCAGAAGCGTACAAAGCAGAATGTGCCTCCACATGTTTTGTCTTGATTAGATTGTAAGCTCTGATGAGCAGTGATTGTATCTTACATCTATATGTACAGTGCTGAGTATACCTAGTAGCACTATACAAATGATTATTAGTAGTAGTAAAACTAAAAAGGAATGTGAACTCTGCAAACAAGGACACCAAAGGAAGGAGCGGAGAGAGACCACAGCCACATGAGATGGTCTTCTATAAAAACACTATATTGAAGACCTGACTTGGCCAAGTTTTGGCAACTCTGCCTGCATCAGGGTTCAACAAATAGTTCCAATAATATAATATAAAGCATTAAAACATTAAAATGAAAAGCCAGAAACAAATATGCGTACAACAACTTTCACTAGAATGCCAATTAACATATCCACAAGCAAGGTTGACCTTAAACATGGATAAGTATGATGGGCTCAATATTTGATAGGCATTTACATGGTTTACAGGCCTGTAAGCCATAGAAATGCCTCTAACCGGGATATTTAATGGCACTAGAATGGTTAGCACTGCTGAATATCCCTGATCTCCCTTACACATTCCAATGCTAACCAGGCAGGAACGGAGGCGGCATCAGTCGATAATCAGGCAGCAGCGATATTGCATGCTGCCCGGTTAGCAACCTGTGGCTAAAAGATAGGCGAAACTAAAGCTTGCCTATATTTAGCCGCAGCAGCTAACTGGGTAGCACATAATATTGCGCTGCCCAGTTATTTACTGCATCTAGGAGGCTATGAGGCAAACCCGGATATTCAATGCTGGGATAACATATGATCCGAGCACTGAATTTCCGGGGTTAAGGGTTGGGGCACACGGCTATGCGCCGTAGCTGCACATAGCCAGCATAACTCAATATCAGGCCCGATGTCTTTATCCAATGATCTTTCTCTTCACATGAGGTGTCCAAAGTACAAAAGTCAAAATCTTGTCATTTGTGATTCTAAGGAAATCTTAGGTTTGATCTCCTCTACTACCAATTGATTTGTTCTTCAGGAAGTCCATGGTATACACAGAAGGCCCGATATTCAGTGGTGGTGGCTAGAGCTGCTAGTGGCTAGCCGTCACCACCGCTGAACTTTAAACCCAGATTTTCAATGCCGTGGCCTTATGTGGGCTCTGGCATTGAATATCCGGGTTGCTCGGATTGCCAGGAAGCTAACTGGGCAGTGACGATATTCAGCCACTGCCCAGTTAGCTTCAACAGTGAACGTTAGACCAGCCTTTACTGCATCTGATTTTCACCACTTAGTAATAACTGGGCAGTGGCTCAAGATTGCTTCTGTCCGGTTATCGTCAGGTGCCTCTCCTGGAACACCCCAATGCTGACCGGTTAGCATCGGGGCAGGCAGCAGCAGCACCCACAGTGGAGCTAATCGTGTTGATGCCGCTGAATATCCCTGCTGGAAGGATTAACACAGTTTGCACATCTGCTAACCATGTTAATCTCTTTGAATATCAGACCCAGTATTCTTTGCCAGCATTGATTTTATTCTTGTCTTTCTTCTTCACTGTCCAACTTTCGCATCCATATTCGCATGTGTTCCAATTCTCTTTATACTCTGATACCTGAGAAAACTGAGTTATAACTCGCTGAAAATGTAAGAAAGAGGGTATCACCACAAAGGCCAAGATGCCATCCACATACAGTACGGAAAGAGTTTGTATTCCGAAGTTGCAGTCCTAATTCCCATGAATTATGTCTATTTGCTAGTGCTAACAGGTCTGGAGCAATGTTAAACAATGGTGAATGGGAGCTGCCCTGCTTGGTCCTTTTCTGAAGCAGAAGGAACAACATCACAACAGTAAACCAGTAACTGTAATTTGTGCTGAGGGGTGAGTATATAGCAATCAAATCATCCTCGTGAAGCAAGGCTCAAAACCAAACCAGCCTAGTATTTTGAATAAGTAAGCCTAATCGACTCCATCAAAGGCTTTTCCTGCAACCAAAACGATAGCTATAAAGTCACAGTAGGGTTCTTCTAAGAGATGGCTGGAGACAATATGTTATAAAAAAGTTTTCTATAATCTGAGACTATTCTGCCTCTCAGAAAGCTACACTGATCACAATGGATTATACTTACTAATGCTAATGTTTATAAGTGACATGGGCCTGTAGCTTACCATCTGTTCTGTATCTTTCTCCGTCTTGCTCACCATTACTGGGGCCAGTGCAGGGATTAGAGGCAACCTAGGCGAGCCCTCCATCCTGCCGCCTCCCCCCCCCCCCCCACTGCCATCCCAACCCTCTTTGGGGCCTGCCACGGCAGCAATGACCCTGAAACTGCGACACAGCACCACAGAGTTCAGGTAAATGCTGCGTCACAGTTTCAATGCCATGGCCACCACCGTTGCAGGTCCTGAAGAGGGACAGCAGCAGTGACAATGCAGTGCCCCTGGAATGCTAGCAGGCTAGGTGACTGTCTAGTTTTCCTACAGGAAGCACTGACCCTGAGCACTACTGTTTTGGCCTCTGCAAAAGAGCAATTGGGCAAATCTGCATCCAAAAAAGATTGAAATAGCTGGTGTAACTTGAACTAATTCTTCCAAGAAAGCTCAATAATGTTGCACGATAAAGCCACCTGCATCCAGAAACCTATTCAATGGTAAAGATTTAATAGCCTATCTAATCTCTTCTCCTTTAATATCTGCTTCTAAGACCAGATGGTTAAGGACCTGGAAAAGATCCTACATGAGGAGGAACTGATGAATCACTTGATGAGTATAATTGCACATAGTAATCTTAAAATGGCACACTGTCTCAACAACCAAAACTACTTTATTTCCTTGAGGTCTTATCACAGATTTTATTCTAGTTCTAACTTTCCTACCTCTCAAATATTGCACCGGTTACCGACCACTATTATTCAACTTTGCATAATGATAATCTCCTTGAGTATTTCCATACGCACTTGCTCACTCAATAGGACATTATACTGGATCATGGCCAATTACCGATCACAAATACCTGGCAGGATCTCTAAATCTCCAGGAACAAGCAGGAATGAGTCTTCACATATGGGTACGTCGGTACCGACGGAGCCTGCGTGGGAACGCTCCCCAGCGTCCAATCAGAAAGCTTTTGGGAGCATCCCTCAGCGCCTGTGTGCTGCCTTCCCGCCTTTCCAACTGTCTCTCCTCAGTTTTCATTTTTCCGCGGAGCCGGCAGGACGTCCTCCTGTCACCGCAGAAAATTTTTTCTTTAATTCTTTGTTTTCTTGTGGTCGCGGCTGTCTCCCCGACTCCACCGGTACCGCCGGTGTTTTTTCTTTTTCTTTTTCTTAAATTCAGGGAATTTTTTTCCCTCAGTTTCTGTCTTAAACATTTGGGCCTTCTAAGCCTCTCCATCATGGAGCCGCCGCCTTCTTTTCCTAAGAAGTGTCTAAGCTGTGGCGGTAGAGTTTTGTTTTTAGACTCCAAGAACTGGTTTCTAACCTGTTTGGGTCCTGACCATTTTCCCCTGGAGCCATTAGGCTACAATATTGTGAGAAGAGATTTTCCATTTCGAGTTTCCCTCGATACCGAGTTCCCTTCCAGTGTCAGGGCACCGACTACTTCTTCTTCTCCACAAGATCAGGTAACCCACAAACAGTCTGTTAAGACTAGCCAACCCTTGAGTGGTAGGTCTCATGCACAGCATGATGACGGCTCCGGCCTTGCCCTCAAGGGTCCATTGGCTTCAAAACCCCGGCGGGAGTCTTCGGCCTCCAAAGCCTATCAGGGGTTTCAGGTTGTTCCTGGGGCTCACCCCTCACAGAACATACCTGAGCCATGCTCGGTGGTGGCATCCGCTTTGAGCGGTACCGATACCCCGGCATCGGCACTGGTGTTGAGCGATTCACTCCTCACCAGGGATCGTCATCTGGCTTTCTCGGTACCTTCGGGACCGACCGATACGCCCCAGATTGACTTTCCAGTATCGGCATCAACGCCGATACTACCACCGACGTCGGTACCCTCTAGACATGCATCGATAGACTCGCTTCCTTCGATGCCGAGTCTGGAATTGATCTCTAGTCTGGAAGACTGGGTACTGACACGTCTCGGTACCGACGCTTACCGATTCAGGATACTCGGTACCGAGGGTGATTACCAAAGGCTTTCGGTTACCTCGGTACCGATGGAGCAGCCACCGATGACTGCTTCGATGTCGGTGTCGCTTTCGATTCCGACACAGCTACCGGTATCGGTATCGGTGCCAGTACCCGCAGTAACATCGGGGCCAGCTCCTTCCATGCTTCTTTCACCAGGATCGCTCCTTTCTATACCAAGTTTGGAGTCGATACCTGGCATGGACGATGCAGTACTGACTGTCTCAGGTTATGACCTCCAGTACCAGCATCCATCCCTTAAGGATCCTTTCTTGCACCATGCAGGATCTTATATTCCTATATTCTCAAGTAGATCCTCCGGTGCCCAGGCTAGTTCTTCAGGTCTAGCCTGCCCAGGGACGGTTCCCTTTGGAGATCCTTCTTTTCAGAATTTTCTCCTGAATATGGCAACATCTCTTGCTATTCCTATCCCTGGCTATGATCCTACACAGGGCTCTCTTTCTACTGGAGAAAAGGAAAATATAATGCTTCCTTTACATCATTCCTTGCAGGATCTTCTTCTAAGGATGTGGGAAGCACCTTTAAGGGTTCCCTCACCTTCTAGAGCAACTGATCTTCTGTATCAGGTGCCCCCCTCTCCAGGGTTTCAAAAGACTCAACTTCCCCATCATTCCATTGTAGTGGAATCAGCAATGAGGAAGGTGAAAAGTAAGAAGAAGCACTCTTCTTACCCACCAGGTCGTGAGTCTAGGACACTAGATGCCTTTGGACGTCAAACCTTCCAGACATCCATGCTGTCAACAAGGATTCTCTCATATATTTTTTATATGAGTCTATCCCTTCAGGAGGTCACAAAGAAATTATATCTTTTGACTCTTTTTCTTTCAGAGCCCAAGACTGCAGACTATTCCTTACTACTTAGTCATATTCAAAGTATCTCTTGGTTTCTTACTCGTGCTTCCCTAGACTCCTTTGAGTCTGTTAGCAGAACTTCTGCTATAGCCATAGGGGCACGACGAAGAGCCTGGCTCCAAGCTTCAGACTTAAGCAGATGGGCACAACAAAGACTGGGTAATACTCCTTGCACTGGGGAAAATCTCTTCAATAAGGAGTCTTTACATCAGGTTGCTCAGTGGTCCACTGACTTCCCTGTTTCTGGAGGCTATTCTAAGCCTTCTCCTTCCCCAGTAGGTAGGAAATGCCCTACCAAACCTTCTTTCCCTAGGAGAAGAAGGTTTCACTCTTCTCCTGCCCATCATACAAATGTTCCCAAGCAGGGGAAACCTCGCCCTAGTCTGAAGAATCCAAACTCTAGCCAGGCTGAACAAACCCAGCAACCATAGGGTCCTGAAGTTTACAACCTACAGTTGACTTCTTCTCAGTAGAAGTTTTTCGCTGTTTTTTCATTCAAAACTCTACACATGGATTCCTTTTCTCAGGACATCCATTTGCTCCTAGGTATGCTGAGCTGTCAGGATATTCATGTCTATGAGTCACAAGTTTCTCCTCTTCTTCCTACCAAGAAGAGAGGTTTAACTACTATCCATTGATAGTTTTCTGTTCCAACATGAATTTGTTTCCTTCCACAGACTTACCATATGGTAAATCACCCTTCAGCTCCTGTTCTCTACCCTCTTATCCAGGGTTTCCCCTGAAAGAGTGGTACCATACCACTGTAGGGCTTCTTTAGCCTTTCTAGTCATTTCTTCATTCCAGTGTGGAGTTTTTTCTCTGAATAAACTCCCTTCTTTTGTCTGGGCAGCTCATCAGACAGGGACAGGAATTTCTCCTCTTATTCTGTCTGTTCTCTCTGTTTTACACAGAAAGATTCTCTCTGCTGTCTTATTCAGCAGCTGCCCATGCAGGAGTTCCAGTGATTGGACTACTGGTACTTTTCCATAAGTTTCCAGTCTTGTCTTCCACTACTTTCTGTCTGGCCTTAGTAGTGATTCCAAGATAGTGCTTTCATCTATCTTGGATAATCCTAATCACTTCAGACTTATCACACTATCTTCTTTTCTTGCCATCTCCAATTCCTTTGGATTTGGCAGCATAGTTGACGTGCAGCTGGTTTTTTCCAACAGCCAGTTTCTTTTCCAATTCTCCTGCATAATGCTCTCTGCAATCTTACAGAGAAGCTTTCTACTATGGACCCTTGCTAGAGAGCATGGGGTTTTGTCTCTAATGACTATCCTATATGGTTGGAAAAGGCTTCCTCAGTCATTTTCCATGACTGTGAAGGTTCTCCACACCCTACTATCTCCTTTTATAATACAGGACATAAGCCTTTTCTACGTGAACGTCTAAAGAGTTCTCCAATTCCTACAAGGAATATGTTCTTTTTTCCTTGCAGCTTGTCCTCATGGTATCCTACTTCTTCAAAGCACATATTTAACTAATAACGCATGATACCCCTTTGTGTCCCTCCAGTGGGTCAACCTGGTATCTCATCCTATGCGTTTTCTGTCCATTTACCATGCGAGAGTTCTACAGGACTCAGGACTTGCTGTTTACAGACTGATATTATCCTCTGTTTTTTCACGCAACCATCCTGGTTATTTCACTGGATAGCATTCCTACACCATCTTAGCCAGGGGGAATAGATTCTCTATATATCTTCTCAAGTAGGTTCCACCTTCTTATTATTAGATGAATCTTTCCTCTTCACATCTCCCATGTGAATGTTCTTATGGGCATATCTCTATCTGCTTAATTGCAGACATTTATCTTTAGACATATATATTCATGTATGTATATATCTCTATATACTTTTCTATAGATACATATGTCTGTAAGCTGCGTGTGCATATGTTATACCCCTCCAGATCTCACTATAGACATATATATATATATATATATATATTTATATGTCTATAGTGAGATCTCGACAGATACACATATATATATATGTGTATCTGTCGAGATGCTTCCTTATAAGTAGATATGTATTTACATACTTATCTCTCTAACTGTCTATGCTTATAAAGGTTTTACCTTCCTATAGGTTCCAGACAGTGGGCTTGCATATGTTCATGCTGTCCCACAGTATGTCTGGGGTATTATGCACACAACCACTACTGTGGTACTGACAGCTCCTACCTTAACCCTAGGTTTAGGTATCCCTGAAGCTCCATGCTCCAATATCTTTCCTATCTCTCACAAGTTAGGAAAGACAGGGTGGATCTTCAGTAGATCTGAGGTTTCAACCCTTCAGACATCTGTCCTTCTTGGGAATACAGGCTTTTTTCCCATACCCCTTCTTCCCTCCAGGGCTGGGCTAGTTTGTCCAAATCGGTCAGTCTTCCTCTTTTGCTCCTAACTGTGAGTAACTCTGTAGCCAAAAGAGTTCCCAGCTTTTTCCATAAAGCTTTCCACTAAAGACCTACCGTTTTTGTACTACCCCAGTTGACACCTGGATCACCTGTCACTTCCAGATTTGGACCTTCACCTTCACTTCAGTGAGGTCACCTTGAAGATTCCTCTACTGGATCCCCATTAGACTCCATCAGCCTCTCTACTTCCTGCAATCCTGTAGGTGAGGTCCATATTGTGATTGTTCATTTCAATATTTTTCATGATAATTATCATACATACAAGGACTCCTTACCTGTAGTCCTATTTTAAGTTAGCTGTTTTTCTACAGCTCCTCTCTTTTCAGCTCCTACCCTCCATCCTCAGGATGCCTGGCCATATGAGGTGTAGCATGTTCCAATCCCCACCATGCTAGGGCTCCAGGCATCTTAGCTTGGGAGTCCCCATATGTGAAGACTCATTCCTGCTTGTTCCTGGAGATAGCACAGTTACTTACCTGTAATAGGTGATCTCTGGGAACAGCAGGAATAAGTCTTCACAACCCACCTACCTCCCCTAGGAGTTGTATCTCTCTATCTATCTTCCTTTTCTCTTTCTCTCTCTTTGTCTCAGCTATAAAACGCAACTGAGGAGAGACAGTTGGAAAGGCGGGAAGGCAGCACGCAGGCGCTGAGGGATGCTCCCAAAAGCTTTCTGATTGGACGCTGGGGAGCGTTCCCGCGCAGGCTCCGTCGGTACCGACGTACCCATATGTGAAGACTTATTCCTGCTGTTCCCAGAGATCACCTGTTACAGGTAAGTAACTATGCTATGTGGATAGATTCCATGCTGCTTAGCTCCGGGATAAGCAGTGGCTTTCCCAAAGTCTACCATAATAACACTTTCCTGAGCGGTCATCCAGTTTAGTCCTCCACATCCGGGTAGTGCACCTCCTCCTGCAGCCTGGAGACAGGACAAATCAGAATCTTCCTATGCCAGGATGTATGCTGCTGGAGCTCCCATCAGCCCCCAGTGTGTCCAGTCTCCTTGCAGCTGGAGGACGTGTGTGCCTAGTGTTAGGCTCACTTAGAGACAGTTGGAGGCAACACTAGAGATAGTGTTTGTTTGGGTATTTTCTTTTGCACTGCTATTTTTCTTTGATTTCTTTTCTAGGTAGCTGTAGCTTTAAACAAACAAACAAAAAAAAAACCAGAGATTGTCAGCTGCAATCAAGAAGCCGGGTCTGCACTGCTCTGCTGACTTTGCTGCAGAGGAGTCCTTTGCAGTCCGAGGCTAGCTCCTTCCTCCTAGACTGTACGGAGGAGAGCTCTGCCTTGCCAGCCATCTGTCTGTGTCTGGGAAGTCTGAACGGTGTGCTGGCTTCCCTGTTGCGATCCGGCCTGCACTTATTTGTTTTGAGTGGCAGCCCGGTGCAGTAGCATGCTCCCGCTCAGGCTTCGAGTGGCATGCCGTCTACGGCGATCTTGTACAAGTCTCGCATGCTTTCAGTGCTGCAATTCGTCCCTTTGGTTTTCTTTTGATTTCTTTTAATTTTCCATCCAATTTACCTTTGATTGCTTTTTCGCGCCTTTTTTTCTCGCCGGCTGCAATGTGCCGGCGGCCATTTTATAGCTCCAGTTTTTCCCGCCCGACCTAAAGTGCTCTGCAGCGGGTTCCTCTCTGCTTAGCACGTTTTTGACCTGGCGTTTTTGCTGGGGGGGGGGGCATCTGTGGTCCCAGTTGCTAGTTCTTTAAAAAAAAAAAAAAACGGAGACTTTTATTTCTTTTTCCTTTCTTTGGTTTCCTTTCAGTTGCGAGTAGAGCGGGTCATTTTCACCTTCTCTGTGGGGATTGCTGTGACTGCATGGCTACCAGACCGCAGTGTGTTATCTGCCGGTCGCACAGGGGGGCGGTGGATGAGTCTGGGGTCTGCAAGGGCTGCGCCTCAGTTTCCACCAGTTTAGAACAGCAAATGGAGCATAAGGAGCTCTCAGGCCCAGGCAGCCCGGTTGTTCAGGCGGACGGAGATCCCTCTCCTGGCCCTCTTGCATCTGGTTCTACGACCCCCTCTAAAGGACTGGGGGGAGCGGGGCCGATTGCAGCAGCAGAGTCTTCCTTCCCAGATTTTTCCCCAGACTTTGTCCTTCTTATGCACCAGGCCTTTCGCTTGGGACGCTCGGGCAAGTTTCCAGACGCCTGGTCATCGCCCCTGTCCTCTTTACAAGGTGGGAAGTCCAGGCAGGAGGGCCAGCCTTCAGCCAAGCGCCTTAGGTCCATGGACCTCAACCACGATGACTGGGGCTGGCCAGATCCTGATACAGAGATGGATCCTGAGGCTGGGGTTGAGGAGTTGGAAGACAGTGAAATCCCGGAGCCCGAGGATCAAGCCCGGATCATTCGGGTGTTCCGTAAAGAAGAGCTGGTGCCTTTGATTACGGAATCTCTCCACGCCCTCAATCTCGCTGCCCCTCGTCCGGTTGAAGAGGATGGGTTGGAGGATCCTCTCATTCAAGTGGTGCGCGAATCTCAGGTGGTGTTTCCGGTGCACCGTGTGGTGGAGCAGATGATTCAAACTGAGTGGGATCAGCCTGAATCCGGACTTAAGGGAATTCGGACTATGAACCGCCTGTATCCGTTAGCGGATAAAGACAAGGAGAGGTTTAAGTCGCCATGAGTGGACGCCGCGGTGTCAGCGGTCACCAAGAAAACCACCATTCCTGTTGAAGGCAGTGCGGCCTTGAAGGACGCGCACGACAGAAAGGTGGATGGATATCTTTGCAGGCCTCCATTTGTGGAGCTTGGGTAGCTAGGGCCTGCTTACGATGGGCTCAGCGCTTGAGGCAAGTTTCCGGCTTGGATCAGCAGGGCTTGCTGGAAGTGACTCGGTTGGAATCTGGCTCGGCGTATTTGGCGGATGTGCATTATGATTTGATTAGAACTTTGGCGAATAGCATGGCTTCTTTGGTGGCGGCGCGCAGGTCTTTATGGTTGCGGAATTGGGCAGCCGATGGCTCTTCTAAGTCCCGCCTCAGTAAGCTTCCCTTTAAGGACAAATTGTTGTTCGGGATGATTTGGATAAATTGGTAAAGGACCTCGGGGAGTCCAAGGGCGGTAGGCTGCCAGAAGATAAGCCTAAGCTGGGCAGGAACTTGCCGCTGGCGCGGGGTCAGTTTCGAGACTTTCGCAGATTTCGTTCTTCCCGCTTTTGGGGTTCCCAGCGCAGCCGGAATAGCTCCAGATTCCAAGGTTTTCGAGGAGCGGGCAGAGGATTCTCAGCGGCGTCCTCTTCTGCGTCCTCTTCCTTTGGTCGAAAGCCGCAATGAAGCGAGGCGGGCTCCGGAGGGAAGGCTAGTCATCGGAGGTCGTCTGCGGGACTTTCTTCCTTCCTGGGCCCAAATTACCTCAGATCAGTGGGTGCTCGAGATAATCAGAAAGGGTTATGCGCTGGAGTTTGCTTGTCCGATTCCAGACGCCTTTGTCCTTTCCCCCTGCAGAGGAGAGCAGAGGGCGCGGGCTATTCGGGCGACGTTGCGTCGACTCATCGATTTGGGAGCGGTAATTCCCGTTCCTCCTTCCGAGCGCGGCATCGGTCGCTACTCCATTTATTTTGTGGTGCCAAAGAAAGACGGTTCGCTTCGCCCGATTCTGGATCTCAAGGGGGTGAATCGTTTTCTCCGGGTGCCACATTTCCGAATGGAGACCTTATGGTCCGTCATCGTGGCGGTTCGTCAGGGGGAGTTTCTGACCACTCTCGATCTCTCGGAGGCCTATTTACACATTCCCATCCGAGCGGTCCATCAAAAGTTCCTCAGGTTCGCGTTCCCGTGGGGTCACTTTCAATTTCGGGCTCTGCCGTTCGGTCTAGCCACCGCTCCACGCACCTTCACAAAGGTCATGGTGGTGGTTGCGGCAGCATTACGCAAGGAAGGTATCTTAGTCCACCCTTACTTCGACGATTGGTTAATTCGTGCGAAGTCCGAAGAAGAGAGTGTGCAGGCGACGGACAGAGTAGTGGCTTTGCTGCGGTCTCTCGGCTGGGTGGTCAACGAGAAAAAGAGTCATTTAGTACCAACTCAATCCCTCGAATACCTCGGGGTTCGTTTCGACACGGCGAAAGGTTTGGTGTGCTTGCCGGAGCGCCGCGTCCAGGCGTTGCAGGGGCTTGTGTGCTCATTCTTGAGGCACTATGGCAGCGACGTTGGAGGTAGTTCCGTGGGCCAGGTTTCATATGCGACCGCTTCAGAGAGCCCTGTTGCGTTGCTGGTCGAACCAGTTGGATTCGTTGAACAGGCGCTTGCCTTGCCCGAAATCGGTTTGTCTGTCTCTCCGGTGGTGGCTGTGCTTGGAGAACATCCGGATGGGGCTTCCCTTGGAGCAGCCCACTTGGATCCCGTTCATCACGGATGCGAGTCTGTTGGGCTGGGAAGCCCACTGCGAGGGGCGGTACGTGCAGGGGACGTGGTCCCCCCTCGAGACTTCTTGGTCGATCAACCGCCTGGAGCTGCGAGCGGTGAGACTCGCGCTGCAAGCCCTAGAGACTCTTGTGAGGGGGCGGGCGGTGCGAGTTCTCTTGGACAACTCGGCAACGGTGGCCTACATCAACCGACAGGGAGGCACCGGCAGTGTAGCCATGGAAAGCGAGGCAGAGGCCTTGTTCGATTGGGTGGAGGCCCGTCTGCCGGCTCTTTCGGCGGTGCATATCGCGGGAAAAGACAATGTAATGGTGGATTTTCTCAGCAGGGTGCAGGTCGACCCCGGGGAGTGGGAACTGCACCCGCAGGTGTTCGCGCAGATAGTTCGCAGATGGGGGCCTCCGATTATGGATCTCCTGGCCACTTTTCAGTCGGCAAAGACAGGGCGGTTCTTCAGCAGGCGGAGAGAACGCATGTCCAAGGGCATCGACGCGCTTATTCAGCCGTGGCCGGAGGACGGCCTTCTGTATGTCTTCCCCCCTTGGGCGTTGATCGGTCGCATCGTGCAACGCATCGAGGCGCACCAGGGGCGGGTTTTACTAGTGGCTCCAGATTGGCCCAGAAGACCGTGGTATGCCGATCTGGTTCGGTTGCGCAACGGGGTGTCATGGAGGCTGCCTCCGCTTCCGGATCTGCTGCGTCAGGGTCCACTGTGGATGCCTCAAGTGGATCGATTCTTGCTTACGGTTTGGCCCTTGAAAGGGCTCGGTTGAGGAAGAAAGGTTATTCTTCTGAGGTTATTGCCACGCTCCTTCAGGCGTGGAAGCCTTCCACCTCGCTCGCGTATGTGCGGGTGTGGAGGCTTTTTGAGGATTGGTGTTCGCGGCGTGGCGTTCGCACGGCTACGGCTTCGGTGTCGGTGGTTCTCAGTTTTTTGCAGGTCGGATTTGACAAGGGTTTAGCAGCCAGTTCTCTGAAGGTACAGTTGGCAGCGCTAGCGTGCTACAGGGGCAAGGTTCTGGGGATTCCCCTAGGGGTGCATTCGGACGTACAACGTTTTCTTAAGGCGGTCTTCAGGTTGAGACCTTCACGCAGAGTGTCCGTTCCATCGTGGGATTTGAATCTCGTATTGCGAGCTTTGGTTCGCAAACCCTTTGAGCCTTTATGGCAGGCGTCGGTTAAGGATCTCACCCTGAAGACGGTTTTTCTTGTGGCGATCTGTTCGGCGAGGCGCATTTCTGAGTTGCAGGCTCTTTCGTGTAGAGAACCATTCCTGTCTATCTCCAGGGATCGAGTGGTTCTTCGGCCAGTGCCCTCTTTTCTGCCTAAGGTAGTTTCGCCTTTTCATTTGAATCAACCTGTTTTTCTTCCGGTCCTTAATTCGGACGCGGAGAGTCCCACGGATGGGGGATTGCATTGCCTAGATGTGCGGCGGGTCCTTCGTCACTACTTAAAGGTGTCGGAGACGTTCCGTAAGACAGATCGGTTGTTCGTGCTTTTTGGCGGGGCCCGCAAAGGTGAAGTGGCGGCAAAAGGGTCCATCGCCAGGTGGATTAAGGAGGCGATTGCATCGGCTTACATTTTGCAGAATCAGCCGGTTCTGGTGGGTTTGAGGGCCCACTCTACCAGGGCTCAGGCGACATCCTGGGCAGAGCATAGTCTTGTTCCGCCTGTGGACATTTGTAGGGCGGCTACTTGGTCATCTCTTCATGCCTTCAGTAAACACTACCGGTTGGATGTGCTCGCCGCTCAGGATTCTGGTTTTGGCTCGGCGGTGTTGCGCACCGGTTGGCAAGGTCCCGCCCAGTGTTGACTGCTCTGTTACATCCCGGATGTGGAGGACTAAACTGGATGACTGCTCAGGAAATAGAAATTACACTTACCTGGTAATTGTAGTTCCTGGAGGATCCAGTTTAGTCCTCCTTCCCTCGCATGTGTCAGGTTTGTTTGGAGTGGCGCGCTTACTGTGAACGGCGCTGAAGTGCCTCAGCATATTTCTTCGGGTTTTCGTATCCGGGGCTCGCTTCTGCTTTCTTTTTTGCTAGCTCTTCAGTTCATGTGGCTGGGCTTATGACTGCTTCTTTCTTCGGGTGGAGTCAGAGGCGCTGTGCAGAGTTTTGGCTTCCTCGTTTGGGGAGGGGGTCGATTAACACTTCAGGGGACTAAATTCTGTTCTAGTTTGATATTTATACTTATCTCATGTGTTGCTTCTTTGAGTCTGCTTTGTTAATAGTTCACTGGGGGCTGATGGGAGCTCCAGCAGCATACATCCTGGCATAGGAAGATTCCGATTGGTCCAGTCTCCAGGCTGCAGGAGGAGGTGCACTACCCGGATGTGGAGGACTAAACTGGATCCTCCAGGAACTACAATTACCAGGTAAGTGTAATTTCTATTTATGGACCTCTCCTCCAGAAAATTAAATCCTTTTTAAGCCTCGGCTATGATTTTACCACATTCCATTACCATTAGATAAGACTCAGCGATCACTTAGTGCAGCAGCTTCTGAGGGACGGCAAAAAGCAGCAGTCAAAACAAAACAATAGATTCTGGCAGCCACATAAACTCAGAGCCATCAGCATATTCTTTTACCTGCACAGACATACATATATGAGTAAAGCAAAGTTTAATTTTTCAAAGTATAGGGCCTGATATTCGAAAGGCATTTACATGGTTTACAGTCCAGTGAACCGTGTAAATGCCTTAAGTGGGGATATTCAACGGCACCTACACAGTTAGTGCCATTGAATATCCTCATCTGTGTCCCCTATGTGCCCCAATGCTATCCGGTTAGCAGTGGGGCATGTTGAGAGCATTCTGAGGTGGAGATTGCCGCTAACCAGTTAGCGGCCATACTGCACCACTACCCGGTTAGAGATCCACGGCTAAAACTAGGCCAGTTTTTGACTCGCCTAATGTTGGCCAAGGATGCTAACCGCTTAGCGGTGCAATATCGCCACTACCCAGTTAGGCTCTGTGGTAGTTTTCTCTGGGCGCCAAAACCAGATATTCAGTACTGTCACAGTGGCATTGAATATCCAGAATTAGGGGTGAGCGGGCAGGGCTATGTCCCGTTGCTGCACATAGCCTGCCTAGTAGAATATCAGATCCATAGAGTCTCATCATGAATTTTTACAGGAGTGCTGAGGAAAAGGTGGTGTTTCAGTGGTCATGATTGTTGAGTTAAGTTCTAAAAATCTCTGGGGGAGGGGCGTAAGACTGAAGATTTGTCTAGAGTGAGCAGTATTCTTGCACCGGCCCTGATCACATCCTCCAGCAATGAATTCTAGAGCTTAATGGTGCGTTAAGTAAAAAAATATTTTCTCTGATTTGTTTTAAAGGTAGGGCCTGATCTCCAGGAACAAGCAGGAATGAGTCCTCACATATGGGTACGTCGGAACCGACGGAGCCTGCGCGGGAAAGCTCCCCAGCTTCCCAGAAGGAAAGCTTTTGGGGCTTCCCACAGCGCATGCGCGCTGCCTTCCCGCCTTCCTGACCAACTCTCCTCAGTTCTTCTTTTTCCGCGGAGCCAGCAGGTCATGTTCCTGTCACTGCTGAAGAATTTCTTATTTTAAATTGTTTCTTTGACCGCGTGTCTGCCTTCCCCGATTCCGAACCGGTACCGCCGGTCTTTATTTCTTTAAAAAATAAAATAAAATCTTATTTTTCCCCACTTGGTGTATTTATTTTTTGTGAGGCCTACAGGCCTTTACAAATTCTCCTTCATGGAGAAACCAGCCTCTGGTTTTAAAAAATGCACCAAGTGCACTGGTACTATTTCAGTCACAGACACCCATGAATGGTGTCTTAAATGTTTGGGCCCTGACCATTCTATTCCGGATTGTCCATCCTGCTCTCTGATGTCCAAACGTGGCTTACAGAACCGAGCAGCCAAATTTCATATGCTGTTTTCTACAGATAATCCAGCATCAACATCCTCCAGGTCTTCCTCTCCGGATGGATCTCAGGTAACCAAACATTCTGCAGGCAGGTCTTCAAAGGGCAAATCTCCCTCTAAGCAGCGAGAGGCCCTTGGGTTCGACCCTGAAGACCCTGCCCCAGCTAAACAACCCCGGCGGGAAGCTCCGGCTTCCAAAGCTCCTCCTATGGGGTTACAGGTTGACATCGATGGCACGGCCTCGACCGATCACCTGTTAGACTGCTCTGGGGTACCGGCCCAGACCGGTACCGACATCCAGGCAGTCGTAGCGTCTATGGGTACTACTGTACAATCCATGCAGCAAGCCATATTCGCTTTCATTAATGCTGCAAAGACCTCGGTACCGCAACCGTCGGTTCCGACCCCGGTTCCGGTACCACAACCGATACCGGTACCCAGAGCATCTATTTCCAATAGAATGCCGGTTCCGGTCCCCGGTTCTGGGGATTTTTTCGATACCGACCCGGTTCCCGGTACGCCCGATGTTGATACCGGTCGGTATGCGTATCGGTCTCTGGAAGCAAATAGGCGATACTTTGAATCTTCTGAGGATGCTGATACCTCAGATGATTCTGATGAAGCATCCCTTATTCTTCCTGAGGAGCCCTCTTCCCCAAAGAGGAGAATGTCTCCTCCAGAGGACTTGTCCTTTCAAGACTTCATTCTTGAAGTAGCCAAGGGACTCTCTATTTAAGTATCCTCTGAAAAGGAACCTAGAGCACAAAAATTAGACATTTTAGCATACTCTAAGGTTCCCAAAGAGGCAGTCACCTTGCCCATTCATGATATCCTTCAGGAACACATGATGGACTTATGGGAGGCTCCTCTTACCCTATCTCCACATTCTCGTCGGTTGGACACCATGTATCGGGTCCCTCCTTCTCCTGGATTTCAAAAAACTCAGCTTCCTCACCATTCCATCGTGGTGAAGTCTGCTATGAAGAAGATAAAGAGTACCAAAAGGCACTCTTCTACCCCTCCAGGAAGAGATTGTAGGACTTTGGATGCTTTTGGCAGGAAAATCTTCCAAGCTAGTATGCTTATTGCCAGAATCAACTCATACAGCCTCTATATGGGCATGTTTCTCAAAGAGCTTGCTCTCAAAATACGACATTTCCTCCCCTTTATCCCAGAAGATAGGAAGGAGGAATTCCTGCTTCTTTTAAAGCATACCCACGATGTGTCAAAGTTCTCCAATAGAGCTGCCTTTGACTCCTTTGAGGGTGCTAGCAGAGCATCAGGCATAGCTATAGCTGCTCGCAGAATTGCTTGGCTCCAGGCCTCTGACCTGGAATCCTGGGTACAAGATGGCCTAGGCAATTTGCCCTGTACAGGTGAAAATCTGTTTGGCAAGGAGTGGCAAGTCAAAGCCACTCAAATGGATGCAGAGAATGCTGCTCGAGATAGACTTTCCAAGTCTACTTCCACCTCTGCCAAGAAAAAGTCTTTTAAGAAACCCTTCTACAAAAAGACCAGATTTTCTACCAATGCTGGCCAATCAACTTCTCAGGTTCACTTTGCTCCTAAACGTCAGCAATCTAAACAGGCCAGAGCAAAACCTGCAGGGGCTGCTACACTTCAACAGTCCCAACCCCCTCAGGGTTTTTGACTTACTTCTAGAGAACGTACCCTTTCTGGCTCTGCAGCAACCAGAGCCTCTCACAATTCCAGGAAGGTTAACTCATTTTGCTCCCAGATGGGAGCAAATCACATCAGAACAGTGGACCCTCTCTATCATCAGAGAGGGCTACAAACTGCATTTTTCCAGCCTTCCTCTCCATACCAGGGTGAGACATTTCATCTCTCCCCCATCCCTTCTACACCTGTTGGGTCAAGAGGTGAATACCCTTCTTGCCCAAGGGGCAATAGAACAGGTTCCTCTTCTTCAACAGGGGTCAGGGTTTTACTCCCCCATTTTCTCATTCCGAAGAAAACAGGGGGACACAGACCCATTCTAGACCTGAGAGAATTAAACAAATTTCTATACAAAGAGAAATTCAAAATGCTCTCTCTAGGTACTCTCCTTCCATACCTACAGAGCCAGGACTGGCTTTGTTCTCTAGACCTAAAGGATGCGTACACACATATACTCATCCATCCATCCCACAGAAAATTCCTACGATTTCTGTTCCAGGGAAAACATTTCCAATACAGAGTACTCCCCTTCGGTCTAGCCTCTGCTCCAAGAGTGTTCACCAAATGCATGTCAGTAGTGGCTGCATTTCTACGCACTCTGGGAATATTTGTCTTCCCATACCTAGACGACTGGCTCATCCGAGCTCCATCTCAGTCCGAGGCTCAGACTTCCCTGGACCACACCAGACGCCTTCTGCAGTATCTGGGACTTGTCATCAATCTGCCAAAGTCTCAACTCACCCCTACTCAATCCCTAGAATTCATAGGGGCCTGGCTAGATACCAGCACGGCAAGGGCCTATCTTCCCCAGGCACGTTGCCACCGTCTAGTGCACTTGGCCTCTCAAATTCAGTCCAGAAGCCACTTGACTGCCAGAGAAATGCTACAACTGCTAGGCCACATGGCATCCACAGTTCATGTGGTGCCTTATGCTCGTCTGCATATGAGCGCAGCTCAATGGACTTTGTCCACCCAGTGGACCCAAGCATCAGGAGCTCTCTCAGACCAAATAGCAACCTCCAAACGTCTTTTTTGGTCTCTCCAATGGTGGATCTCCACCCAAAATCTGTTGTTGGGGTCCCCCTTCCAACCGGTACTACCCCAAACAACCCTCACAACAGATGCCTCCCAAACAGGCTGGGGAGCTCATCTTCAAGACCTCTCCACTCAAGGCACTTGGTCTCCACAGGAGACCACCCTTCATATCAACCTTTTGGAGCTCCGAGCAATTTTCCTTGCTCTCAAGTTCTTTCATACCCTCCTGCACAACATGACAGTTCTTGTTCATACCGACAATCAAGTAGCCATGTTCTACATAAACAAACAAGGAGGGACTGGCTCTCTGTCGCTTTGCAACGAAGCTCTCAGACTGTGGGCCTTCCTCAGAGAGCATCAAATCCATCTCCTGGCAGTATATCTCCCAGGAATCCAAAACTCTTGGGCAGACAGACTCAGTCGAGTTCTGCTTCCACACGAATGGTCCCTGCACATGGATCAGGTACTCAGAATCTTTCAGAAATGGGGAACTCCGGACATAGACCTCTTTGCAAGTCCGTGGAATGCCAAACATCCCCGGTTCTGTTCCAGAATTCCGTGTCAAGGAATGCAGGCCAGGGATGCCTTCCTCCTTCATTGGGGTCAGGGCCTCCTATATGCCTTTCCACCCATTCCTTTGATTCCCAAGACTCTGTTCAAACTGCAGAGGGATCAAGGATCTATGATCCTCATAGCTCCACGCTGGCCACGCCAAGTGTGGTACCCTCTACTTCTGCATCTCTCCCAGGCCCCCTCCCTGGATCTGGGAGCTGCTCCAGACCTTCTGTCTCAAGAGGGGGGGACTTTGTGGCACCCAAACCCCAAGTCCCTTCACCTCAGAGCTTGGTTACTGAAGGCCTAGACCTTCAAGACTTAAATGTCTCTCAGCAAGTGAAGGATATCCTCCATGCTTCCAGAAAACCTTCCACTAGGCGTTCCTATGCTTTTAAGTGGAAAAGATTTTCCATTTGGTGTGCTCAAAGGAGTCTTGACCCTCTCTCACTACCTCTGAATTCTCTATTAGAATATCTCCTGCATCTTTCCAATGCAGGCCTCAAGACGAATTCAGTACGAGTCCATTTGAGTGCTATTGCAGCATCACTTAAACCTATCAATGGACAACCTATTTCCTCTCATCCGCTTATTGCTAGATTCATGAGAGGCCTAACCTTAACTAAGCCTCCCATCAGACCTCCTCCGGTGGCATGGGACTTAAACTTGGTTCTTGGTCAGCTTATGAAGCCACCCTTTGAACCCTTAGCCTCAACCTCCTTGAAATTTCTTTCCTGGAAGGTTGTTTTCCTTATTGCAGTCACTTCAGCTCGCCGCATCAGTGAACTGCAGGCCTTAGTGGCTAATCCACCTTATACAAGATTCCATCATGATAAGGTAGTCCTTAGGACGAATCCACACTTTATGCCTAAAGTGGTTTCACCTTTTCATCTTAATCAAGAAGTGTATTTGCCTATCTTTTTTCCAGCTCTTCATGCATCTAATGCAGAGAGGGCCCTTCATACTCTGGATTGTAAAAGGGCTCTCGCCTTTTACCTCCACAGGACACAGCAACATAGAAAGTCTTCCCAACTTTTTGTTGCTTTTGATCCTTCCTATTTGGGACTTCCAGTCACTAAGAGAACCCTGTCCAATTGGATTGCTCAGTGTATCTCGTTTGCTTACCAGAGTAAGAACCTCACTCTGGAGGGCCATGTCACGGCTCACCATGTGAGGGCCATGGCCACCACTATGGCTCATCTTCATTCTGTATCCATAGATCAAATCTGTCGAGCAGCCACCTGGGCTCGGTTCATACCTTCACAGCCCATTACTGCTTGGACAAGGACTCCCGCCGGGATGCCTTATTTGGTCAGGCTGTCCTCAAACACCTGTTCCATTCTTAACCAACTCCTGCCCACCTTCCCTCAATGGATGCCTGAGATCCATACGAAGATGGGGAACCCTTGGAGGGGGATCTCCCAGGCATCTTAGCTAGGGAGTCCCCATATGTGAGGACTCATTCCTGCTTGTTCCTGGAGATAGCACAGTTACTTACCTGTAACAGGTGATCTCTAGGAACAGCAGGAATTAGTCCTCACAACCCACCCACCTCCCCTAGGAGTTGTATCTCTTTCTCTTCCTTTCCTCTCTCTATTGTCTCAGCTTTAAACTCGAACTGAGGAGAGTTGGTCAGGAAGGCGGGAAGGCAGCGTGCATGCGCTGTGGGGAAGCCCCAAAAGCTTTCCTTCTGGGAAGCTGGGGAGCTTTCCCGCGCAGGCTCCGTCGGTTCCGACGTACCCATATGTGAGGACTAATTCCTGCTGTTCCCAGAGATCACCTGTTACAGGTAAGTAACTGTGCTATATTAAGCAGCTAGCCTCTGCCACTGAACTTTAAACCTGGATATTTAATACCGGCCCCATATCAGGGCCCCGGCGTTGAATATCCAGGGTTGCCCAGATTGCAATGAAGCTAACCGGGCAGCAGCTCAATATCGCCGCTGCATGGGTAGGTGCTATGTCCGCTCCACTCCCAGAATACCCTGATGATAGCCAGCTAGTATTGGGGTGTGCAGCGGTGTCACCCGTGGATGTTTCAGTGCTGAATATCCTGGTCAAGGGGATTAACACAGCAGGTGTGCTAGTTGTGTTAATCACTTTAAATATTGGACCCATACTATTTAGTAACTTCATGGCATGTCCCTTAGTCTTAAAGTACAAAGACTAAGGGACATGCCGTGAAGTTACTAAATAGTATTGAAAGATGAAACAACCAGTTCATGTTTAACCATTCCACTTCATTCATTTTATAGCCCTCTATCATATCTCCCCTTCTCCTAGCTGAAGAGGATCTCTAAAGGAAAGAAAGAGACTGTAATAGTTAGTATGGAAGGGCAGACAGGATAGGCCATATGGTCTTTATCTGCCGTCATATTTCTATGAATCCTAACCTTTTTAGCCCTTCCTTATAGGAGAATCATTCCATTCCATTTCTCATTATAGTTTGCCCTTATCTGGAGCTTTTGTAGGGCCAGTATATCTTTTTTGAGATGTGGCTATCAGCATTGCATGCAATACCTGAGATGCTGTTGAATCATGGAGCACTGCAGAGGCATTATGATAGTCTTTCTTCCATTCTCCATTCCTTTCCCAATAATTCCTAACCAGGGCCGGCCCAAGAGTTGGTTTATTTTATTTATTTATTTTTTTTGGTTGGTTTAAAGTGTTTGCACCCTAGGCAAATCTTAAGCCTTATGCCCCCTCCTGGCAGCCAGAATCTACTTTTTAGCGTTGAATGCCTTGCTCATTGCTCTCTCTTCCAGAAGCTGCCACCCTAAGCGACTGTCTAGTTTACCTAATGGTTCACCCAGCCCCAGTGATCATGTAGTTCATATCAGACCCTAGGGCATGACAAGACTCATGTTTATGTATGTCTTAAAAAAAATGTAGCAGATTGGTGAGGCAAAAACTTCCCTTGGCTAAATCCATGTTGGCTTTGTACCAATAAATCATAGGTTTGGTGATTTTGTTCTTTATAATAGTTTTTACCATTTTGCACAATGCTGACTTCAAGCTCAGTCTTTATTTTCCTGGATTGTCCCTGGAGCCCTTTTCATTACGTTGTCCATCCTCCAGTTTTTAGGTGACACAGATAATTTGATTGATAGGCTACAAATGACTAATCATAGATTTGAGTTCTTTTATTACTCTGGGGTGATTCATCTATCTGATTTGCTATTATGAGCCTGTCGATATGCTCTATTGCATCCTCCAGATTCACTGAGATTTGTTTCACTTCCTCTGAATTGACACCACTAAATACCGTTTCTGGCATAGGTAGCTCCCTTACATCTTCCTCAGTAAAGACCAAAGCCAAGAAATCATATGGTCTCTTGGCTACTGTCTTTTCCTCGCTGAGTGCTCCTTTTTCCCCCTTCAGTCATCTAATGGTCCAACTAACGCCTTCACAGGCCTCTTGCTATGAATGTATCAGGAAAAGTTTTTGTTTTGAGTTTTTGTCTCCACAGGCTACAATTAAGATTACTTTTCCCTACGTGCATCGCTTTGCACTTGTCCACATTAAATTCAATTGCCATTTGGAGGCACACTCTTCCAGTCACACAAGGCCCTCCTGCTATTTCTCACTATCTGCATGTGAATTAACAATCTGAATAACTTTGTGTCATCTTCAAATCTAATCATTCACCTGCTGTTCCCATTTCCAGATCATTTGTAAATATGTTAAAAAGCACTGGCCCTGGAAGAAATCCCTGTGGTATTCCACCGTTCACTTTCCTCTACTGAGAATATTGACCACTTTACCCTACTCTCTGTTTTCTATCATTTAAAGAGTTCCAAATCCACAGCAGGACATTGCCTCCTATCCCATGACTTTCTAATTTCCTCAGGCATCTCTCATCATGTATCGGATTTGCATGCCACCCTCTGAACTCCTTAGGTCATTAGGGCAGTTTACAATTATGAAAAAAAGAGGGAGAAATGCATGCCTTGATCCCTGGGATGGGATGAGGGACTTCATCAAACACTTTCTGAATGTGCAGATTCACTATGGGGATCATTTTGGAAGCCCTGTTTGTGTTTAGGACATCCAAAAATGGGCATAGAGACATTGAAAGCACAGAGATGTTTTCAGAGGCATTTTAGAAGCTGTGTCTGTGGACACCCCCCGCATGATGATGTCCAAGTCTGAATGGAGGCATGGCTGAGATATTTGCAGGATCCTGGATATTCCTGCCTGATCTCAGAAACATCCTGGACATCCAGAATTGTGTTTAAGTTTAAACCTGCTCTGGGCACCTGAAAAGTACTCATTTTGGCTCAAACATCCAGAAGGTGTAGATAAGGAAGCACTCCATCATTCCCAGTACTCAGCACAATTTCAATGATAGCAACAGTGGGATTTGAACCCTGGTTTTCTTGTTCCTAACCCACTACTCTAACCATTAGGCTAGTCCTAGAAGTCCAGGTTCTGGAATAATGTTCTGGGGATGTCTATGTAGATGCTCCCACAGACGTCCACATTGGGTATATCCACATTTGTGAAGTCATGTCTGCACCTGACACGCCTGCTTTTTTCAGACATTCTAGCGTAAGCGTCCTATCCTTTCTAAAATCTCCTTCCATATCAATTGGTTCAAAACATCGTAGCAGATTGGTGAGGCAAGACTTCCCTTGGCTAAATCCATGTTGACTCTGCCTCCTGTGTTCAGTATTTTTGTTCTTTATAATAGTTTCTCATCGCTGTTTCCCCTCCCTATTTCATTGCAGGCACAGCCGGGATAGCTTGACCGAGGTCTTCCCTTGGGGGATAAGAACGCTGAGCCGGGAGCCTTCCAGTGGATCCGCTGTTCCTGAAGGAGGTGTGTGGAGCTGCTCATCAGCCTGGGGGCTGCCGTTGCTGCGGAGGTGGTGGAGATCGCTGTTTCCCCTCCCTATTTCATCGCAGGCACAGCCGGGATAGCTTGACCGAGGTCTTCCCTTGGGGGATAAGAACGCTGAGCTGGGAGCCTTCCAGTGGATCCACTGTTCCTGAAGGAGGTGTGTGGAGCTGCTCATCAGCCTGGGGGCTGCCGTTGCTGTGGAGGTGGTGGAGATCGCTGTTTCCCCTCCCTATTTCATCGCAGGCACAGCCGGGATAGCTTGACCGAGGTCTTCCTTTGGGGGATAAGAACGCTGAGCCGGGAGCCTTCCAGTGGATCCGCTGTTCCTGAAGGAGGTGTGTGGAGCTGCTCATCAGCCTGGGGGCTGCCGTTGCTGCGGAGGTGGTGGAGATCGCTGTTTCCCCTCCCTATTTCATCGCAGGCACAGCCGGGACAGCTTGCATCCTTGGGTCTTTATTTCATTGACTTTTTGGTTTAAATTTGTCTCCTGCCTTACGCGGAGCGTGTTCCAAAGGGGCGTGGCCAAAGGGGCTAGCTCCGCCCCTTTGGCGCCTCTTCGGCATCACTGCGGTGTCTCTGCGGTGCAGCAGTTGTGCTGGCTTTCTGTTCCTCCTTGCCTGTTTGAGGTTGGTATTTTCTGCTGGCTAGTTACTACATTGAGTATTTGCTGTGGTGTTAGGTTATGGGGAAGTGGAAAGCCAAGGTCGGGGGCAAAGTGTCGGAGGCCACGGCTGGAGATGTGAAACCAGTCGGGCCTCTGGATAAACACTTTGTTCCCCTTCCGATTGCACATTCTCCTCCAGACCTGGTGTCTCTTAGCTCTGATGGTAGATCCCCCCCCTTGCCCCCTAATCCTGCTGTTTCTCATGAGGGTCCTGGTGAACTTTCCTTATCGGTGAGAAAAATGTCTGTCACTATTTTTCCCAAGCCGATTTCGTCGGTTGGAGAGGGAGGCTCTTCGGAGCTTCCCCCCCCCCCCCCTTCCCCAGATGCCGAAATTACTTTAAAAGATGTTTGGGCTGTGTTAAAAGGTATTGATTCTAAGATGTCTTCCTCTTTTCAATCCTTCTCTGTATTTTCTCAGGAAACTGTTTCCTCTTTACAGCAATTGGATGCTAAAGTTACTATTATTGACACGGCTGTTACTAAATTGGAGTCCCAGGTACTTCCAATTTATACTTCTAGCATGGCTGGTATTAAAGATTCTCTTCTGATTCATTCCAAGCTGGAGCGCCTTGAAAATTCTATGCGCGCTTCCAACTTACGTTTCTTAAATTTTCCCCAGTCTCCGTTATTATCACATAGGATTTTGCTGGCTCAATTTCTTAAAGAAGTCCTGGGTATTTCTGAGACTATTGATTTCCTTCAGATTTATTATATTTCCTCTACTTTTAAAAAACTTAACCCGGTTGATGGGGAATTGGATGAGATTGCTTCCCCTATGACAAATTTGACTGCCTTTTTGGAAGATTCCCAAGACATAATTAATGTTAGGGCTACTTTGCTGGTCACTTTTTCCTCTGTGGATATTAAGCAACGTATACTTAGGGCCTTTTTTAAGGCTAAAAAGGTAGAGTTTTGTGGCCAGTTGGTTAACATATTTCCTGATGTTGCTCGCAGCACCCAGATGCGTCGGAGACAGTTTTTAGATCTGAAGTCCCGAGTCTTGGCACTGGGTGCTACGTTCTTTTTGAAGTTTCCCTGTAAATGTATCCTTAATTATGAGGGTGCTACTTATACCTTTGTTGATGTATCACATTTAGAAAAGTTCTTGGTTACCTTTCATTTTTTATGGGATTGACTTGTACTTATTTTGGTTGTTGTATATGACTGAAAATCAATTAAAAGGCTAACTGATCTTTAGTTTCACAGATCACCCCTGGAACCCTTTTTAAAAACTGGTATAATGTTGGTTACCTTCCAATCTTCAGGTACCATAGATGACTTTAATGATTGGCTACAGATTACTAATAATAGAGATCTGCCATTTCATTTTTGAGTTCTTTCAGTACTCTGGGGTATATACCATCTGGTTTAGGTGATCTTCTAATATTTAGTTTGTTGCTTTGGCCTATTATATATCTTTTAGGCTCACTGCGATTTGTTTCAGTTCATTTGAATCATTACCAATAAATAGCATTTCTGGCATGAGTAGTTCCCTTACATCTTCCCCAGTAAAGGCTAAAACAAAGAATTAATGTAGGAGATCATTTTAGAAGCTCTATACATAGAAACATTATGACAGAAAGAGACCACATGGCCTATCTAGTCTGCACTTCCATATCAACAACTACAACAGTCTACCTTTCTCCTTTAGAGATCCTCTGTGTTTGTCCCATGCTTCTTTGAATTAAGATACTGTCCTTATCTCTACCACCTCCATTGGGAGACTATTCCACGGATCCATCACTCTTTCCGTAAAGAAATATTTCCACATATCACTCCTGAATCTATCCCCTTTCACCCTCATCCCGTGTCCCCTCATAGCAGAGCTTGTTTTCAATTGAAAGAGGCTCTCCTCCTGTGCATTTATGCCACAGAGGTATTTAAAAGTCTCAGTCGTATGACCTCTATCCCACCTTTCCTCTAAGGTGTACATATTAATATCCTTAAGTCTGTCCTCATAAGCTTTATAATGAAGACCACGAGCCATTTCAGTAGCCACCCTCTGTACTGACTCCATCCTGTTTATATCCTTTTGAAGGTGTGGTCTCCAGAATTGCACACAATACTCCAAATGAGGTTGCACCAAAGACTTATACAGAGGCACTATCACCTCCTTTCTTCTGCTGGCCATTCCTCTCCCTGTGCACCCAAGCATCCTTCTGGCTTTTGCTGTCACCTTTTCTACCTGTTTAGCTACTTTAAGATCATTAGACACAATTATACTTAGATCTCGCTCTTCTTTAGTGGACAAAAGTACTTCACCCCCTATACTATATTGCTCCCTTGGATTGCTGCAGCCCAAATGCATGACCTTGCATTTTTTAACATTAAATTTCAGCTGCCAGATTCTAGATCATTCTTCAAGCTTAGCTAGATCCCTCCTCATGTTATTTACACCTTTCTAGGTGTCTACTCTATTGCAGATTTTGGTATCATCCGCAAAGAGGCAAACCTTACCCGACAGCCCTTCCGCTATATTACTAACAAAGATGTTAAAAGGAATTGGACCAAGGACAGATCCCTGGGGCACAGCACTCCTTCTTCTCAGTGAGCTCCATTTACCTGTACCCTTTGTCGCCTCCCACTCAATCAATTTCTAACCCAAGCAGTAACTTTAGGGTCCATCCCTAGGGTGCTCAGTTTGTTTATAAGTCACCTGTGAGGAACGATGTCAAAGGCTTTACTGAAATCTAAATACACCACATTTAGGGCTCTCCCTCGGTTCAACTCCATGGTCACCCAGTCAAAGAAATCAATCAGATTTGTCTGACAAGACCAGCCTCTGGTGAATCCATGCTGCCTCGGATCCTGTAATCTGCTGGACTCCAGAAACCTCACTATTTTCTCTTTCAGCAGCGTTTCCAATAATTATTGTTAAATTAAATTAAATTAAATTGTTAAATAAGTTAAATTAACCAGCCTGTAGTTTTCAACCACATCCTTACTTCTGCTTTTGTGTAAAGGGACCACATGAGCCTCTCTCCAGTACTTTGGCACCACTCCCAACTCCAACAAGGCATTGACAAGATCAGCCAGTGGAGCTGCTAGAACATCCCCAAGTTCCCTCAGTATTCTAGGGTGTATCCCATCTGGTCCCATCACTTTGTCTATTTTAAGCTTAGCTAGTTTCTCATGAACACAGTCTTCTGGAAATTTTTCAAGATGCCTCACTTCTGTTCCTGTTTGGGGGGGTTTTCTGAGGTCCTGCTCCTGGTTCTTCATCTGTGAACACAGAACAGAAATATTTGTTAATCAATTCTGCTTTATCCTCATCATCTTCTACATATTCCTCCCCTTCACCCCTGAGTCTGACAATACCACTTTTGCCCTTCCTCTTCTCACTAACATATCTGAAAAATGTCTTATCCCCCCATTTTATTGCATTGGTTATTTCCTCCTCTTTTTGAATCTTTGCTTTCCTGACTACTTTGCTAGCTTCTCTAAGTTTTTCCATATATAGATGCCTGTCTTCCTCGCTCTGTGATTTTCTGTATTTCATGAAGGCCTCCCTCTTTTTCTTCACCTTTTCAACTACTTCTTTCGAAAACCATAGTGGTCTCCTTTTCCTTTTACCTTTATTTACCATTTTAACAAAAAGATTGGTTGCCCTTAAAATATCCCCTTTCAGTTTTGCCCACTGTTTTTCTACATCCTCCAGCTGTTCCCATCCCGCTAACGACTCCCTGAGGTATTGGCCCATCTTGGCAAAGTTAGTTTTCCTAAAGTCTAAGACCCTCACTTTTGAATGGATTTTAACAGCCCTAGTCCTAATACTGAACCACACCATCTGGTGATCACTGGATGCAAAATGATCTCCCACTACAACATCAGAAACACTTTCACCATTGGTAAGCACCAAGTCCAGTATGGCCCCTTCACTTGTGGGTTTTGTTACCAGTTGCCTGAATAGTTTTCACTGTAGAGAATTCAGGATCTCCTTACTTCTAGATGAAACTGCAGCAGGAATGTGCCAAACAACATCTCGCATATTGAAATCCCCTGTCAGTAGCACTTCCCCTTTTCTGGCAATGCTGCATCTTCAAATAACTCTGTCCACCTCTTCCTCATGTGAGGGTGGTCTGTATATCACGCCAATGCAAATAGATTTCTCTTTCCCACTTTCTAGTTTAACCCACAGTGCCTTTTCATTCCCTTTTAAGTTCTGTAGTTCCAAAACTTTAATATTATTTTTTACATATAGTGTCACTCCTCCTCCCCTTCTTCCTACCCTGTCCTTTCTGAATAAAGTATAACCTGGTATAGTTAAATCCTAGTCATGGTTTTCTGTGAACCATATTTATGTAACTGCCACCAAATCCAAGGCAGCCTCTCCTATTAAAGCTTCAACATCTGGGATCTTATTTCCCATGCTATGGGCATTTATACACACCGCTTTCCATATGATGCCCCTTTTACCTATTTCCATAAAAGTATTTAATGTTTCACTTACCTGGGGTCTTTCTTCACCCATCTCCAATGAATCTAGTTTAAAGCCCTCTTCAGTAGATTAGCCAGTCTGCTACTGAAGAGACAAAGATATTTTTTGGACAGATGGACGCCATCTCTGCTCTGCAACCCTTGGAACAGCATCCCATGGTCCAGGAAACCAAAACGCTCTCAATGCCACCAGTCACGCAGCCATGCATTCATCTCCAGAATGTGAGCTTCTCTGCCTTGGCCTTTACCCTCAACAGGGAGGATTGAAGAGAACACCACCTGCACCCCTATCTGCTTCACCCTCTGTCCCAGAGCCATGAAGTCACTTTTGATATGCTCAGAGGGATACCTGGCAGTATCATTTGTGCCGACATAGATTAACAACATTGGGTAATAGACAGTGGGCTTGATGAGTCTTGGAAAACTCTCCATAACATCTCAGATTTTGGCACCCGGCAGACAGCATACCTCTCTGGACATCAAGCCTGGTCAGCAGATGGACGCCTCAGTACCCCTCAGAAGAGAATCACCAACCATCACTACCCTTCGCTTCCTTGTGGTCACTGATTCTGCAAATTTGGGGTGCTCGAGCTCTGGCTCTTCCCTTTCCAGGGATGCTTTCACCTCCTCCACTTCCAGGGCTTCATAATGGTTCTTCAGTTCAAGGGCTGGAGAAGTTGAACTGGTGATTCTGCAGGCCCTGGTGACTTGTGTCCATCCTTCATCATTCTGTAGGCTCCCATCTTCTCCTCTGCTGGAGAGCTTGGATGTTGCAAGAAGCATCCCATCAATGTACTTCTCACTGTTTTGAATGTTCCTCTGCCTCGCCACCTCCTCTCTGAGTTCCTCCACTTGTTTCCTGAGAACTTCAGCATGCAGGCATCCTGCATATGGAACCGGTCCTTCAACTGGCATTGGGACCTCTGTTTGGACAGAGGCAGAAGCTGTAACTGGGGCAACAGCTTTGGCGATATGATATATCTCCAGGAACAAGCAGGAATGTAGTCTTCATATTATCGTCGGTACCGACGGAGCCTGCGCGGTAACGCTCCCCAGCATCCAATTAGAAAGCTTTTGGGAGCATCCCACAGCGCCTGTGTGCTGCCTTCCCGCCTTTCCCAACTGCCTCTCTCCAATTCTTCATTTTCCGCGGAGCCAGCAGGTCGTTGTTCCTGTCGCCGCAGAAAATTCTTCCTTATTACTTCTTTTTTTGTGGTCGCGTCCGCCCTTCCCGACGCTTTACCGGTACCGCTGTTTTTTCTCTATTTCTGTTCTTTAAAAAAAAAAAAAAACAACTTAGTACTTTTCCATTTTTTCCCAGGTGCACGTGCCATTTTGGGCCTTAGCCCCAAGATTTTTTCCACAATGGAAAAACCCGCTTCGGGTTTTAAAAAGTGCACCAAGTGTGCACCGTCACTGAGATCCATGAGTGGTGTCTTAAATGTTTAGGTCCTGACCACTCCATCACAGATTGTATGTCCTGTGCCACGATGTCTAAAAGAGGTCGGCAGAACCGAGCTGCTAAGCTCAGTACCCTGTTTCCCTCTGATGCAGCTTCGGTGGCATCAACGTCTTCCAGGGCTTCCTCTTCCTCTCGTGGATCTCAGGTAACTAAACATAAGTCCAGCCGGTCCTGAAAGGGTAGATCTCCTTCTATGCATAGAGATGCCTTTGGAGTTGCCCTTGAGGATTCTGCTCCGGCAAAATTGCCCCGGCGGGAGGCTTCGGCTTCCAAAGCATTATCGGGGCTCCAGGATGTTCGAGGCCTCGACATCAGCAGAACTACTGGTGCAATGCTCTGGGGTACCGGCGGGTTCCACCGGTACCGACATCCAGGCATCGGCAGCATCGATAGACCAGATGGTCCTGGCTATTGAACGCAGTCTGGCGGCTCTCCTTGTGGCATCGACACCCTCGGAACCGCGTCAGACAGTTCAACTGGTACCGGCACCGACTCCGGTACTGGTACCGACAGCATCGGCATCAACATTGGCGTCCGCATTACCAGCACCCAGTCATGCGATGCCTTCCTGTACCGATACACCGGTACCGACTTCAGTTGGTATGGGTATCGGGCTCTTCAAGAGCATCCGGACAGAAGGTACTTCAAGTCCTCATAGGAATCGGAGGATTCTGACAGTTCTGTCAATGCGGGGATACTTCTCCCAGAGGAGCCTTCCTCCCCTAAACGCAGGATGTCTCCTCCAGAGGATATTTCCTTTCAAGATTTCATCAGGGAGGTGGCTCGAGGTCTGTCCATTACTGTGGCTCCTGAAACAGAGCCCAGAGCAAAGGAGTGGGAAATTTTACAATATCCTAAAACTCCTAAAGAGGCAGCTACATTGCCCATCCATGAGATCTTACATGATCTCATGTTGAGAATGTGGGAGACACCTCTTACTACCTCTCCTCACTCTCGTAGGCTGGATACTCGGTATCGAGTACCTCCTTGTCCTGGTTTCTAGAAAACTCAGCTTCCTCACCACTCTATTGTAGTGGAATTAGCTATGAGAAGGATCAGGAGTGCAAAGAGGCATGCCTCTAATCCTCCAGGACGTGAGTGCAGAAATTTGGATGCTTTTGGACGTCGTGTCTTCCAAGCTTCCATGCTTTCTGCCAGGATCAGTTCCTATAGTTTATATATGGGAATGTTCCTGAAAGAAGTCACAGGAGATTTAGAGGTTTTGAGCCCTCTTCTTCCTGAGGATAGAAGGCAGGATTTTCTCACATTGGTCAAACATGCCCAGGATGTTTCCAAATTTGTCAACTGTGCAGCTTTTGACTGTTTTGAGTGCATAAGCAGAACCTCTGCCATTGCCATAGGTGCACGTAGAATTGCTTGGCTCCAGGCATCTGATCTGGAGCTCTGGGTACAAGACAAACTAGGAAACATTCCTTGTACTGGTGAGAACCTGTTTGGCAAAGATTTGCAAGAAAAGGCCAATGAATTGGATGCTGACAACTCCACCTTGGATAGATTATCCAAGGCCACAGCTGATCCTGCAAGAAAGAAATCTTTCAAGAAACCATTCTTTTCTAAAAAGAAAAGGTTTTATCCTGCTTATTCTCAGCAGGGATGTTCTGCAGGTCAACCTGTCCGGAAAGATCAGCAACCACCCAAACAAAGGAAAGCAAAGACTTCTAAGCCTCAACCGTCTCAGCAGTCTCAGCCTCCACAAGGCCTTTGACTTTCAGCTAGAGAACTTAGCCTTCCTGGCTCTCAATGGACCAGAGCCTTCCACAATTCCAGGAAGGTTGTGCCACTTTGCCCCCAGATGGGGACAGATAACAGCAGAGCATTGGACACTCTCTATCATAAAGGAAGGGTACAAGCTTCATTTTTTGAGCATGCCCCCTCCCACAATGATAAGACAGTTCAATTCTCACACCTCTCTCATCGACCTGTTAGGTCAAGAGGTCATCATGCTTCTTGCCCAAGGGGCAATAGAAGAAGTACCCATCCATCAACAGGGTACAGTGTTTTACTCCCCCTATTTCCTTATCCCAAAGAAAACAGGGGGATATAGACCTATTTTAGACCTCAGAGAATTGAACAAATTCCTATTCAAAGAGAAATTCAAAATGATTTCTCTAGGAACTCTGCTGCCATAACTTCAGAGTCAGAATTGGCTTTGTTCTCTAGATCTCAAGGATGCGTACACCCATGTTCTCATCCATCCAACTCACAGAAGGTTCCTTCGGTTCCTTTTTCAAGGAAAGCAATATCAATACAGGGTGCTTCCTTTTGGTCTGGCCTCAGCACCAAGAGCATTCATGAAATTCATGGCTGTGATAGCAACATTTCTCCGCACTCTAGGAATATTCGTCTTCCCCTACTTAGACAACTGGCTCATTCGAGCCCCAACAGAGTCAGAGTCCAGAACTGCTCTATCCTGCACAATGCATATCCTTCAGTATTTGGGTCTGGTCATAAACATCCCAAAATCCAGTCTAACTCCCACTCAATCTCTAGAGTTCATAGGAGCTGTCTTGGATACCAAAAAAGCAAGGGCTTATCTTCCCCAGGCCAGTTGCCATCGCATTGGTGCAGTTAGGTTCTCAAGCAGTGCTAGAGCCTCATCTCACTGCCTGAGAAATGCTACAACTACTAGGCCACATGGCATCTACAGTGCATGTGGTTCCTTATGCTCACCTCCATATGAGAGCAGCCCAGTGGACTTTATCCACCCAATGGACGCAGGCATCAGGATGCCTGTCAGACAAAATAGCAAACACAAATCGTCTTATTTTGTCCCTCCAATGGTGGAGGTCCACTCAAAACCTGTTGCTGGGGTCCCCATTTCAACAGCCCTAGCCCCAGGCAAATCTCACAACAGATGCTTCACCAATGGGTTGGGGATCTCACCTGCAAAACCTCTCCACCCAAGGCATCTGGACTCCACAGGAGACTCATCTACATATCAATCTCTTGGAGCTCAGAGCAATCTTCCTTGCTCTTCGAGTGTTCCACACCCTGCTCAGCTACAAGACAGTCCTCATTCATACGGACAATCAAGTAGCCATGTTCTACGTGAACAAGCAGGGGGGAACAGGCTCTCTGTCGCTTTGCAACGAAGCTTTGCGTCTATGGGCCCTTGCCAGAGAGCATTAGATTCATCTCCTGGCAGTGTATCTTCCAGGCATACAAAACTCTTGGGCAGACAGACTCAGCCGAGTTCTGCTTCCACACGAATGGTCTCTGCATGCAGACCAGGTGGCCAAGATTTTTCAAATTTGGGGAACCCCGGACATAGACCTCTTTGCAAGTCCGTTGAATGCCAAACTTCCCCGGTTCTGTTCCAGAATTCCGGCTCAGGGGGCTCAGGCCAGGGATGCTTTCCTCCTTTACTGGGGTCAAGACTTCCTGTATGCCTTTCCACCCATTCCCCTAATTCCCAAAACCCAGTTCAAGCTTCAGAGAGACAGAGGCCTTATGATCCTCATAGCTCCACATTGGCCACGGCAAGTGTGGTACCCTCTGCTTCTACATCTCTCTCAAGCTCCTTCCCTGGAGTTAGGGTCTGCTGGAATGTTATGGAATCCCATTCCCCAGTCTCTGCATCTCAGGGCTTGGTTGCTGAAGGCCTAGATCTCCATGATCTTAACCTCCCTCAGCAGATAAAGGATATCCTTTATGCTTCCAGGAAGCCTTCCACAAGACGCTCTTATGCCTTCAAGTGGAAAAGGTTTACCATATGGTGTTCGCAGAAGGGTCTTAACCCCATTGCTGTGCCTCTGGAATCATTACTGGAGTATCTCTTTCATTTATCCAATGCAGGACTTAAGACTAACTCGGTGAGGGTCCATTTGAGTGCTATTGCAGCTTCCTTTAAGCCCCTAAATGAATAACCTATTTCCTTCCATCCTCTTATAGCAAGATTTATGAGAGGCCTTCTGCTAACTAAGCCTCCCATTAAGCCACCACCTGTGGCATGGGACTTAAATTTGGTTCTTGGTCAGCTCATGAAGCCACCTTTCGAACCCTTAGCTACTACCTCCTTGAAATTCCTTTCTTGGAAGGTTATCTTTCTCATTGCAATCACATCAGCACATCGCATCAGTGAGTTGCAAGCACTAGTGGCTGATCCACCTTATACAAGGTTCCATCATGACAAGGTAGTCCTTAGGATTCATCCACACTTTATGCCAAAGGTGGTCTTGCCTTTTCATCTAAACCAAGCGGTCTTCCTACCTGTGTTTTTTCCAAGGCCTCATGCATCAAATGCAGAGAGGAATCTTCATACTTTGGACTGTAAAAGGGCTTTAGCCTTTTACTTGCAAAGAACACAGCAACATAGAAAGTCCTCTCAACTCTTTGTTGCTTTTGATCCTTCTCATTTGGGACTTCCAGTCTCCAAGAGAACACTATCTAACTGGATTGCTCACTGTATTTCCTTTGCCTATCAAAGTAAAAATCTTCCTCTGGAGGGCCATGTCACAGCTCACAACGTGAGAGCCATGGCAGCTTCAATGGCTCATCTGCACTCTGTGTCTATCGACGATATCTGTCGAGCAGCCACCTGGGCTTCGGTTCATGCCTTCACAGCCCATTATTGCTTGGACAAGGACTCCCGCTGGGATGCCTTGTTTGGTCAGGATGTTCTTCAACACCTGTTCCATACCTAGTCAACTCCTACCCGCCATCCCTGGTTGGATGCCAGAGATCCATGGGGAGGAAGTGGAGCCCTGTTCAGGGACACACAACTTCTGGGGTCTCTCCCTGGCATCTAAAGCTAGGGAGTCCCCATTTCTGAAGACTACATTCCTGCTTGTTCCTGGAGATAGCATAGTTACTCACCTGTAACATGTGATCTCCTGGAACAGCAGGAATTTAGTCTTCACAACCCACCCACCTCCCCTAGGAGTTGTATCTCTCTATCTCTTTCCCTTTCCCTCTCTCTCTCTTTGTCTCAGCTTTAAAACTCAACTGGAGAGAGGTAGTTGGGAAAGGAGGGAAGGCAGCACGCAGGTGCTGTGGGATGCTCCAAAAGCTTTCTAATTGGACGCTGGGGAGCGTTCCTGCACAGGCTCCGTCAGTACTGACGATACCCATATGTGAAGACTAAATTCCTGCTGTTCCCGGAGATCACCTGTTACAGGTGAGTAACTATGCTTTCCCAGCCATTGTTCAGTTGGTGGAGCTTATGTATCTGTTGAAGCAAAAGAGAGAGAGACCTACTAAAGTACCATCCGGTTTCCCAGCTGTCCTTTTAGAGAAAAAGCAGTTAAATCTCTTTTAAGTGTGTTCAAAATGTGCTGTTCCAAGTCCTTGTGTGTAGTTTATTAGGGAGGTGCCCTATAAAGCAAGACTGCGTACTAGGGGTGGGTGGGAGTTGGGGGGGTTAGGGAGGGACCTAACACCTGAGTAGGTGTCAATAGCTTCGAAGAGCTGAGAAAGATACTAAAGCAGAGTTTCAAACCTACCTCACTAAAGAAAATACATGATTTGCATACCTGAAAATGTCCAGCCGGTGATGTTAATCACATCCATATCCAAAGAACCATTTTAAAAAGACCCGAATTTACACAATTTGGTATGATCACATCCATGTCTTACAGGTGCATGATTGAGGCATGTCCAGGGCATTCTGGAAAAGATACACATGCTTTCACCCACTTTCAGAACAGCATCACACATGGAAACCTTCAGCAGACACATCCATGTCTAAGCCTGCTCTTTGGCACGAATAGGAATTTGAAAAATACTTGTTTCAGCCATCTTTCAATGCTCATTGCTACAATATTTTCCTCCTCCTCCTCAAATAAGAAAAGCTGGGCCTCTTTTCATGCTGCTGGGGCGCTGCATGTCTCCGTTTGCAAAATGGCAGCCTGAGACATGTATGTGGCAACATATATACATGCGAGTTGTGAAGTACCAGTTCAGATATATGTATGTTGCTGGAACTGCTAACAGGGGCAGTCCAAGGGGGGTGTGTGGGGCCATGTGTGGAAACCCATTGTGGGCCTCATTTGCATAAGGGGCCTCATTTGCATAAATATTTGCATAATGCTAACATGCGCTATCTTTTAGTAAACATGCCTCTGAATGAGTGTCTGGATAAAGAAAGACTACCAGATTTCTACATTACTATACTCCAGTGCCAACTGCTAGGCACATTAGGAAGTACTATAAATACTGCCCCTTTAGAACCCATAGCTAATCTGCCGTATCCATAACAGCACTACCAGGACTCGCAAAGCACCAAACCTTACCTATCAAAAGGCAACACTGCAAATATTAAACCAATATATCTCAGAGAATACCAATACATCTCCTACTGGGGAAAGAGAACAGAATACCTCAGCTCGGTTACACATGCAGATCATAGACCATCACCAAACAAAGAACAAGGGATCACAATTTAGAAATACAAAGACAATAATTAAACTGGGAACCCCAAATGCCAAACTTGGAATGTACAGCACCACTGGAGAAATAAAACTATAAATTAATTTCCTCTTGATTAAACAAAATGCAAAGACGTTAGCGATGAACATTCCCCTGAGCTGACATATTCCAGTTAATAAATTCAAAATAAAAAAGTATTTTTCTACCTTTTGTTGTTTGGGCATTTTATTTTTCAGTTGCAATTGTTCCAGTCACTTTCTTCTGGTTTCTTCGTGTCTTCGGCTAACTCTCCATTGTCTGCTGTCCATTTGTCCTTTCTTCTCTCTTCTAGTTTTTTTTTCCATTCTCTCTCTACATCTACTTTAATATACTGATCTTTCACCTTTTCCTCTTTCCTCAATTTCTTTCTTTATTCCTTTTTCATCCACTCAAATTTCACCCTTCCATCCTCAATCCCCACTTAATCTCCCAATATCCGGACAACTGTAGATTTTTCTTTTCTCCCACACAAAATATCTTTTCCCCATCTCCATCCTCATTCCCCCAGCCCCATCACCTTTTAGTACTCCTCCAACATCAGCTCCCCTCTAGTTCCAGCCCCACCCAGCATCTGCTCCCTTCTAGTCCCATTCTCTCACCCCCGCATCAGCCCATTTCGAGTCCTAGCCCCCCATCAGCCATGTCCAGTCCTATCCTAGCTCCCATCAGCCCATTTCCAGTCCAATCTCCCTCCATCAGCCCATTTCCAATCCTAGCCCGCCCATCAGCCATTTTCAGTC
Source organism: Ichthyophis bannanicus (assembly GCA_033557465.1). Taxonomy (NCBI): domain Eukaryota; kingdom Metazoa; phylum Chordata; class Amphibia; order Gymnophiona; family Ichthyophiidae; genus Ichthyophis; species Ichthyophis bannanicus. The sequence continues at coordinate 82,259,956 of CM066034.1, read as the reverse complement.
CTATCCTATCCTCCATCAGCCCATTTCTAGTCGAAGCCCCCAATCAGCCCATTTCCACTCCTAGCCCCCCTATCAGTCATTTCCAGTCCTAGCCCATCATCAGCCCATTTCCAGTCTTATCCTAGCCCCACATCAGCCCATTTCCAGTCCAAGCTCCCCCATCAGCCCATTTCCAATCTTAGTTTCCCCATCAGCCCATTTCCAGTCCTAGCTCCCATCAGCCATTTCCAGTCCTAGTCTAACCCCCCATCAGCCCATTTCCAGTCCAAGCCCCCCCCCCCCATCAGCCCATTTTCTGTCCTAGCCCCCTACCCGCCATTACCAGTCCTATTCACCCATCTGCCCATTTCCCGCCTTTCCCCCCCCCCCCCCCCCCCGCCGAAAAAGCCCTGCACCTGCCTAACCGGCATGAGATGGAGCCAGGGAGGCCCAAAGCCCCTGTTCACCTCTGCACATCGCCAGAGTGAAGAGCAGCATGTTCCTTCACTCCAGCAGCTGTGTTCTCCTGAAGCATGCTGGTGCACCAGAAGTTAAAGGGCATTTCCTGTTTCCCAGCACTCAGCGTGCCTCAGGAGAATACAGCTGCTGGACGCCACTCTTCACTCTGGTGCTGTGCAGAGGTGAGCCGAGGTTTCAGGCCTCCCCAGCTCCCTCTGAAGCTGGCTGGCCCTGCAAACCAAACACCATGTGCAGAATGGAGTTGGCACGGGGCACCCTGAAACATGGGGCCCTATGCGAACAACATTCTCGCACATTGGACGGGCCGACCCTGATCCATTTTTCACATGTGCATCTTTTTAAAATCAGACATTCTCCTGAACGTGTCTGGGACTTCATTCTCCACGGTTTCCTTCTTATTTCACAGAGATATTTATTTTTTGGGGTGGAGATGGGTCGATTTTAGAAGGTATTTGTACATGTCCACCTTCTATGTCGCCCCTCCTACAGAATTTTGGATGTTTTGATCTTTCTAAAATGTGTCTTCACATATGCTATGGCCTTGTCCTCTCTGAATGTCCTTGTTATCTTCTAATGGTCCAAATGATTCTCACGGCCTTCCTGACTGAAATGTACCTGAAAGTTTTTATTATCAATTTTTGCCTTTATGGCAAGCTTCTTTTTAAATTCTCTTTACTCTTCCTTCTCAATGCTTTGCATCTAACTTGCCAGCACTTATGCTGTTTCCTGTTTTAGTCATTTAGATTCTTTTTCCATTTTTTGAAAGATGTTCTTTTGGATAGTATAGCCTTTCCCCTCACCTTTTTAACCATGCTTGCCATCATTTAGTCTTTCTTCCATCTTTCTTAAAACATAGAATATACAGTATCTGGCCTGGGTGTCCAAAATAACTGGGTAGGGAATTCCACAAATGTGAAGCCAGAAAGAAGAAAGCAAAGTGACAGGTCCCTTCATATTGGATTCTGGAAGGTGAAGAAAGTTGAAAAAAATTTAAGTTGACTGATCTCGTGGTCCTTACAGATTGAGCAGGAATGAGATTTCTTGCAAGTTAGCAGGCAAGTCCTATATAAAAAAAACTTTGTGAGAAGAAAGGACATCAAGGGAATCCTGCAACCATCTTGAGTGACAAGATCTGGGTGTCCAGGAGCCCCAGAGTCAGGCAGTTAGGTTAGGGGAACCATGGAGCCAGGCGGTTAGAGGGGACCACACTGGTCTTGGCTAGTGGGCATGATGAGGATGGCCTTGGCTTCGTCCATTTCTCACTCCATGTTCTCCATGTGGCAAACAGGTCGAGTTGTGGTCAGCCCCACCAATGGAAGAGGGGAGCTGACGAGTTGTGGTCAGCCCCACCAATGGAAGAGAGTTGGTGGTGAGAGTCCCTTCATGCAAATTCAGTTGAGTCTGTCTGCCAGCCTCCCTGTGTCCCAGCAGGAGGATAGCTTACAGGGGTACCATTTGGATGGGTTGAAGTCCAGAGTTTGAGAGCCTCCTTGCAGGGAAATGGGAGCCCATTCCCCTTGTTTGCTGATGTGAAACTATAGCCACCTTGCTGACTGGAAAGTAGCATTCGTGTTGGTGGCATGGGTCTGAAACACTGGACTTCAAGCCAATCAATGTGGAACATCTGTTTTCTCACTGTCCAAGCCCCATGCGGGGAAGCAGGCAGTGTGGCCCTCATCCCACTGTTGCGGCAACTGTGGTGATGACTGATGGTGGTTTGATCAGTGGAAGGCCTGCCCTGTGCAGGATTCTTGCTGTGGAATAACCATGGTGAGAATCTGTCACCCTCGTATCCAGCAGAAATGAGCATGGGCAGGGCTGCGGGTATCGGTTCTGCTATCGGCACCTGTCTAGCCTTGCCAGTGGTGGGGCAGGTGTGGATACTGCCATTGCCCTGGGAGCATGGCCTCACCAGTGGAGGGCTGGTGTGGACATCGCCACAGTCCAGGGAGCAAGGGTTCGCTGGTGGTAGGTCTGGTGTGGACACCGCCATGGCCCAGAAAGCGTGACAGGCTCCACATGGTAGGCCCGCACAGTAGTGGTAGGAATTAGGGGATGATCCGTTGGGTCGAGAGGATGCTCTATGTCAGGTTGGTGGTGGTGTCTCTGGACACTGTGGTGTCGATGTCCGCTTCAATGAAGTCCAGTCATTGTGAGATGAGACTTCTGGTGGTTCACCAAGGGGCCCAAGGAGGACAGGAGGGTTATGGTTTGCTGGATCGCTGCCTGGGCCTCCCAAGGTGGTGGGCTCTTCACTGAGGTGTGGGGAGACACCAATACCTTGTTTGTGGAGGTGTGCTGCCACCACACAGCATGGATCCTCTATATCCGGCCATGGTCTGATTCTGCATGTACACTTCTTTTTTTTTTGGAATGCTGGCTATATTGTAGTGGACACGCTTGAGTGAGGATCCTCTGGGTTTTTTCAAGCGAGACAATAATCCCCTGTTGGTTTCTGAGTCAACCTCTGTTGAAGAGGCATTTTCAGCAGAGGAGTACGTGGGCACGTGGCTCAGGTCAGCATTGGAGAACAGCTGTCCTGTGGGGTCAAGGGCAGCACTGCTGAGGGCCTGATGTGATGGTGGAGGCTCTGCTTGCCTCCAGTCTCCGTTGGTGGGATCCCCGGCTTCAGACAAAGATTGAGGGGTTTTTTTGTCCACCACCGTGATTGTGGAAACTGGCCACTGTAAGGGGTGTTTATGGTCTCCCTTCTCTCTTTGGACCACCTCAGTGGTCATCACACAGGGAGCAGAGACTGGTCTCCTGCTGGTGGAGGTGCATAGGGGTCTACGCCGTCTGGTAGGGCAATGTTAAAGAGCATCCCAGCTGAGTGGTGGATATCCAAGGGCTTTCTGATATTGGATGTTGACAAGGAATAGGGCTGGGATTGACCCCCTGTTCCCTGGTTACTCAGTCCATGCACTGACCCGTAGGCTATGCGGTTCTTCCTCTGTATGCCACTTCACCAACCAGAAGGCTAAGAGGTTCTCCCTCTGTGTGCCCCTAGGAGTTGAGAATGCTATTGCTGGTCATTCCATTCAGTGTCTCTTTCTCATGGTTACTGCTGCCGAGAATAGCTGGTCATGCAGCTCCTGAGGTTTCTTAGCTGTGGGACAGAAGGTGGATTGCCTAGCCTTCCATGGAGGCCGCAAGGAGTGCTGGGGTTAGCAAACCCTAGTCTCTTGGGCCTTGGAATCCTGACGCCTTGTTTACGGAAAAGCCTGTACATGAAGGGACTGATGCCTACAGTCATCTGAGTAGGAAAATAGTGGACCATATACAACATAAAGACACTGACTTAATGTGCATTACTAAAAATTGGATCACCAACACTGACAACATCCTCCTCAACCAGCTGCTTACAACCCAATACATGCTGTTTAACTGCCCCAGATTAGAAAAAAGAAGGGGAGGAGTACTAATTCTTGCCAAAAAAAACCCAGCTCAATTTCTCCCTGATAAGCTCTCAATCATTACAAACCTTAGACAACTTAACAATCTCCAAAACTGAGCATAATATATGCCTAACATATAGAAAACCTACTACTAACATGGACGATCTATCAGCTATTTTAGACAATGTATGCACCCATACAGCTTCAAAAAAACACTTCATACTCATGGGGGATTTTAACCTCCCAACAGCCACATCAAAGCAAATCAGCGCATTCCTAGGTGCGATGGAATCTCTACAACTGAACCAGATAATCAATGTACCAACCCACTGCAAAGGACCCCTTCTTGACCTTATATTTGTAACCTTGGTAGATCGGACCCGGAGCCCACCCTGCCAACCATCAACCCCCCCCCCCTTTTACCCAACAAAATCACACCAGACAACTTCTTCATGGGAAACCAACTGGTCGCAGCTTTATTAAATGTAACAATTGAACATTACAAACCAGAACAATCCTCTTAACAATCTTTAAACAGCGGAGCCATGCCGTACCCGCCATATAATTAGCAAAGTGCCTTGCATCCGCATCGGCCGTGTCCTGCCCCCGGCCACCTTCCTACCGCCCTTTCCCCGACCTCGCCATGTGAATAGCAAAGGCCAGCCAGGGCTTAACCGGGTCGGGGGCACCCTGCCCCCGCCCACATATGTCATAAAGGCTCCGGACCCCGGAGACCTCCGGGATCCCGCCACCGGCACAGGTAAGATTACCTTCCCTGTGCCGCCCCCCACCAGCAAGCTGCGACCAGTCAACCCCCCCCCCCCCCCCGCTGCACCACACATTCCAAGGCCTCCTGCCAGTCATTCAAAAGCAAATCGACGCCGACCGGGGACAAGTGTACCCTATCCGGTCGGTACAACCCAGCACAAGTAATCTCCACCCAGGGGTGCAAAACCTGAAACCCCCCCTGCTCACAAATCCAACGCCCAATTTGTCGATTTATTTTTGTAAGACCTCGCTACCAGCGCCGCTGGGCCTTGCAAGCAGGCCTTGGAATGATGTCCGACCAAATTACCACAACCCCGGGGAACATGCGCAGCACCATGGCCACATCCCTCTTCACTGCTCTGATGAGCTGCTTGCACGTCCACGCAGTCAGGTCATTGCCCCCAAGATGCAGCAGCACCCACTTCGGCCAGGGCTGAACTCGATCCAAATGGCGAAGCAAAGGCATGAGCTGTGGCCACCGCAGCCTGCGCTCGCCCAGCCATAGCAACGACACCCTCGTCGGATCCAGTCCCAGATTCAGCCCCAAAGGCCGCACAGCCGCTCGCCGACCAGCCCAGAACATAAAGGAATGCCCAATCATCCAGCAATTCTGAGCAATTCCGACCCCATCTGAAAAAGAAAATACAAGTTACAACCCCCATCACGTGCCCTCAGCCCATCACATCACAAACGAACATAACCCCGGAAAGCCTGAGACCGCCATCTTCCAATATTCTGTATTTCTTGCTGCGACAAACCCGCCGCAGCCGCACTGGTGGCAGCACCAGTGCGAAAGGAATGAGCAGCAAAAACGTCCGCACATTCACCCAAAAACCTCAGGGTCATCCTCAGCACCGCTAACACCTGAAAACGTGTCAGAACCCGCTCATTCTCGTGGATGAAGAGCACCCCTTCTAATGCCGGGCGCACTTGTAAGTACTCCTGCAGCGCGGCTACAGGGCAGGTGGGCAAACCTTCAATCCTGCTCAACTGTACTCACAAACCTTTCCCCCGTTGATCCGTTTTAGATTTTGCCAATAAAACTCGCAGTTGCCCACCCTCGAAGCACACATGTTGCCTCTGCACAACCCAAGAATCCCCCTATTGTGCGAGTTCGGAACCAATTCCCCCATTCTAAAAGCACCGAAGAATGCCAAGCAAAAGACCGCCTGAAATAGTACAGCCTCATACGAGGATGTAGCCACCTGAGGCAAGGTCCCGCACAATCGCACCAACAACTCATGCGTTATCGGCCTCCGTGCATCCGGTGGCGTCGGCTCCTCCCGCCCCCAACCTTGCAGAAGTTTACGGGCAAGGAAGCCATCCCCTGGAAAATCCCAACCCACTGCTTTCACGAAAAATGCAAAGCCCGCCAAGTGTCTGCGCACAGAAGATCTAGCGAACCCGCGCCCTTTTGCCCAAACCACATATCGGCCCAACCACTGAGTGTCCAACACCCCTCCCCGCCATCCTGAATTCTCCAAAAAGGAGACTACTTGCTCACAGCCCCGTAGATAGGCCGTCCACGTTCCCGGCGCAATCGATCTCCGCAGCATAACCTTCATCAGGGGAGGCCAAGACTCCATAACCTCCAAGGGACTCTGCAGCCTTCCGATTCTGCTTCTAGCGCCAGTCTCCGAAATTGCTCCCACTTGAAACGGGAAAGAGCATCAGCAATCTTGTTAGAGCGCCCAGGTATATGTCTAGCCCTTATGAACACATTCAAACGTAAACATGCTAACACTACCTCCCGCATCAAGTTCGCTACCCGAACACAACGCGGCGTGTAATGATTAACCACACTTACCACAGCCGCATTATCGCACCACCAAACCACCCTTTTATTGCGAAATCTGTCCGGCCACAACTCCAAAGTCACCAGCATGGGAAAGAGCTCAAGGAACGTTATGTTGCTGGTGAGTCGGGACTCATGCCACTCCTGAGGCCACCGCTCCGCACACCAGGACCCCCCGAAATAAATACCCACACCGATGCCCCCTGCAGCATCCGTGTGCAATTGCAAATCTGCACTAGTAACCTCCACCTCCAACAACATCGTAGTTCCGTTAAAGTCTTCCAGAAAAGCCGCCCATACCCGCAAATCTGCCTTGATTGCCGACGAGACCCTAATATGGTGATGCGCTCGGCGAACCCCAGCCGTAGCTGCTGCTAACTGACGCGAAAATACCCGTCCCATAGGAATCACCCTACAAGCAAAATTCAATGAGCCAATCAACCTTTGCATCTCCCTTAAAGTTAATTTCGATGATACCAAAACATTAGCCACCCAGACCCGCAAAGCCTGGACCCTATCCTGCGGAAGACGCGCTATCATGAGCTCTGAGTCCAGTTCAATCCCCAGGAATGTGAGTCTCGTAGTTGGGCCCTCAGACTTGCTTTCTGCCAATGGCACACCCAAGTCCAGAAACAACTCAAGAAAACCTTCCAGCAACACCCGGCACTCCTCCGATTGCGCAGACCCGACAAACAAAAAATCATCCAAATAGTGTACCACACTCGTGTTACCCACCTTGCGCTCCAGAGCCCACTGAAGGAAGGAACTGAATTTCTCGAAGTAGGCACAAGACACTGCACAGCCCATAGGCATGCATTTATCGAAATAAATGCCATCCTCAAAACAAAAACCTAATAAATAAAAGGAGGTCGGGTGCACCGGTAACAGCTGAAACGCTGATTCAATATCAACCTTCGCCATTTCCGCCCCCGACCTGCATTCCTCACCAACTCAACCGCCTTATCGAAGGAAGCGTATCGGACAGTACACAATTCCCGAGGGATGAGGTAGTTGACCGACTCACCCAAGGGACAGGACAAGTTATGGATCAACCGGAACTTGCTGGGCTCTTTCATAGGTATTATCCCCAACGGCGAAACCACCATCCGTTCGAAAGGCTGCACCAGAAATGGGCCTGCTATTCTCCCGAGCTGTAACTCTGCTGCTAACTTCTCCCGAACTATCGGCGCGAAGCGCCGAACCGAGAGGGAATTCCTCGTCTGCACCCCTGCAACCTGCCCACACACCGGAATTACAAAACCAAACTGAAAACCCGAATACAAAACCTCCCTATCCTTTCTCCTTGGATAAATACTCAGCCACCCCTTTAAAACATCCACCTTAATTGGGGTGGGAGCAAGACCCAATAGATCTTTATTGCTTTGCGACAGGCGCCGAGACCACAGCGCCCCCTTTTTTAAGGCACTTTGTCCCTGGATGGGCCCCGCCACAGATGGAACACACATGCCTGAATTTGCAGTCCGGAAATGGACACAATGTTTTGTTGTAACGCCAACAAACATCGCCCGCTCCGCTTCCGACCGCTCGCAGCTGTGCACCGTTTCCTCCCCCACGAAAGGAACGAGCCGCACTCGCAGTACTATTCAATGCACCTTTTGCCCCACTCCCCCCACCCACCTTGGCCGACATTTGGGTCAACCACAAGTTAATATCTTGCGTACCCCAGCACACTGATCTGTTCTCCTCCATCTTGTCTCGGAACTTCTCGTTGTAATTTAACCATGCCCACCCGTCGTGCGTCTGCGACGCCTCCAGAATTGAGTCAGCATATGACAACAACATCTCATACTGCTCTGGGTAATGCTGCCCCCACACACTCGCTAACCGCAAGAAGGCTCGGGTCCAGTTAACTACGTTCCTGGAAACTTTCTTGACGCGCCCCGCTTTCTCATCCTCCTTACGCTTCTTTCTACTTTCCCCCGATCGCTTCCTACCCTCTAAAAGCCTGAAAATATCAATATAACGACGCTTCGCAATTTTTTGCTTCAACCTCTTAGGAACCCCCTCCCATAACTCTGAAATAGCCACCGCTGTAGGAGCATCCCTTGCTAGCCTTGTTGCCGATACACCCTTGCCCGTCCCCCCCACAGTCCTATGCTCTCCGGACGAGGACGCCGAAGAAGACACCTCGTAGGATGATGTCGAAGACTCCGATGAACTCGACCTGCGACGCCTCCTACAAGAATGTCTGCGCTTCTTACTGCGTTTCCCTCTCTGCTTTTCTTGCCCCTGGACCTTCTCCAAACCCCCTATATCCGTGTCCTGCAACTCACCTGCCGAGCTTGCAGCTGACATCCCCGCCAAGGCTGGACTCGCCGCCGCTGTGCCAAGCTCCACCTGCTGTTGCATCACCTCCACCGTGCTGGACGGGAGCCCCGCCGCCACACTCCTTTGCACTGCCGGAGTATCCTGGTCCGCTGGCACCTCTCCTGCATCACCGTACCCTGAGGCGTCCCGCGCAACTGCTTGTGGATACATCAGGGAACCCTGCGGAGACAAAATAGGAAAAGAAGGGGGAGGGAAAACAGCAGGAGGCCGCACTGGTTGACAAGCCTCCAGCCAGTCAGCTCTAGAGGAACCTTGACCTCCCCCCAACCAATGCGCCCAGGATGGCTGTAAACCCCATGACCCCACACCGCCAAGCCCTGCATGCCAACCCAAATGGGATGCCCTACCGCTATTATTCCAGTTATAGGAACCAGCAGGCCCCATACCGCCTTCACCACTGTAACCACTATCAAAGTTAGCAGTGCCAGGCGTCTGTTCCGCCCCTTGGGCCACCACTGTCCCCCTGCCCCCAGCGCCAGTCCCAAGCCCAGCTCCCATTGCAGGCTCCACCTCCCTCGCACTCCCCAAACCACCAGCTCTCTGGTGACCTGGCCGTCTGGACACCCTACCCCTTGACCTGGAACCCCGACTCTCAACCCCAGAGACAGACCTACCCCGCCCCCGCGTAGGCCCTGCTTCACTAGCGTGATTCACACTCGCAGGTCCATGCCGCCCACGCCTAACAGCAAGGCTCCCTCTGTCTCCTGCCGCTCCCCCCAAACCAGATAACTCCTCCTCTGCCATGCGGTCTTGCCCAGCCTGCCCCCGTACGCTCCCCCGTTTCTGGCTAGGCCGCTTGACCCCTGCCCTTCCCTTACCCCGGGCCATCAAACAGCAAAGCTCCATTTTCAAAGTAGCTGCTTCTCCCAGAACACAAACCCCTCACACACACCTCAATGCAGCCCGAAGAAAACTTTTTTTTATTTTTTTTTTATTAGGAACCAGCCCTACAAGTGTAAGGCGAAATTAAGTTGGCTAGTTGCCTGAAAAGCTACCAATCCGGTGGTTAGGACCCCTTAGCCAAGGAACCCCCTTTCTTTTTTTTTTTTTTTATATAACACCAAACTCACCGGGTCCCCGGAGCACGCCGGTTTACTGCTGAGCGGGCCTCGGCTCGCCGCACCACAGACCCCAAAAGCACTCGGAACCTCAGAGCACCGGCTGCCTCTTCTTAAGCTCAGGACCGCCGCACGCCTTGCCACAGAGCCCTCTCCGACCCGCCAAACCACGCGCAAAGAAGGCCCGAAACCAACCGCCGAAGCACCAAATTGAACAGCCGGTCCGCCGCTCGCCTGCCGCCCGAAAAGGAGGAGCTGCCAGCAAACCTCCCTTTTAAACCCTCGGGCCCCGGATTAATTTCATTGGCTCCGCTCCTCTCGGACCGCGGAGCCAATGAGTTTAAATGACGCCAGCGTCATCACAATGCGCCGACGCCTGCTCCCCGTTGCCCCCCCCCCATCATTCTCCAAAGCAGCAGGGTCCCGGCACCAAGCCGATCACCCAGTTACTCTCGTCCTCCGGGACCCTGCCAGCGTCCTCTCTGTACCCAACACTTTACATAAAGCAGATCTGAACTTACAAATCGACCCCGTATCGTGGTCAGACGATGCCATAATATCCCTAAGTTTCCCAACCAACTATATCCAACCAAACGTTCCTCTACAGCACCAGCACAAACGACATTTCAAGGCATTCAACTCACACTTCCTGGACAAGGTCTCCATACTTTTAGACACTGATATACCTGATTTAGACGGATTTATCAGCTCCTGGAACCAAACAATAAATGATGCCGCAACATTCAATGAACGTCACTCAACAAAACAATATAAATCCTCACACCCCCCCCTTGGTTCTCCAAGAACCTTTACCAGATCAGACGTAACCTCAGATTCTTAAAAAGAAAATGGAAGAGGTTGCGAGATGATACTATCAAGACACTGCTTCGCAACAAACAAAAAGAATACAACTACCTATGTAACAAAGCCCAAAAAGAATACATCAAACATTCTTCTGAAATCACTCAACCGTCCTAGGGAATTATTTTTGATTGTGTCCCAATTGACCAATAATCCTAACCCAACATACATAGCAAATATAGAAGTCCAAGTAGATCCACAAGTTATGGCTGGCTTCCTCTCCAACAAACAAATCCTGTCAATGCTACAACCTTATAAACCACCTCAGCAACAAAACAGCACAACTAAAAACCACCTCTGGCACAGCTTCAGCCTAATAACCAAAACAGAACTATTAGATATCATCAATCAATGCCACAAGTTCACCTCTGGACCCCTGTCCAGTGATATGGCGAAAAACCCTCCGCAACCAGTTTGCTCAGACCATTCTAAAGATAGTCCACACCTCCCTTTCTCAAGGATACTTGCCATCAGCTTTCAAACAGGCTCAATATGCCCTACACTAACCCTTTCCAGGCTGAGCCCAAAACTCTCAGGATCCAAAATTCTGACTAAATATTCCTATCAAATGGTATATAATACATGACCATAGCAGAAGGAAAATCACTATTAGAACATATTGAATAAGACGGGTACAATTTTCTTGAAATATGCCAAAATTAACCCGGCTGCAGAATGTGGATTAAAAATTTAAAGTAGGCCTTCAAAGGGCTAAAGAAAGCCTCAGACACAACATATCCTGCCTAGTTAATAAAGACCAATTGCCAGCATCCCATTCTTAGCCAAAATAATTGAGAAAGCCATACAACAGCTTCAAGACCATGTTGATTCACATGCTCCTCTGGACCCCCAACAGCATGGATTCCGTCCTCAGCATGGCATAGACACACTCCTAACTGACCTCTTCAACTGACTCATCATAGGTTTGGACAAGCCTCTACAAATATTTGTCATAATCTTCCTCAATATCAGCTCAGCGTTTGACTTAGTATCTCATCAAATCCTGCTTCGTTAGACTCAGCAACATTGGTCTGACTGACGGCACATCTTATCTCACAGACAGAACCATGCAAGTAAAAGTCGGTCCCACCAACTCAAAACCATTTAACTTAACACAAGGTATCCTGCAAGGCTCGGCCCTTTCTGGATTATTATTTAACATATACATTCAACCCATCTGTAATCTACTAAGAAAATGGAACATGCACTTTCATTTCTATGCAGATGACATCATGTTCTATATGCCATTTAATACCACCAACCGTGATTTCATGATCATATCTGATGTCTTCTCTGCTGTTACAAACCTCCTTGCAGACATTAATCTTACAGTTAACAAAAGCAAAACAGAAGCTCTACTTATATTCAGAGACCAGGATTTTAAATCACCAGACAAGATCCATAGCATGTAACGCAGAAATTTTAATAACAAAATGACAACAAACGTGTATATTACCCAATATGCAATTAGTCCGAGAGTGCCGTTAGTCCATAGCAACATTTGTGGCATACCTTGCCGATAAATAGCACAAATGTATATAGTTGTATATAGTTACCCCTGTTAAATCCAAGTTGTAAAAACCTGTTATCTGTAATGTACATTGTATTGTTCTGCTGTGCTGTACAATTTATTGTTACCTGTAAACCGCACTGATTGTAAAAATTGTGGTATAGAAATAATATAAATAAATAAACAAGTATCAGTGTATAACCATTGACAGCAGACCTAACATGCTTGCACACATCAAAAATGCAGCAAAAACAGCATACTGGAAACTGAAACTACTCAAGTCCTTATGACAGCTGTTACAGGACAATGATTTCAGATCTGTCGTGCAAGCCATCATTACACCCACCTGGAGTACGGAAACATTATCTATCAAGGCCTCTCGAAACATGCACTATATCCGCTACAGCTAGTACAAAATACTGCTGCCAGAATCCCAGCAGCCAGTACAAATCAACAGCACATAACGCCAATCTTGAGAGGCCTACGCTGGCTACCAATATCACAATGGACTAAACACAGCCATAACTACCACATTCAAAATACTTCACAACCTCTCAGCTCCCTGCCTCAATGATCAAATTACAAAAACATCCACAACGAGACCAAGAAGAACAGCAATCCAGAATCTCCTGATCATCCCCCCACTCAAAGCCAAATGCACGCAAGTAAATGGAGCTCACTCTGAGGAGAAGGATGTTATCAGTGGTGTGCCCCAGGGATCTGTCCTTGGTCCGATTCCTTTTAACATCTTTGTTAGTGATAATAGCGGAAGGGCTTTCAGGTAAGGTTTGCCTCTTTGCGGATGATACCAAAATCTGCAATAGAGTAGACACCCAGGAAGGTGTAGATAACATGAGGAGGGATCTAGCTAAGCTTGAAGAATGGTCTAGAATTTGGCAGTTGGGATTTAATGTTAAAAAATGTAAGGTCATACATTTGGGCTGCAACAATCCAAGGGAGCAATATAGTATAGGGGGTGAAGTACTTTTGTCCACTAAAGAAGAGCGGGACCTAGGCGTGATTGTGTCTGATGATCTTAAAGTAGCTAAACAGGTAGAAAAGGCGACGGCAAAAGCTAGAAGGATGCTTGGGTGCATACGGAGAGGAATGGCTAGCAGAAAAAAGGAGGTGATAATGCCTCTGTATAAGTCTTTGGTGCGACCTCATTTGGAGTATAGTGTGCAATTCTGGAGACTGCACCTTCAAAAGGATGTGAACAGGATGGAGTCGGTGCAGAGGGTGGCTACTAAAATGATTAGTGGTCTTCATTATAAAGCATATGAGGACAGACTGAAGGATCTTAATATGTACACCTTAGAGGAAAGGCGGGATAGAGGTGATATGATTGAGATGTTTAAATACCTCCGTGGCATAAATGTTCAGGGAGAGAGCCTCTTTCAATTGAAAGCAAGTTCTGCTACAAGGGGACATGGGATGAGGGTGAAGGGAGATAGATTCAGGAGTGATATGTGGAAATATTTCTTTGCGGAAAGAGTAGTGGATCCGTGGAATAGTCTCCCAGTGGAGGTGGTAGAGATGAAGACAGTAACTGAATTCAAAGAAGCATGGGACAAACACAGAGGATCTCTAAAGGTAAAAAGGGGACTGTTGTAGTTGTTGTTATGGAAGGACAGACTAGATAGGCCATGTGGTCTTTTTCTGTCATCATATTTCTATGTAACAGATAAGTAATAGAGCTTTCTCGCTTTATGCCCCCAGAATTTGGAACTTTTTACCCAAAACCAACAGATCTGCATAATCGACAAAAGATATGAAAAAAGTACTTAAGACATCTTTTCAGAGAATACTATGTACCTAATGACATTACATAACTATAAAAACTACATTCTCTCCTAACTATTTGCCTAAACTACCCCCCCCCCCCATTTATCCCTATTGTAAATATAAGTGGTTCCTCCCCTTACTCCTATTTTTCTGATGTCTACTGATTTTCAGTCCAATTCCTATAGTTAACCCCATTTTTATCTCCAAGTTCTCTACCCCTGTTTATTGTAAAACAAATCTCTGAGATTATGTTATGTTGTTCCTTGTAAACTGCCTTGGACAAAGGTGGTACAGAAAAAACTGTTAAATAAAATAAATAAGGAAATGCTCAGAGATTAGGAGAGGACTGACATGGTAAACGTTTTGTCAGAATGAAGACGTTTAATTGAAATATTCATATGCTTTCTAATCTTTTGAGGTTTGTCTGTGTGGTATCTATATAAAACACATTATCATAGCTGAGACAGTACCATAGTGTGCATTAAGGTTCATAATGTATTTTTTCTCAAAGTATGGGTGGACTGAATGGAGCTACTTCAAAGCTAGAAAGCAGGACCTGACCACTGATGATATTTATGCCACCAAACAATAGCTTGGGGTCTAGATAGTATCCTAGAATTTTAAGTATTCACTAGGAACTTGGAAGTCTGATTAGAAGATTGGGAGGCGTTTGAAGATGGCGGTCGTAGTCTTGACTGAGTGAGCATGTTTTTCTTTATGGGGAAGAAGCGTAAGGGAAAGGATGGGCAGGTGCCTTCGCAGCCCACTCTTACCTCGACGCCGGTTGCTCCTGTTTTGGGCCCTTTGGACTCTTACTTGGTACGTGCTTCTTGGGATCCAGGTGGTACTGGTGGAGAAAATCGTTCGGCGGTATTATCGGAGTTGGATTGCTCGGTAGCTGCCTCGGTATCATCTTCCTCACCAGTTGTGAGCCCTGCGCCCAAAGTTCTCCACAGTTGCACGCTGCTGGAAGGCTTCCTGGAAGTTCCCCCTCCGTTGTATTGGGTGGGGCTTCTACCTTGCGAGGGCTGGGTAAAGGTGTACTGGCGGAGCATGTGAATGGGGCCGGTAGAGCCCTTCACTCTTTTTCATCGGCGGCGCTTGTTGGAGGTGAGCGTTCGGGGAAAAGTCTCCCCCCCATGAGTCGAGAGGTGATATCATCGCCTGTGGGGATGGAAAGTGCAACAGCGTTTACACCGGATGGGGCTTTTGCTCTTCAGCGCCCTATTAACTTCACATTGGAGTCAATTTGGGACGCTGTCGTGTCCTTAGGAGAAGTTTTACTCCCTCAAATTACATCTTTGTCTTCTGTGGTGAGGTCAACGACAGAGACTATAACGGACTTGGAGAAGAAGGTATCCGGACTCGCTGTGGAAACGGATGTAGAACGGAACAGAATCACTACTTTAGAAGACCACGCAGATGGTTTCAAAGAGAACTTTTTGTCGGTACAACTTAAATTAGAACAGCTAGATAATTTCTCTCGGGTGAATAATTTGAGAATTGTTAATTTTCCTAAGGTTATTTCTGTTTCCGGTAGGGATATGTTTAAAGAGTATTTGGTAGAGATATTGGGAGTTTCTCTTGATTTAATCCCATCTTTGGTAAAAATTTACTATCTTCCGAAGGCTAAGTGGGTCCCTCTTGCAGGGAATTTAGAGGGTGGGTTGGCGCAAGGAGATACTCTGAATGTCACAGACTTATTAGAAAATTCTGGTCTTGAGTCTCAGGAGCCTTCTACTTTATTAATAACGTTTGCATTATTATCAGACAAAGAGTGGATGTTAAAACTTTTTTTCAGAAAAGGAAGCTCCAGTTCCGGGGTTTAGCAGTTCGCATGTATCCGGATCTGGCAAGGGATACCCAGAAACGGTGCAGAGAGTTTTTACTGCTCCATCCTGGGATCTTGCAATTGGGCGGGCTATTTTTCCTTAAACATCCATGTAAATGTTTGATTAAATATCAATGTTTCTTATGTTTTTTTGAGCCCTCCCAATTGATCGCTTTTATAAATGCCAGGCGATTAGAATCCTCTATTGATTCCTCCTAGAGCTCATAATAGATTTTGTCTGGATCTGACTTCTACCTTTTTCTTTTGTATTTCGGATATTATTTTGTGAGATGTCTCCCTTTGTTTTGTGGACTAGGGAGGGTTGGCACTTTATCATTTTTCTTGTATAAATTAGTATTGTATTAAGTACCTTGATTAGAGGTTTTCATGTATTTGCCCTGTTTCTTTGAGAAGGGTTTTGTTTAAACCACCTTGAATTTATTGTAAAATTGCATAAATATAAAATAAAAAAAAGAGGAACTGGGAAGCCTAAAAGAGTAGGGGCTAGAGTTTAATTCTCAAATAGTCAGAAATCCGAATAGCTGAACATTTAGTTGGGGTCTGTTTGTCACAGACAGGTATTAGCAACTGAGAAATAAGAATTTAATGGTGCCAGATCGGGTTTGAGGATTGGTATAGTACATACACCTATTGTATGTCATCTGCAAAAGTACCTACAGAATCTGAAACAAATGCTCTACTTTTGCTGGAACATTAAATTTTGTTGATGGTTGGCCAATAGAACAGTTGATAGGGCAGAGAATTCTTAGAAACAAAAGAATACACAAATTTTCATCTACTCAAAGTTGTAGTGAGGAAAAATGCATCAGTTTTCATCCTCTTGAATCAAATAAGATAGCAAGTGAAGATTTCAAGGTAGGTATAGATGATGATCTGAGAAATGTCTTAGAAGATGAAGCAGAAGGTCATTCTGAAAGGCATGAGGATGGCAGTTTTGCCTCAAAAGCTCTTCCTGATGTTGACATACGTGAAAGTGAATTAGTCGAATTAGTGAACACTCTGACTGGTCTTTCAAAACTTTGGAGCAGAGATCCTGAAGTGCACCAAAAAGTAACTTAAATGAAGGCAAAGTAAAAGCTGAAATTAATGAACATGTGGACATGTGTGATCTACAAATTATAGATATGCTTCAAGACATTTTTTTTAATTTTTATCAACTTTTCATATACATTTCACCAATAATAAGTGAAGACATATAATAACTGTATATAGGAGAAC
Organism: Ichthyophis bannanicus; assembly: GCA_033557465.1. Lineage (NCBI taxonomy): Eukaryota > Metazoa > Chordata > Amphibia > Gymnophiona > Ichthyophiidae > Ichthyophis > Ichthyophis bannanicus. The sequence continues at coordinate 82,242,906 of CM066034.1, read as the reverse complement.
ACCTTCTCCCCCCCCAAAAAAAATTACAAACAGTTCATTAAAGAAATACTAAACAATTAGCCCACCACTAAGGAAATAGAGGATCCAAGAAATAGGAAAACAAATTCTTACAAAACAAGGGGAGCTCCCTCAAGACCAGTTACACGAAGAGTCATTGTAGCGGTGCCTATGAGAGTTATGTCAAGACGTTATCCCCTTCCCTCACAGATATAAATTCCACAAGTGACAGGCTCAAAGAAAGCATAAGATTCATCCTCATGCATTATAATACAAATACAGGGAAATCGTAACACAAAATTTAACCCCAAGGCCAAAGCTCTGGGGCACAGAGCCAATAAACCTAAGCACTGCTTCTGCATACTTCTTGAAAAATAAGTATTACTGAGCCAAAAAAGACCTGTGCATAGACTGAAAATACAATTTAAATACTGCATTGCAGTCTAACTCCAAAGTGAATGTTAAAACCAGAGTACACCTCTGGGTTACAACCTCCAGGGAGGATTCCAAAATCTCTGTTAGGTTATCCCCAACAGATCCTCCCTACACTCCAGGAGAGTTAGCCCCATTGGGGGAAATACCGTATATTGTGCCCTCACTATAGGGGGAAGATTACCGGAGTCCATCCCCAGAATCTCAATTAAATAGTTCTTCACCATATCAATAGCAGATATTAGGGGAGATATGGGAAAGTTCAGCATACACAAATTATTGCATCAGACTTGATTTTCAAGGTACTCCATTCGAGGACACGTTGCCTTTAACCAACACTTCTCTTATAGTTTGCACCGCATTCACTTTTGCTTCAGTAGCTTCCATTCTCCCAGATAAGGAATCCAACGCTTTGGCATGATCAACCACAACTTGGGCAACAGTCAAATCATCCACCATCCAAATGGATAAAGATTGAAGAGAGGAATTAAAGCCATGGATAACCTCACACAGTGGCTCCATAGTCACAGCCTGTAGTCTCTGCACCTCACAAAAGACAGTTCCCGAAGGCATCTCACCCCTCTTCGCAATGTCCTCTACCACTCTCAATTGGGGAGCTGGTCCATCATCCATTGTTCCTGCCAGCATGGGGGATGAGGCAGCCACCAGTGTTCCTCCCAACTAGGGCCCCATGCCAACCACTTTGGTCCATTGAAGCCCTGCAGCACCATCAGCAAAAGCACTTCCTGGTTTAGGAAGCAGCATCCACAGTATGGAGCTCAGAGAGGCCCTTTTGCTGCTGCCGAGACAATTCCCCCCAGCAGACCTGGAGAAGATGGAGCTGGTGAGATGTGGCATACTGAAATTAACCATCGCCATCTGGTACAAGGGGCCAAAGGAGAAGCTCTCCTGGAGGGTAAGCTTTTACCTTCCCTTCCTCTTGCCCATCTCCACAGCTGTCCTGCCACAGTTCAACAGAGTCAGAGAGTGAAAGCGGCGTGTCTTCCAGCGTGCACTCCCTACAATGCCATCTTGGATCCCTATCAAGACACTTCTGGGACTCATGGAGAGATGCAGGATAACATAACTTCAACTTGTTGAGAATTGAGTGCATCAACCAGTAAAACAAGAGAGATGAAATACAAGCAAAATAGAAGGACTTGCAAACTGGCCCTCACTTTTATGAATAGCTCACTCTCCAGCACACTAGCAGAGTCACCATTTGCAATAAATGTATCAGAAAGCAGTCTGGAACAGCACTCATGCATAGGCACAAACCAGTATTCATAAACCAAGCCTCAAGAATTTGCCCTTGTTTGGAGACTAAAGAAGTGAAAACTTAGTCTTATACTGTAGAGTCTGCCAAAGAGCTATCAGGCAAAGCGGATCGATTCAAGCCAAAGGACTTGGAATATAGCATGTATTTAGATTCTCAGGAAAAAATGCCATGTAGGGTTATTTATTTATTTATTTATTCACATTTATATACCGCATCTTCCAAGAGTTCAGTTGCGGTTTACAGTTAACAATAATTAACAAATCAAGTTTGTTTTACATGGAACATTGCAATAATACAGAACTTATTTACAAGGAACATCATATAAAGTATAGAACAAACAATGTGGTATAATACCGAACAGTGTGGAAACTATATACAAGTTATATATGAATATATATACATGGATTACATGGGGGAGGTCAGAAGATCATCATTGGAGAGTGCTATCTGTATAGGTTAAAGGTTTATTGCATAGAGCAACCGGATTGTCTATTTAACCTTTGTCTATTGTAGATATTGAGTTATTTATGTTATAATGTTTGGTGAACAGATAGGTTTTCAGTTTCTTGCGTAGTTCTGTGATCTCTGTTAGCTTTCGTAGCTCCTCTGGAAGGGAATTCCAGATAGTAGGGGCTATGTGCGAAAATGCTCTATTGTTTGTTGATTTGTGGGCTTTTGTGAAATCTTTCGGGATTTTTAATCTGCATAGTTGTCCTTTTCTGTGTGTAGGCTTAGCTGGTTCTTTGTGTATTAAGTTACATAACATGGGTGGGGCCAAAGCATATAAGGCTTTGAATGTTGTTATTATTGTTTTGTAGATTATTCTACTTTGAATTGGTAACCAATGAAGGGAGACTAGTATTGGTGATATGTGTTGAAGGGAATTGATTTTCAATGTGATTCTAGCTGCAGCATTTTGTGCGAATTGCAATCGTTTTATACTTTGTTTTGTTAAGCCTATTAGGATTAGATTGGCAAAGTCAAAGTGTGGGGTTATTGTAGCTTGTATTATGTTGATGAAGTCCTGTGTGAAAACTAGTGGACGAAGTTGTTTAAGGGTTTTAAGTTTGGGTTATGCATGTTAAAAACACTTGTGTAGAAGAAAGTGAATTAGTTAGTGTGGATGAAATGGTAAACCTAAAGATTCTTTGTAAGCTCTTCAGATAATTTCTTTTGATGCACTGGAAGACTTGTATGAAAGGTACCACAAAGAGAGTGTGGGCTACGTTCTTCAGTCATATAGGATATTTTCAGGACTGAAGATTCTTGTTGCTGGATGACCGGGTAACCCAACTGGCCCACTCGACCTCTTGATCTGACTGCCAATTCTTCTTTCTGAAACTGATGATACCCATTTGATGAAATTAAAATGGATTATGAATAAACAATGTGACTGATGACGGATATTGGGAATAATTCTGGTGCACATACAATTAGCACTAGTAGCTCTTTTCTGATGGCTCCTAATATATATTTTTTATAAGCCACTATTTTGTTGCTTGCTTCCTCACAGTTGTGTTGTGAGTGAAGGCTTTTTGTTAGTATTGGTTTAGTTTGTTTCTTCAGTTAGTGGGATTATTTTTCAAGTTGATTTTTGTTTGTATAGGTGCATAGCATGGCTATACCTCAAGTATTGTGTGAAGGTTCTGATCATTCCATCTCAAAGAGGATATAGAAGAACTAGAAAAGATTCAGAAATGGCAACAAAAATGATGAAAAGGATAGAATAACTTCCTTGTGAAGAAAAGCTCAAGCAGGTTAGGGCTTTTCAGCTTGGAGAAAAGACAACTGAGAACAGGCTGTTATAAAAGTTTATAAAAGCATGAGAAAGGTGAACCTTTCAAAAATAACATGAAACTAACCATCACTGTACTGAAAACAAATTATAGAAAGTGTGCGTTTTTCACTCAGTGCACATTTAAGGAATGGAATCTGTTGCCAGAGGACATGGTAAAGGTAATAACAGGGGTTGGCATGTTCTGGAAGAAAAGCCAAATAAAATTAGGCAGGTAGATTTGGGAATGCCATTGTATATCCCTTGTACTGAGCTATGAGAAATTTTGCCTACTTTTTGGGATTTGCTGGATAACTTGTGACCTGGAGATAAGACATTGGGCTTGATAGACCTTGGTCTGACTCAGCATGGCTTAACTTATGTTCTAACTTCATTTTCATCATGCTCTCAGGCACTGCCAGGCATACTGCAGCCAATCTTGGAGAGGGAGACGGTCAAGGTGGGGTGACCAGCAGCCAGCAGGAGGCATTTCAGCCAATCATGCTGCAAATCCTTGACAGGCAGACAGAGTTATGCAGGATCATAGCAGGCAGACATGGCCCAATGGTGATGTAGGGTCATGTGCAGAGACTCATTAAGGGGCCTCATTTGCATACATTTAATTTTAAACGGTATACCGCCCATCTAAAATCCTATATGGCTTCAAAGGAACTCTTCGCAAGGCTCTTTTTTTGTCCCAATAATGACTTAGGGGCATGTTTATTAAAGATTAATGTGTGTTAAGTGCCACTGAACCCATAGAAATAAAGGGTGCTTCTGAATTTAGCATGCATTTATGTTTGTTATTGTGTGTTAATCTTTAGTAAATATGCCTCTTAATGAGTGTCTGAATATCATTGGCAAGTACAGTGATGATAAAGAGAGGCTGTCATATTACTATCCTCCTGTGCCAACTGCCAGGTATATTAAGTATGACAAAACCCTACTCATTTAGAACCCAATCCCGCCAATACAATAATAGCACTAAGAGGACCTACATAGCACCCAACCCTACCTATATAAAGGCAGCACTGCAAATATTAAATCAATACATCTCATAGAACACCATTACAACATCTACTAGACAAAAAGCGTACAAGTGGAACGGTTACACAGAAACTATACAAACAGAATACCACAGCTCGGTCATACATGCAACACACAGACTGACTATCACCAAATACAGAACAAGGGATCATGATTCAGAAATATGAAGACAATAATTGAATTAGGAATTCCCAAGAAGCCAAACTTGGAATGTATCATAAAACTAGAGATTCATTTCCTCTTGTGTAATTCTGACATCTTTGTGCTTTGTTCAGTACATTTCCCAAAGCTAACATATTCCAGTTAATAAATTAAAAATAAAATACTTTTTTCTACCTTTTGTTATTTGGGAATTTTAGTTTTTAGTCACAACTGTCCCAATCTCTCTCTCTTCTGCTTTTCTTATCTTCTGTTAACTCTCTCTAGTGTCTGCTGAACATTTGTCATTTTTTCTTTCTCCTCAGAAATTTTTCCATTCTGTCCCTACATCTGTCTCTAAAGAGCACACACACTCACACTATTCTGAAGACCATACAAGGAGTGAGGTGAAAAACATACAAGTGGAAGTGCAAAAGAAGAGTCTTTATTGTAATGTCAGACAGTCCCAGTCTTTTGCACTTCCACTTGTGTGTTCTTCAGCTTGCTTCTTCTACAGTCGCCTACATCTCTCTCTGACATCATATTGATATTTCCCTTTTTTTCTCTTTCTTCCAGTTCTTTCTTTACTTCCTCTCCATCCACTCAAATTTCACCTTCCCATATTCAATCCCCTTTTGACTTTTCACCTACCTATCTACTTTCCATTTCTTCCTTTTACCTTCAGCCTAGCCCATTTCCCCAGCTTTCCCATTTCTGTCTCACTCCTTCCCTAGTTTTTTATTCCCTTTTTTCACCCACTCCCCATTTCTACCCTCCATTCCTCCTCCTCTCACGGATCTCTTTGCCAACTTCCCATGGCCTCTCCCACATAGTTCCACCATGCCCATTCTCTCCGTCTCTGTCTCTGTCTCTCCCCCCCCCCCCCAATTCAGCATCTCCCAATCCCCTCCTCCTCCTCCTTTTTAGCCCCAAAGTCCAGCATCTCCCTCTTTCTTTTCCCCCTTCCCGTCCCTTTTCTTCCCTCCCCCTCCAGTGGTTTGATATCTCTCCTATTTCCCCTCCCAGCCCTCTGTTCCATCTACTCCCAGTCCTATGTCCCCTCCTCTCTCTCATTACCCAAAATATCCCTCTCTTTCTCTCTCTTTGTCCCCCTGCAACAAGATCATGTGGCACCATCCCCAGCTTCACCTTTCTCTGAGTCAGTGACAGCAGCCAGTGCTGCCTGTAGCATTCACTTCCAATGCACAGTTCAATGGCCCCAAACACTTGAAGTGAATGCTACAGGCAGCACTGACTGCTGTTGCTGACTCAGAAAAAAGCTGAGACTGCTGTGACCTGCCACATTTTTTCAGTGCTGGGGCTGCTGCCATGATCTTTCTTCCACTATTCTTGTGAGCCCTTTCAGAGCTGCTGCATGTTTTAAGGTGAAAACAAACACTTTCCCGATACCTATTCATGCCTGGAGCAGGAATAAACATGCACGTGTCTGCATATGGCTCTGCTACTTCTGGGATTGAATGGGGATGTGTAAGTCCATTACCCCTCCGCCACACCCCTGTGCCTACTTGAATGTCTCTGTACTGAAAACATCTGTGAATGGCACTTGTGGAATGGTTATAAAGACGTGTTTGTGATTTTGATGTCCACATGCATGTATGCAGATGTTCAAACCATGACTAAAGCTTTTAGGATGACCCTCATATTGCCTGTAAGAGCAGCTATAAAGATGGGAGGGAAGGACATCTTATTTTGTCATTCTTTTCCATACCATGTTCATAGAGTACAGCTGAATAAATATCTGAGGCAGCACAGTTGGCATGACAATATTCCAGAGACACACAGGCTGGCTGCGTATTAAAATATAAGCAGTCCCTCCCCCAAAGAGCTGTAAATCCAGTCCAATAGGAATATTACCTAGGTAAACACATTCTCTTTATCCCCAATCCATTGAAGAGTGTAAGCAGACAGGCTAACTGGACAGCGCCCTAGGGCAGGTATCTGAGGCAATTGGAATTATGGTATTCTAGGGCCACAATGCTGGGTGTGCAGGGCAGACCACTAAAAGACAGGTAGCTCCTGCCCCAAAAAGCTGGGCAATAGCCCGACAAAAACATACCCTATCTCCCCAGTCCATTGAAGAGTGTGAGCAGGCAAGTAGGTTAACTGGGCATTGCAGGGCCTAAACCAGACCAGGAGAGTGATCCCTGGAATAGTATATGAGACAGCATAGTTGGGTGATGGCTCTCCAGGGCCAAACAGGCAGGAAAGCATAACCAGTCTGAGCATATCATAATCCCAGGGAAGAGTGCATTTGTAAAACTGAATGGTCATAAAAGGAAAGGAGGAAGGGAAGGTGAGAGCAGTACTGGTCCAAGTGTGCAGAAAGAGACAGGTTGTTCCCATAGTATGTTTATGGGCTCCTTTAATCTGCCAATAAAGTTAAACAAAGATGTCTTTACAAGAAAGTAGAAAAAGCTCCAGTTTCTGGTGCATCTGTGAAAGAGCAGGTGCCCAGTGTCATTTCCACAGAGAGGCAAAGGGAGGTTGACACAATGTATGGTGAGGGGAGGGGGATACAAGAGAAGCAGCAGAAGGCAACAGAGCAGAGCAGTAGGTGCACTGTATTCCCTGCTGAAAAGTATGTGACGATGTTCTTGGCAGCAGGGCCAGCCCATCCACTAGGCAGGTTAGGCAGCCACCTAGGGTGGAAGACCTCTGTGGGTGGAACGACACGATGCCCGCAGCAGGCCATCTACTTTGACACACATGGCCTGCCTCTTCTGACAGGAAATTGTGTCAGAGGGTGGGGGTCAGAAGCAGCAGGCCATGTGTGCTGAAGCATATGGCCTACTGCAGGCTGCCACTTCCAAGCTAAGCTGCCTCCCACCACCTGGCCAGAATTGGCGGCAGCGGTGCAGCTCAGCACAGGGGGTAGGGCAGCACTGCTCACTGTGGGAGGCAGGGCAGCATGGCTGAGGCTTCTGGCTGAGGTGGCAGAAACCCTTGGGCCAGCCCTGTTTGGCAAATACAGAATCTGAAGGATCCACATGGGCTGAATTTTATTTTCTTTTTATTGAGATTTCAAAAACCTTTTACAAAGTAAAAAGAAGGAAACATACAGAAATTAACCTTTACAAAGACATAAGGAAATAAACTATTACCATAGTCTATGTCAAGGGGAAAGGAGTATTTAGCTGGCAAAGAGACCTACACTACAAAAATGCTAGACTAACTCCACACACACAAAAATAAGACAAAAGTAATAAAGCAAAGGAAAACAAATGTCTACTACATCACAGTAGGGCAGTATCACTCTTTACTCTTCACAAACTCTTCTAGCTGGATGGGGTCCAGAAACACATACCGGATAGTTACAAGGGAATCACAAAAAGATGGGCTGGATTTTATCTGAATCATCGGATATTGAAAGTGTACTGGCTGAAGAGGGTGCTGAAGAGGTTGCTGTTAGTGTGCTAACTTGCGAGGCGGTAGACAGTGATACAGTGCACAGATAGAGGGGACAATAGAGTGGGAAGAATGCCATTGGCCTTTCATGCTCTCCTCCATCCCCAGCCACAGGTCTAGCAGCAACACCAAGAGCAGCAGCCTCCCTCCCCGCCCCCCCACCAAAGAAGTAGAGTGGAAGTCTCATAAAACCTCAGATGTGAAGGCATTTTCAAATGCTTGAGGACCCACGATACACAGAATGCAATTATTGTAAGAAGCACATTAGCAGAAGGAAGTCAATGGGTCATCTTATGAACAGTAGCATACTGTAGCATTTGTCCCAGACAAAAAATAATTTCGGGTCTGTTCCGTGAATGAACGCTAAACAATATCAAGCACTCTATTAATTCATAAATATTCTGGAATCCAATCATCCACTCAGATAAATCATCAATGCACTTAACTTCTGGGTACTTTGTCTCCCCAGTATTGTGCTCGTTCACATCAATGACCCGTGGGCGATCTTTTCTTAAACCAATTGTTTATATACTTCTTAAAATATTCAATTGAAAAAATAGTATTTCTTTTTCTATTAATGTCTCTTTTTTTGTATCTCTAGCCCCAACAAAAAAACAACACTTATCCCAAGGGGGCTTTTGAACAAGACAGCTAATTTGGAAGATAAGTGTTTTTTGTTGGAGCTAGAGATACAAAAAAAAGAGACATTAATAGAAAAAGAAATACTATTTTTGCAATTGAATATTTTAAGAAGTATATAAACAATTGTTTTAAGAAAAGATCGTCCATGGGTCATTGATGTGAACGAGCACAATACTGGAGAGACAAAGTACTGTCGCAACCCCAGCCCCCGAGCCACATGCTTAAAGGGTCAGGGTGGACATTATTGTTTTCATCAAAGGGAGAAACTTTTCTTAGCCCAGATGCATGCTGGTACTAGTAGTCCCTTTCTTGAAATAATTAGTTGTGAAAGCCATGTGAAGGTAAAGGGTAAGGTTTATTCCCATAATGCACAAAGGTTCAACGAAGGAAACAGGATTCTCACCTCATTCAGGATTTTCAAAAAGGTATTTACAGAATTCAAAAGTTAGACGTGCTTCACAGTCTTATTAGCTATGCAGGTGTTAGAACAAACCAGTTCATGCAAACAAAAGCAAGCTTCTTCTTTTAGCTTATCAAAACTGTATTTTAATGTATACCCTGCAAGCTATACTTCTGCCAAGGATTCCAAACTCCCGGCTAGACAAAGTGTACAATCCATGAGACAGTCAGGTAGCAATGAATCGGGTTCAGCAGGGTCTATTTGCATCTCCTCCTGTTCCGACGATATATCTGCTGGCCCTGAGCTTTCCTCATGTAATTATGGCTTCACTCCAGCCTTGCTCTACCTGGTCTGGAAAACAGGTAACAGGACTTTTAGTTAGCACTTTTTGTACAGGTTCCCAAACCTCTCTCCAGCTGTGTTTACTGCACCTACGGCTCTTTGGCTTCCATGCCTTTCTAGGGCTTGGCCACAGTTCCTGGTTCAGTGTTGTGTTTCTCAGACTCCTGGGCTGAGTCTTGTGCACCCACCTCTGAACTCCTTGTAGCTCACGGTCAGGAAAGGAAGTATGCAGGTACCTCTGCTCTCTGAGCTGTGCTTCTCTGGTACTTTCTTTACCAGGCACTTTCCAGGTCCCTCTCCTTTCTCTGTCTTCCTTGAAGACTTCTCCCTGGAGCTTTCCACCGTGGAACTGTTTCTCTTGGAACTTGTTCCTTCTCTGTAAGGACCGCAAATCCAACTGCCTCTCCTTCTCTCCTCGGAGCCATCTCCTTCCTCTCTCTTCTGCGTCATCGTCTGCTGCTGCTGCTGCCCTGTCTAAGCCATGCTTATAAAGCGGCTTCTCAGTTAGGGTTTCTCTCACCCTGACCAGGTGTGTCTGATTATCCCTTGAGTTAGTTATTGCATCATCCAAGCTTGGGTGTGTCAACCTACCCTCTGATTCTTTGTGCTTGCTCCCTCTGGCTGCGCTTTGCAGTAACTGCACTTTAGGTCTATAACTTTCTTTAAAGGGATCCGTGATTTTTCCTATCTCCATAGGTTCACTGGCCTCTGCTTCATCACAGTACCCAGAAGTTAAGTGCATTGATCGTTTATCTGAGACCTGTGGCAGACAACAGTGGATGATTGGATTCCAGAATATTTATGAATGAATAGAGTGCTTGATATTGGTTACTGTAGCATTTGGCCAAATGGCATCCTTTCCAGCTCAGCACAAAGGAGGATCCATTCAGGAGTGGAAATAGAAGTTATGGTAAAGGCAAACTGAAATCCCTCTCCCAGTGGAGCCCCTAGCCTCTTCCATTGGTCAGATGGCATGGCAGCAGGCCCAAAGTGCATCAAAGCAAGCTACCATGAAAGAGATAGGATTGCATTTGGCAGCACTGTCATGGGGCAGATGGCTGGCAGCATTATGGATGGTGACATGATACTTTGGGGAAATGACAGCCCTGGGTGACCAACACCTGAGCATGGTTAAGAAGGTGGGATTTAAGAGGCTGCTGAATCTCTTATCTCCCAATTACAGAGTGCCCTGCAAGACAACTTTTAGTAGGCAGGTGATCCACAACTTGTATAATCAGTTGCATCTCCGGCTGTAGGCAGAGCTGAAAAAAAGCAGAGACCCATAGTAGCATTCATTTCACCACTGATATCTAGACTAGTCAGAATGCCACACATGCCTACCTCTCCCTGACAGCATACTAGTGGCAACTAAGGGAGAGCAACAGGGGGAGAGTACCGATGGGCTGTGCTGCATGTCCAGGTAATGGATGACAGCCATTCTTGGACCCTTATCTTAGCAGAAATAAGGGCAAATGCTGCAGGGCTGGCAAATGGGGCACAAATAGGTTTCTTTCTAACAGATAATGAGACAATCATGGTCAAGATAGCGAAGGAGAAGAGCTTTCAGGGAATAAGATGCTTTACACACTTGCTGCACTTGGTTGTCAGAGACTCGCTAGGTCTGTGGAGCAAGGTAAGCGGCATACCTGTCCTGAGGCAAGTGATCTAGAAGTTCCAAAAAATAGCAGGGTATTTTCACTACAATATAAAGGGTGGGTGTGAGCTACGTGAGAAGCAGGAAGCAAGAGGGATACCTGCACACCAACTCAAGCAGGATGTTAATAGCAAGTGAAACTCTACTTATGAAATTTTGGAGAGTTTAGTGGAGCAACAGACAGCTCTGTATCAGATATCATTGGAGATCCAGATCAGCATCAATAGGCCCCTAAGTTGCCAGGATTGGGCAAATATCACACAGGTGCTAGAAGTCCTAAAGACCTTTAAGGATGACACAGAGGAAGTGAGTTCCATATGGGTTACCCTGAACCTTCTCATCCTGGTAGTGAATATTTTACAAGTGAAATTAGAGGGTTTTTGGCAGTGACAGGGATTCATAGCAGAGGTTTTAGTAATGACAGACGTCTTGCATGGTCAATTGGGGAAAAAATTGTAACCTCTTATGAAGGAGGATGCTTATATGCTAGCTGGTCTGTAACCTGCAGATGAAAGGAGCTATCAGTTTGGAATGCATCACACTGACTGCGGAAGAAAAAGCTGGTGACTGAGGTGGAGTTGAGTTAGTCCAAGGAGCAGGGCAGAGGCAGATTGCAGGATGATACAGCAGGGGAAACCGTAAGCATGCTCGCAAACAGTACTAGTACCATGAGTCCACCCCCCCCCCCCCCTGGATTTACATGAATCCAGCCAGGGAACATCTTTGGTGACTGAGGCCCTAGCTACAGTGCTAAGCTGTAGAGATAAGTCTACCGCAAGTCGGACTCCTGCATGGATTTCAATGACTCACTACCTTGCAGATCCCATTGACGTCATTCATTCAGATCCCTTGGCATACTGGGACACAAGTTGGCAATCTGGCCATACCTGGCCAAAGATGTGCAGCATTTCTTGACTTGCCCTCCATCCAGTGTGCCCAGTGAACATAAATTCTCCATGACAGGGGATATCTTGTTTCCCCATCATTCATGGCTAGCATGGGAGTTGGTAGAATAAGCTAATGTTTCTGAAGACAAACCTCCCCTTGTTGATTTCCCTTCATTTTCATGCAACTGGGAGGAGGAATGAGTGTAGAGCTATACTGAGGAGCAGTTGCCCACATTCTGCCTTTAATGTGTCCACTAGCTGGTTTTTAGAGTTTGCACTGCAGTCTCTCCAGGATGGTGCCCATTTCCAGGGGCTACCTTTCAGCCCCCCTCCCCTGCCAAACTTAAAACAAGAACAAATAAAAAAAAGACTCAAAATCAAAACAGAAAAGAAATAAAACAAACAAAGCTATAAAAAGTATCCTTCTGCTACTGGTGCCAGTCTGATTGTCCTGCCATTTCTGTCATGGCCTGCCCCTTTGTTTCTGGTCAGTCCTGCTCTTCAGATCTGAGATCTGAGCTTCTGCCATATTACAGCAGTCAGAAATCCCACTCCTGTCTGTACATCTGTTCTGCGGCCTGCTATCACATTTCCAGTGTGTCCATTTAGGTCCGTCCACATGACAAAGCTGAAAAAAAAGAAAGAAAACCATAAAAAACATCCTTTTCCCTAGCTGCTCTCTGCCACTCCTGCTTACGTTACTCAATTGACAATGCTCTCATGGCTTGTCTTGCTGCTGCCCCGCCCTTTACTGATCTGAATGGTTCATGCCACTGTTCTTGCTGTGTGGCTCTTCGGCCACTGTGCTTTGGCTTTTTCTGGGCCACTCTTCATCATCCTTCTACTGGCTTACCACTGTACACTTTTATGGGGGTTCTGCCACCTGCTTTGGCATGCAATTCTTAACAATCCAAGTCCAGTAGAAACTAAACCCAGCACAGTGAGGGAACACTACCAGTCTTCCACCATCAATGAGCCTTTATCTTTATCTTTATTTGTCATCTGCTATTCCATACCACACAAGATTATCAAGGTGGTTTACAGTAAGACATAGCTGCAGAAGCAAAAAAAGAAAAGAAACACCAATTAAATAAGAGGACACAAAAGACAAGCACTCATGGGGGGGGGGGGGGAGAGAATAGAGGGAGAGGAGAGAGTAGAGAGAAGAGTGGAGATGGGACATGGACTGATGTTCGGATAGAGGGAGGTTGAAAGTTTAGTGTAACAGGTATGTTTTCAGCATAGCCTTGAATTTATTGTAAGAGGACTCCAGGCAGAGGGAGGGAGTTCCAGAGGGTGCGACTGACGAATTAAAAAAACGGAGTTACTTACCTGTAACAGGAGTTCTCCGTGGACAGCAGGATAAGTCAGCGGTGAAAGGTGGTCACTAGTGCTTTATTTAAATAAAAGAAACGCCCCAACGCGTTTCGGCACAGCCTTCATCAGGGGGCTGAGGACTGCAAGACACAATAATCAATAATTAAATAATAATATAAAATGTAAAAAATCATAACCTAAATAATTATGTATATTACATATAAATATAAAAGATATAATACAAAAATAATAGCAACAAACTATATTTATATTAATTAAACATATGTTCCAACTCAAACAAACTATAAGGAATAAGCAAAACTGTCATCGCAACTAATCATACATTCAATATACAAGTACAAAGTAAAACTTGGACAAAAAGCCACAACATATGTATTAATAAAAATACTTACACTATATAGGAGTCAAATAAGCACTATAGAGTGCACAGCGATGGCTATCACTTTGTAATAGCTGGAAGTTATATCACAAATAACAAGGTTAATATAAAACTTTTTTAAGAAATAATATAAATATATAATATAGTTAATATAGCGGGAAACCAGAACCAGAAAAGAAAAAGGACACAGTAATCTTAATGACAAAAACACAAAAAGTGCAATCACAACAAATCAGATAAAAAATAAGATCATAAAGAATAGTAATAATCGTAAAAATCAAATATGGACGTACCACAGCAACTCTAAAAGTAAGGCATAAAAAATAATGAATAAGGAACTGTTATAAATAAAAAGTAAACCCTTTTTATATGAGCCTATGAAAAAGAAAATTAAAAACTCGCTAAGAAACACAAGGTTTTCTAGAACAACGGAACCAGATGGAAACTACAACGTTAAACTCAACCGAAAAAGGTCATGTGAGATGGAAAAAATAACGATTAAAAAATAAGTAATGATATATTAAGAACATTGATGAATCGCACAAGGGTAGTAGGGTAATATAAAATATTAATAATAACTCTGTAGTAAGGAAGAGAACAGTAATAATGCTACAGTAGAAACGGAGAGGGGGGCATATGTTTAAAAATTGTACTTGCATAGGGTTCAACAGAGACATAAATATAAAAATAAAAATAAAACTCAACCACATTCATTTATAGAAAACATTATAAGGCAGACTGAATTATAATAGTAAAGCGTTGCGAAACATTAAAAACGGCTAATGTGACCTCATAAAACTGCGGGATGAAAAATGCCCAAGGAGAAAGCGATGTTTTCATAAACGCAACTTGAATAAAAACACCATCTTTCAACTAGCTAAACAAATGAAAATAGATATAGGGCATAATTACACTCCATGAAATGACTTATTAGGATAATTACAACATTAATTAATGCATGGTGGCATGGGCTCCGATATTTCTTAAAGATGCTGGCTCTCTTAATAAATAGATATGTAAAAAGAACTTACTGCATAAACTAAATTAATTTAAAAAACTTAATATTACAACAAATCCTTCAAGTTTTATTGTGTAATCCTAAATGATGGTACAAAAAAAGGAAGCTACTAAACCAAGGGCAAAAAACCTTTACCTGTAGTAACCAGCAAGCTCATATTACTAAGAGAACACCAAGAATCGCGTCTATTTTTAAGGTGAGTAAATACCCGGAGGAACATATGACACAGTTTCATAACTCCACTAATTAATTATGCATACAAGCAAAACATCCTTTAAAAGAGTATTTAAGAAAAAAGGAAAGACAGAGGAATAAAAAACCATGAAGAAATGTATATTGAAGAGCCAACCACATCAAAACAAGGGGGGAAAATTATATGAATTACTCACCCTAAATAAAGAGTATAATTGCCCTTGCACATTTAAAAACAGTGTGTCCAACTAACATACCTAACAGTATAAGAATACTGTGTTAATTAATTACGAGCAAAAAGCTATTTCATCTTTTATAAACATCATAGAAAAACTGCCAGATTAAAATCTTGGTTCAAGCCATGGGCTCTAGTGACTGTAGCTCGTAAATATAACGTTGCTCCAGTTTGAGGAGTATTTTCTCAATATCACCTCCTCTCCAATGTGGAAGTACTACTCTAGTAAGGGTGGAGCCTTAGTTATCCTTAACAGAGCTGATTACATAAAGGAAGTTTTACGAAAAATTAATGACGCATCTTTCTATCAGAAAATTTATGAGGGACCCTACAGTCTCCTTGAAAAGCAAAATAGATACTTTAATATTTGTCGGTCAACAAGCTGACTACCTCACTGAAAATGAGGTGGGTTTTCTTACAGTTTCTCATCTCATAACGCCTACTATTTATGTTTTACCTAAAATCCATAAATCAATAACTAACCCTCCTGGACAGCCGATAATATCAGCTATTGGCTCTTTATTGGAGCCCTTGTCAAAGTTTTTAGATTATTTTCTATGCCCATTCATTCCACAAATTCCTTCATACGTCCGTGATTCTACGCATGTAATCAATATTCTCCAGGACCAAGCAGGAAGTCAGTCCTCACTTATGGGTGACGTCGGCGCCGACGGAGCCCTCGCGGAGCAATTTTCCCCAGCTTTCAAAGAAAGCCTTTGGGAATTGCAGCGCGCATGCGCGGTCCTCTTCCCGCCCAAGGGTGCCATCTTAGCCAGTCTTCTTTTTTCCGCGGAGCCCTACAGACGTCCCCGTCTTGTCCCCGCGAAAAAGTCGATATTTCTTCAAAATTTTATTCTTTTTCCTTCGGTTCTCGGACTTCGTCAGGGATATGGCCAAGGCTTTGGCCTTCCCTGCGGACCCCGAGGAGGAGCCTCGAGCCGAAGAGCTCGACGCCCTCCAGTATGACTCTCCCGCAAGGGAACACTTTACTGTACCGGTTCCTCCTATGCTGGAACGACTACTCTTCCGCATGTGGGAGAGTCCGGCCACCTCGCCGGTCCTGAGCAAGCGGGTCGATTCTATCTATCGAGTCCGCAAGAGCCCTGGCTTCCAAAAAGCACAGCTACCACACCATTCCATGGTAGTGGAATCGGCCATGCATCGTCTTAAGAGCCAGAAGATGCACTCCTCGGTGCCTCCTGGCAGGGAGGCCCGTAACCTGGATGGCCTTGGTAAGAAGTGTTTCCAGGGCTCTATGCTTGCGTGTCGTGTCCAGACCTACCAGCTATACATGGGCATGTATCTCCGAGACCTGGCTAAAGAGCTAGCCGGATTCTCCGCTGGTTTGTCCGAGGAACCCTTGCGGAGGTTCCTGGCCTTGTCCACTGGCATTCGGGAATGCTCAAAATTCATGTCCCGAGCAGCCTATGATGGCTTTGAAGCATCGGCTCGAGTGGCCGCAGCCGGCATCGGTGCCCGCCGACAGGCTTGGCTTCAGTCGTCTGACCTTGAGCCCTGGGTGCAGGACAAGTTGGTCGATGTCCCCTGCCGAGGTGAAAACCTCTTTGGCAAGCCCATGGCGGAAAAGGCTGCACAAATTGAGACGGAGACTCTCACCAGGACCAGGCTTTCTAGGAAGACCTCCGCCCCTTCCCAGAAAAAGAAGGGCTCGGGTAAGAAGTCCTTTTACCCGAGGAAGGCGGCTGCCTACAAACAATACCCCCATTATCAGGCCCCTGCAGCTCCCCAACAGGGCCAGCAGGCCAAGGGACGGGGTAACGGGTCCTGTAGGCAGCAAGCCCCCAAGCCTGCACCACCAGCCCCTGCTCAGCAGGGTGGGGGTTTTTGACTCCTTAAGCATAGCCTCCCCCCCCCGCTGGTTCCTCCCAGCACCGGAGGCCGGCTGGTTCACTTCGCCCACAGGTGGTCCAGCATCACCTCAGATGCCTGGGTGCTTCAAGTAGTGCGAGAAGGCTATCTTCTCCACTTCCACCAGGTCCCTCCCTCCTATTTTCCGGGAGAACCTCCACGACCCCCCCTGCACAGGGAATTGCTCCTTCAGGAGTTAGCAGATCTTCTACAGGAACAGGCGGTGGAACCGGTGCCCCACCACCTAAAAGGTCAAGGCTTTTATTCCAGGTATTTTCTAATACCAAAGAGAACAGGAGGCCTCAGACCCATCCTGGACTTGCGCAACCTCAACAAGTTCCTTGTGCGGGAGAAGTTCAAAATGCTTACCCTTGGAATCCTTCTGCCCTACCTCCAGCAGGGAGATTGGCTATGCTCCTTGGATCTAAAGGATGCCTACACGCACATCCTCATCCACCCAAGCCACCGCCAATACCTAAGGTTTGTGGTGGCAGGAAATCATTACCAGTACAGGGTACTGCCCTTTGGCCTGTCCTCCGCACCGCGAGTCTTCACAAAATGTCTCGCGGTGGTGGCGGCCCATCTCCGGCTTCACGGCCTATATGTCTTTCCGTACCTCGACGACTGGCTCATCAGAGCAGCGTCCGCTCCGGAGGTCACCAACGCCACATGCTGCACGGTGACTCTTCTGCAGTACTTGGGCTTTGTTATAAACTTCGCAAAGTCCACTTTGCTCCCCTCACAGGATCTCGAGTTCATCGGCGCAAGGCTGCACACTCCTCAGGCACGAGCGTACCTACCGCTCGACAGGGCTCAACGGCTCATGGACCTAGCCAGCCGTTTTCGCAGCCAGCCCCTGGTCTCCGCCAGGCGCTTCCTGAGACTACTCGGCCATATGGCTTCCACCGTCCATGTGACCCCCAATGCCCGCCTGAATATGCGGCCTGCTCAATGGTGTCTCCGCCAGCAGTGGCGACAAGCCACAGGCGGCCTAGCAGACCTAGTGCGCGTCTCCGCGCCGCTGATCTCGTCTCTCCAGTGGTGGCTTCAGCAGCCGAACCTGATATTCGGAATGCCTTTCCAGTCACCTCAGCCGGCCCGGGTGCTGACAACGGATGCATCCCTCCTGGGCTGGGGAGCGCATTGCCAAGGGGCACGTACTCAGGGCCTCTGGTCCACGTGGGAGTCTGCTCAGCAGATCAACTTCCTGGAGCTCAGGGCGATCCGCCTGGCTCTCAAGGCCTTCTCCCACCTGACTTCTCACCAGTCCGTCCTTGTCCAGACGGACAATCAAGTAGCCATGTTCTACGTGAACAAGCAGGGGGGCACGGGCTCCTTCCTCCTCTGCCGGGAGGCACAGAGGCTCTGCTCTTGGGCCGTCAGTCACGGCATTCTCCTCAAGGCAGTTTATCTCCCAGGCCAAGAGAATTACCTGGCGGACAAACTCAGCAGGATCCTCCAGCCGCACGAGTGGCGTCTGGATCCCTTGGTAGTTCAGAAGCTCTTTCTAAAGTGGGGCCTCCCCACGGTGGATCTCTTTGCCAGTCCTCACAACCGGCAACTTCCTCGCTTCTGCTCTCGTCAGCCACACCCCCTTCGGGTTGCGGCAGACGCTTTTCTACTATCATGGTCGGGGAGCCTTCTGTACGCTTTCCCTCCCATCCCGCTAGTCTCTCGGACTCTTTTCAAGGTTCTCCGAGACAAAGCCTTCATGATCCTGGTGGCCCCTCGCTGGCCCAGACAGCCGTGGTTTCCGCTCCTGCTGCAATTAGCGGTGGAGGATCCATTCCCTCTGGGGTTACAACCGGATCTCCTCACTCAGGATCAGGGGTCTCTGCTACACCCCAACCTCAGGTCTCTCAACCTCATGGCCTGGCTGCTGAGAGGGTAGTCCTCGCTCCCCTTCTCCTGCCGGCAGAGGTGGAGGAGGTCGTCCTAGCTTCGCGACGACCTTCTACCCGCAAATGCTACGCCCTTAAATGGCGTCGTTTTTTCCGTTTGGTGTACCCGACAGTCTCAGGATCCCTTCTCCTGCCCGGTGTCGGTGGTCTTGCAGCACTTGCTTTACCTCTCTAATCTGGGACTTAAGTCCAACTCCGTCAAGGTTCACCTCAGTGCTCTTTCAGCACATCATGTGCCGGTGGACGGCAGACCTCTCTCCAACGACCCTCTCGTAGCGAGGTTTCTCAGAGGTCTCCTTCTACTTAAACCACCTCTGCGCCCGCCAGCGCCTGACTGGGACCTGAATGTGGTTTTGCAGCGGATCACCTGTCCGCCTTTTGAACCTATGGCTACCTGTTCTCTCCGTTTTCTTTCTTGGAAAACACTGTTCTTGATAGCCCTCACTTCCGCTAGACGCGTAAGTGAATTGCAGGCCCTCGTGTCTGATCCCCCTTACACTCGGTTCTACAAAAATAGGGTAGTCCTACGGACTCACCCAAAATTTCTTCCAAAAGTGGTCTCCCCTTTTCATATCAATCAGGAGGTGGTACTTCCAACCTTCTTTCCCAGACCACACTCCAGCCGAGCTGAAACGGTCCTCCATACCCTGGACTGTAGAAGGGCTTTGAACTTCTACCTTGACCGTACGCGGGAGCACCGTAAAGCTGCTCAGCTTTTTGTATCTTTCGACCCCAATAAATTGGGGCTCCCGGTCTCCAAGCGTACTCTGTCCATCTGGGTTGCGGACTGTATCACTTGGGCTTATGGGGCAGCCGGACTCTCCTTGGAAGGTCGAGTCACGGCTCACTGCGTTCGGGCAAAGGCCACGTCAGTGGCTTACCTCCGCTCTGTTCCGCTGGCAGACATCTGCCGGGCCGCTACTTGGTCTTCGAGCCAGACTTTTGCGGTCCATTACTGTCTCGAGAGGGAGTCCCGCAGGGACAGTGCTTTCGGACAGGAAGTCCTCCGTAATCTCTTTGAGGTCTGAGCAACTCCTACCCTCCATCCCGGATGTGGGCTACCGGTGGGTAATAACTCAACGAAGATTCTTTCCTTCTGTGCTGCTGAGCTAGAGGGAGCTCATTTTTGTGCTTAGGGTCTCCGGTAGCCTTGAGCTTGGGAGTCCCATAAGTGAGGACTGACTTCCTGCTTGGTCCTGGAGAAAGCGTAGTTACTCACCTGTAACAGGTGTTCTCCAGGAGCAGCAGGAATCAGTCCTCACAACCCTCCCTCCTCCCCTTGGAGTTGCTATCGTCTGCTTTACTTTTTTTGCAAATTTTTATGCTGTCTTTTTTAGCTATGTCATCTGACTGGCTAAGATGGCACCCTTGGGCGGGAAGAGGACCGCGCATGCGCGCTGCAATTCCCAAAGGCTTTCTTTGAAAGCTGGGGAAAATTGCTCCGCGAGGGCTCCGTCGGCGCCGACGTCACCCATAAGTGAGGACTGATTCCTGCTGCTCCTGGAGAACACCTGTTACAGGTGAGTAACTACGCTTTCTGGATGCATTTGCAGAGTACCATTCACAACTTATAATGGTTACTCTGGATATAAATTCTCTTTACACCAATATTCCACAACGCGCAGCTTTGGACATTATCGCTAATACTTTGATTCAAAGAGATCGTCCAGTTCGTATTCCTACAAGTTTTTTAGTTCAGATGGCGGCTCTAGTTATGTGTGAGAACTACTTCTGTTTTCACAGCATTTTTTATAAGCAAATCAAAGGGGTTGCCATGGGCTTCTCCATGGCGCCTGACGTGGCTAATCTGTATGTTGCAAATTTTGAAAGAGAATTTCTCCAAAATCATCCTTTTAAGAAATTTGTGAAAATCTGGTTACGTTATATAGACGATATTTTTATGATTTGGGACGGTACTGCGGATGATTTGCATGTTTTCTTTTTCTGGCTTAATTCACTAGATGAAATCTACGTGGCAGCAGTGGTTGTGAGAGTATATGGTCTCAATGGGCAGTCACAGTGGTTGTGAGAGTATATGGTCTCAGTGGGCAGCCGCAGAGATGCAGCAGCAGAGGGAGTCCCACCGAGCAGTAGTGTTGAGGTAACCACTGCGAGCAGGGATAGCCACGGCATCAATGTTGGCAAGAGTGGTGCAAGATTGATGCCTTAATGTAGCCACGGCAGTGTGGAGGTTGCTGCGGGCAAGGCTAGGACCAGCAGCAATATTGACAGTGCTACAAGAGTGGTGCAATAGCATTAACACCGCAAAGGACATGAGTCATGAGTCAGTTCATGACTTGGTTAGGTGTGTCCAGGCAGGAGGTAGCAGTCTAGACCCTGAGACTGCTAGCCAATGCGTTTGTCCTTGTTGCATGTAGTGTTCACAGGTGTCCCTGCCACAAGTATGGGCTACAGGCTGTCGATGGATCCTTTGGCAGGTTGTCAATGGATCCTGTGGCACAGCTAGAGTCCTGTGCTTGCCCTTGGCATGGCTTGAACCTCTGCCTGTGCCCATGGCCGATCTGGGCCAATGGTGCATGCAGAATTCCTAGAGGTGGAGTACGCTGGGATCGAGTGGCCAGGTTTATTGCGGTCACATGCGACAAAGAGTTTGATTCCGTGTTGTTGATGCACTGCTTTGTGTATGTCCTGGGCATGTATCTGCGTAGGGCTGTGATTATGTCCATAGCGTGGAGTGTCTCTGGCGGCAGTGGTGGCATTACGTGCGTGGTAGGTACGCCAGCCAGACTAGCAGTTTGGACCACTATCCAAGATGCCATGGGATTAGCTTTTGAGGCGTTATCTAGAAAACCTTACAGGTGGTCAACCCCAGTTTTGCCTGCAAGTGGCAGCAAGGCTGTTGGGTGCAGTTGTCGGAGGCCGCGATCGCCCTGACTGGTTGCTGATGCTTGTGTCAGGCGCTGTAAGACTTGCAGGATGGATTTTCATTCGTATCAGATCAGGAGACGACAAGTCAGGTCTGAATTGGCAGTTGTCAACTGTGTCAGCCTCTCGAGTTACTCCTTGTCAACCTACACTTGATGGGAGGAAGAAGGTATCCAGGAGTCTTAGGGTCGTTCATTTAGGAAAAATGCGCTAGTGCTGGCCGGGGCATGATGAAGATGGCCTGACTCTGACCATTTTAAACAGTTGCCCTTCCTGCTCTCCACAAGGTGGGTAGGTCGATTTGTGGTCAGCCCCACCGATGGGAAAGGGAAGCTGACGGCCAAGGGTTGCGAGTTTCTAACTGCAGGTTAGTCTGGCAGTTGAGTCAGGGGCCTGTCTGGATGGATGGTTACTGTTTGACCCTTGGCAGTGGTAAGTCAGGGCTAAGTCTGGTACATCAGAGGCTAGAGTAGCAGACCTGGAAGACATAAGAAAGACAGAAAAGTACATGGACGAGACCTACAGGGATATAGTCCTGAAGTCCCACCTCCAGTCTGGCAGCATCCCTGTTGCCATGGAGGAGAGAGGTCACGTGACAGGAGAGCATCACCCTGGTGTGGCAGGACGTGATCCTGAAACTAGGACCTGTCCTCCAGGTGATGTAAAACCCTCTCACACCGAGGACATTTCTCCAGGGCCATGTGCCCATGAGGGGAGGGTTAGGACAGCTGTTATAGTTGGTGATTCGATCATTAGGCATGTAGATAGCTGGGTGGCTGGTGGACGTGAGGATCGCCTGGTAACATGTCTGCCTGGTGCGAAGGTAGCGGACTTCACGCACCGCCTAGATAGGATCTTAGATAGTGCTGGGGAGGAGTCTGCTGTCTTGGTACATGTCGGTACCAATGACATAGGAAAATGTGGTAGGGAAGTTCTGGAGGCTAAATTTAAGCTCTTAGGTAGGAAGTTGAAGTCCAGAACTTCCAGGGTAGCGTTCTCCGAAATGCTTCCTGTCCACGTGCAGGACCCAAAAGGCAGGCAGAGGTCTGGAGTCTCAATGCGTGGATGAGACGATGGTGCAAGGATGAGGGTTTTGGATTTGTTAGGAGCTGAGGAACATTCTGGGGAAAGGAGGGGCTCTTCCGAAGGGATGGGCTTCACCTTAACCAGGATGGAACTAGACTGCTGGCATTAACCTTTAAAAAGGAGATAGAGAAGCTTTTAAACTAGAAAATAGGGGAAAGCCGACAGTCGCCCAAGAGCGCATGGTTCGGAAGAAGGTATCCTTGAAGGATACTACCAAAAGCAGTGAGATTCCAAAAAAGAGTAAAGTAGCCCAAATGCCCTTGAGTATGGTGCAGACAGAGCGTAAAGATTCCAAATTACCCATGCCTACCAATAGCCAGATTAATATTAATAAAGTACAGTCTCTGAAATGCTTGTATGCAAATGCTAGAAGTCTAAACAATAAGATTGGAGAGTTAGAATATATAGCACTAAATGAGAGGTTAGATATGATTGCAATCTCAGAGACATGGTGGAAGGAGGATAACCAGTGGGACACTGTGATACCTGGATACAAACTATATCGTAATGGTAGAACTGATCAAATTGGTGGAGGGGTTGCGCTCTATGTTAGAGAGGGCATTGAGTCAGAAAGGATTAAAGTTTTGCAGGAAACAAAATTTGCTGTAGAATCTCTATGGATTGAAATTCCATGTATGAAGGGGAAGGTGATGGCAGTGGAGGTGTACTATCGACCACCTGGCCAGAATGAACAAATGGATGATGAAATGCTCAAAGAAATCAAGGAAGCTAACAAAAGTCACAGCAGAGTAGTAATAATAGGTGATTTCAATTACCCCGGTATCGACTGGGTCAGTGTCATGGCAGGACATGCTAGGGAGATAAAGTTTCTAGATGAAATAAATGACTGCTTCTTGGAGCAGCTGGTTCATGAACCGACCAGAGGGGAAGCCATACTGGACCTAGTCCTTAATGGAACACCAGATCTGGTGCAAGAAATAAGGGTGTTGGGAACACTTGGCAATAGTGATCATAGCATGATCGTGTTTGATTTAATTAGTGGAGGAGGGATAGTAAAGAAATCCACAGTACTACCTTTTAACTTTCGAAAGGGAGACTATGATAAAATGAGGAATATAGTTAAGAAAAAACTAAAAGGAGCGGTTGCAAAGGTTAAAGGCTTACATCAAGCTTGGGTGTTGTTTAAAAATACTATCTTGGAAGCCCAGACCAGCTGTATTCCACGCATTAAGAAAAGTGGAAGAAAGTCCAAAAAACTGCCAGCATGGTTTAAAGGTGAGGTCAGAGAGGCAGTTGCTGCCAAAAAAGCATCTTTCAGGAAATGGAAAAAAGAGCCAAATGACTAAAACTGGAAACAGCACAAGCACTGGCAAGTTAAATGGAAAGCATTGATAAGGCAGGCAAAGCGAGAATTTGAGAAGGAACTTGCTACGGCAGCAAAAACACAAAATAAAGACTTTTTCAAGTACATTCGTAGCAAAGGCCTGTGAGAGAGTCAATTAGACCATTAGATGATAGAGGGGTAAAAGGAGCAGTAAGAGGAGACAAGGCTATAGCGGAGAGACTGAATGAATTCTTTGCTTCGGTCTTTACTGAGGAAGATGTAGGGATGTTACCCAAGACTGAAGTGGTATTTAAAGGTGATACTACAGAGAAATTGAGAGAAATATCGCTACACCGGGAAGATGTATTACAACTATTTGAAAAACTTAATAGTAGCAAATCACCTGGACCGGATGGAACACATCCAAGAGTGTTGAAAGAACTGAAATATGAGATTGCAGACCTGCTATTAGTAATCTGTGAACTTTCATTAAAGTCATCTGTAATACCTGAAGATTTGGAGGATCGCCAATGTAACGGCAATTTTTAAAAAGGGTTCCAGGGGTGATCCGGGAAATTACAGACCGGTGAGCCTGACATCAGTACTGGGGAAAATGGTAGAAACCATCATAAAGAACAAAATTACACAGCATGTAGATAGTCATGCCTAATGGGAGACAGCCAACATGGCTTTAGACAAGGAAGATCTTGTCTTACTAATCCAGGGGTCTCAAACACGCGGCCCGCGGGAGAAGGTTGTGCGGCCCGCGACGGCTTCTGCTGCTGCCGTTGCCGCCGTGGCAACGGCAGAATCGACGGTCAATTTAAAAAAAATAAAAAACTGGCTTCTGCTGCTCTGTCCTGCGGCCCGTTCCCCTCTTCGCGAGAGCCCTGAATGTGCTTCCTCTGCGGTGTGCTTTTCAAGCCGCGAAGGGAGTATTTCCCTCTCGCGAGGCTTGAAAAGTGAATAGGCTTAAGCCGCGCGAGAGGGAAATACTCTCTTCGCGGCTTAAAAAGCATGCCGCAGAGGAAGCACACTCAGGGCTCTCGCGCAGAGGGAAAGGGGCCGCGGGACAGCTGATTTTCTGCTGCAGCAGAAGCCAGGTTGTTTTTTTATTTACCTGGGGGGGGGGGTATGACTGGAAATGGGCTATTGGCAGGGGGGGGTATGACTGGAAATGGGCTATTGGCGGGGGGGGGGGGTTATGACTGGAAATGGGCTATTGGCGGGGGGGGTTATGACTGGAAATGGGCTATTGGCGGGGGGGGGGGTTATGACTGGAAATGGGCTATTGGCGGGGGGGGGTTATGACTGTAAATGGGCTATTGGCGGGGGGGTTATGACTGGAAATGGGCTATTGTGGGGGGGGGTAATGACTGGAAATGGGCTATTGGCGGGGGGGGTTAGGACTGGAAATGGGCTATTGGCAGGGGGGGTTATGACTGGAAATGGGCTGGGGGGGGGGTTATGACTGGAAATGGGCTATGGTGGGGGCTAGGACTGGAAATGGGCAGGTGGGGGTTAGGAAGGACTGGAGGTGGGCTGATGGGGGGAGTTAGGACTGGTAATGAGCTATGGAGGGGCTGACTGAAAGGGGGTAATGGGGGTTAGGGCTGGAAGTGGGCTATTGGCAGGGGGGTTATGACTGGTAATGGGCTATGGGGGGTCTAGGACTGGTAATGTGCTGGGGGGGTTGCTAGGACTGGAAATGGGCTGAGTGGAAGGGGGCTTGAACTGCAAATGGCTGATGGGGAGGGGGGCTTGGAATGGAAATGGGCTGTGAGGGGAGGGAGCTAGGATTGGAAATGGGCTGATGGGGGGCTAGGATTGGAAATGGGCTGATGGTGAGGCTAGGATAGGACTGGAAATGGACTGATGCAGGGACTAGAAGGGAGCGGATGCTGGGTGGGGCTGGAACTAGAAGGGAGCTGATGTTGGGGGAGGATTAGAATGGGATGGAGCTGGGAAAGTGAAATGGAGAGGGGAAA
This sequence comes from Ichthyophis bannanicus, assembly GCA_033557465.1. NCBI lineage: Eukaryota > Metazoa > Chordata > Amphibia > Gymnophiona > Ichthyophiidae > Ichthyophis > Ichthyophis bannanicus. Next base: position 82,216,711 of record CM066034.1, on the reverse strand, counting down.
AAATATTTTGTCTGGGAGAGAAGACAAATCTACAATTGGCCAGGTATTGTGAGAGTAAGTGGGGATTGAGGATGGAGGGGTAAAATTTGAGTGGATGAAATAGGAATGAGGAAAGAGAAAAAGGAGAAAGATTAGTATGTTAAAGCAGATGTAGAGAGAGAATGGAAAAAAAACTAGGAGAGAAGAAAGGGCAAATGGAAGCAGACGATGGAGAGTTAGCAGAAGACATGAAGAAACCAGAAGAAAGTGGCTGGAACAATTGCAACTGAAAAAAATGCACAAAAGGTAGAAAAATATCTCTTTATTTTGAATTTATTAACTGGAATATGTCAGCTCTGGGAAATGTGCATCATTAATGTTTGCGCTTTGTTTAGTACAAGAGGAAATTAATTTATAGTTTTATTTCTACAGTGTTGTTGTACATTCCAAGTTTGGCTTTTGGGGTTCCCATTTAAATTATTGTCTTCTTGTTTCTAAATCTTTTAGTCTTTCTTTATCCATACTCATTAAAGAGGCATGTTTACTAAAAGTTAGTGTATGGTAACATTATGCAAATATTTATGCAAATGAGGTCCCTTATGCAAATGAGGCCCTGCGTCTTATGCGGCCCCCGGGTTACTTTACAAGTCCTCATTTGGCCCTCAAAGCAATTTGAGTTTGAGACCCCTGTACTAATCTGATATGTTTTTTGAAGGTGTGAATAAACAGGTAGACAAAGGTGAGTCAGTTGATATAGTGTATCTGGACTTTCAGAAAGCCTTTGACAAGGTCCCTCATCAGAGACTTTTGGCAAAACTAAAAAGTCATGGGATAGGAGGCAGTGTACTATTGTGGATCGAGAACTGGTTAAAAGATAGAAAGCAGAGGGTAGGGCTAAATGGCCAATTTTCCCAATGGAAAAAGGTGAATAGTGGAGTACCCCAGGAATCTGTACTGGGTCTGCTACTTTTTGACATATTCTTAAATGACCTGGAAAACGGAATAACTAGTGAGGTTATCAAATTTGCAGACGACACAAAACTGTTTAAAGTTGTTAAAACCCAAGAGGACTGTGGAAAACTGCAGGAGAATCTGGATAAATTGGAAGACTGGGCATACAAATGGCAGATGAAATTTAATGTGGACAAGTGCAAAGTTATGTACCTAGGAAAGAACAACCCACACTATGGTTATGCGATGCAAGGTTCCACATTGGGAAACACCACCCAGGAAAAGGTTTTAGGAGTCATCGTGGATAACATGTTAAAACCCTCCGCCCAGTGTGCAGTGGCGGCCAAGAAAGCAAATAGAATGCTAGGTATCATAAGGAAAGGAATGGAAGATAAAACAAAGGATATTATAATGCCTCTGTATCATTCCATGGTACGACCGCACCTTGAATATTGTGTGCAATTCTGGTCGCCGTATCTTAAAAAGGATATAGCGTTATTAGAAAAGGTACACAGAAGAGCCACCAAAATGGTAAAGGGGATGGAAGGATACTCCTATGAAGAGAGGCTACAAAGGTTAGGGCTCTTCAACCTGGAAAAGAGACGGCTGAGGGGAGATATGATAGAGGTCTATAAATTAATGAATGGAGTGGAATGGGTAAACGTAGATCGATTGTTTACGCTATCAGAATATAGAAAGACTAGGGGACATGTAATGAAGCTACAGGGTAAACTATTTAAGACAAATAAGAGAAAATATTTTTTCACTCAACGTGTAATCAAACTCTGGAATTTGTTACAGGAGGATGTAGTAAGAGCTGTTAGTGTAGCTGGGTTTAAAAAAGGTTTGGACAAGTTCCTGGAGGAAAGGTCCATAAACCATTATTAGAAAGGGACCCAGGATATCAATGCTTGAACCAATAAAGGCATTGTGGAACCTGTGTCTTTTGGGGATACTGCTAGGTACGTATGACCTAGATTGGCCACTGTTGGAAACAGGATACTGGGCTTGATGGACCTTGGTCTGACCCAGTATGGCATATCTTATGTTCTTATGGCAGAGGTTTTGAGTTATTCTTGTGGGGAAGGGGGATCCTGTTCCCTTTCTGCGCAGGTGGGGGACTATGGCCACCTTGTTGACTGTGTGTGTGGGCCCTAGAGTGCAGGGTCATTGTGGTGCTCTGACGGTGTGCTCGAATTCCCAACCGGACCTGCAGTCAGGTATTGAATATGTGACCTTTTGTACCAACATATCTGCCCTTGTGACTTTTTGTGCAATGGTGATCCCTTGACCGGCCTTGACTTTGCCACCTTGCACTCATGCCCACAGTGACCTAGGTTTAGTGCCGCAGGACTCTTAGGTTCAGTGTCACAGATCTCGCTGGTGGGGTCTGTGTAGTGCAAGATTCTCTCTGCAAGGATAGCATGATGGTAGCCTGTTGTCCCTATTTCTGGGAAACAGGCGGAGCCAATTGTTCCTGTCTCTGGAAGACGCAGCGCAGCCATGAGCTGCGGATCCTGGTACTGCCATTGGCCTTGTGAAATTTCACCAGAGATGCAGGCTTCACGGTAGGCCATGATATTCAGGAAAGTGCAGAGACATATTCCCCGAGGTCCGCGATTAGGACCTGGATCTGAGAACCTCCATTCTAAGACACAATGGGTTCGAAGTGTCCCGCACTGTAGCCCCATCGGGTTCTGGGAGGCATCCCGAGTCATGATAATGATAATGTGTCCCTCCAGTGTTACGGGAGAATTGCCTTGGGCGCCATGGTGCTGATGTTCACTCCAACAGCACCCAGTCAGTGCTGATGTTCACTCCAACAGCACCCAGTCGGTGCTGATGTTCACTCCAACAGCACCCAGTCGAGGTGAGGCTTTTAGGAGCCCACGGGGACAGGCATGGTTTGCTGGATTGGGCCTCACGATGGCAAGGCCGAGGTCGGCTCATTCTCAAGATGGGTGAGACACCAATCTTGGTCACAGGAGTCTGCTGCCACCACACGCATGGACCTTCTGATCGTCCCTGAGCTGTAAGCGAGGATGTGAGGTAGTCCTGGCAGAGGAGTATGAGGGCACGAGGCGCAGGACAACATATAGGAGCGGTTGGCCTTGGCAGTAGGGGCAATGCTGCTGAGTCAGAGGTGCGAGAAGATTGGGGCAGGTACCCAACATAACTGCCCAGTTTGCGGATTGGTGACCCTCTCCTTGGACAACTTCAGTTGTCTTACCCCCAGGAGCAGAGGCTGGTTTCCTATGCCATTGGTGGTTGGGAGAACAAGCGGAATCAAGCCCCATGGTCAATGCTGCGAGGGAAGATCTTGTTTCTAGTTTTTGAAGCTCATGTACTAACCAGTGGACTATGAGCATTTTCCTCTGTATGTTCATGCATTGTTTGGTAGGCTATGAGGATCTACCTCTGCGTCCTAGGAGTTGTAAGTGTCATCTTCTGCATTCTTAGTTGCCATCTTAGTTGCAATTGTTGCCCCGAAAACAGCTGTGGATTGCCAAGCCTTGCACTGGAGGGCACCAGGAGCACCTGAGGCTTGGGCTCAGGTCCCTGCGGTGAACCAATTCTGTGGGTGAATGAACCAGATTGCCACCTGTGTCTTTGTGCCTTGTCCAATGCAGAAGCCTTAGCTGGGTGGGCGAATCATCCATGTATCATCCATTTAAGCATATTCTGCTCTGCAAGATACACAGCTAGGACTTGAAGCTGTGACTCTTTGCTCCAAGAACTGCTGGTTCTATGTACTGCACCATACTGTTGCCCTGCCTGTATGTGGTGGCAAGTGGGGTATTCCAACTGCACATGGTCATTTTTATTCCACTTCTTTATTTGTTTTATGTGCGTCAGAAGATGGTGGGAGGGCCCATTATCATGGGGTTACCTGCGCTTATAGATAAATTTAATCCCCGGGGCATGTGATCAGCAAATGCTGCTGGGGGTGCAGAATCTACCCACAGCCAGGTGGGAGCCACTGCCTTTTTTTTTTTGCTAAGAGAAAAAGGGCAGGCTGTGGGCAGGCTCTGTTTGCGCCTAACACCAGCGCAGTTAAGAGTCAAGAATTGCTCATAAGGGTGAAGGCCATTGACCTGCGCCTTGGGTTTCCACATGGAGGGCCCTGGTCTCAAGGCGAGGCTCTGTCTTTTTTTTTTTTGTGGAGGGTGGAATGGCTTCTGCAGCCTCCCCAACTCCTGAAGCAGTCTGCTTCCTACCAGGAGATAACAACACAAAACCCCACTTGGTCTCCCGTACGAACATCCAAACCACAAAGGGAAACATACCTAAATAACTATTTTTGTTGGAACTCACACCATGAGGGAACCTCCCTCTCATTGTGTGCTGTTCCGTTTTTCTCTTAAATTAAAATAGGGACACACCCTAGTAAGGATTAGGGGGATATCACCCTCTAATACCAACCGAAGAAATATAATTCATATGAAGGGTTTTATAAAGAGTCACTTAACTTAAACATGAGCTATTCTTCAGCAATTCCATAGATGTCCAAAAACAGACTGGCGTCCACCGCAAAACAATAGCTGAAACCGCTGAAATCCACTCTAGTGACTTCAAATAGCTCCACTGCTCCTTCCTCAAACCAAGCAAGCAAACTTATTCCAAACGGTCCCTTCCAAGATGGAATAAGTTTGCTTGCTTGGTTTGAGGAAGGAGCAGTGGAGCTATTTGAAGTCACTAGAGTGGATTTCAGCGGTTTCAGCTATTGTTTTGCGGTGGACACCAGTCTGTTTTTGGACATCTATGGAATTGCTGAAGAATAGCTCATGTTTAAGTTAAGTGACTCTTTATAAAACCCTTCATATGAATTATATTTCTTCGGTTGGTATTAGAGGGTGATATCCCCCTAATCCTTACTAGGGTGTGTCCCTATTTTAATTTAAGAGAAAAACTGAACAGCACATAACGAGAGGGAGGTTCCCTCATGGTGTGAGTTCCAACAAAAATAGTTATTTAGGTGTGTTTCCTACCAGGAGATGGCACCATACTCAGGAGTCAGTGCAAGAGAGGCTTGGACTGACTTGCTATTGTCCGATGGCAGAGGGCTGCCCCCTTCTGCCCTGGCCATGCTTGCCATCTTTGGAGGGCAGTGTTGATGTCACAGGTCCAGCACAGGGACCTGGCAGTAAGAGTGCCCTCCTTATGGCTGCTTGCTGTGATTTCTGTTTGGGGCGTTCAAGAGCACTAGCAGGAGCGTTGTGGCGCCGCAGAAACATAGCTCATGCTCAGAGGCTAGTCTTGAACCAGTCACCCCTGGGTTAGGAGGTAGGCAGCTTGAGAAAGAGCTATCACATCTCTCTCTGATGTGGTATCCCCTGGCAGCTTGTTTGCCTCATCAGGATTCTCCCTTCCCCTCGGAGGTGGATGCGCGCTGTTGAGGCTTATAGTCGGTGGCCCGGAGGACCAAGATGTATCGACGCGACCAGCTGTGTAGATATGATCCCATGTAGATGGGCAGGACTGCACATTCTAGATGCGATCCACCATGTAGATGGCAGGACTGTGCATCGGAGCTAGTTGTGCTTCCTGCTCGTGTTGTAACGATCAGCTGCGTAGGTACGATCCACTGCAGAAGGAAGTGTTGCCCTCGGGTGCTGGGGAAGCAGTTCCTCTGTGCTGAACAGGATCACCGATCGGCACGGCACCACCTGGATTCCCCGTTGTCATGGCGCCAGCTAATGGAGCCATGGGGGTGGAGCCTAGGGGAATGGCACTGAGAGCATCAAGCCACATTTCAGCATGGCTCAGGATTTTGGCACTGAGAGTGGAGAGGGGAGGGCTCCGCTGCTTCCTCATGTTGGCACAACCCTGCTCCAGCTTCCCTCGTTGCTATGGTGTCGGTCTATGATGGGCGGAGCTGGCAAATCTGACCTCATCTCGATCATGGTGGCGGCCAGGAGCTCTGGAGACTGCAGCCACAGGGGTGGTGCCCCGGGCATTCCGGGGAGTGGAGTCCAAGTCACCAGGAGCTGCGTCAACCACCTATAGTTAGCAGCTGTGGATGGAGGCCCTGAGGCACATCCAGAGCGGCAGCTGCTGGCAGCGGTGTTCCTCGAGTGCACGTGGCTGGCCGGAGTTGAGCAGCGTCTTCCCAAACTGGCATTAGGAGCTGCATCGGCCATTGGAGCCTGTGGCTGGGGATGGAGGCCCTCAGGCACATCCTGAGCGGCAGCAGAAGCTGGCGGCGGTGTCCCTCAAACACACGAGGCTGGCTGAAGCGTCTGCCTAGATCTCTGGTCAGCAGCCTTCATTAGGGAATATCTGCTGCAGGCTGGGAGCACATGGCTGGAAGGCCTAGGGGCTCTGAGCCTCAGCCCCTTAGAAGAAGTGCCAAACGCCACGGAACTGACCTGAAAAACAAGAAGCTTTGGACACAGTTTTAAAGATAATTCTATATACATATGCTAGTAAAGGAATTTTTCTTCTTCATTTTAAAATGGTTTGTATATGGTAGATTTCAGTTGGAGAGTAGAAAAGTTCATCTTGCTGGCAAGGCGGAAGAACTGAAACTGGCTAGCTAGGGGTGGGCCGGAGGGCAGGGCCAGTTGGTCCATGCTCAGAAGGGCGAAAGCCCTTCTGAGCTATGGAGAGTACTTCCGTCTCGGTGCCGTCGGATGATGTCACCGTGTGGCTGACTCATCCTGCTTGTCCTAGGAGAAAAGCAGAGTTACGAGTGAGCTGAAGGTGAGCATGGGAAGCTGGGAGGGAGGGGAGAAACAGATGGTTGATGTGAATGGAGTGCAAAATGTGGGGAGGGGCATGAAGACAGAGGAGGTCAGAGAGGTACTGTAGGCTGCTGATATGTATGATTTATGGATGATGATAAGCAGCTTAATCTGAATTTGAGTCTTAATAGGCACCAGTGAGGAGATGGGTGATATGGTCAGTGTGTGCAGTATGGGTGAGGATGTGGGCGGCGGTGTTTTGCAGAAATTGGATATGCTGTAGCTGATAGTGGGGGAGTCCAGCAAGGGCAATATTACAATAGTCTATGCCAGGCATGTCCAACTTCAAACAGGTCGTAATCTACTTTTTCCGGCGAAATGTGCCGGTGATCTACCACCATGGAAATTAAGTTTCAAATTAGTTTCAAATTAAATTTTAACCCAATAAAGTTGGTGGATTCCCCCCCCCCCCCCCATTTTTAATGAACCTTCTGTCATTTACTTAGATGTGATCAGCTGTTAAGCAAATTAAGCAAAAACAAAACAGAGAGACGAAGAACTGCGAGGGGAAATGGAAAGTACATTTTTCTTAGTTTTATTGAGTAATAACTTTCTTTAACTGTCTTAATAACTTTATTTAACTTTTATTGAGTAATTTGTGTTAAATTTAGGTCGAGTTTTGATCCAGGCTGATCTTGCACAATTTTTAATATTTCGCTCTTGCTCATTACTGAGACATCTGAGCCTGCATTTCATCCACCAACTTTTTGAAGTTGGATGAATATTGCGTGAGGGCCAGTCTCAGGGAATCCTGGAGATGTTCATCTGTCATGTTGGAATGTTGTGTACTCTTTGTCATTTTCAGATGGGAAAACGCAGATTCACACAAATAAGTTGAACCGAAACAGGAGTATACAGCTTCACTGCATCTTCTCAAGTTGGAAAATTTGTCTCTAGGCACTAGCTTCCAAAACAATTCTTGCTCAGCACAGGTCTTGAGAAAAATGTCATTTTTAAGGGTTAATATTTTGTTTTCAAGAGATGGCTTGTTCAATTAGTAATTTTTACTGATAGCAGCTGCAGTTTTTTTAATGTCCACATCTACTTTGAATGGGTATGACAAGTACTCCACAACTGTTCCAATTTTTTGGAAGTCACAGAATCTATTTTCAAATTCCTGGATAACAGAACAGATTTCTGTCACATACTTCTCGTTCCGAAAAACTAAATTTGGTTATTGTCCCAGATGGTCCTGCGTATTAGGAAAATGATCAAAAGTGTTGTTTGCAAGGTCAGTCATCATTAGCTGAAATTTGCTCTTGTAGGATGAAACTGTACTCATCATCTCACCAATGCATTTGTTTTTACCTTGTAGTTCAATGTTCATATCACTTAGTTTGCCTGTAAAGTCAGTGAGAAATGCCAGATCACATAACCACTCCTCATCTTCCAGCTCTGCTTGGTCATCTCCCCTCTCCTTCAAAAAACTTCTTATTTCATTCAGCAAATCACGAAATCTTTGCAGAAATTTGTGCCTACTTAGCCACCTTACATCTGCGTGCAAAATGATTTCCGCTGCCCCTTCATCAAGAGTAAGATTGAAAAGCCGTCTTTGAAGTGATCTTCCACGAACTGAATTTACAATTTTGAAAGTGATGACCATGACAGTCTTTGTATTGAGTCTCTTGCCTGCCAAAACTTGCTGGTGAATGATGCAGTGGTAAGAAAGGAAATCTGGGAAGTCGTCATGCTGTCTAAAGAGGGCTATGAAACCGTTAACCTCACCTGTCATTGCTCTTGCTCCATCAGTAGTGATGGAAACAAGTCTTTGGAATGGAAGATTACACTTTGTCACAAAAGAATGGAAAGAACTGAATATTTCCTGACCGGTAGTTCTCCCTTTTAAAGAAATCATTCCAAGTAGTTCTTCTTTAACACTGAAGTCTTCAAAAACCATCCGGATAAAGACTAGTAACTGGGTTATGTCTCTTATGTCTGTAGATTCATCCAGTTGGAGTGAGAAAGCAACACAATTTGAAACACCCTCCAACAATTGTTCAGTTGTGTCTCCACACATCTTTTCTATTCTCCGCGCAATGGTGTTTCTTGACAATTGTACATCTTGAATAGCAGCTATGATCTCTTTCTTATTTTTAAATCCTTCAAAAAGATTGTCAGCTGCTTCAAGAAAACAATCTTTTACAAATTCCCCTTCAGTGAAAGGTTTGCATTTCTTTGCGCTCAGGTTGCTGACCTTGAAGGATGCTATGGTTGCATTGACCAAATGTGACCTTGGCTTCGCCATCAACTGTTGCTTAGTAGCCAATTTCGATTTAAGTTCTTTGAGCTTCAGTTTACGAATTTCACTTTTGGGTGGAAAATCAGCATCAAACCTATTGCTATGCAGAGCCTTATAATGACGTTCCAGATTACCCTTTTTGGGCAAGGATACTGGGAGGTTACAAATTAGACAGCAAAACTTGTCTTTCACCATGATGAAGAAGTAGTACATTTCCCATTCATCATGAAAGTGGTAGGTTTTGCTCTTCTTTGGAACACTCATCTTCGTTATACTGGGGTGGCTGCATGTAGGAAGGCCAAATCTGCTAAGTTAGTATAAACACTGGCTGAATCTGGTCCAAAACTGTCACTGTCCCAAAGTATTAAAGATCAACAGGAACTGAAGACCTCTGGATGATGTGCAATACAAGGACTGGAGATGCCAAAATCACACATGCAGTTCTAAAAGTAAAAATAAGAATTCATCATACTGACACCAATAATACCACCAAACAATCATCAAAAAAACTCAAACACCTGTCCAGCAAACCAGATAAAATCAAATACTGCCAAACAAGTTCAAATACCACCACATGCGATTTAATAAATTCTGCACATAGTGTAGAATCAACGCAAAGGCAAGGCAAAATAAAATTGCAGTGTAGAATCAATGCAAAGGCTAGGCAAAATAGAATTACAGAGGCAAGCAAAGGTCACAGTGGTTTGAACCAATTCGAAGGCAAGGCATAGACAAAAATGCAATGTGTGCCTTCGAGTCAGTCCTGACTTGGAAAAGCCCGCCAAAATCACCAAATTCTTGACACTTTGTTTTGTGTCTGCCCGAAAACGTTTAATGAAAGCGAACTATAAAGTGACCAACAACCAGCACACGACACAACTAATACGGTAAGTGTATTCAGGTAAAGCCCAGGCGAGTGGATATCGCCTGGTATATAACACACTTCTAAGGGGTGTATGCAATACACCTACTATAAATACAGACCCTATATAGGACAACCCCACTTTTCTACAGTTCATCAACAATACCACTGAGATACTACTGTAAATACCCAACCAATAACACCGGTACATTATGCCACATATAATCATATACCAACCATTCCGTTGGTACTAGTAGGATAATACAAATTTGAAATGTAATTGGTAATTTTTATTGTTATGGCCCCAATACCCTCTCCCTGTTAAATGAAACTATAAAATGGTTGTATGTAAACTGCTTTGATTGCAAGATAAGGTGGTATATAAATAAATAAAATAAATAAATAACTACATTGTTAATGCATTACTGTTAAACCTATTGTTCTATTTAATGTGCACTTTTGGTTAATGTTGTTCAATGTTCTCACACCGCATTATAATGTAAACCATTTTGACTTGTAGAAAGATGGTATATAAAAGAGGTTAAATAAATAAATAATAAAATATAGGGCACCCTAAGTGAAACTTCAGCCTTGTGCCTCCTTGCAATTAACATTTAAACTCCTAGTGCACCTACTCCAAGATTTTCATTAAGCTCAATGGTAATCCTCTCAAAACCATTCCTCCCTGAACAATTCTATAAAACTGCATATTTCAACATCATACTTTTAAATAATATGCTTTATTTTGCAAATATATATATATAATGAAAGGGATTTTAAAAAGCCACTTACAAGGGTAAATAAATTGCATATTGCTCATTCTTCCTGCAGGTAAATGTACAAAATGATAACTCTGAATGTGTGTAGCTGCCAGGATTCATTGCTTTGCTTTGTCTATAACTGCTCTTTGCTGCCCCCCCCTCCCCCCCCTGACGCTACTGCCCTAGGTTGCCACCTACTTTACTTAGTGCTTGGGCTGGCCTTACTGATCTGAGTATTGTGCTGATCCTCCTGGCATGCTATTTATTTATTTAGCCAGTTTTGTATACCACCTTATCCTTCAATCAAAGTGGTTAGGAATATAACGAGGGGGTCTACATTCAACATAGGTGACATATATTTCCAGGGGTTGAGTCCCAGGTCTGAGCTGTTGGTGTTTGGTGGCTGTATTGACATGGCTGCGTTGGTTGGGAGTTAAGGTGCTTGTTCATATGCGGCCATGAACAGGTGGGTTTTGAGGGATTTGCGGAAGTCCTTGAGGTCCTTTTGTGCTCTTAGTTCTTCAGGGAGCAAATTCCATAGGTCCGGCGCCGAGAGTGAGAAGGCTCTTCTGGAAGTTGATTGCTTCATTTTGTGGTATGCGGCTGGGATGAGGAGTCTGTTGCTGCCTTGGGTTTGCTTGGGTCTGCTGCTTGTGTCTTTGGTTATTGCGGTCTGTAGGATTTCTACTGAGCAGTGGTGTATGGTCTTGAAGATGATTAGTGTTGCCTTGATTTTGCTCGTGCCATTATGGGTAGCCAGTTCAGATTTCGGAGTACTGGTGTTATGTGTTTGTATTTGGACGTGCTATAAATGTAGACTTATGGCGATCCTGTGGATAGTTGTCCTAAACGGTGTTCGCTCTTCAGTCAGGCGGTTATTTGTTGATAGAGTGGCATCCATAGCTGATTTTATTGTATCGTATTTGTCAGACAAATCTGATTGATTTATTTGACTTGGTGACCAGGAAGTTGGACCTAGGGAGAGCCCTCATTCGCCGGCTCCTTAAGAAGCCCTTCCTCGACCCTTCTGTTCTTGGTAACTGGTGTCCTGTGTCCAACCTCCCTTTTCTTTCCAAGATTTTGGAAAAGCTTGTTTTCACCCAGCTCTCTGCCCACCTTGATTCTACTCTCTCCCTCCACCCACGCCAGTCTGGTTTTTGCCCTGGCCACAGCACTGAAACCATCCCACATTTTCTCAGTCCAGACCAGCTCAGCCACCTCTCCTCCCCTGGCCCTCCACTGTGGGGTTCCCCAGGGTTCAATACTTGCCCCTCTACTTCTTAATATCTTTCTCGCCCCCCTTGCACTCCTTGTTCAACAGTCTGACATCTCCGGTTATTTCTAAGCAGACGACATCCTTCTCGTGCACCACACCAGTTCCCTTGCCCCTGATCTCTGTGCCCTCAACGTCTGCCTCACCCATGTCACCTCGTGGTTAAACAATAATTTTCTCCATATTAACCCCTCAAAATCTGCTGCCCTGTGGTTCTCCTTCAGATCTCCCCCTTCTACCTGCTCCCCTCTCTTCCTCTCCACACCTGTCCCCTTGGTTTCTTCCCTCCACTATCTCGGGGTCTCCCTTGACTCCTCCCTCTCTTTTCATCTTCATATTTCCATGCTCATCCGTCGCTCTTTCTTCTTCTTGTGTCAAATCCGTGCCGTCCACACCTTTCTTCCCTCCTCTTCTCTCACCTCTTTGGTCCTCTCACTTGTTATCTCTAGGTTAGACTACTGTAACACTGTTTTGGCTGGCCTCCCGCAGTATCAGCTCTGTCGCCTACAGTTGGTCCAGAACACAGCCGCACACTTGCTCACTCACTCCTCTTCTAGTGACCATGTTACCCCCCCTCCTTCTTGGTCTGCACTGGCTACCACTTAACTTCCGCTTCACCTATAACTTCTTATTCTCACTTAAAAGGCACTTCATACCAGTACCCCCCGATATCTAGCGGATTCTATTTACCTGCAACCCTCACCCTGCCTCCTCCGTTCAGAACATGGTAATCGCCTCTTCCTTCCATCCCCCTCCCGAGCCCATCTAGAGTCGACTCGCTGCTCTGCCTTCTTCTTCCTGGCTCCAGCCCTTTGGAACTTCCTTCCCTCTACCCTGCGCACAGGACTATCCTTCAGCCATTTCAAGGGATTACTCAAGACGCACCTTTTCCAACAGGCATTCAACCTCCCAGACCCTGACGCCCCCCTCCTGTTAGTCTCCTCTCCCATCAGCTCCTTTGTCTCCTTGACTATCTTTGCTCTGTCCTGCACTCTCTCTCTTTACTGTCCGACCACTGGAGTGCCTTTCTTTTTCGTTTTTTTCTGATGTTTTTATTGTACACCTCCCTGACGCATACGCTTGGTTGGTATATCAAACAATGAAATAAAGATAAAGCCCTAGATGTAGTGTATTTAGATTTCAGTAAAGTCTTTTACACCATTCCTCACAGGCAACTTATAAACAAACTTAGCACCCTAGGGATGAACCCTAAAGTTACTGCTTGGGTTAGAAATTGGTTGAGTGGGAGACAACAAGGGGTGCAGATAAATGGAGCTCACTCTGAGGAGAAGGAGGTTACCAGTGCTGTGCCCCAGGGAGCTGTCCTTTGTCCGATTCTTTTTAACATCTTTGTTAGTGATATAGCGGAAGGGCTGTCGGGTAAGGTTTGTCTCTTTGCAGATGATACCAAAATCTTCAATAGAGTAGACACCCAGGAAGGTGTAGATAACATGAGGAGGGATCTAGCTAAGCTTGAAGAATGGTCTAGAATGTGGCAGCTGGGATTTAATGTTAAAAAATGCAAGGTCATGCATCAATCCAAGGGAGCAATATAGTATAGGGGGGTGAACTACCTTTGTCCACTAAAAAGAGCGGGACCTAGGCATGGTTGTGCTTGATGATCTTAAAGTAGCTAAATAGGTAGAAAAGGCAACAGCAAAAGCTAGAAGGATGCTTGGGTGTATAGGGAGAACAATGGCTAGCAGAAAAAAGGAGGCCTCTGTATAAGTATTTGGTGTGACCTCATTTGGAGTATTGTGTGCAATTCTGGAGACCGCACCTTCAAAAGGATATAAACAGGATGGGGTCAGAACAGAGGGTGGCTACTGAAATGGTTAGTGGTCTTCATTATAAAGTATATGAGAACAGACTTAGGGATCTTAATATGTACACCTTAGAGGAAAGGCGGGATAGAAGTGATATGATTGAGGCGTTTAAATACCTCCGTGGCATAAATGCACAGGGGGAGAGCCTCTTTCGATTGAAAGCAAGTTCTGCTATGAGGGGACATGGGATGAGGGTAAAAGGGGATAGATTCAGGAGTGATATGCAGAAATATTTCTTTACGGAAAGTGTGGTGGATCCATGGAATAGTCTCCTAGTGGAGGTGGTAGAGATGAGGACAATATCTGAATTCAAAAGAGAATGGGACAAACACAAGAGGATCTCTAAAGGAAAAAAGGGGACTGTTGTAGTTGTTGATATGGAAGGACAGACTAGATAGGCCATGTGGTCTTTTTCTGTTGTCATTTTTCTATGTTTCTATGTTCCATTCCATTGCTGGCCTTCCTCATTTGAGTTGGCTTTCAACCTTCCAAGCCTGGTGTCTTTCTCTAATGATCTTTCTCTTTGCATTGTGTGTCTGGAGTATGACAGTTCAAGTCTTATCATTTGAGCTTCTAAAGAAAGCTTAGGTTTGATCTCCTCTAGTACCAATTGATTTGATCTTCAGGCAGTCCATGATATACACACTAAGCTATTGTTGGTGCTTATACCTGAATAATAGTTGTATTGATGGGGCATTCCTCATAAGAACATAAGATATGCCATACTGGATCAGACCAAGGGTCGATTAAGCTCAGTATTCTTTTTCCAACAGTGATCAATCCAGGTCACAAGTACCTGCCAGGTTCCCAGAAAGGTATACATATTCCATGCTGCTTATCCCAGGGGTAAGCAGTGGATTTCCCTAGTCCTCTTTAATAATGATTTAAAGGACTTTTCCTCCAGGAACTTGTCTAAAACCTTTATATACCCAGCTACACTAACAGCCTTTAGTACTGTACATCTTCCGGTAACAAATTCCAGAATGAAAAAATATTTCCTCTTATTAGTCTTAAATGAGTTATATTGTAACTTCATTGCATGTCCCCTACTCTTTCTACTTTTTGATAGCATAAACAACCAATATAAGTTTACCCGTTCCACCCCAGTCATTAATTTATAGACTTCTATCATATCTCCCCTTAGCAGTCTCTTTTCCAGGTTGAAGAACCCTAAACTTTTAAGCCTCTCCTCCCAAGAGTATCCTTCCATCCCCTTTACCATTTTGGTGGCTCTTCTCTGTACCTTTTCTAGTTCTGCTATATCCTTTTTAAAATATGGTGACTAGAATTGCACACAATATTCAAGGTGTGGTCGCACCATGGAAGGATACAGAGGCATAATATCCATTGTTTTATTCTCCTTTCATTTCCTTATGATTCCTAGCATTTTATTTGCTTTCTTGAACACTGCTGCACACTGGGCAGAGGGTTTTAATGTATTATTCTCAATGATGTCTATATTTTATTTATTTATTTAACAGGTCTTTTATATCGCTTTATCATTTCAATCAAAGCGGTTTACATTGTAACTTAGACTTGGTAATGTACATTAAACAGGGACATTGATAACCTGGAGTTTTCTGAGGCTACAGAATCTATATCTTTTTCCTGGGTGGTGGTTCCTAGAAATTAAACATTCACTGATTGCACTGTATTTTATTACAGTTCTCGCAAGTTTTTAAATTATTTATTTATTTTATTTATTTTAAAGGATTTCTATACTGCCTTCTCCTTCAATCAAGGCGGTCTACACAGCAATCAACAAGTAATGGTTTATGTGTGTGCATGCAGTGATACAGTGAGTGTGTGTGCCGTGGTGTGACGTAGATTCCTGTTGAGCTATTTACAGCGTCAGGGCCGGCCCGTCCATTGAGCAAGAATGTTTTTTGCACAGGGCCCCGCGTTTCAGGGGGCCCCGCGCAAAAAACATCTTGCATCAGCGATCAGCCCAGCTAGATTAAAAGAAAAACACAAACCGGCTGCTGCTGCCGCTGCCACCGTGGCAGCGGCAGAATCGAGCACCCTGCGGGGCCCCCCCCCTGCCCTGCAGAATCCTCCTTTCAGCATCAACTCCCTCAGTGTCGGCTGCCAGAGCCGCGAAGGGAGAGCTTCTCCTCTCGCGGCTCTGTTAATCCTGCCGCGGGGCTAACAGAGCCGCGAGAAGAGAAGCTCTCCCTTCGCAGCTCTGAAAAGCCTGCGCTTTGGGAGCTGATGCTGAAAGGAGGATTCTGCAGGGCAGGGGGGCCCCGTGGGGTGCTCGATTCTGCCGCTGCCACGGTGGCAGTGGCAGCAGCAGCCGGTTTGTGTTTTTTTATTATCTAGCTGGGCTGATGGGGGGGGAGGGGGGTTAGGACTGGTAATGGGCTATGGGGGGGGGGCTAAGACTGTAAGTGGGCTGATGGGGGGGTAGGACTGGTAATAGGCTATGGGGGGTGGTTAGGACAGGTAATGGGCTATGGGGGGGGGGGCTAAGACTGGAAGTGGGCTGATGGGGGGTTAGGACTGGTAATGGGCTATTGGGGGTTAGGACAAGTAATGGGCTATGGGGGGCTAGGACTGGAAATGGGGTTATGGGGGGTTAGGACTGGATGTGGGCTGATGGGGGGTTAGGACTGGTAATGGGCTATGGGGGCGGGGGGCTAAGACTGGAAATGGGCTGATGGGGGGGTAGGACTGGAAGTGGGCTGATGGATTAGGATTGGTAATGGGCTATGGGGGGGCTAAGACTGAAAATAGGGTGATGGGGGTTAGGACTGGAAGTGGGCTGATGGGGGGTTTTGGACTGGTAATGGGCTATGGGGGGCTAGGACTGGAAATGGGCTGATGGGGGCGTTAGGACTGGTAATGGGCTGATGGGGGGGTGGTTAGGACTGGAAATGGGATGATGGGGGGGTTAGGACTGGAAATGGGCTATGGGGGGCTAAGACTAAAAATGGGGTGATGGGGGTTAGGACTGGAAGTGGGCTGATGGGGGGTTTAGGACTGGTAATGGGTTATGGGGGTCTAGGACTGGTAATGGGCTGGGGGGTTGGGTTATGGGGGGCTAAGACTAAAAATGGGGTGATGGGGGTTAGGACTGGAAGTGGGCTGATGGGGGGTTTAGGACTGGTAATGGGTTATGGGGGGCTAGGACTGGTAATGGGCTGGGGGGTTTGCTAGGACTGGTAATGGGCTGGGGGGCTTGAACTGCAAATAGCTGATGGGGACGGGGGCTTGGAATGGAAATGGGCTGTGAGGGGAGGGAGCTAGGACTGGAAATGGACTGAGTGGGGGCAGGGCTAGGACAGGAAATGGGCTGATGGAGGGGCTAGGATAGGTTTGGAAATGGGCTGTTGGGGGGTGCTAAGATTGGAAATGGGCTGTAGTGGGGGCTTGAATTGAAATGGACTCATGGAGGGGCTAGAACTGGAAGTAGGCTCATGGGGGACTTGGATTGGAAATGGGCTGAGTGGAGGGGAGCTAGGATTTGACATGGGCTGATGGTGGGGCTAGGAAAGGACTAGAAATGGGCTGATGGGGGGATGGGATTGGAAATGAGCTAATGGAGGGACTCGGATAGGACTGGAAATGGATGGGGGAGCTAGGACTGGTAATGGGCTGATGGTGGGGCTAGGATAGAATTGGAAATGGGCTGATGGGGGGCTAGGACTGGAAATGGGCTGATGCAGGGACTAGAAGGGAGCGGATGCTGGGTGGGGCTGGAACTAGAAGGGAGCTGATTTTGGGGGAGGATTAGAATGGGATGGAGCTGGGAGAGTGAAATGGAGAGGGAAAAATATTTTGTGTGGGAGGGAAGACAAATCTACAATTGGCCAGCTATTGGGAGAGTAAGTGGGGATTGAGGATGGAGGGGTAAAATTTGAGTGGCTGAAATAGGAATGAGGAAAGAGCAAAAGGAGAAAGATTAGTATGTTAAAGCAGATGTAGAGAGAGGATGGAAAAAAACTAGAAGAGAGAAGAAAAGACAAATGGACAGCAGACGATGGAGAGTTAGCAGAAGACACGAAGAAACCAGAAGAAAGTAGCTGGAGCAATGGCAACTGAAAAAAAATGCACAAAAGGTAGAAAAATATCTCTTTATTTTGAATTTATTAACTGGAATATGTCAGCTCTAGGAAATGTGCATCATTAACTTCTGCACTTTGTTTAGTACAAGAGGAAATTAATTTATAATTTTATTTCTACAGTGTTGTACATTCCAAGTTTGGCTTTTGGGGTTCCCAGTTTAATTATTGTCTTCCTGTTTCTAAATTGTGATTTCTTGTTTGTTGATGGTCTATGTTCTGCATGTGTAACTGAGCTGAGGTATTCTGTTTATGTAATTCCTATTTGACATTGCCACTTGTTCTCTTTCCCCAGTAGGTCATGTATTGTTATTCTCTGAAATGTATTGGTTTAATATTTGCAGTGTTGCCTTTTGATAGGTAGAGTATGGTGCTTTGTGAGTCCTGGTAGTGCTGTTAGGATACGGCGGGTTTGCTATGGGTTCTAAATGGGCAGTGTTTGTAGTAGTTCCTAATGTGCCTGGCAGTTGGCACTGGATTATAGTAATGTAGAAATCTTTTAGTCTTTCTTTATCCATACACTCATTAAGAGGCATGTTTACTAAATGTTAGTGTATGGCAGTGTTTCTCAACCCAGCCCTCTGGGACTCCCAGGCCAGTCAGGTTTTCAGGATATCCACAATGAATATGCATGTGATAGATCTGCATGTACCTCTTCCATTGTATGCAGATCTATCTCATGTATATTCATTGTGGATATCCTGAAAACCTGACTGACCTTGGGGTCCCAGAGGACTAGGTTGAGAACCACTGGTGTATGGTAACATTATGCAAATATTTATGCAAATGAGGCACCTTATGCAAATGAGGCCCCGCACTGAGTCTCCGTACATGGCCCCGCACCTCCCTTGGGCCGCCCCTATACAGCGTGCGCTATTATACAATCCTATGTACATGGGGAAGGGGAGGAGGTTGGTCTGTTGTCTTGACTGGTGAGTAGTTAATGTGACGACCCCGCAGTGTTCGATGAAGAGTGTTGTCTCAAGCTGCTTCCAAAAGTCTATGATGTCTGTTGTTAATCATAGGTCATCTGGGAGGGCGTTCCAAATTGCTGGTGCAGCCAGAGAAAGGGCTCAGTCCGCGGTGTCCTTGCGGACCTTGGTGAAGTCTTTTGGTGTATTAACACGGTTGGAAGTGCCCCTCCTCCTCGTTCGTGTGCTCCTGTCAGAGTGTATGAGTGGTTGTAAGCTAAGAGCTGATGTCTGTTGTTTGATTTTGAATATGTTTATGACTGTCTTATATCTGATGCGTGAGCTGATTGGAAGCCAGTGGAGATCTTTCAGAATGGGTGTGATGTGTTCTTGGCTTGCTATGCCAGATATTATGCGTACCACTGTGTTTTGTGCTAGTTGCAGAGGTCTGAGTGTCTGTTTTGTGAGACCGAGATAGATTGTGTTGTAGAAGTCTAGTATTGGGGTTATTAGTGCCTGACAGACTGTGCGGAAGTGCTCCGGGGAGAGGAGGGGTTTGAGGTGTCGGATTAGTATCATCCTGTGTTATGCGTTTTTGGTGATTCTGCTTATATGAGGTTGTAGATTCAGTTCTTTGTCTAGAGTCACTCCAAGGTATTTTACTTCCGGTTTTATGAGTATGGTTGTGTTGTCTACCTTGATGTTGAGTGGAGGTATGAAGTCGGTGTTTTGGGTGATGATTAGTGCCTCAGTTGTAGTTTATGGTCAGGTTGTTGTCTTGAAACCAGCTGGTCATGTGCGTGAGACAGTTTGTTATCTTGGAGTAGTCTGGATTGTCGAGTGTGATAGGTGTGTATATCATGATGTCATCAGCATAAATTGTGTTCTTTCATGATGTCGCATATTGGCTGGATGTAGAGGTTAAATAATAGTGCCGATAGGGCGGATCCTTGTGGTACGCCTTGCAGGGCCTTTATTATAAATGCAACATCATTTCTTCTTTGTCTTTCATTTCTGGCATAGTATATCATGTGATCATCATATTCAAAGTGCCCAATGTTAGTCCATTTCAGTTCGTTGACACCCAGCAGATCGAGTTGTACACGTTCCATTTCATTACTGACTCCCTTCAGCTTTCCTTGGTTCATGCTTCATACACTCCAGGTATCAATATGTAAGATATTTTTGCAGCTTGTAACTATCATTTCATGCGCAGCTACATCAGTAGTCAGACGTCCCGAGGGCTTTGTTCCAACCACCTCATATATGCTGGCTTTACTTTCAAGAGTTTTCAATTCTTCCCCAATAGCCCATTGAGGGCTTTCTGATCTGGGAGTCTCATCTTCCAGCACTATATTGTAGTTTGTTTTGTTGTGACTATCCATTGGATTTTCATAGCAAGATATGGAAGTAGATTGTAAGGCCTTTCTTCCTCACAGATAATGCCAGTATTGTCATTGTCACAGAAATGTGATCCTCCACCACCAACCCTGTCCTATACTGCTGCTGTCCAGATGAGTGGTTTGTCATAGTTCGGCACTTCAGCTGAGACCTCTTCATCTTGGGTCATCCTGCCAGTAGTTAGCCTACCGATAGCATAGATTTCAGATTCACGGATGCATGCAAGCTGCAAACCAATTGAGCTTTTTAGGGCCTTACAGGTAATAAGAGTTTTGTGCTGGCCCTCTGGGCATAATTTAAAGCCTTGTAGTCAATCTGGGTGCTGTAATATGCTGGTCTCCCTTGGCATATTTAAGATGTTGCAGCCAATCTGGATGTTCTGCTTGCCCTCCAGGCATAATTTAGGGCCTTGCAGCCAATCTGGGTGCTGTGCTGGTCCTCTTGGCATGCTTAAGGCACTACAGCAGATCTGGCTGCCATGCTAGTCATCCTGGCATACTTTAGGGCCTTTCAGCTGATCTGAATGCTGTGCTAGTCCTCCTTGCATTTTCAGAGTCCTACTGTTGACTGAGGTGCTATGCTGTTCCTCTTGGCATGTTTAAGGCACTGCAGACAATCTGGATGCTATGCTGGACCTCCTGGCAAATTGTAGGGCCTCGCAGCTGATCTGGGTTTTGTGCTGGTCCTCTTAGCATGCCTAAGGCATTTCAGCTGGTCCGGGTACTGTCCTCCTGAGAAAATTGAGGGCGTTGCAGCTGCTGTGGGTGCTGTGCTGGTTCTCTTGGCATATTCAAGGTGCTGCAGCCAATCTGACTGCATTCATCATCCTGAGGGTATACAGGCAATCTGGATGCTATACTGGTCTCCTTGCCATTTTACTCCTCTCAGAGTCCCTTGCTATGCTTGCACCAATTGTGATGCTGCTTTGCCCTTCTTCACTGGCTTGAGGTGTTTGTTGCCCTTTTTGTTCCGCTTTGCTCTTCTGATGGTGGTTTCTGGTTCTCATCCTCCCACTGCATGTACTCTTTCTGGTGCTTCTTGGAGTTTGTGACGAAGGCTTGTAGTGCTGTTATAGATGTCTGCCATCAAGTTTCAAGCAAACAGGAAAAAGTGCTACTACTACTCCTACTATTAAATCATCTATATAGCGCTACAAGGCATATGCAGCACTGTATAAACACATATAGAAGACAGTCCCTGCTCATAGAGCTTACATCTGGTTAAGACAGACAGCACAATGCAAGAGAAATAATGGGTTCAATAGGGAGAGGAGTACAAATACAGTACATCTGGTAGGAAAGCATGAATGTTTCAGCACCTGAACACTAGCAGAATGTTATATTTTCATGAACAAAACTGAGCATGAAAGTCTTTGGCAGGCACATACTTTAACATGAGTAAGCGATTGAATATTTTCCCTTTGAGAATATTAAGTAAAAGTGCCTGGGTGAGTAGGTGGTGGGGGACACGGTTTAAAGGAAAACAGAAAATGCATGCTATCTAGTTCATGATCGGCATCACACCCATTCTTCGAATCTCCTCAAACAAGGCAGTGCTTATTTCCAGGAGGTTTCAGATGGCAACTTTCAACTTGTTCACATCAAATTGGTGTTACAAAACTGGATGGAGTCCAGTGCATGGTTTGTGAAATACCTAGGAAAACTTGATTATGTCCTTCTAATCCTGGGTGTGGCCCTTGATCTTAAAAGAGAGCAAAGTTTTACTACGGCAGGGAAATCATCTATGGCAATAGCAAAATTGGGAGGATGATCCAGTCTTTGTGTGAACTACATGCACTGGGTACCACCACTTAGGCGGTGGGAGCAGTTTCATATGTTAGGGGAATGCCCGCTAGAATGATCACAGAACTATGAACCGAGGGCCACTGACCACAACGGGGAAACGTGTTTCTTTGTGTCTTCTCACAGATTCCTTCACGTCCAGGAAATGCAAAACTACCTGTTACACGCATTCTGAGCAGGACAATGTAGTACTTGCCCTCTAGTCTAGAGCGCCGCACCCTTGCATGTGCGCTGGGCTGCAGTGTCCGCTGCAGCCGTTCCTAAAGATCGTGATCTCCGCAATACCGGTGCAGTCCATCCCAGCCCAGGAGGACAGGAGGAACCGGTTTTCATTCCTTGAAAGGGGAGTTGGCCTCAGTGTTAAAAGGAAGCTTGCCGAGCTTTTAGCCGTCAGAGCCGGAGCGGCTAGAAGGGAACATGTTGGACCTGTGCGCTTTGCTCTCTGCACTGCTTACAGTGTACCTGCTGCAGCTTTGGCTGAGAGGCGCGTTACGCCGCGGGGACTCGCCGGAGGGGCGCCGAGCGCGGATCCCGGGGCAGGAGGCTGTATGGGCGCTGCGGGGTGGCCCCCAGCTCCCGGAACGCGAAGTCCTGCAGGCTCTACTTCCAGAGCCGCAGGTGAGTCCTTCCTTTCTGCCCTCTGCCTCCCCTCTCCATCTCTCTCTCTCTTCTCTTCTCTTCTCTTCCTCGGGTGTCCCTTTCTAATTCCTTTTTTTTCTCTTCTTGCTTCCACTTCTCTTTCCTTTGCTCCCTTTGACCATCTCTCACTTCTCCAGCCTCCTTAATTCCCTCTGTCTATTCTTCCTGTCTACCCCCCCCCCCCCACCCCCTCTCCTGATCTTTCTCTCCCACTTTTCAGCTCTACTTCCCAGGCAAGCTGCTTTGTTTCTCGCCTTCCGAGCTCCTTCTCACCTTCTCCTCTTTCTCCAGCCCCCTACCCATCCTGCTTTTCCATTCTTTTTTAAGTAAGTCTGAGAGGCACAGTCCAGCATCTGGGTCCCTAAATTTGTTCATGCTGTGGGGGTAGAGGGTGTCCCCATTTTATTAACTCTTCCATATAAAACAAAAAAGCTGTTGTTTAGAGCTGGCTTGATCCTTTGATTTTTGCTTTGCCCTCCCTAGGCAGGGCAAATGCTGATGTTCAGGTTTACTGCATGCAGAGTTGCTCCCTGGCTCCAGATGAGCCCTCAGAAAAACAAAACTGCAAATCCGTGCATGCAATGCAGTAAATCCAGGACTGGATCAAGCATACTGGGTAAATTTGTTATTAACTTTCTATCAAAACTGCATGATTTGCAGAGCTGAGGGCGGACTTGTGTTTTTGAGAAAATCCATTTTTGGCAGTTCACAGCACCAGTGATCACCTTTTTGTGTGTGTGGAAATATTGTTTCTCCCTCCCTGAGCTAGATATAAACAAGAGCAAATAATTTAAAATCTCATGTACCCTGTCATGAAGCAGAAAGGGGCTCTGTGTTAGATGGACATAAATGAAGGGTATTAAAATACAACTAATAGAATAGTAGGCCAAGTACTGGATTTCTTTTATTTTTATCATGTTTACAATTTGTATCAAACAGAACTTTTATTAAAGGATGCCTACAAGATAAAGAAAATATGTAAGTCATAAATCTAGCCCAATTTATGGAGACAGCTAAAGAAAATCAAGAAATACAAGAAATGAAATCTAGCAAACACTGGCCCATTGATTCAGTTATTGCTTAAACTTATTATCCCCATAAGAGATACCTACTGTTATTACCTAATAGATAACACTGGTTTACTTCAGTTTATTATAATTGTCTAAACCTCCTTACAACAAAGTAGCAGGAAGGTGGTGTACATACTGAAGGCTATAATAGGGAACATTAAAAACAAAATAACAAAAAAAATTCCCAGAAAAATATTATAGAAAACAAACAACAAAGAAAGAAATTGTACATAATAAAATAACAGCAATAAAACTGAGAAGGTAATAGACAAGAGTGCCACACTGTTCCTCATAGTCAACATGCTGTTGGCCATACGGCCCATACTAGACCAGACCAGTCAAGAGGTCCCAAAAGCTTGAGGGAAAAATCTTGTCCTAAGGCCAGGTTCAGTTTACTTGCTGAGGTCTCTATTCTTCAAGTGGTAATGAGTTTCGCAAGAAAGGGGCAAAGTAATCAAAGGCCCATCACAACTTTAATATGTTGAAAATCCTCCAGATAGTGGATCTAAAAATCTCTATATATTTCCTGCACAAGGAAGTTTTAAAAGATAGTAGCACCAATATCGGGGGGAGCGGCCTGTTTAAGATGGCGACAGTGGAAGATTGTCTCAACTGACTATGCCTAAGAGGAAAGGTAAAGCTAAGGCTATTGCCCTTCCCACGGAGCAATTACCTTCTGGTGAGGGGCCCATGGATCGTTATGTTCAGTTGACCAAGGAGCAAGTGCAGGGGATTCGAGCGGGCTTGGCTGCACCGATGAGTTCTGAGTCGGCGTCTACTGCCCTTGACATCACGCTCTCCCCAGATGGACGTTCTCCCCCGGTGCCTCCTGGGTCTTCGGATCCTCGGTTTGTGAGTGACGACGTGTCTTCTCTCGAAGTAGTGGTGACTGCGTCTTCTGAGCGGGACTCGCTTCCGGAGTTGGTTCGAGGACAGAAGGGAGATTTACCAGCTGTTGCTTTGGCTTCTTCATCGCAGCCTGTCACCGAGGCTTCTACGTCTGCAGAAGTGGGTGTTTCTTCGCATTTGCAATCTTCAGACAGATCTTCGTTACCCTCCCCTGGGTTTGCATTTCCGCTGATTCGTCCTGCGTCTGTGACTTTAGATAATATCTGGGACGCTATATCACAACTTGGAACCATGGTGGATGTTAAATTCTCTGTCCTTTCTGACCGGACCTCTGCCCTTGAATTGGCTGTTCCTACAGTGCAATCTTCGATTGAAAGAATTAGTGAGAAGCAAACTGACACGGATCAACGGTTAGTAAGACTCTCAGATTTAACTGATGTTTTGGTTAAGGATAATACTGCTCTTCGGCTTAAGATTGAGTCTTTGGATAATGCAGTTCGTGCATCTAATGTCCGTCTTCTGAATTTCCCTATTATACCCGGTGTGGCACCTTTGGAACTATTTAAGAGTTATCTTCGAGAAATTCTCCTGGTTCCTGTGGAATTGATGCCTCCAGTATCTAAAGCTTATTTCCTGCCTTTGGGAAAGAGAAGCGGAAAAGTTTCTATTGGTCCGTTGGAGCTGGATTCCCTTAATGTTACCGATTTGCTTAACACTCCCAAGGCTGAGGATATTGATGTGTCTACATTGCTGGTCACATTGGCTCTATCTTCGGACAGGGAATGGCTCTTAAAATTGTTTTATAAAAAGCGTGATAGTTTGTTCCATGGGAAAAAGATTCTTCTTTTTCCTGATGTAGCACGAGAAACACAGAAACGTAGAAGATCTTTTCTTTTATTGAAACCTGGGGTGTTACGTATAGGTGCTACATTTATGTTAAGATTTCCTTGTAAATGTTTGATTACCTTTAAAACGCAGAAATATGTCTTTTTCTCTCCCGAGGATCTCTCTGCTTTTTTAAGTTTGCATCTGCCGATCACCTCCTCTCCAGGTGTATTGACTCCATCTGTTTAAATTAAGGTCTCCTTGGGCCACTGTCTCCTCTTATTTTTCTTGTTAATAACAATTAGCATATTTTGTTTTCTCTCGGCTAACCCCTCCATTGTTTGGGGACTATTATATAATTCTTGCATTTATTTCTTGTTTGGTATATTTCTGGATATTTTCTTTGCAAGCATTATGTTCTGTACAAGCTTATTGTTTGATTTATTTTGTAAAATTCATAAATAAAAAAATAAAAAAAGATAGTAGCACCAATTGCCAAAATGATAGCTTTTAAAATGCAAGAAACACCTTCTTCGAAGCCGTGTAGCTCCAGAAACATCAGTAAATTTACATATTTTCTGCCAAAAGGTAGGACTGCAAAATGAGAACTTAATCAGGCTTCTGCAGGGAAAGAAACCAAGAGGGTGGTTCTGGGAATACTAAAACAAACAAAAAAAAAACAACAACAACAAAAACCAGCAAAATTAAAAAAGATATGTAATAGGTTAACTTCTGTAGAGGAGTAGCTTAGTTGTTAGAAGAGTGGTTTTCAACCCAGTCCTCTGCGACCCCCAGGCCAATCAGGTTTTCAGGATATCCATAATGAATATGCATGAGATAGATCTGCATGCACTGCTTCTATTGATAGACTCCCTGCTGTGATTAAAATTCACCCGTGTCATCCATATATCCCTCTCTGTCAGCTGACTGACAGCCTCCTGTTCCACTGAGTGATGGCACCCCTTTGAACTTAAAACATAAGAACATAAGATATGCCATACTGGGTCAGACCAAGGGTCCCATCAAACCCAGCATCCTGTTTCCAACAATGGCAATTCCAGGTCTCAAATACCTGTCAGGTTCCGAAAGCTATACACATTCCATGTTCCTTGCCCCAGGGGTAAGCAATGGATTTCCCCAGTCCTCTTTAATAATGGTTTATGGATTTTTCCTCCAGGAACTCGTCCAAACCTGAGTGAAAACAAAGATTAGTCTTAAATGTGCTTCATTGTGTGTCCACTAGTCTTTCTACTTTTTGAAGGTGTAAGCAACTAATATATGTTTACCCATTCTACTGCATTCATTATTGTATAGACCTCTGTCATATCTCCCCTCAGCCATCTCTTTTCCAAGTTGAAGAGCCCTAACCTTTTAAGCATTTCCTTATAGGGATAGCCTTTCATCTCTTTACCATTTTGATTGCTCTTCTCTGTAATTTTTCCATTTCTGCTATATCCTTTTTAAGATATGGTGACCAGAATTGCACACAATATTCCAGATTGGTCGCACTATGGAGCGATATAGAGGAATTATAATATCTTTGGTTTTATTTTCTATTCCTTTCCTTATGATTTCTAGCATTCTATTTGCTTTCTTGCCCCCGGCTGCACACTGGGCAGAGGGTTTCAATGTATTATTCACCATGATGCCTAAATCTTTTTTCTGAGTGGTGATTCCTAATGTGGAACCTTGCATGGTGTAACTGTAGTTTGGGTTGTTCTTCCCTAAGTGCATAACTTTGCACTTGTTCACATTAAATTTCCTCTGTCATTTGGACACCCAGTCTTCCTATTTTTCAAATCTTCTTGCAATTTTTCCCAATCCTCTTGTGTTTTAACAACTTTGAATAATTTTGTGTCACCTCACTCGTTATTCTCATTTGCAGATCATTTAATAATATGTTGAAAAGTAGCGGGCCCAGCACAGATCCCTGAGGTACTCTACTGTTCACCTTTCTCCATTGAGAAAATTGTCCTTTTAGCCCTACTCTTTGTTTTCTATCTTTTACCCAGTTCCTAATCCACAATAGTACACTGCCTCCTATCCCATAATGTTTAAATTTCCACAAGAGCCTCTCACGAGGGACATTGTCAAAGGCTTTCTGAAAATCAAGATACATTATATCAACCGGCTCATCTTTATCTACCTATTTATTCACATCTTTGAAAATATATAACAGATTAAGTAGACAAGACCTTCCTTGGCTAAATCCATATTGGCTTCCTGCCATTAAGCCATAACTATCTACATGTTCAGTAATTTTGATCTTTATAATGGTTTTTACTGTTTTACCCAGTAGAGATGTCAAGCTCACTGGTCTGTAGTTTCCTGGATTACCCTTGGAACCCTTTTTAAGAACATAAGAACATAAGATATGCCATACTGGGTCAGACCAAGGTCCATCAAGTCCAGTATTCTGTTTCCAACAGTGGCCAATCTAGGTCATATGTACTGTCACCACTCACCCTCCCAGAGGCATTTAGCGTGGGCAAGGCAAGTGGGTAGTTGTGTTTCTTATACTGTGAACTTTAAATGGAGGTTTGGAAAGGCCTCCTGGGTAATGTAGTCCTACAGTAGTAAGAATGAGTCCAAGTTGTGCACGAGTGGTTCAGGTTAAATTAGGATTTATTGCCCCTCCCAGGGTTGGATGTTGATGACCATGAACAAAGAATATATTTACAAAGAAACCATACTCCTGATGTGAACAAAAATAGGCAACTTAAATAATGCTTATCTTCAGCTGTTATGGAATCAAAAAGAATAAAACAGTTTCCCTCCAAAATACTTCTTTTGGCTGTTTTTCTTCCTTCAGCAAAATCCAGTATTATTAACAAAGGGACTGCACATTGTCTGCCACCATATAAGAGCAGTCCATAAACACTTCGGACTCAGGGGGTTGATAAGGGTCCCACTGCATAAAATCACCTTCTTCCTTAAGGTCTCTTAGAGAGGGTTCTTCTGCCTGCCACGCAAACCTCTCCGTTCCAATTACAGGGTTCCCTTCCCCCAACCTGCTCTGTGAGTCTGGGTGTTTGGCTTCCTGTGCACACAGCCCTCTGTAATTAAAAGGATATACGTTTCCCTCTTCTGTTTGGCTACAGTGAATTCTGTGTCTGCCTTTAGAATTGCTTTCTCCCAGGAATCTCCCTTGGCTACAACAAGGTTGGTAAAACTTTTCTTTCCCCTTTGATAAAAGCTTGGTATCAGGGAAATAAGCTTTACCTGCAGGCTGTCTGTTGTGAGCACAGCGTGGTTGTCTTTTCTGGTTCCCAGAATAAACGTCTCTGCTTTTTGGATAGTAAAAATCCCCAGTGCTTTTTGTAGTTAAGCACTGCTCCCTAGGAACTGGACTTGAATATCTTCCCCAGCTCTCTTCCTCTGAGAAGTTCCTCCGAGTGGAATTGGGATTTCTTTCCCTTTTCCCTTCTCTCAGCCACAGACCTTGGCTGCCCTCGGAGTATCTATCTTTCTCTGGTTTTCTCCTTCTTTCAGCTTTCTCCACGCTTGCTGTGCTGCCTTTTCCTTCTGTCTCCGTATCTGAGACTATGTCTGTGACTTTCTCCTTCTCCTTCTCTTTTTCTGTCCTATTTTTAACTAAAGGCTTTTTATCTAAGTTTCTTTCTCCGTTGTGCTGAGCCACACCTCCCACCAGGTGTTCCCACTTCCCTGATGAGGCAGGAGCTAGCTCAGGGGATGGGCGTTCTCCATGGACCAGCAGGATTGCGTCAGCCACACTTGGTGACGTCCTCCGGGCGGAGCCAAGCGTACGGAAGTGCTCTCTAGAGCTCGGAAAGGTGAGCCTTTCTGAGCCCACCCAGGTAGCCCATCCTACCGGTCCGCCCCCAGGTCCGGCCAGTTTTCGTTCTTCCGCCTTGCCAGCAAGACGGACTTCTGCTCTCTTTGTTTTATTTCTTTGTTTTAATTTTTCCAGCAATGCCTAAATACCATACAAAAAAATGCCCCAGTTGTGGCAATAAAGGTCCTACCTCCCGAGGATGCTCCCGCTGCGGCAAGATGAAGAAAGGGTACCGGGAGATCTGCAAATCCAGCGCTGACCCTCCGCCGGTCCAGGATGTGCCTGAACGGGCCTCCATCCTCAGCCGAGCCTCCGTGCCCCCGGACAATTCCTCACAGCTGTTCACGCCGTATGGGGCCTCTGTGGGACAGAGCACAGTCAGCCGCGGTCCTGCGGAGGAGCACAGACTGCTTCATCCTGCTACTCCGGGACAGAGCACGGTCAGCCACGGTCCCGCGGAGGAGCACAGACTGCTACATCCTGCTACTCCGGGACAGAGCACGGTCAGCCACGGTCCCGCGGAGGTAAGCCCTGCTGCCCCCTCCAATGTTCAGGCAGGTTTGGCGCTCTACCCTTCCACGTGTTTCCCGGGAGCTGAAGAGCATGCTGTGCAAGATGGCGATCGCCGGCAGTCCTCCCAGCCCCGACCGAGGTCCTCCAACTCCGCCCTTGGGGGCGTGGCTAATAACCCCGGAACTACAGTGCACACACAAACCGGCGGTTCTGGAGTTCCCCGCCAGCGCGACAACGACGCACCCCG